>JAOWBP010002052.1:8285126-8362827 GCA_028571105.1 Tragopan temminckii | reverse complement strand
CCCCCCATTTTTTTATTCAAATAAATTTAGAACTATTCCTCAGTGCATTCGTGTCTTATCTGTGAGGAAAAGACTTTGGGAGGGAGAAGGAGAGGAAATGTCCTCAGGTATTGATGTACCTCTAATGCTTCTAAGAAGCTTTACTCAGTGTAGTTACTCAACTAGCATTGTAAGCATAAATCTAGATACGAAAGTTATAAGATGTTTTTTAATGGATAAATGTGAATAAACTCGTGTTCCTGATGTTAAAGGGGAGATTCAGCAATGGAAAGTGAAAAAAAACTCCAAGGCTGCCTCTGAGGTTCACGGAGAGGTCATCGTTTCCCAAATGGTTCATTGGATTTCTTCCTACAGAATCACAGCTTTTGTGCAGAGAAATTCTTTAATCTTCTGCTGAGATAGCAGGGATTTTGTGCTTTCAAAATATACTTGATCAAAGAATTTTACTTGGACAGTCGAAACTGTTAAATCTTTTCAGTCAACTTTTTTGCAGGCCTTCAGCAGATCTGGATTCATCAAAACCAACATGCTTAGCAGTTCAACGTTAGCAGTCCCTGGACTTGATTTCTCTCTTCTCCCTCTGCAGGCTCTCTGACTTTCAAAGATTTTGAAAGCTTCTTGGTAATGGAGTGGCTGCTCTTGCAGTGTGTTCTTTTCATTGCAGCACTGCATAAGTATTTTGCTGCACTGTGTCACGGGGCCTGAGCCATCTGTGATAACTGCAGCTACACATCAATGAATGAATGATAACTCTTGTGGATTTTCAGCTGACATGGACGGCTCAAAGTTGGCTAGCTTTAAACATGATTTCCCATGCTTCCAGAAAACTAATTTCTGTGAAGTTTGTTTTTTCCTATACTGCTTGTAAATCTGGGAAAACATTATTTTGCTTTTTCACAGCTTGATTAAAATTTCTGAACATTTTAGCATCATAAAACCTTCCATGACTACATGGAAAGAAAAGCGCCAATAGCCTTATAGTATCACTTAACTGAAAATGAGAGTTGTTTGTGATTTGAGATTTAAGACCAAAAGCACATATCTGACAAAGGCTTGTATTTGAGAGAGCCATCATCATGGAGCAGAGCCTTGCAGAGAATGGAAGGGGGCACTTTGCAGAGCCACTATTGCTTTCTGTGGTTGAACACCATTTCATAATTTTATGCTTGAAATCCTGGGATCTACTCTGATGTATAAAGAAATAGTATCATGGTAGTTTAAGTTAATCTGTGTGTCAGTTGCCACTATCTGACCTAGCCCTGGCCATGTCCTATGTCTTCAGCTAGCACTAGCATCTGTCCAGAATGAATAATCCAGTAAAAGAATAGCCCCCCTAAAAAACAGTTTTCAGCTAGATCAACTGACTGGACCAGCTCTCTGCATAGCTACAGCTGCCTCCTTATGGGAGGGTGCAGGCATTCACAGCTGAGAAAGAAAAATCCCATATTAGTTTGCATTTAAAGCGGATTATATCACCTTGGAACTGTATCTAAAGCCACAACAAGGGCAGCAGTTGCAGGCAAAACTTCCCTATTCTGTCCTCGTAGCATCAGTTTTTTGTTGTTTATATATCTTCTTATAGGAAAGAAATGAGACAAGATTCTGGCTTTTGGGAATGGAGGGATGATGTGGGAGGCATGCAATAGAATCAGCAACACATTAAGCAGTTGTAGTGTGGAAGCAAAAAGAGGGATTGTTAAGCCTCTCCTTCCTTTCCAAATGTAGTTTCTTGAGGAATAATGCAACGTTTCTTCATTTCCTAGCACAGGTTGTTGTCTTTTCTTACATCTTCATGGTTTCTTGGATATGATGGCTTGCTTATTGTTAAACAGCTGAGGGAAGTGGCCTTGAACACTGCCTTCCTACCATGCAGAAAGGAGAACTATCAACATGAGGATGGCGGCTCTCGCATCTTATTTCAAAGCATTGTCAGCTTACTCCTGTGCATCAATAAAGCATCATTAAAATGCAGGGCTAGAAAGAGCTTCAAAGTGATTGCTGAGTCTAACTCCCTGCTTGTGCAGCTTGTCTCAGGGCTGACCTGTACCCTCTCTGCCTGATGAAGAGCTTTGAGCTCTTCATACTTTGAAAGCGCTACAAGCGGCATTACACTGAATAAAGGTGTATGTTTTTCTTTGTTTGCATGCATTTGTTTAGCTAAACATATGTAAAAGCATGAATCATATGATGGGGCACTGTTATTGCTGTAAAAACATAGTTTCCCAAACTTAAACAAGCTGTCCTTCTATGAGCAGTAGAGCCATTTCTTTTTTCTGCTCTTTACTATAGACTGTAACAGTCCTAGTTAAAGCAGTAAAACACTGAGATGTGAGCTTAAATGCTTGCCTGGCCTTAAGTATATCAGTGAACTGAAACCTAGGAGTGCTCCTGCTGCAGTCCTTGCTCCAGCTAATTGTGCACGTTCTTGCCTGTAAAAGCAACTTGGTTAAGGATTTCAGCAGCAGGATATCAACCACTGTAACAATTTCTCACAAGTACAACAGGAAGCATGCAACGGAAATTCAGAAAATCACCTCTTAAAGCATTCATCTTTTCATTTGCTCACTGGACTGTCACTTTCATATGTTTTACAGTATCCATCCAACCTTAATTTTGGCTCCCCAGTATTCTATTCTGTATTGTAGCAATGTGCTGTTGAAGGTATACCATTACTTTCTTTTTATTACTTAATGGATAAGTTTTCAAAACTCATTATTTTCAACAGCACGCGTGAGCTTACCTTACAGTACTGTTATTGGCTTCAGTAGTAGCTTGGTCAACAATTAGTGCTTCAGTCCATCTAATTGAAAACTGCTGGGCAGCTTAGTCCCAACATGATCATTCCCTAGGGTGATACAGAAATCTGAAAACTTGCTCAGAGACAGAAATCAGTAGACTTCTGGGATTAAAGACTGTATTTTTTCTAACAGGAAGCAAAAGTTTGTGACTTAGATGTTAACAGCACTTTATCTCAGGCATCAAATCTCTGCTTTAGTAAAGACCTCCACACTGTTAAAATGGCAAATGTTAAACTCCAGTTTGCAGTAACCCAAAATACTGTAGAAAAATGTGTTATGTAAACTTTTCTAACACATGCTTAATAATTATTAGGAAGCTAGATATTACTCAGCTTCTTTTCTTTATTTTTTTTCCCCCCGAGCTTCAGGAAGCTGAATGAAACAGGTGTTTGCTACTCGGTATTCCCAGGTGAATTGGCAGAGAGAACTTCAGCAGTTATAAAGCTTCAGTACTTAAAAGATGTTATGGGGTTTTTGTGGCTAGTGCTGTCTGGAGATTGAGCAGAAGACCAAAGCTTGTGCACATGTGTGCAGAGGAGCCTCCTGCAACTCTGTGTATCATCTGCTTCTCTTCCTCTCAGTTAAGGACAAGAAAGGAAAGTATCAGAAGCATCCATGCATTTGCTGTAGGCAGAAGTCCAATAACTCAGCCTGTCCAGATATTGTCAGTGAGGGGAGAAGTGGCCTCTGGCTTCACACACACACAGCAGTATTCTGCTGGTTCACAGCCATTGGAGTCGGCTTGTGAAGTAATTAGTGCTCTGCTAATGATATGGGATATGCAGTTTTAAAACTGCAGCTGTAAGCCATTCCTCTCTCTTTGTTCCTCACCCGTTTGCTTTTTCTTTCTCTGAGCACGTTTTTTACTTCCCACACATGCACAGATACATTGGTTTGCCAGCATTTGAAGGTGATGAAAACAGACTTGGAGGGAGATTGGATCACAAAGCCAGGTTTTGAACTTAGTCTTGCAAGTGTCTGATTGCACGTTCTTCATTGTTTGTAGCAGCAAATTTTAGTCTTGCATCATTGCTTGTGTTGCACTTTGCTAAATTTGTCTTAAACACCGTAGTTGAAACAGCCATGAGAGGGTTGTGGGGAACTTTTGGGAGTTCTCACTGGGTAATGAGGTTAGTAATTTTAAAATGAAAGCCCTATAGTCCCCAGATAGCACCTTCACAATCTATTTGAGGAGCAAGTAAGAGTAAGGAAAGGCTCACGTGTTCTTGTGACAAACTTAAGTGAAAAATCCCTGGAAAGGATAAACTGTTCAATTGAAAGGATTGATTATTCATTTTTGCCCAAACACAAAGACCAGAGAACCAAAGGCAGACACATCCTCTTGCCAGCCTATTTTGATAATTTTTTAAATATTTTTTAATATATTTTTTATATTTTTAAATATATTTTTAATATCACAAATATTGCCCAATATCATTCCAGATAATTCCAGATCAAAAATCGAATGATTCCTTGGTGCTTCATTTAAGCATTTGTGTTTGTGTAAGAGCTGAAAATTACATTTTACTGGGGGCTGTCCAGCTGTGGGTATGACACTGGCTATTTGTCACGATACGGAAGCCTGCTGAAGAAGTAACATTGGTAACTTCTATCTTTGACAGATAATACCACCTCTTACTCCTCTGCAGTTACTTGCATGACATTCTCCAGTCATTGCTACACAGGGGATATGATCCATTTCTGTGAAGTAAAGAAGCTATGTACGCGGAATAGTTGAGGCTGGAAGAGTGCTTTGGAGATTGTCTACCTTGCACAAAGCAGGATCAAATGCAGCAGGTTGCTCAGGGCTATTTCTAGTTGGGTTTTGAGTATTCCCATGGGTGGAGACTCCACAGCCTCTCTGGGCAACCTGTGGCAATGTTTTGACTGTCCTCACTGCAATCATTTTTTCATATGCTTTAATCTAATTTCTTTTATTTCAGTTTGTGCCCCTTGCCTTTTGTCCTGTCACTGGATACTACTGAGAAGGGCCTGACTCCATCTTCTCTACAGCCTGCCATCAGATACTTATACATGTTGATAATATCCTCCTGAGCCTTCTCTTCTACAGGTTGAATAGTGCCACCTATTTTAGCCTCTCTACATACAAAAGATACTGTAAGCCCTTAATCGTCTTTATTACCCTTTGCTGGTCTCACTCCAATATATCTCTGTCTTTCTTGGGGAGTACAGAACTTGGGAACCCTAGAACTGGACACTGCCTTTCAGATACAGTCTCATACCTTCCTGATCCGTGTGCTGATACTCAAGGTCTTTTGTTTAACTATTATGTTAATGCCTAAGGAGCAGGTCGCTACCGCATTACTACTTGTAATGTCAGTTGCACATTTTTACTACTACCCTTTCTGTGTTCTGAAGATAACAGAAAGGAGTCAGTAGGGCTTATAAGTAGAGAAATTAGAAGACTCTTCTGCAGTGTTTCACAGTGTCCCTGCAGAGGTTGGATTGCTGTCAGTCTCTGAAAACTGATCTCAAACATCAGCTTTAGAAATTTCCTGCATGTTTGATTCCTTATAATGACCACGATAACTTTTTATTAATTTGTATGCAGTGCTTTGACATCATCAGGTATAAGGGCTTTTTTTGCATGTGTGTAAAAGATCTGTTTTGTTTTTTTTTTTTTACAATGTTAACAGGAATGAATTTGTTAATTATATTTGTCTCATAGTGAAGACTTCTTAGCACTAAGAAGTTCTAATGAGAGATATAATGATGCAGAAGTTTGAAAATCATGGGGCTGCTGGTGGCTGTCACTTAGGTATTTTGTGTGACTTAAGGAGAATGTGTATCAAGTGGCATGAGTGACTCACCCGAACAGGGATGACTCAAGTTGTTGCTGTGAATTCTGCAAGAAATGTTAGATGATGATGAGCTCCCACAGTGGCAATGCTGCAAGTCTCTAGGTGACAATGAAGAAGCTTAAATATTAGCAGTATGATGGAATTACATTAGGTTACATTCTGGAGAAGAAGTGAGACTTTTGCAAGTTGCTCAATTTCACAGGCTTGGAAGACATATATGAGTATGTTACTAAATCATCTCGGGTAACGCTCTCGGTAGGGATGAACATAAGGAGATTGATGTTTATTACAGTACTTCTGATTGTCCTCGTTTGTTTTATGTAAATGATGTAACTCTCTTTAAACACAGGACCAGGTGTCCACCTGGCTCTGATGAAAACTTTAATGAATATACTGGAGAACTAGTAGCCAGGGTATGTCTGGCATGCAGTGAGAGCTGCTCAGTGGAGCATCGTGGTTCCAGCCAAAGGTTGATTTGTGTTTTGTAGCAGAAGGTCTGAGTGCTATCAGTGATTCTATCATGCTTCCAGGTAACCACAGTTCAGAGCAATAGTACAGTGGAAGGTCCACAGACCTACTGAGTTCTTGCAGTATTTCCTTTCTTATGGATAGGGGAATCAGCTGTTGAAATGAAGTAGAAATGAGGGCATGAAAGGCAAAGAAAACAGCCCTTCTTCAACAAGAAATCAGAAGGCAAATTGGACTATTGCATGAATGCAAGCCTGCAGAAAGCCCTGAGCTAGTGACCCAGGCAGAATGAAAGGAAAGTGAAATCCTCACCTAGACCAGCTCTTGCTGCCTCTGCTGAAAGAAAACAATTAGCACAATTTTTTTTGTCTTCTACTGAAATGTCTGAACTGGGTCTGTTCAGCAGTTAGCTATATGGCATGCTGGATCTGGGTCCCCCAACAGATCTTTATTCCTCAGATAACACAGCAAATGCACTCACTTGCCTTCAAAGAGCATGGATGTTGTTGTGTGATAGACCTAAGGTGACAAAGCTTCACAAAGGTTTTCATATATTAGCCATAGTGTTACGACTTATTTAGCTTCAACTGCAAATTTCAGCCGCAGAAGAGGATATTCATATTCCATATTAAAAATTACTGGTGTTTAAAGCAAGGGTACTTGTTTTAAAAGAAAGCTATTTTATGGCATTTCTTTTATGACTTTTAAAGTTACTGACTATTAAGTGATCAGTCTCACTGACCTAAGTGCTGTCTGAAACCCTAGTGTTAATACAGCTGTGTAAAACGCACTTGCAAACCTACTTTAGCAACCTGTTTCTCACAAAGTGTTTGTATTCTTATTTATGCAATTGCCATATGTTTTTATTTCAAGTCCGTTGTTTTACTTGTTTGTTTTCCTATCAAACCTCCTGTCAAAGTGGAATGTCTGTTTCCTTCAATAAATCCAATCATAGGATCATAGAGTGGCATAGGTTGTAAGGGACCTTAAAGACCATCCAGTTCCAACCCCCTGTCAAGGACAGGGTTGCCAACAACTAGATCAGACTGTTCAGGACCCCATTCAACCTTGAGCATCTCCAGGGATCCACAGCTTCTCTGGGCAGCCCGTGCCAGTGCCTTGCCAACAACAACAACAACAAAATCTTATACACAGGTCAGGTAAAAGTGTGCCTTCTTGAAAGACAGTGACCTACTGATCTTCAGGTACAGTGTCAGCGTTGGCTTCTCTTTGAAAAAGCCAGGAGCATGAAGCTCTGATGTAGATCTCTCTTACTTCTGTAAATTCTTAGAGCCAGTTCTGAGGTTCAGTTACTCCACAGTGATTTTCGTGAAGAAATTTACTGGTGATTATCTCGAGGATTTGGTTAACTATACTAATTTTGATTCTAGAATAATTATTTGGGAGAGCAGAGATTCAGGCTGAGCTGTGCCAGAGTAGATTTTGACTCATCCAATCAAGATCCATCTTTCACCTGCCTAGCAGGTGAATTTTTTTGGATTTTCTTTTTAAATCCTTTTGTTACACACCTTTCTAACTGCATTGCAACGTATGTGGAGACAGACACTTGCTAGGTGTCTTTTGGCCTAACGTGTCACTACATCTTTTTATTAACTTAGCTGATATAACCATAGGAATTCCCTGTCAACAAATCTAAGGCAAATTCTGTTCTTATTAATGTTGTGGCTACGCCACTGAATTTTGTACAAGTCAAAAATAGACATTTCCCAACTACCTTTCAAGACGCAAAATATTTAATGTTCTCACATAACAGGTAGCCTGAATAAGAGACTGCAGAGAAATCAGCAAAGCACTTCAGAAACTTTTCAGCCTTGACTACTCCTACTCATTTGCTATTCTTAGCGCATTCTATTGCCGTCAAAAATCTAGCTCAAAGCTTTGAGATTCTTCTCACTTCATCAGTATCGTAAGATTCCTTTTTTGCATCTTTTATTTTTAGACATGCAGTTTCTGGCAATTAATGCAAAACCTCCCTTCCTGGAGAAAAGTGTGATTGTGAAGTACTGTAAAAACAGATTGTGTTTCACAAATGTTTGAGGGTAGAGGATGAACGTTTTCCTATTTTATTCTTACTCCACACTGGGGGCAGATGTTGCTGTATAGTTGATTCTACTTCAGTTCTCTGAGTAGGATTATCCACACTCCTAAAATTCTGTCCTGCACTTGCTTAAATGTTCTACTTGCCTGGAGCTTAGTCTGAAACAATGACGAGGAAGCCTGTTTCAAATTAATGAAATATGCATCAATGAACAAGTGAATAAACACAGCAGATTGCAGAATAAGAAACACTCAGCATAAGAAATGAACTTTGCTCTTTTAATAAATACTGCTTGTTTTTCTTGTAACTCATGATCATCCTCATGAGAAATAGTAGCACAGAATGATCCCGTGTAGCACAGGAAAAAGGACTGCATATATGAACATAAGATGGAAAAACAAACAAATTGGACAAGGCAACCCTGGGGAATGTGATCCTGCCTGAACGATAGCAGTGCTGCTGGCTGCCAAATTCCCTTTCCTTAGCATCCAGAAACAGGTCTGAAGAGGTAACAATGACATTTATCATTGCTTAGTTTATGGTTGTTACTGAACAAGATATAAAGAACTTGTGATTTGAATAGTAGCCCCAGTACACAACAGAGTCTTATGATTCTTTTTTTGTGCGTTTTATTTGTTGTAGCAGCAGAACATTTTTTAACTCCTGTGGAGGACTGATGGTCACTGAGGCAGACAAATCAGAAGGGAATTTTTGGATAAGTGTATAAATGATGGTAGTTGAATACCTCCTGGATGGCAGGGAGCAAACTACTTTCAAAAGACATATAGTCACCCTCCCTGTCTTTTTTTCTGGCTCTTTCTCTTGATTCTTCATGTCTCCCTCCCTCCTTCTAGCAAACAGTGCTGCAACTGTATGTATGTATTAAAGAATCTGTTTATAAATATATGCTGACTTGTATGCCACTGGGATAGTGCAGAAAAGCAGTCAATCTTTTGCTTGCAGTGGCTCAGTTAAAGCTTTCACGCACAGAAAGCATAGTTTTGCTGTGCTAGGACCCATTTAGTGCATGTTTTAGAGGTATTTATGCGGGTTCCTTCTCTGCAGGATCATAACAGAACTTGCTAAAATGCCTTCCAGATAGAGGGTGCATCCTTGATCAGACATGAGACTCCATACAAAAGAAGTCAGGGAAGTTCTGAGACTGCTCTTACTTGACCTGAGTGAGGAACCATCACCATGGAATTCAAAGTCAAGGAGAAGGTGAGAGTCACTTAGTTTAATTAAAAAATAATTAGCCAAGAACACCAACAGATTGTGGTGATAGATGAGAAGCTATGAAACAAATTAGTTCCAAAAATTTTGACTTTTTGCAAAGTAACATGCAGAACACATCAGGTACAAACATAACATCTGTCATTCTGCTGTTATCCCGACTATGTAAGTGCTTCTTTCTAGATTACTGTTTTACCTTTAAGTAGCAGAAAACATGACTAAGAATTGGAATGCAGAAACATGGGCATCATCCACTTGATGTACAGGGTAGCAGCGAAAACAAACTGGTAGGACAGTACCTCTTGGTGATAAAAATCTTCAGTTGTGTAGGGAGCAGAGGCCTTTGGACTGGACAACCACAATGTGTGACCGTCCGTAGGAAACAATAAAAATGCAGTGGTTGGAAGAGAATGGTATTATGCTTTGGATTTATTCAGGTTACTGCTCTTGTTTGGAGGGATTATTAAAAGTTTGTCATAGGGCTCCATTCTTTTAAAATCGATCAGAAGCTCAGACAAGGAGCACTATCAAGAGCCATGTCCTATATTCTGCATGTAGGCCAGCCTTTTTGAAAAGCATCTTTGCATAAGACTTCAACTGATATGCTGGGAAGCCATGCAGAAAAATGTAAACTGATTAAAGAGTGTTAGAATTAGGCTGAACAGAGAAAAAGCAGACCTAACTTGCTGGAGTCCTTTGAAGATCTAACTACAAAGGTACAGTAGGTGTTGGTGTGTTTAGTGATTTGTCTCTAGCTGCTAAAATCAAAGCAGTCAGTGCTTTGGTATAGAAACCAAGTGATCACATCTGTACTGCACAAATATTTAGCATATCACTCACCAAATCCTACAGAGTTCAAGGCTCTATGACTATGGCCCATTATAAAATGTATGGGTCAGCCAGTCTTGTTTTTGTTGTTAATTCTGTTGATATCATACTTTTCATACTCCTCATGTGAAATAAGACAATGAAAGTTTACCTAAAAACTCACTTGAGAGTCTTCCCCCTCCGTGTATGACTCAACAAATAGACGCTGCTGAGAAGATCAGGAATGCTTCTGCTGTCTGCTCAAACAGAAAACTCTGCTAGAAAATGAATTGTTACTTCAAATAAATATTCCAGTCATGTTCTTCCCAGAAGAATTTAACATACTTAGAATTACTGCATCAGATCCCACTGGATGTCTTTTATGCTTGGAAAAAATCAGGAAGCAGCATGCAGCGCGTGCTTTTCTTAAAGCAAAGCAAAATCAGAGAGACTGTTCAAAAACAGTCGTGGAGAATGAGTCTCACACAGCAGACCAGGGAAGTGGCAATATAATTCCTTTCTGTTTGTTTTAAAAGTGACCAACCTCCTGAATTTCATTCTTGACTGGTCAGGCTTTGAGTTTCCCCTCACTGCACTGAGAAAACAGGAGTAGCTCTAGTATGTTGGCTGTGTCTTGGGTTGCATTTTGTCTATGTACGTACATACGCACACATCTTTTGTGCGTATTTGTGTACAGTAGTACTTTTCTTACAAATAGCATCTATCCGAGATGTCAAGCATATGCAGGCACCATAATGATCTAACAGTTGGAGACATGCTGACTAGAAATATTTGCCCTGCCTATCTTGATGGCAAGTGCAGAATAATTCAGCTCCCACTAGAAAGCGTAGTGCTGCTCAAGCAGTGTTGTTTTTGGGTTGTCGATAGCTGTGTCATCATCACTGGTGCTCCAAATATAACAGCAGCTACTGACCTACCTGTGCTGCCGTCCTGCTCAAACCTCATGAGCTATTTCATGCAAAATTACTCTCTAATTAAGTTGCACAGTGGTAGAGCTAGCACAAGCTGTACTGAGAAGGGGATGCCACTTTACAGTAGGTACCAGAAACTCAGCATGGTGTTAAGTAAATGGAATAAATGCCTCTTCACAGCCCGATGCTCTCTGTGTTTGACCTTGCACTGCCAGCTATTGCATGTTGGCAAACAGTACCCTTTCTATACTGTAAACCCAAACCTGACAGTGACTTCAGCTTGAACAGTTATGTCCCTACATATTACCAAGTGAATTTTGATTTGAAAGGTAAACTGAGCTATACAGTTATGTTTTGTAACTTGATAATCTGTTAGAATATTGTTACCTGAGGCACCTGGAGAAGTTGAAAAGAAAATCAAGAAATAAGAAGGCTGTGGGTATGGATTCTGTTGCTTTCACTGTGATTAGCAGGTGTTACATGAGTAATTTCCATAAGAAAATGTAATCTTTTGCTGCTGTTCTCAGCATTCTTAAAATGCAGACTATTTTGTGTAAATTCAAATAGCATTTTTATAAGAAGTTGTAGATGGGGAATGTATTAAATCTTGCATAAAATGAAGGAAAAATGATACTAGGGAGACATTATCCAGCTACAGAAACTATTCACCTCATTGAAGTGTGAAGAGATGGGAAAGTGAAAGCCATTCATCTGGTAGCGTTAGAAGACTACGTGAATTATCTGGGCTGGTGACAAACCAAAATGCAATTAGGTATGGTTCATTGCTTGAGGTTACTTTAAACATCAGAGATAGAGAAAACAGGGAGAACAGAGAAGTTACTGCAGCAGGGGCAGGGAGTAGCTTTATCGGGGCCAGTGCCTCTGAGACCATTACTGACTATGGCATTCTGTGACCTGTGCTGCCAGCTGCTGTGCATCCAAAAGTCATTCCCAGCTGCTTTACGTGCACCTGTGAACTATTATCACTAATCCCAACTGAAAAGTACGGGGGTCTTTCTCTTACTCAAAAAGCAATGATGCACTCACAGATATGGAAACAGATGCAAAAGGTTTTGTGCAAGTATAGAATGCATACTTGCAGACAGTAATGTATAGACTGGCATTTTGCTGTGGGAGGAGTTAAAGTGTTCATGAAGCTGCTGTGCAGCTACCCCTGGAGAATGCTATCCTCCTTACTTATACAGCTCAGTGTGTCCAAGGACTGCATTCCACTGCACAGCATCAGGAGAGGAGTAAACTCCTCTGACCATTGTGTCACATTTTCTTCCATTTGTTCAAAGATGGGATTAAATGACTTTTGATAAATGTCATGGGACCAGCACATGTGGTTTTACTTTGGTCAATCAACATGGGCATGGAGCTGGGACATTGCACTCATCTCTAAATGTTCTCCTAGCCTGTTCAACCATCCCTGTGTAAATAAAAGGAGGGTGATGAATGTTCACAGTTTTGACATTCCTCTCTCACCCTGTTGCTAGAGTCAGAAGGTGAGAAGGGATGGGAATGCCAGCTTCTTCATAGGATTGCCTTGTTCTGTATGGGAAATGATCTGTACTTAAACAGTTTCAGCTTTACAATACAGTGTGACTTCTTTCTTTAAAGGCCACAAGTCATAAGCTGCTATCACACAGAATCTCAGAATTGTAGGAGTTGGAAGGGACTTCTAGAGGTCATTGAGTCCAACCCTCCTACTAAAGCAGGTTCTCTGTCCATCATAGCTTTCTTATAAGGAAACAGTGTGATTAATGAGCCTGGTGTTCTCACCCAGCAAAATCCCTCAGACTTGTTGAGTCTCAAGGTTTCTCTTCAAACTTTAAAGGAAGAGGGAGGAGTGGGGAAGGAACATACCTACAGCAGGTGCTCAGAGATTGGATCAAGATAACGTCTGTCATCATTGTGTTTAGACTGCCAAATAAAATAATGATTGAAAATGAAGATTAAAATTGGAAGTCTTCTTTGACATCTAATGAAAATCAATAATCATGGCATAACATATGGTGCTACATTCAAGTCTTAGTGCCGTAGGAGTAGTTTGCAGCTGACAGCTCATATGTCTGTACAGTATGCTTCAGAATCCCCAGATTTAGATATTTCATTGAATCGGTAACTTTTAAGCTTGAAAGGTAAGCATGTTCCTCTTCCCCTTTCTTCCACTGCTCCATCCCTCATGCTCCTTAAAAGCAAACCTGTAAAAGTTAAGTGTTTCCTAATGCTTTGCAGTTATCTCCTGTGCTCGTTCTGAGTGATCCTCTCCCTTATGCTTCCACTATTCCTTTGTGCTAACAAGATGGTACTTCTGGTTCTGTTCAGGCGAACAAAGGACCCCCAGAGAGCATGAGGTGGAATCTCAGAGCTCAGACAATACCTGCCAGTAAAGCCTTCTTAGTTACTGATTTTCAGTTCTGTAAAAATTTCAATGCAACTGACAATATGGGTTTGAGCAAAAAGCATGTGAATTATCTGTATAATGTGATACCATGATTTCTCCCTGACTGACATGGTAAAACTCTCAGGATGTCTCAGCATCCCGTAGCAGAGGATTAATAAAGGATTCCAGTTCCCCAAATCATCTCCATACCTTCACAGTGCATGAACTCTAATTCATCCAAATGTGCTGAGAATTTTCTCCAGGAAGATGACAGAACACAATCAGCAGAGAGTACTCTCATTAATATTGCTTTGCTTGGATCTCTGTAGGGCAAAATGTCAGACGTTTTTTCATATGGCATTAGATTTTGTTTGTGTTTCATTACCAGTATCATTTGTATCAAAATTTTGATACATTTTATATTGTGAAATTTCAATTCCAAAGCCATATGTATGTTAATTACAATTGATAAAATTCAAAAAAAATGTGATTAATGAACACAGAAACAACAATCCTTATTCTGAATCAGAAGTTGTGAATAATACGCATTTGCAAATTCATGAATATTAGCTCTTCTGAAGGTGAAAATCTAGTGAAAATATAACCATTCGGCATGAAGTTAAGCTTAGGGATGGGCTTTCTTGATGGCTAAGGTGAACTAGGTATCAGGAAATATTGGAAGAAGAAATATTTGGCTGCAAAGATCTGCATATGAAGAGAGCTGGTATTAGGTACCTGAGTGCAAAGCTGAGTATATTGCAAAGGCATGGTACTTTCCAATGTATTCATTCTGTAACTGGGTTGTCTCTTCACATATGCAGTAGGGTTGTGGGAGACTGTGTTTCATTTGGTCTTTTATTTGCCTGTCTCCATCCCTCCTTCCATCCATCCATGTCTCTGTGGACGATCCCACTGTGTCACAGGTTCTCCCAGTAAATTATCGTGCATCTACACATGGGGCTCTGGTAGCTCCTATTTGTATCCCAGCTGTACGCTTGTGTGGAACATGAGATGGCCTTCTCTAAACCTGCTTTATTCTTTTTCAGAACTCTTAGTAACTTGACTCTCCCTTATCTCCATTCTACCATTTAATCATGAGCTGTTTTTGCTGTCCCCAAATGTGCCTAGTTTCAAATCCTCTGCACCAGGTTGGCAAGTTTTTTGGTGAAGGTGCTTTTATCCTGCTTATTCAAGTGGGTCTCTCCGCTCCTGTTCCGGAAAGAGTGATCCTTGACAATAAAAGCCAAAGCAGTGCTTGCAACACCAGATGCCAAGTGGGTTGTTAACTCAGAACATGTGTCCATTCCTGTACAGACCTTAAACCTTCACCTGAAGGATCAAGATCATCATATGGGCTCTCATGTCCTCATGTCTCATGTCCATGGTCTGTACTTAATCTTGAAGTGGCAACTGTTGTCTTATTCTAATTATTCATGCTTATTGCATAAGAAAATAGAGATTCAAAATGATTTCAGAAACTTTATTTCTTGGTATTTTACAGCTTCACAATGTCTATTCTGTAACCATTCTAAAAAAACAACAACAGAGAACATAACAAAAAAACCCCACCACCAGGCTACAGCAATAATTGTACTTACTTCAAGTAAATAAGTGAATAATGTTATTACATAAAATGACAAAGATCAATTATTGGCTAAAACAACCCAGAGTTTCTGGAAATTTAATATTTGTTTCCCAGCAGAGTTGGCTCTATACTTGCTCAATTTTGTTGAGAAAAAAAATTATTGTAGTTGAACTGTGTGGACCTCTATCAATCAGAAAAGATTTCAAGAAGAAAAGGTTAAATCTAGAACTGAACAAGTACAAAATCATCTTGAAGACAGAAATCAGAACACTTTGATGTTATTCATGAACCCTTTCATTCATTTTTCATGAGCAGTGATAGAAGTGATGTTTTTTTTTCTGCAGGAATGTCTGCAGAACTCTGTCTCGCTGGTGATTCTTCAGTAGTCTTTTAAATGTAATAGCAATTTATAATACCAATAAGATTTTCCTGAGATTTTAGAAAAAGTTTCAACAAAGGAATGTTTAAAAAAAGAAGCAAAACCAAATCACATAGTGAAGCAGCTCTCTTATGATGAAAGTTATTTGCTCAAGGTATTTGAGAAATTTAAGCAAATTAGGAAGAATCGTAATGAAAAAGAAGCTTGGTAATTTCTGGCAATACATCTTTGATTTATTTTATGCTGGGTTTATTCTTGTCTTCTGTTCCCTTCCCCCTAAGAGTTAACATTTTTGGTACCTGAGACAAAAATTGCTTGCTCTTCATAATGTCATGTTCTGAGAACTGATTTCTGTAATCTGTCTTCCTTTCAGTGCTCATCTTGGATTCTTATGCCATATCCACCATATTTCCATCTTAGTGCAGACCGGCAACATATGGCATATGGTGAAGAAATAGTTTATATTTCTGGTGCAATGTCTAGCAAAGGTGATTAAAAACTAAATAAAGCTCGAGTGATTTTTAATAAACAGATTTTACCTCTTCCATGGTATTTTCTAGCTGGCTTTTAGGAGTATGTGTATGTGCTGCCCTCTAGCAGGATATCTCCTAGCATAGCTATTGTTTCTATTGATACACAGGGACATTGCTTTTTGGTACACAGTAATTGCCCAAAGAAGATGGGCTTACTTTTTGGAGCCGGATTACAAAGAGGAATTCTCACTCAGAGTCTCTCTACCTGTCCCCATGATCACTTCATAAATATTGTTGGTTGTGACGTTCTTAGATGTGTGTTGCATAGGAGAAGGAATTTCTGAGCACCCGTTGTCTGTTAGTTGAGATGTCTTCTCTGAATTCTGTGGCAAATATTTGTACTGCCTTTTTTGAAGGCCTCAGGAACTGCTCTCCTTGTAGCTGGAGATAGAACTTTCTTTTTAAAAACAAACAAATCACATTTGGACACCAGTATATCTCTGCTAGGACTATCCAGGTCTGCTGCATGTGTGAAGGGAATCGTTTACATCTGGTAGATAATAACTGATGATAGGTAAGTGATCATTTGAGCCAGAATGCTGGAGGAGAAGTGCTAGTCTGAATCTCCCAAGAGACTGAAGGATTCCCTGCATGCCTAACACAGAATCATAGAATCATAGAATCAGCAAGGTTAGAAAAGACCTTCAAGATGATCTAGTCCAACCATCCACCTACCACCAATGTTTCCCAATAAACCTTGTCCTTTAGTAGAACATCTGAACATTTCTTGAGCACCTCCAGGGTTGGTGACACAACCACCTCTCTGGGCAGCCTGTTCAAGCACACAACCATTCTTTGGAGAAGAAATTTTTCATGATACCTGACCTGAAACTCCCCTGGCACAACTTGAGGCCATTACCTCTAATCCTGTTATGCAACAGAAGAGGCCAACCCCTACCTCTCCACATCTTATGAATGACATGAAAAATGCCAGGGAAACAAATACATGATTGTCTAGATTTAAAGATGATGTAACACACAGCTTTTCACTGCTATCAATTTTTTTTTCCTCTGGAATGTTGTAATTTTGTGCCAAGTTTTAATTTCTCTCTGGCATATGAAAAAAAATGCTGCTTAATAACATGTAAAATTGATAGGGTACATCTCTGAAGATGAAACTTGACTTATGAAGACTTTTAACTTATGCCATTTATAGTTAAACATATTGAAAACTTCATTTGAAGTCTCATTGTCTGAACCAATTGCTATTATTTTTTTTCTTTTTCTGAGTAGGTACTTGAATTTTAAGAGTGCTTTGAAGTGAAAGTGAAAAACAGTCTTCCCCGAAATTAACTTTCTTTTCAAATTTACTTAAAGATACAATAGCTTTAAAATAGTAAATATTGTTTCCCGTCTTTTTTTCATACAGCGAGACCATCTCATTTTCTTTGTTTTGAGTAACACTGTGCAGAGGGTATAGGTGTTGGAAGCAGAGGTGAAGAGGATGGAGCTGCTCAAGCCAAGAGAAAGGCCAAATAACAAGTCACGCAGGTTGCAGAAGCACAGGGGAAAAAAATAAATGAAACAAGATGAAAACCTTTTTCTCTTAACTGCATAGGAAGCAGTCCTCAAGAGGTGAGGGGCACTACTGCTAATGCAGCCAGCCACTGAGGGATGGAGATGTGACTGAATGCCCAGTGGCTTGGTTTCATTTGTCTTTAAGGTGCACCTTTGGGGCCTGATTCCTAATTTGGCCTCTTCCCCCTATGTTATTTAGGGAGGGGGAAAGAAAGAGAGCTACAAGCTATGTAGTTCCTGCTCTGGCACCTGACAGCTTCTGTAGAGACACGGTGGCATACTGAGCCTTCAGCAGTACTGCACAACTGCTGTAAAGCTTAAATGCAGTCTTTTGACAGACTCTTTCTCTTGCAGGCAAGCTGTCTTCATTTATTCCCATTACTGTGTCAAGCAGTTCAGGCTTCTTCCTTGTCTTGAAATGACTTTTTTTTTTCTTAGCTCTAAGCTGACTTTCTGTAAGGAAAAAGAGTGTAAGATGGCTGTGTTACCAGGCTGTGCTTCCAGGAGCTGATACTGTGGGTCCAACCCAGTAGGGGCTGTGTATTCCTGGTGTCATTACTCTGCATGTATTTTGCAAGAATGGAGGGAGTAAATGCTATAGGTACAACCTCCTCATAAAACAAGTGAAAGAAACGGTGCTGAATGCTGTGAAGTTGTTTTGAAAAATCATTGTTGAGAAACTTTAAAGTGTATTTAGTGACCTCTTTGACAAATTGCTTGGTTACAGGATTAGATGATGTTTTTCCAAGTGTCTTTCAACATACTGAGAACTAATTTTTCAAGAATTGTATTACTAATGTAAGCATATCCTCCTGCATCAGCAGTAATCTTAAATATCTTGCTACTGTTTTGGAGCATGGAGCAGAAGAGACAACTGGCTCAACTGCTGAAGTAGATCTCAAATTTCATGTCTGGTGATAAACTTGTAGCAGACACTTCAATTCAGATTAAAACAACACTTATTTGATGTCTGCCAAGAGTTACAACGTGCTAATGAGTAACAACATTGGGACCTTTGGTACAAAAAGTGGAGTTTCAGAGGTTTCAACAGTGCACGGTTACTCTGAAAGTAATGTCTCCTATCTGTTTCCATGGAAGCTACAACAGATACAAAGAGAACAGTAACACTATATGACAGAACAAATTCTCAGCTACAAAACACTGTTTTTCAGCATAGTCTCCATCATGAACTACACATTTTCACCAATGATGAACAAGAGCCTGCATGCCATGCTTGTAAAAATCTTCATGGCCACCTGGAATGTGGCTCGTCTTTCACATCGCTGTCACCACTGCTGAAACTTATGACCCTCTGCATCACTGTGCTCACATCCACTGTTTGATCTCCAGAAATATTAAGCAAGTGTTGATGAATGTCAATGCATTCCATTTTTTCCACATGGTTGAATTCAGTGACACAGCTCTGCTTCATCCACACTTCCATGTCAGGCACCATTTTGTCAGACTGCCCCTCTACTGCCATCTGTTGCACAGCAACAAAGATAAGATATTAATGGGAAGATTCAACCCCTATTGCGGGAAGATTCAACCCCTATTGCCTTCCCACTAGCACCCACCTCTGACGTCATGGGCTATCACAATAAAATAGGAGGCATTACTTTTAGAGCAGCCCTTGTATCGTAAAAGCTTGTAGAAGTACAAGAATAAAAATACATATTATTAATATTTAATTTAGTGCTGCATAGGTATTAGAGCTTTTGTTGGTGCTTTTACAAAGGGACTTTTTACAGAGCTTGCTTTGAACCAATACCTTAATCTTGGTGCTTTGACTCCTTGTATAGCTGAGGGGCCAAGGAAAGAATTCACCTAGAGCAATAACTGATCTGAAGGCAATGTAAGCAAGACAGAAGGAGGTGCTGAGTAAGAAGTTGGAGTCTCATAATTAGTTTTCTCTGACGTCCTGATTTAGAGTGTTTCTCACCTGCTGCAACTGTAAGAGGAACAATCCCACTGGGTTCGCCCAGTGAGATGAAGACTTGGTTTTCAGTTCCCATTCCCGTAACTGAATGTTTTAAGCCCAAGGCTGCTGACTAACTCTTTTGGAATGTGTCTCACTTACTGTGGCTGCTGAAGGTTTTTACTCTGTGTGTCCAGTTGCTTGCTAAAGACTAAAGCTGGCAGGAAAAGACTGTCCTAGGGAGAGTTGCAGAACTTCTTCTCTGACCTATCCTCAGTTAAAAAATTAAGAAAGGTAACATAAACTGGAACAGATGTGAAGGTTAGAGATGTTCCTCCCAGAATCACGTACAGAGACAGGCACTAGTAATTATCAGTCTTTCCTTCAAATCAAGAAGCAGATGACTTGGCTGATGGGTTTTCTCCCACATGCTCAAGTGCTCTGACCAGTGAGCCACTGTCTAGAATGACTTCCATCTCTGGCCGCTCTTGAAAATCACTTACCTGATGATCTTTTGTCTGGTATGGCTAATGTTCTTCCACATTAGTTTCCTTTGCCTTCAGGAAAATTCGGATGTCTAGGATAACTTCCTATGTTTTATTAACTGGAAAGGATGAGAAAGGAAATGTTTCAGATGAGCCTTTAAGAGATGCTTATTAGCATTACAATTTTCAAGTATTTTGTTCAAATTAATGATTTCACTTCAGGCAAATGTATGAAATGAAAATTTGAATAGCTTTTAATTTGAACATTAATTTGATTACAGCGGCATCTCGATTCACTGTAGATCTTTTAGGTCAAGATTTCAGCACGTTGGTTCCAAGTTTGCTCTTGAAGATCCACAGAGGTCCCTTCCATCCCCTGTGATTTTGTGATGCATGGGTGACCATACTTAAATCCTTGTTTAAATGTTACATCATCCTTTCACTAATATTAGAAAAACTCTATGAATCCTTATAAAATCCATTCTTAAACAATATGAGGAACTGTCAATTTCTTGATAACAGTGGTGTTATCTTTGCTGCTGTTGTAGATGCATGATTGTCAGCTGCACAGTAGGCCTTTCAGGAGCAGTAGCTGTTGTTGAACACAGGCCTGATTGAACTAAAGTACTGTGATTGGTGATCTCAGTTGAAATCACTTCATACAAAATTCATAGAATCATTTTTTTTTTACTGAAACACAGTACTTATTTTAAGACTTCAGTATGTCTACCTAGTTTTCTAAGATTTTATTGCAAATTTACCACAGTTTCTGTGTGTAGCACAATGGGAAGTGATTTTACCCCTGAGTTTATTTCCCTGCTAAATCCTGAGATGATGCATAGCAAGGAACAAATTTGTCTCAAGGTCAAGCATCAGAAGCATTCTTATGTGGTCCACAGAGCAAGAAGAGATGTAGTTTCTCTGTACCTTCTGGAAAGAAGAGCTAATGTGATGGTGCTCCTCTTTCTTCAGCTTGAGGTCATCCATTGCAGGCCTGGTTAGAGTGGAGCCAAATGAAAACTAGTCACATTGAGCATGGAACATACTTTGTGCTTGAAAAAGTGTGTGTCCTCTCTGATACTTTACAAAAAATGTGAGGAAACTATTCTCTGAGCTTGCTTTGAGCTTGTCTTCTTGCTTCTACACAGGTAAGATGTGCTAGCCTCCTCATTTTCCAGTCAAAAATAAGAAGATGGAGTATCGTTTAGCTCTGTGACTCCACATTGTAGCAATAAAGTTCCTGATGGACTGAAGAGTACTAATTTATGTATTATTAATTGTGCTTCTTTGTACAGTTTCTTGTAGCTCAGTTGCCTGTGGTCATCAGGTAGGCAGGTTCAGTACAATTGGTACCTGGGAACTACTTTACACTTTGCCAATCCATTAGGCTTTTTTGTCCTTTTTGTTTCCTAATAGTGAAAAAGTAAAATTCAACATGCTTTGCTTCTGGGAAGATTTTCTTACGTTTTGGTTCTAGTGTTTTTCTGAATGACCAATGATTAGGTTTCATCATCAGCCTGCCCAAGTGAGCCTTAATGAACATCACATTACATTTTAAAAACATAAAAGCCTACTTATCCCTTCTTTGAGAGCACATTTTTATGCTCTATTTTGGTTTCTTTTTCTTTTCTTTTCTTTCTTTCTTTCTTTTTTTTTTTTTTTTGTTTTGTTTTGTTTTACTTCTTTTTTTGCCAATAGATATGACCAAGAGTCCTAAACTTAATTTTCAGTGGTAGAAAATTCCTCTCTGTGAGGCATCCACCTAAGTGGGAAGGGATAGAGAGGCATTAGTTTAGTTGTAGAATAAAGCTTTTAATGTGGTCAGGGTTGTGTTAGCTGTACATACAGGCTGACTCCTCTGGATATTCACTTCTGAAAGTCTGGTTTTACTCAATGAAAGTACCTTTAAAATTTTATTTTATTTTTTAAACAAGTAGATAACATTCTTGTGCTTCAAAATCCTACCCCATCCCACAACTCTTCTTTCAGCTCATGTGTAACCTCAAATGCGCAAATTCTGAGCATGCATATTTACAAGCCTGTTTTTCAGCATTCAGTTACAAATGCTTTTAGATGAATACAGCACCATTTCAACAGTCCTCTTTGCAGCGTTCTCACAATCAGCACTGCCTGGGAACAGAGGCTTGGTACACAAGAGCAAAGCATTTGCTCTGTGGCTCAAGAAGTACTGCCGTAAACTGCAAAACAGCTTTGAGCAAATAAACTAGCATACCTACTTGATATTCTACAGATAAAATAGCAGTAAGAGTTGTAAACTGAGCAGCTTACTACTGATTACTGTATCCCTGTTCCTGTGTGCTGAGACCTGAATACTTTGGTACAAGTTTCACGAAACTGTAGATGCTCTGCCCTGTTGTTACTTTACAAAAGTTGGATTTAGTAGAGCATACAAGCCAAGTTCAAACGGAGTAGAGAGACCTTCACATGTACATGTGCTGCATCATCTGACCAGAAGCGAATAGACCATGATCAGATTCTGTGATAACCTGCACCTGCTTTGTGCCTTACGTTTGTGGTAATAAAAGGAATTGAATCAGATGCGTTTCCCAAAGTGTTGCTAATCCAAACATGCAAATATATTTTATTTAATAAGGAGAAAGCATAGCATAACTGAGCAAAAAAGGGGGAAAAAAAGGCTTTCTGGTTCTTAGATACCATTATAGAACATGCCATAGAAATTAGTTGCAAATACTGAATTCAATCTAATACAGTCCTGTGTAATCTAATTATGTAAGTATTTCTATGGTTCATTTTGTAAGAAAAAAAATAAGTCAACCTAAGATATAAAGCAATTTCCTTTAAACTGGAAAAACAAGAAATTGCAGCACTGTGCATTTAGTCTGCATAGTAATAAATCATATCATATTAAATGCTTTAGATCAGAGAGGTGACACTGAGCACTGGAAACTTTCCAGGAATCAGAAGTAGTTAAGTGGTGCAAATGGGCAAGATATCAGGCTTTTGTTTCTTGTCTTGTTTTAGAGAGGTCCCTTGGAAATAAGAAAATAACAGGATTTCCTGGGCCTGGTTGAATCTCCAGTGTTCATCTGAAAACAAAGAAAACTTTTTTTCTTTTTTTTTCAGCTAAACCCTATAAAACACAAAGTAAATAGCTTCTGGAAGTTGCATTGCTCAAATTCTGCTAAATTTAATTCTAGAAAGGCCTATTTTGAAATAGTATGTGAAGTAAAGGAATGAACTCAGTGAATATGAGGGCATGCAGTCTGTGGACTTTTAAGCATATGGCTTTTACTGTTATACTTCAGCTTCTGATTTATGGCACCTATCCATCTTAGACTTTTCACCTTTTGTAAATCAATTGATGTTTCCTATTCTTTTCTCCCATGCTTGAGTGCAGTCCATGTGAAGAAGATGACAGTTGCTTCTTGGAGACTCAATGGAACAAGCTCTCACCTAAATTCATACGTTCCTTTCTATTGACTGCTATGTTCTAGCAAGCACAGGAGAAGGCCTCGTGGCACTCTGCCATCTTGAGCAGGGAGGAGCCAGCCACACTTGTGGTTGTTCCCATGGCACTCCTGAGCTGGTGGTGATTTGAGTCTGAGGGTCACCAGTACTTCCAGAAACCAGGGCTGCTTTGGCTGTGCTTGCAGTCTTCTCCCTTGGCAGTGAAATAAGGAGGTTGTGAAGCTCTGAGTCCTGTTGTTGCTGGGAAGCAGTGATGCATATGGAAACGTTAGCATGGCTACACAAGAAAGTTACAAAGGGCTATGAAGATACTGAAGGACCTGGAGGGCAAGGTGTATGAGAAGCAGCTGAGGTCCCTTGGTGTGTCCAGCCCAGAGCTGAGGGGAGGCCTGATGGCGGCTGCAGCTCCTCACAGGGAGCGGAGGGCAGCGCTGAGCTCTGCTCTGTGTGACAGCGACAGGGCCAGAGGGAACGGCATGGGGCTGTGTCAGGGGAGGGTCAAGGTGGGGGTTAGAAAAAGGTTCTTCACCAGAGGATGTTCAGGCTCTGGAACAGGCTCCCTGGGGCAGTGGGTATGGCCCCAGGCTGCCAGAGTTCAGGCAGTGTTTGGACAACCCTCAGAAATATGGTCATTGCGCAGTCCTGTGTGGAGGCAGGAGGTGGACACCATGATCCTTGTGGGTCCCTTCCAGTTCAGAATATTCTCTAATTCTAAGGGATGATATTTTAACCACTATGCTATTTAGGCCTGTTACAGAAGGAATTAAACATGAGCTGAAATGTCAGCAAGAGCCTGAAACCTTGTCTGTCAGTACTCACGCAGAGTTGCCACTGCTGGAAGTAATGTTGGGGAAGAAGTGTTTAACATAAATCTGTCTGAATTTGTTCAACTCCCACAAAGTTCAGAACAAGCTATACTTCATTAAAAGAAGGTATGTTCATCTGCAGGAGAAACTAGTGCAAAAATGACTCAGTAGAACAGAAAAGGCGCTTTTATAACATGAAGGATATTTCATTTTTGGATCACAGCAAAAGTGTTCGTTAGCCCAGTGCACCATCTTTTTGCTAGAGTACTCTTCAAGTAATGTAGAAAATTTGCAATATTTAATTGTGTTTAAAACTCCCTATGTGAATGCATCAGCTTAGCTTAAAATGGACTATATCCTGCCAGAAGAATACACATCTAAGCTCAGCTGGATGTCCTTTCAGGGTTTTAAACTAGCTTAATATTCTGGTATAGAACTAACACTTTGCTTTTCCATTGCAGTGTCTATCCAGATGTAAATTCAAACCTGTAATTGGGCCATAATTAGCAGGTATATCAGTACTGGTGTTCATCAGAATGCACTTTTGGCTTGCATTGTCCAGCAGCCTTGGAAAGGGGACAGTTTCACATGCCTGAGGCAAGGGCCAGGTTCTGTGTGGAGGTGCACAGAAAGAGGACAAGAGGCAACTGTCAAATTGAAGCAGGGGAAGGGAAATAAAACTATTAATGCAATCAATGCCTGGACCAGTTAGCCCACAAAAACTGGGCAGTCTCTGGCCAAAGCTGTGAGCACTCTGGTCTGTGATTCTGGGTGCTGGGCTTCCCTCAGGTCAAACTAAGCAGGAAGGCATGCTGAAAGGAGTATCTATCATTCTCCACTCATTAAGAGCTGTTTGTGCATGTGTCTTCAGAGAATACTTGGAAGAGACCAGATGAGTGTGAATGTAATATAAGAGAGAAAGTATTTCTGGGTATACAGAGCAGAATAGGAAAGAATGCTGACCTGTTTGTAAAAGACTGATGTGGAGACTATTGAAGAATAACACAATGAAGGTGCATGTGTGTTTTGTGCTGTGTGATGCATCTTGATCCTCAGGACACACTAGGCTGCTAAATTGAGCTATTGTTTTGAAACATAGCTTAATAAAACCAAAAGCTGTTATTTTATCACTTTCCTTCCCACACTCACTTATTTATGTTGTTCACATGTCTCATAATTGAGAAAAATAATTGTATGTTATCTCTGTTTTTTGAAGGGAAACAGATACACAAGTCTTTCTCATCAAGCAGTTCTTCAGAACTAAAGCACATTTACTGATGATTTAGCTAACCTTTCCCATCTGGGTCCAGATAGTCACTTAACTGCTCCCTGCTTGCAGAGGCATATGCTGCATCTGTCATGCTCCTGTCCAGGATTTAGTCTGACCAGTTACAGAAAGCACTGGTATCTGTATTTCTGTGGATACTGATTTCTGCAATTTTTATGTTAGTAATTCTGCCTTGGTATCCTTTGTAGTCACACTGTGATGACTTGGAGTGCAGAGCATCTCTGCAAAGCATGCTCTTACTACTGTATGACATTTAGCACAAGTCACAGGAGCTTCCAGTCTCTTTGGTATTTCATCTTGTGTTGTTAAGCTTGACCTGAGTATCACAGAAGTGAATTTCCAGTGTTGTGCCTTTCCATTCACTTCCAAGTACAAATAGTGTTCTCTGGGGATGGGGGAAGGGAGAGGCTGGGGGGAGTTGTTTTTAATTTATCCACACTCCAACATCCTTTGGAGTAGATAAATACTGAAGACTAAAAAAAAGAATTACTGCTATTAATGGGAGATCAGAATTAGAGCAATGTAAACTGTATTTTTTCAGGAAAACAACATTGCATATATTCCATGGGAGGAACATGGTAGGAGCCTTGCTTTTCTCAAAATGGCTGCCATATATACAAGATTTCCAGTCTACAAGACATTAAAAAATGTAGATTTTTCAGGTTCCCAAATTAGATTTAACGTGTGCACATCATTACTTCTGTGAAATACTTTCAAATTGCTCTGATTACAAAACACTCCTTGTAATCAGATCAGGAGGAACAGGAAATCCCAATGAAGTGCAGCATTTTGTGAGTAATTGCTATACAAATACTTTAAATAAATTGTAAGCAATTTCTTATGCAGTGGCTTTAGCTAATGTTATTAGAGTGCTTAATTGACTTTTCACTGTGTCAGGTTTAGCTGCAACACTGAAATCAGAAGGGAAGAAAACACCTGAAGTTGAGGCACGGTACTTCATTCACATTGAGGCAGGAGTGACAATTTGTCTTTTATAAGTCTCTGTTAAATTCTAAGCTATAAGTCAAATTATTTTTTTCTTTTCTTTTCCTCTGGACTTCAAGTCCTGAGTTTCTTTCCACGTGGAATAAGGAAATTTCAAAGGTAGCTTTCACCACCTCTGTGTATTTGTGGAACACAAGCTTGTTTCCTGCCAGCTTCCACTGAGGTGGTTCATAGATTTCTGTTGAATTTTACCAGATTTTAGATTGAGTTCCCTGTGAGAAATGGTTGGGAAACTTGGCTCTTTTGGCTTGTGTTTCAGAATTCTTATCTAGTTTATATTCAGTAGCATTGTTAGCACCTGGAAATAGTGTTGCACACTAAGAAGTGGATGTCATCACACTTCCTCTTGTGATTATGATTTAGTTGTTGAATGTACATCAAACTCATCATTTGCGTGTTTAATCATATATGCTGATTTATCTCAGTTATGTATTCTGTTAATAAACAAGACTGCTTTATCTAGTGTGATACATGATTTGTCCAAAGATAAATACAATGACATAAGCTGTATACCAATTGATACGAAATGTTGATATACATTTTATGAAATTGAAATTAAGTAGGTGATACCTTCCTACATAATTGAAGATCTTTTAATGTCAGCATTAATGTTCAAAGACTGCCTTTGCAGTTAAAAATACTATAATTCAGCTGTTGCTGTTTAAGACAAAAGTCTATAGAACTTAGTTTAAGCAAACTGATTTAATGAGAAGCTTGCAAAACTATATTTTTATAATCATTGCAATGTGAATATTTCACATTAACAAGCACTACAACTTGTTCTAAGAGGTAGTGCAGTAGATATTTAGATAAAACAAGAAAATAAAAACGAGACTTCTCTTATTTACCGTAGTGAAAGCTCGTAAGCTCTTTTTTCCTTTCCTCCATGAAGAGTATTGCTGAGAAACTCTTTGGAATATTCATGAATATTGCTGAGGGTTGCAGCAGAGACATATTTAATAATTAATGCACTGGAATTATTTAGGTCCCTAATATATTGTAAAAGTTTTTCATTTCAGTAATGCGGAAGTCTTGATGGTGCAAGAACATTGAGAACATAAAGGTGAAAACAGCCATTGAGATTTGTTTCTCTTGAATATGTGGTTTAAATATTTTAAAATTAAAGCTATATTCAATACTTACATATTCTTTATGAGTCAAAACTTGTTAGATTTTAGTGAAGCCTTACCAAAATAATGGTCAAAGTGAGATTTTTTTTATCAGAAGGTAATTCCTTTCATTAAAAAGTATCATAGAAAATACTGTCCCTGATTTACTATTGTCTGGCTTGTGCTTACACACAAGACTTGTTTTGGATGTGTACTAAAGATTTGTTTTTCACACTTTAGCCAGTTATTCCAGCATTCATGTTCTGCTTCTGGTTTTCTCACTGTAGCATTGTAGCATTCTTATTGTAGCATTTTTGCTTGGCTTCATTTTGTATTATTTATATGGGACTATTTCATAAATTGATCAAGCTCATTTTTAGTACTAATTGTCTTCTCTATACCGCTGTGCTACTCCTTCAGTCAAAACCCACCCACTCTGATACTATTAGGGTAACTGCTGGAGATATTGAATGTGCCCATGCCAAGGAATGACTTCTCCCCAGAGATCTTACTTAAAACACTCTTTGCTTTGTGCTGAATGATTAATAGATACTCTTTCAGATATGTGTTCTCAACCTGTTGATCAAACTGAGAGTCATTTAAAGGAATAGTACCAACAGGCTTAAGAAAACACAATGCTTTACATCACCTCTTGTAATATTTCTCCTATTTTTTTCCCCTGCCCTTCCTTCTAACACATGAGGTCAAGTGGGAAACTAAGTTGATTAGACTTAAGCTTGTTCTCAACAAGTCTATGCAATAATTTGGGATTTAAGATAAGATGAGGAGAAAAGATGGTAGACAGCTGATTGTTTAAGAATTTATTTAGTATGATTCCAGACAATCAAGTAGTCTTGTCTGTATGTCTTTTTCTTCCCACTCTTACAGATTAGACACTGTTTTTTTTACCCCAGAGGTAACGCTTGCTGATTAACAATTTTTCCAGCTTGTTTCTATGGAATAGTGGGTAGATATAATTGTCCTTGTTGACTTGAGTAAAAATAACTTCGCTAAATACGTCTTGACCTTTTCTTTCTGTATTTTGACCTGTAATTCTCTATTGTTAAATCTAACTTAAGTTCTTAATTACAACTGCCTTTTTTTTTTTTTAATTAGATTTTGAATACTTTTGTAGATTCTACTCTGCCTTGAGAAATGGGCCTGTTAAGTAACTGAAATAATGTTCTTCCTCTTGATCCTGATGTATTTAGAGAATCATCAGTTTTAACTTACATTGCCTCTCTACCAAATTTTCTGTTTTTTTCTACATATGATTTTAAAAAGTTGTGATTTTGCTTACATGTTTTATATTGTTTGCTTCTGTTTTTTATGTCTTTAAAGTGTCTCATTGCTTCTTATTATGGCAGTTGTTTGCCATACTTTCATTATGCTCACACCCAATAACTGCCATTCTTCTGAATATCTTTGTCCCTGAGGTCATCCTTTCATGGGTTTCTAATTTTGCTACATTTTTTATTTTTTAAAGAAACTTGATTGTCCTTACTTTGTATTTATCCATACCCATAAATCCCGGAGCATCTATTCAGATGTTCTATTGAGATTATATTCAGTGTCTAGATTTCCAGACATTTTTCTACTGGACAACACATTAAAGGCATGATTGGTGATCCACTGACAGTGTGAGCCAGCACTGAACCCTTGCTGCAATGAAGGCTAAGGATAACTTGGGCTTCACTGAGAAAAGAGTTACTGGCATGTTGAGAGAGATGATCCTTTCCCTCTGTTTAGCACAGATGAGGCTGCATCTGGAGTCTGATTATAGTCTCCACAGTACAAGATAGGCATGCAGCAGAGGGGTGAGGAAGAATCTCCTTTCCTATCATAGAGACAGGAGTATTTTCAGCTCATCTGCACATGTTAAATCTCAGTAGTAACCAGGCATTCAGCTGCTTGGGCTAGGTTTCCTCATCAGACATGGTGGGTGGAAGCAAGCTGCTTGCCAGGTCTGGCTCCAGGGCTGCCCAATGGATTGCACAAATGTATAGACTTGTTGGCTTATTTTAAAAGTAGGTTTTCATATTTGGAGGGTGAATGATTATATTTCTTTTTCCACCATGGTATATTTGTTGAGTTACTTTTGCAGACAGTCCTTAGCGTGTAGAACCTTAACCCATCTAGGGACTTCCAGTATTATATTGCAGTAAAGTTTTAGGGATCTTTCTTGCTTAGAAAGAGGTCATTTTGGTTTATAATCTGTATCTAAAGGTATTCCTGCTTTCAGAGCTTGACTAAGATGATCTGTTCCTGTAGCTGTTACATAGATAAACCACAGACATGGATCTTCATTGTAGGTATTCTAGGCCACTAGTGTACCATATTAGCCTGAGCTATATGGTACTACTTGAAGATTAACTGATGAGCAAGCAAGTCTGAATCTTCATATTTCTCAGCCATCTATCCTGAAAAGTTTAGTCTTCCATTCCTTAATTATTTTCAGGAAAATAACAGGATATTTACAATTTTTTGTCTTAAGCCATCTACCTCAGTTGAAAAATAGATCATCCACGCTGGAGCAGATTTTTTTAAATGGCTTTATTATTTATGAATTGGTGTTTCAAGAAGCCATTGATTGAATCATAACTTATCACCTCTATAGTCCCACTTTGCCTCTCCCATTTCCTCATTCTGAGGGATTTATATGCAATGGACTTACAGTATTCTCTCAACTTGTATAATGGCCAAATGACACTGTCTTCACTCGAGAGAGTAATGCTGGCACAAAATCTGGGTGAGACTTCAATCAAAGTCATTAGAGGACATTCCTACTTTAAGAGAAGGATTAACTTATATCTAAATACTCATGGTAGAAATATCACTCCCATAGTTTCAGTGGTGAGGCATCAGAGGTCTAGAGAGCAACATGACCTGCCAAGATCATGCAGTAGGTTAATAGCAGAGCAAGAAGTAGAAGCAAGTCTCTGACTCACATCCTGGTTATGTGATGCTTTGAACCCTATTGTCTTGAGTTACTGCTTGGAGGCCATTGAGGAAGTATTTTGCAGAGGAATAAATAGTTCCCATTGATGCATATTCTTAAGATCATTTCCTTAGGAGTGTTTTCTTACCCTCTTATTCTGTCATCTAATTTATTTTCTACTGTTTCTAATGAGACAATGAGACTTTATCTTTTCCTTAAATCATCTGCTTGGTCAGCTATAATGTTTCTGACAACAGATTAAAAAAAATCATTAGAGTAGAAATTGCTTTGTTTTTCTTTCTTATTAAAACTGTGGAAAGGCTGCAAGTCACACATCTAGATCTATTAGCAAGCTAGTCGGTGTAATGGAAGAGGATTTCTTCAGTTTTATAGAGGAAGTTTTTTTATGCTTTAATCTTGACACAGCATCTGAGTTCATCAACCCAAAGGAATATATATATCATATGCCTATATATATGTATGTGTCACGGTGGAGTTGCAGCATAAAGCAAAAAAAAAAAAAAAGAAAAGAAAAAAAAAAATGAGGGCCCATTTTCTGAACCTTTGCTTTTTTCTTATAATAGGAAATGAATTTGTCGTTTTAGAAAATTAATGTAGATCCAGTCCTGTAGTATTCAATTACAAGAAAAAGTGGTTCCATCTCTGGAACAGCAGAATTAATGCTTTGGTTTTACTTGGCTCCTTGACAGTATTCAGGTTCTTATTTGTGACCAATATGAGCAGAATTCATTTTGTTCTTTGGTTCCTGAGGTTTATGATGTGAATAAAAATCATTATTCATGTGTTAAGTTCCACTTTAGTAACTGTTAGTATCCCAGACCGTTCACGTCATCCTAGTAAAAAGATGCTGAAAAGGTTACTTCTGTTGAAAATTTATCCATTTACAACTTTCATAGCTTGGTAACAGTGGAACTGTCCCCCTGTCTGTTAAACACATTTACTCTGATGAAAACAAGTTTAAGACAACCACTAAGGCTTTCTTGGCAAATAAGTGATTTGAATAAAGATATGAAAAATGTACCTCATTGCTACCTGAATACTTAGTATTCCTGATGTTTTATTATAAGTGTCTGTATACTTTACTGATTATTTTTTAGTGAGGTGGTACAACTGAGTTGGTCCAGGAAGAGCTGTCCTCATGAGCAGCCAGCCAAAGCTTGTAGCGCTCCAGCTTCCCCTGGTAGGCACTAGAACTTGCTTAGAACTTGTTTCTGCATAGAGCTTGCTTTTCCATGTAGCTGTACAAGGGTTAGCAATGTTGGCATGGTGTAGAAGATAAAGCCCTGCTTTGTGGTGTTTGTAGCAGCTGGATTGCTTTTTTGGTGACATATTTTCTCTCTTCCTGAGGGAGAACCCAGATTTTTACATTTTCAGGGACTGAAGGTAACTAGCAAAGCTCAGATATTTGTCCAGTGGCAGTGAGTTATTTAATCTGATAAATGATTAATCCAGTCATGAAAAGAAAGAGCTTTTGCTCTTCATGAAGCTTCAAGAAAGGAAATTAAGCTGCCGCAGGAAGGACGCCCAATTAAAACTATCTGCCAGCTGTTCCTTTTTTTTCTAATTTAAAAATAGCTGCAATTAAGATATAACAAGAAGCAATTCTGAATCTGAGCACATATAGTCCAACTGATTATTGGCCATCGGATTTTAGTATCTCCTGTAATGGTGGGAACTGCTTAACAGCACCTTAATGGCCCGGTATCTTGTTCTCATTTATTTTTACAGTTGTCTTACACTTCCCAAATTTTATTATGATTCTCCGTACAAATGGCTTTCCTAGATCGGAAGTTCTAAAATGCTGAGACTTGGTGAATTACAAAATGGAAGAGTGAGGAAACAAGGAGTTTCTGTCTTTTAATTTGCTATTTAGACCAAAAAAAAAAAACAAAAAAAACCAGAAGATGATTTTTGCAATGTGAGTTGTGGAATAGATAATGCAAGTTAATGCAAGTTCTAAATTTAGTTTGTGTTATTGAAGTTCCATTTTCAGAACTGCAGAACTATTTAATCAGAAATGCAGTTGGGTAAAATTACAAACAATTTCATAGGGTGTAGGAAGTCTACTCAAAATGTATCCATGGATTTACCTTAGAGCGCTCTGCATACACATGTACATACAATATTCAAATAAGCATATGTGCTTTTTTGTTAGCTCAGAAGTAATTTTTAAAATACCAGCAATTTGCAGTATATAGAAAAGCTCTTTGAAGGTTTCTCAGCATGTTAGCACAGTAAGAACTATTCAATGCCAGCAAAAGATGCGTATTGCACACACCCACAAAAGAGCATTTGTATTTTGGCCAAGTAGTTACTCACAAATAATTATGTGAACGGTCTCAGTTAATGCATAAGGTTTTATCCGTGTTCACGTTTTCATCTTTTTATGGCCCTTCAGCATTTTGTATTTTGGGAGATGCTGAAGATCCTTTAGGAGAAGGGAGAACATAATGGTTCTACGGTGTCTCAGCTGGAAGAGCTGAGCTCACCCATGAAAGAAAAAGCTGTAGAGGTATTCTAGATCAGTGAAAATGTGGTTTAGTCTTGCAGTGCCGCTGAATTTGAGTCAGATTCTCACTATGCCTCAGTCTATCCTGCAATCTACAAAAAAGTAAAGCTCTGCTGTTGTTGGAATGTAGTTGGAGCTGCTGCTGACAGTGGATCAGACACGTTACAGTGGCTCCCCATGCCTGTAAGTAGGGATCAGTGGAAATTCCCACAGTCTTCAGGAGTTTACAAATCATCATCAGATAATGTTTCTACTGATTACAGTGGATTTGGTCGTTATTTCCTAACAAGATATTATATATCTATAGACTGCATACTTGTGAGCAAGCGCCAGTCTTTCTTTCTCTACAGGAGCCACATTCAGTAGCACAGCGGAACAAACATTGGATTGACAAAGCAGAAACAAGCTTTTGACATGCCACACATATCTTCTTTTCTACCATTTTACTTCTACTACAGAGATGATGTTTTCTCCTGCTCACTTCAGAACTAATAGTCTCTTCAGCTATAGATATGTTTTCGAATTTACTGTACTTTCATGTTCATATTAAAGGCTTTAGGAACTTTTTTCAGATATCTGCTTTTCCCAGGTTGTACTGTTACACTTCCGTGATTGTGCTGAGCTGCAGCTATTGAGCTCAGCAGGCCTGAACACAAGATTTGAGCAGCTATTATGGCCTCCTATGGGACCTTGAGGCTGACACTCAACATCAGTCATGGAAAGGGAAAGGATTTAAGATGGGACTGCTCCCAAGAACCCAGTAAAGTTCTTAAATGTGATAGAATAGCAATATAATGAAGACCTTGCACTTGATGCTGATGAATTACAACTTGTATCCTACTCATATTAGTCCTATTGCTAACTATATTGTCTACCTGCCTATTCTTTACATTAATATTAAATTTCCTTCCCTTTTCAAATGGATGGAGCTTCTGCCTACTGTATATTGCTGCATTCTCAATTGAGTAACTGAGTTTCCCCTCTCTAGCTGATAAAAGATTAATTTCTCATATTTCTTCCTTTTTCTATCGTCTCAGCTCAAACTTCTTCATAAACAAGGCACATTAAGTTCTACTGTACCAAACCAAAAAAATCAGAATCTTGCTACTGACTAACCTGAAGATTGATCTGTGGGTTTAATCTATGAGTAGGTTTTTACAAGCAAGGCACATGTAATCATTCTATTTAGGAAAACATTGCAACTGCTAGAACAAATGGAAAATATTGTCTTATGTAATATCAGTGCTAACCCCCTATATTTCTGATTAACTAAATAAATCAAATGATGGTGCTGAAGAATGGAAGAGGCAGGTGAAAATGCTGTGCCAGTCACTGTGTGGATTTTTAATAACTTGTCTAATAGGTTCTCAGTGCAGAAGGTTTTCCTCCTGTGAATATTTGTTTTGGAAAGACTGAATATTTAATCTTCCACATCCTTTCAAAAGTGGATGTCAGTTTGTATAATAGAACTTTTATGGCAGACATATGTTTCCTAATAACACTTAATAACATGTTTTTAGGTATCCACAATGAAAATGATAATTTCCAAGTGCTATGTAATTCAAAGCAGTGTATTTACTTACTGAATCCAGTAATCCAAACACTGCAAGGGTATCTTTCTTCATTCACAAACGTATAGTATGAACATGTTTTTATACCTCATGAGCATTTAAATACTACATTCCAATTTCCCCAAGCATTCTTTTGGGGGGCTACTTGGCACTAGACTTTCTTTGTGGATGATAAAAAAAAAACAAGTGTTGAACTGTTAGTACTGTCTATCTGAGGCTTCTGAGCTTTATTGAAAGAACTGGATTTTCCCGTTCAGCTGGAGGTTGTTGTAGCCACTTAGAGGCATAAGGCAAGGTAATGAAAAACATGGATGGTTGCTTTGGTCAGCCCACACTTCAGTCAGAGGGGAAGTTTTTCATTCCTTTACGGGCTGTTTTAATGCACTTAATCCCCCATGTGGAAGCTACAAATGCAAATCCAGCTCTAGACTTAAAGTTGTTAAACTGAGAATTAATATCAGGGAAGAAAGGCTGAAAGGGGATTTTTTCATTCATGTGAAATAAATCCCCCACTCAGTGGCTGATCCAGCTTGATACCCTTAGCAGAAGGGCTGCTGAACAAGAATGCTCACTGCTGAGACATTTCTAAATCTGTTTATTGCTGGGTCTGTGGATTTAGAAGCCAGAAGACAACCGGCAGCTGCTTGTTGACTGAGCATAAGCATTTTTGAGAAGGGTATCCCACTGCAGCCTCCCTAAACTCAGTAAGGATATATCAGCTTACAGATGAAAATGCATTTAGCCAGAAATGTGTGTGGTGGTGGCATTTGGGGATCTATATTCTTGTGCTTCAAGATTGTACAGGGAAGAAGCCCTTCTTCCCTATTAATGATGTCATCAGGGTATTAATAAGTCATCACCAGCAGTAACAATACTTAGCACCTAAACAATGCTTTTCAACATTAGTACTTCACACATATCAATTAACGTTATTCACCTCTCTTGAGTCAGCAGCCAGTAATTTTCTTCTCCTTATGAAAAATAAAAATTGCCTCTTGAGATTGACAGTTTATTCAGAGCTAGAATTATCTGTACAAAGAGGGAGCTGTAGGCTGTAGTTGCTTAACTAAACAGCTCCAATGGCAGTGCATTGAGTGGGCTGGCAGTGACGGCGGCTGTGACAACGACCACAAGATATGATGGTAGTGCAGCGAAGACACAGGCAGAAGTTTATTTAACTGTACTTGCTGGGCAGAGATTTAATGCTTTCCTTGAATTAGAGTTGAAATTGTCAGCTTTTTTCACAATTGGCCTATGTAGTTTTATTTTTATGTTGGTAATACGGGCCACATGTCTTTACATACTAAGTTCATCCCCAGATATGAACTCATTTTGGACACGGAGCCCCTGGGGATAAATAATTGTGAGCTATCAGTACTTCAGTGCTGTGTGAAGGCAAACTGAATGTACGCCCATCTAGATAAGCAGTAAAAGCAGGAGAACTTTGTGAGAATGGAAGTGTTTGATGTTTGTTGGAAAGTCCTGGAGACTCATGTAGAGTGAGAACACTTCTGTTGTGCTACGCTGTTCTGGTTTTTGTTTTTAAGTTATCTGTACAGCCAAGTAGAGAATGGTAAATCTAGTAATTGTAAGAAGTTCAGAACAGAATGAATCCGTGTTAAGTTGTGCAGGTAGAAGACTGGTTGTTTTGTTGCTTTTTTATTTATATAATACGTATAGAAGTGTGTTTCTGTGTGTAGAAGGGTGCATATATATGTACACAGGGATATATATATATATATATGAAAAAAAAGTAACACTGAATTTATATTCAACTACATCCGTTGACCATCTCTTACCATTTAGTCCAGTGACTTCGTAGAATAACTTCTGTCAATTTGTCTGCAGTGATTTCAGTCTGTTCTTTTTAATTTTTCCCCTATGGGTCTTACCCATAAAGATACCTGAAGGAAAAATGATCAACATTTTGGCTAAAATGTTTCTTGGCAGCATTCTTCCTCCCAGTTCTGCAAGAGGCAATATTTTTCTACCACGTCATGAAATTTTAGGTCACTGATCAATTGTCTCTTAAAGAACTTGAATTCTGCTTGATCAGCATAAGGAAGAGAAGATTGTAAGGCAAAACCTTTACTTGTGCATGTTCAAAGCTCCTACCAAAAATAAAAGTTAACTTGATTTGACACAATTCTTTGCTCTAGTGAAAGTTTTCCTGCCTGAAGGTTTGATTTGGCACAAGGATGGAGCTGAACTCTTAACTTCTACGGGGCTATTGCTTGCCAGAGGAGAGAAGGAAATCCTTGCAGTATAAAAAAATCTGTAGCAGCTACGTAACCATGCAAAATTGATTTTGCTCTCAGTACTGAATACATAATGGGAAAGAAGTTTCCCTGAGAGAAACTCTGGTATTCCTTATCAGTAAACTGAAACAGTGGAAGACTAATCAGTTTTTTATTCCAGTAAGAAAATCAATATATTCTGCGGAGCCAGATGGAACATGTTTCCAGACATAGTGAAAATTAATTAGTATTTCAGACTTTATTTTCCTTTCACTTAAATGTATCACTTGGATCTCCTGTTATTTTAATGAATGGAACTATCAGAAATGTGTAACTCACCCAATGCATTTTGCAATGAAAAGCTTTGGGTCTTGGACTATCTGGTGACTTGCCAAAATCGCAATAACAACTGTTTGACCTCACAAATGGCTGTTGTTTTCCCAGTTTACTTCTTGCTTTTCCTCCTTAAACCTGCTCAGCAGTGCCATGAAAAGCAAGCAGACATGAGTGGTGGTCACTCTTTCAAGAGAGCACTGAATTCATGAGTTTGTTTGATTTTAAGTTAGCTTTAAACATGCTCATCAGAAGGCTTTTTATCCAAAGACAAAATGTCCTGCATTGTACCACTTCCATCTCTCCTATTTTCGTACCAGTCTATAAAATTGTGTGCTGTTTTTCCTCTGTCAATAGCAGTATGTTTCACTCAGCTTATCTTTGTACTTCATCATGGAGCAGCTCAAAATAAAGATGATAAATACTGTTGCAAGAAAAAAAAGCCATAATGGCCTTTAGTTTAAAATCTTTTGTTGGCAATATTCTTTGTAAATGGGGCACAAGAGGAAGGAACTTTCTTGTTTCTGTTGTTGGATGTTCTCTTTTCCCTCAAGATTTACCTGCTCTGAACTGAGACCTCTGAAGTCTGAGGAGAGGCCTATCCCCATCAGACAGGACATCTGCTGCTGTGTTTTTTGCTTGTTCTGGCTCATTTCCAATCTGCTTCAGCATCCCACTTTCTCCTGGGAGCCCTCAGCCTGCTCCGGACATCTGTACACTTCTCATTTCTGGAGTGGCAAAGCAAAATATGATTATTGTTAATTCTATCATTCTGATTTTTTGTTAGTAAATGTTTTTTTCTGAGTTTTAAAGGTGCCGCAGTCCCGAATCATAAAATCCCCTCGTCTTAAGGAAAGGAATATATGCTTTACAAGTCCTAAAGCTATGCAGTAAAATTCACCCAACTATGAAGTAATTAGACTTCTGAGCAGGAGCAGTTTTTTTCAATTTAGGAGTTGTACTGTCACTTTCAGCAGTTCCTTATTGCTGTATCTGGCTACAGTTCCTCTGTGAGCAACATAGGAGTCTGAACTTGCAACCAAAAACCCTAAGTGGCAGTAATAAATGAACACTTTGATTTTAGGTCTGGTTTTGACAAAAAAAAAAAAAAAAAAAAAAAAAGCAGCTTTAGCACAAGCCTAGACAAAAAGCATAGCAGAGAGGTCTCTATGTGTTTTTGTTACTATGTTGTTGGACTATTTGCTTTGTTGGTTTTCACCTTACAACTGTATCACGTGGCTTCTTGTCAGTGCTTGAACCTTGTCCTTGTTTTACTCATGTTCTTGTTGATTTTTCATCATCTGAAAGTTGTTCTAACATGGGAATTTAGTTGCTTGCTGATAGAAGCATTATGACTTCATTATATTGCTTGCAAAACTGAAGACTGACTTTGCTCTAGCGTGGCTGCTTTTCAGAGTGAGCTTCTGGTACTGTTCTGTTCCTCTCCCTGAATCTTTCGCTGAAGACCTTCTGCAGCCAAGCCTTCATTGTGTAGGTACCAAGAACATCAGTTGCAGATGCATTATGAATGCTTTTTGTGGTTCTGGTTGGTCTGTATCAGAAGAAATACAGCAGAATGGAGACAGCATAGAGGTGGTGAGGATGATGAGAGCTGTGGAAATAACTGTGGGAATAACTGATTAGTTTAGGTAAGGTAAAAAAAAAAAAGGTACAGGTGTGAGAAGGTACGACGCAGATATATTTAATCAGATGGGAGAGTGGAAAAGGGGAATAGAGATCTTCTACTCAGCACTCCTTCAGTATGAGAGCTATGGGTTATTAAGTGAAGTTGGAGTGATGGAAGTTTAAAACCAACAAAAGGACACAGTTCATCAAAGCATGCAATTAAGCTGTGAAATTTCTCAATACAGGGTGCTGATGCTAAAAGTGTAAATTTTCAATGGAAGACTGGAGGAGTTATGAGGCTGAATCCTTCAGACTCATAAGGGGGGAGTAAGTTCAAACTTCTCAACACTCCTCTCATTTCTGTACTTTGTGAAAGGTGGGCAGCACCACCCCATTTTTTTAAGTGGCCAAGTATTACAGTATTTCAGTAGCTTATTCAGTGAGAACCTACTAGATTGGAGACTTTGGTGGGAAGATGTTTATTAGTGGAGTGTTTGATCAGTATGAGTAAAGAAATTATCAAGAGTTTCTGGAAGCGCAGTTCTAGCACACCAGAAAGCTAAGATTAGAAACAAATCCTAGAATCTGTGATTCAAGTAAAAGTTGAATCTACTCACAGTTATTTTCTTCATATCTTTTTATGTAAATACTAGGTCTCTGTCTGTACTTAACTTTCAGCTATGGTATCCTGGGGTGCATTAAAAACAGCATGGCCAGCAGGTCGAGGGAGGTGATTCTCTCCCTCTACTCTGCCCTGATGAGGCCACGTTTAGACTGCTGTGTCCAGTCCTGGGCTCCCCAGTTCACAAAAGACAGGAATCTCTTAGAAGGAGTCCAGCAGAGGACAACAAAGATGACTAAGGGTCTGGAGCATCTCCCCTATGAAGAGAGCTGAGTAACCTGGGTCTACTCAGCTTGGGGAAAAGAAGACAGAAGGGAAGATCTGATAAACATTTATAATATCTAAAGGGAGGTGGGAAGCAAATGGATGAGGCCAGGCTCTTCTCGGTGGTGTGTAGTGATAGGACAGGGAGCAATGGCCTAAACTTGAACGTAGTAAATTCTGTACCAACATGTGGAAGAACTTCGTTACGGTAAGTGTGACAGAGCACTGGCACAGGTTGCCCAGAGAGATTGTGGAGTCTCCTATGGAGATATTCAAGACCTGTTTGGACGCTTAGCTGTGCAATCTATTGGAGGGTACCTGCTTTAGCAGGGGGTTGGACTTGATGATCTCTTGAGGTCTCTTCCAACTCCTGCGATTCTGTGATTTAGTTTTATCTAGCTGCTTCTCCTAACTCTATTTTACCCGAACATACATCCATACATCGCAGAATAGTTGTAGTATAACAGCAGTTTTGCAGTGTTTGTGAGACTACTTGGAAATCTGTTTTCTACTTAGGTTCAGAGCATGATTTTTCAGTTTTGTATGGTGCTGTATTTTTTAATATTAGTCACTGTCCTGCAAACCTAATAGGTGAATGAGAGCTAAATATGGAGAGGAAAAGAGCAAGAAAATGTTTCTCCATAAATTAAATCTGAATCACAGACTATTAAAAACACATTGGCGTAGAGAGTATCCACTTAAAATCAATCTCTGGTGATGGAATTAACGTTAGCAAACCACCATTTTACATTGTTCCTTATGACAAGTTAGAGAAACCATTAGAGTTGCCTCAAATTATTATTTTATTGCTAGCTATTCTACTGTTCATTAATAATCTGGAACTTCCTGCCATGAAGAAATACTTCAATTTTAGAAAATGTCAGAGGAGTGAAATTTGAAGCATTTCTTTTACAGGAGTTGGCTTTCTACATGGCAGTTGACAAATGGGATAAATCTTTTTATACATTGAATTTAAAACCCTTCATGAATATCTCAGGAGATTATTCTCATTTAGGGCATTTAATTTCTTTAGTCAAATTCAGAGTGCTCTTTAAAAATGATAACTTGCTCTATAATCCAGCTGAAGTTTTAAATAGCATATGCATTTATGTTCTTCATAAGCATATACTCTTGTGCTTTAGCATTTAAGAACTGCAGGCACAGAACAGGATTGTAAAGGTCATTTATGTATAATCTTGTCATAATAAACTTTGCAACATGGTGTCAGTCTAGAATTCTGCCTCCACAGTTTCAGCTGGCACAACTATGAGGAGTCATTTGTCTGCCGCTGTTCTAAGTGCTAAACCAAATTGCAGCATGATCGTGCTTACTTTCAGTTAAGTCTAGAAAATAAATGAGCTCTGCCTAAAAATATATCTATATACTAAAAAAAAAATCTTACCATTATCATCTAGGTGACAGAATAAGTTTGCGATTACGCTAGGTTTAAAGCCAAGACTTACTGAATCCTTTTCCCCCCCTTTTTTTCCTCTCTGAGTGTGCAGAACGAACTAGGTCTGTAAAGCCAAAGCGAACTGGTTTTATACAATCTCAGCTGTTTTTGCTGATGCTGCCTTTTGTTTTCTAAGGGGGATCCTAGCATAGCCAGCAGTCTCTGGGGTCAGCTTCTTTCCAAGATCAACGAATGTCTTTATAAATAGATGATATTTCATTAAGATGTAAAATTCTTGGACTTAAATCATAGAGTTTATCAATTCAAAGGGTTAAACATGCTTCTTTTGATGCTAATGACAAAGCTAGTAACTATTTTTAAGTCTTTTTAAGCCTTCACTAGAGTTTTTTCCAGTGAAGTTAGTCAGAGGACAGTAATTCTTGTAATGACTGCTGAAAGTCTGAAGAGTTTGATTTTGATTTCATTTTTGGGGGCAATCAGAGATTTATTTAAGGCATTTATTTACAGGATAGAAAATGTCAGTTACTTTCCCTTCCTCCAGAAAATCTAGCTGGAGAACAGAAATATCCAGGTTCAATACTGCCTTATCTTCACCACATAATCTAACAACAGGATGATTTTACCTAGTTTCTGATGGTTCCTATAATTCAAAAATAGTTGCATATGAAATAAAGAAAATAATTATTACATTGAGAAAGCGACGTTACAGTTTTGCTGCTCCATCTTAGCATGACATTACTGTAGGCACACTTTTCCTGTGTATTTCATAAAATACCTCATTGACTTCAGTCACTGTAATCCAGTACTCATGGTACTGCAGAGCCTGAATGTGGGAGTGGTTTTTTTACCTTTTAAGCATTCTTAAGATAAGTGCCTAATTACTCTGGAAGGTAAGCCTATGCTGCTATAGAACAGATGCAACAACACAGCTGTAGTTCTGTAGAAAAATTCTGTAGATGTGGAATTGCAATGAAATATAAAATACATCACAATCTATTGCACTGAATTCTAGTCATTTGGGAGATTTCTTAGCTATCAATAAATCTAAATAGTCTTACTAAAGCTAACAGCACAAATGTTTATCATGCAAACCGTCTGCGGTGGTGTTTTGGTTTTTTTACTCAGCGGATGTGTGTGAAGCTGAACTCTGATGACAGTGCATCTTGAATCCCATTATTTCTGCAATACTATCCAAATTAGATATCTCCAATCATTCAAATCTATCCTAAGAGTAAGGAAGTTTTGCTGTAAGTTGCATCTCATGTATTTTGAAACAGTTACACGTGTCATTCTAAAAATTACTGACCACTTTTCCACTGCTCTCAGAAGTTACTGATCTTCTTTCTTCCTGCCCTGTATTGTTAAAATACAATGCATAAGAGCAAAAGATACAATAAAAACTAATGTATGTGTTTTGGAAAGCAAAAAACTGTCCAGAGCCAAATAATTTTATTTGAAAAATATGGTTATCTATGCTTTGTCTCCTTATTGTGTAACTAAGCCCAAAGGTTGCATTTGCAAAATGCCTGTAACTTATTTTCTGAGTTCACATTCAAAGCCAAAGGTGTGGCAAGTAAAATCAACTAGCATGTTGATAAGAGGAGCGAACACAAATTATCTACTCAAGTAGTGCTTGATTCTTCATTCTGTTGGAAATCTCTCTAAGCATATTAGTTCAGAAAGCCATACAACAGGAGTTGCTGTATGCTTACCATCAAAATTTGTAACAAACTATTTTGTCTTTGTTCTACACCTCTATCCCGTATTGATGATAATAGCTAGAACATAAAAGAGGAGTTGGGACTATACTGAAGGAGACATCTGCATGCTTATATCATAAAACAGAGCTAATACTTCTTTGTAGATACTAAAAAGTGCAATGAAAACAATAATTTAAGTAATATAGTGCCTAACTCCTAAAAAATTTAAGCTTATAAACATTTAAAGATGTTTCATGTGTTGCATTTTCTTTGTTCTCATGGATCAAAACTGTTTTCTGAGTTTAATTATGAGATGAGAAGATTCATGTTCTGCATAGAATTGAAGACTAATGAGGTTTCAGGTAAGCACTGTAGAAAACAGAACATCCTGTGAGGCGAATGGTAGTATATCATCGCTGAAGATAGCTTTGTCTGAAAGAAGTTACAATAGCTGCAGTATTGCTTGATCTATAAGCCAGGGCAGATGTATGTGAGCAGAAGTGAATATCATGCTGAACTGGTAAGTTAAACCATGAGAAAGCAATAAACTGGGCAACAGATAGAGAAAAAAAAAATTAATACATTGATTTAGCTCCCTGGTTTCTTTTATGCCACTGGAAAGAAATACCACAGCCATGATGTCATGTCATCTTGAGTGGTGTACAGGGAAGCCAGGTGAATTTTTGATACAGAAAAGAAAAATTTTCAGTTGTGTTTTCCAAATAATGGCATTTCAAAATAGATCTGTTGGAGTTCTAAAGGTGTTTTTCCTTTTAAAACACACCAGTCCTGAAGCATGACCATCTCAAATACTTAGGTCACTCCAAAAGTAATGCCTCCTATTTATTTCCACAGAAACTAAAAAAGATACAAAGAGCACAACCACACTATTTGATAGATCAAATTCTCAGCTACAAAACTGTATTTTCCAACATAATCACCACCATTAGCTATGCATTTTCACCACTAATGAACAAGAGTCAGCATACCACAGCCATAAAAATCTGCACCAGAAGAGGTGACCCACTGTTTCACAACTGCTATGATAGTGTTGTTTCTGAAATGCACCACACACAATCTCACTGTGCTTGCATCCACTGTTTGGTCTCTGTAAATGTTCAGCAAGTATTGATGAATGTCAGTGGGTGCCATTTTTTCCATATGGAGGAACTCAGTGATGCACTTGTGCTTCATCCACACTGCCATGTCAGACATCATTCTGTCAGATTGCCCCTTTGCTGCCATCTGTTACACAGCAACAAGATGTAATGGAATACTGGTTGGAAGGTTCACTCTCTACTGCCGTGCTACCAACATCAGCTTCTGATGTTGTGGGGCAACATAAAACAAGCAACATAACATTATTTTTGACCTTCCCTCATATGCTGCTGCTGTTCTTCTGGTCCAGTGTACTAGCACATACTCTATTCATCCTTTATTTCCAAGGAACTGTCTTTGTCCACACCATTCTTGTACAGTACTCATGGGAAAACCTGCTGCAAGATCTTAACATTATTTTTTCTAAATTTAACAGAGTAGTAAAATCAATGCATACAATTCCATGGAGTTCGAAAATGAGATCTGATAGTATTAATTCTAGTAACTGTTTAGTAACAGAATTTTATTTTTCTTGTTCTGAAGACTTAGAGATTGTAAATTTCTCACAGACTCCAGTATTTAAGAATAGTATTGCATATCCTTGAGAGCTGAAGTATATGATGACTGGGGGAAGTACAACAACCTCAATAAGCTGGAACCTGGGTGTCCAACCTTTTGGTTCAAATTGAGTGAAGAGGAATTGTCTTGGTCCACAAATAAAATAAATATATATCACATGTATACAAGTAGCAAAACTTCATTATATATATATATATATAAACAAGAAAACAGGGCAACAAAACATAAAACTAGTGGGTTGGGCATGTAGGGGATGGAAGGAAGCTGTCAAGTGATCTGGAGCAAGTGCATTTCCAGTGCTGAGGTTTCTGTTCATGCCTATTTGTGAACTATCAAATATGGAGTAGAAGAAATACATCATAAAATATGGATTACAAAGTAACTCAGGAAGAGAAAGGCATTTAAATAGCCCGCAGCATGAAATCTGTCTTTATAAATTAATCAGTGGTTTTCTTAAACATAAATTTTAAAACACAGGGTGGGGTGAATCTTAGCCAATTTTTGTGTTTGTACAAGTTGCCTGAAGTTAGGTATTTAAAAGCTAAATCTACTGGGCTGCCTTCTGGAAGTTTTGAACTGCAGAGCTTTCATCAGAATGGTCAGCTGTATAACTTGATCATACTGTGCAATCTGAAACCTGATTTATTCAAAACTTGAAGAAAGAGTAGAACATAGACTTCTCTCCTTCGTAGATTTTACCTACAGAGGCATCCAATTTCTTCATTTTTACTTCCCTTTTCATTCCCCTTTACAACTTTATGGAAAACTTGTATTAATCAATGCTTCATAAAATAGGTCATCAAGAAATATGAATCATAAAATGGCTTAGGTTGGAAAGAACCTTAAAGATTATCCAGTTCCAACTCTGTGCCATGGACAGGGTCGCCAGCCACTAGATCAGGCTGCCCAGGGCCCCATCCAGTCTGGCTTTGAATGCCTCCAGGGATCATCCACAACCTCTCTGGGCAACCTGTTCCAGTGCCTCACAGCCCTCTGAGTAAAAAATTTCTTCCAAACATCTAACCTAAATTTCCCTTCTTTTAGTTTAAAGCTATTCCTCCTTGTCCTATCACTATTAGACCATGCAAAAAGTCAGTTCCCCTCCCTTCATGTACTAGAAGGCCATATGTTTCAGTTCTTTAGTAAACTATGCTGTTTTCACACAGTTCTAACTGTAGTTGAGGCTTAGAGATGCAAAATATCTGAGAGTAATATTTGAGCATTGAGGCCTGTGTTTTCCATTAATTCTGGACAACACTGCACTCAGTAACTGTTCCTGTTGCCAGTGAAGGTGTAGCACCAAGTGTGGAGTACTGTGCAAACCCCCAGTGGGCTGCATCAACTGGCAATGTTCTCACTTAAAGTGAATACCAAGACAAGGCCTAAAACAGATGGTAATTTAAGATTCTGTACTAGTCTGCAAAATTGCAACTAATTCTACATACATCTTGGCCTAATTTCATGAGCGTGGTGTGTGGTTTTACAAGACTTGATTCTGCCTTCCACACTGCTTTGCATGTCTCCTGCAAATGTCCACATGATTGTGAGCCGGGGGACTGGATTTGTTTTTGTGGTTCTTGTAAAATCTGGCACAAAACCCATGAGATTAAGAAAAGGTTTCTGCTTTCTTTCAAATTAGCTAAGAAAACACTGCTGTGTGTGGTGTCAGGTTATGCTGTGCTAACACAGCTAAAATTTTTAATGTTGCTTTGGAGAAACGCACATCAGTAAAACAGGCATGTCTGCAATTAAACATCTCATGCATAAGTATGCATGAAACACATAACCCCCTCTTAGCGCTCCATGGGTAGAATGCCCATGCTAGGGATTATAGAAGCTTTTTCTGCTGCCCAGCCTCTCTAGACCTTAGCTGCAGTTGATGAAAGCTTCATTACAAGTTTTGCTTGCTCACATTTTACCAGGACTACATCTATTGGATGTGCCTCTTAACATATGGATTCACATTTGCAGCTTGATTGGCTGATTGACAGAATTTGCTCACTTGGATGAAGTACCAAAAAGTCCATTCCAATTCAAGCCATTCTAGTATAAAATTTTCAAGTTAACCAAATGTTAAAAAATTTCTCAAGTCTGTGTTAAATTGAGGCTGCTCTGCTAGGCTCACTAGTCTTTTCTGAATCTCAATATGAAATAATCTTTCAGTATTCCTATTTGTAAGAAGGATGTTAATTTTATTGTGAATAAGGATGTGAATTTTGTGAGCTTCCTTTCCACTTCTGATGTATCCAGAGGCTCAGCATGCTGGCTAGTGTCTCTCCATCTCTACAAAAAAAGTAATGTAATGGCTCTTACAGGTAACATAAGGCAGGGATGTTTTACGTGTCTTTAGTTGAAAGAGGAAACAAAAGTATTAGAACATTATTAGAAATTACTTGAAGACTGGGGAAAGCTGACAGGAAATGGTCAGTGAGGAGAGAAGATATTCCCAGTTCAGTGCAGAAGTAAGGCTGGCTGATGATGCTATTGATAATGCTATGTTTCTTTAATTTGAAAAAGGTAGACAGTCATGCTATGGGGAAACAGTGTTTGAGTGAACGCTGTAGATTTATGCAGCTCTTCTCACGCTTGAGATGTGGCTGCTATTTTGCTTTGTGTGGTGCTGGATTGCACGTATGGGGAGGCAGAAGAGAGGGTTTCAGCAACAAGGGGGCTGAGCTCACATTTGAGAACTTTCTTACTTTTGCCTCTATTGTGAATGAGAGGGGCTGTCACAGAAATACCCTGTCAGTAGTCATGATATCTGGCTGTCTTTCTGTTCTGAGCAAAAGCAAAGGAAGTCAATAGGAAAAAAGTTTTTTCCCCACTCTGAAAGTATTTGTTGGTTACTTAATGACACAAAGCCCATGAGCCTGACCTTTTCAGTAAAGAGAACCTAACCAACCTGGTTTTGACCAGTGGAGGGCATTTTGCCTGCTGGGAAGGGTGGGGCTGGCTCTACTGCCCCTTGGGCTGCTGCAGGTGCAGGGCCTCTGTAACAGCATCGTAAATGCTCCAGGCACCTGGGGCCATAAGGCCCAACTGTGTGGGTGCCAAATTATTGATGTAGAAAGGCTTTTTTGCTGCTGAGAAGATGGAAAAGGCTCCCATTCCTCTCAAACGACCAGGCAGCAGCATGAATTCCAGGTAAGATTGTTTTAGTACAGGCTTTTTCTTTGAAGTTCTGAACCCTTTATTTCTTCCATTTCCTGTCCTCTTCATGCACAATGCCATTAACTTCAGGGGTTAGTCCTGGTTAATATTCTGTAGCAAAGGATAGAATGACATCTTCAGGATGAAGTATCTCCTTTAAACAGCCTAGCAGAGATGCAGACTGTTTCTTCTGTTTGTTAGAATTTGCATTCGTTTTGCAGTAGCTCTTGGGATAATGGGAAGGTGCAGCAGATCTCTGGATGCATGACATAAGGGTAGTTTGGACAGGATTCCTGTTCAAGGGAAGCTCTAAATCTGAGCTAATCCTTTTAGGCCTCATTTACAGACAAAGGAATGCATGAGATGCTTAAAGCTTTAAAGGAGCAATTCATTTTCCATATTGTGATGGTTACTTTGTGGGGAGATCAGCTGCTGCTCTTTCCCCACTGACTTTAAAGGGAACTTACAAAGTCTGCCCTTGCAAACGTCAATGCCGCACTGTGTTAATGTGGTGAAATGAATGCATGCAAGAAATATTTTTAACTTTACCTTACAACTGCTGCTGAATAGTTTAGGACTCATGATATACAGTTCTGTGATTCTGTAATATTGTGAAGGAGAGTGTCATCTGGTTGAGCTGAAGTTTAAGAATGCTTTGCCCCTTAGCAAACCTGATGTATGAGTCCTTACCTGTGACTGGAGCGCCTGGCAGTGGTAACTAACCCTTCAAAAATGGGACTGTGGCAACCACTCACACTGGATTGGTTTTATATGAAGCACCTTCAGTGTTTTTCTCTTTAGGAACAAACTAAACCACAAGTATGTTTTAGATAACACTTGGATTAAAAAAAAAAACAAAACTGTTTGGTTTCTGCTTTTCAGTTAAAGCTAACTACTTCCAAGGAAATTTAACTTTTTTTTTCTTAACTATTTGCTTTTAAGCAAATTATAACCTTTTAAATAAAAAGCAATAAAATAAAAAGGCAGAAGTGTGGTGATCAGAGTTCATGCTTCTATGCAGAACTTGATCAAAGTACCATGTTGTCTTCAGTCCTACTCCCACATGTTGAATACTTTCCTGTGCTGAAGAAAGAGGGCTGGCAATCAGCTGGCTTTCATAGGGTGCTTCTCCACCCCAGAACCTTCAAACTAAGAAGACGCATAACAAAGAGAGCTTTTGTGGTGGCTTTGTCTTTGTCCTGTGCTTTAGAATGGCTCTTCAGTGAGAGTAAGGACAGAAGGAGTTGCTATACACTATTTTTCTTCTGCTCTCCAGTGGATACTGCCTATGTAGCGGGCTTTACATAACTAAAAAGTGTTGGACCTTGAGATAGACAATTGTTTTAAAATATAATGTAGGAAATACTACTGTTTCACTGTATTCTTCAAAATATGTTTCCAGAACAAAGTGTTCTCTTGCTTTGATGATCACTAAGCCCACACTGTTGATCCTCCAACATGGAAGCCTTTGAAATGGCATTGCAGTTCTTCCAAGTCAGAGCTTTTCTGAGTAAACAGGTAAACAGTTTTAAGATCTTTAATAGCTGCAGGGGGGAAAGAGCTCCAAATTTTTAGTGGCTAAGCACATTAAGTGGCAGCATGTTTTGTTCCGACAATTTGAAGAAAGGTCTGTTTCATAGCTGGGGGCAACAGCTTCGTGAAATGACAACAGACGTTTTTAGCAACAGTAAAACAGTAGATGCTAAAGCACAGACCTACAGCTACTGTGTATATATGAAGATGTGACTTCATGGATGTAAACAGAGAAATGTCGTCCCAGCTGTGTGTGTTAGCGAGAAATATGTACATCATAGGTGAGCTTCATTAGTTAAACATTGGCATAATTGTTGTTTCTAATCGAAGATGATTTTGCCCACTTGTAGATTGTATTGAATAAGGATTTGTTTTGGGTTGTTTTATACACATGTTGAGCCTAGTGTCTCGGTGAAGTGAACAGATGATGATACTTGTAAGTAAATGAGCATTGTTCCAGTCTATAATCATCTTTAAGCTATGTGGGTTTGCACAGAAGAGGTGCTACAATCATCTGATAATCAGGGGATTCAGTAGTGCGTAGGTAGATCCTTGTAGTCGTATGTGTTGTGTATGTGCAGAATGGTTTCAGGAGAGCCTCTTCATCATATCTACCTTGGCACTTAAGCTGTGGATTTATTCACATTGCTGTAGTGTACCATTAAAGTCAGACACTGTAAATGGTAGTTATACCTCCCATGCATCTCCTCCTCATGCTCTGTCTTCCACTTCATCAGTACACTCCAGTAATGATACCTCAAGTAATCACTTCTTCAGCATCTCATCCTGTTGAGCATGCTTGGGTTCAAAATGCTGCATACAGAAATCTAATGAGAGAGCTCACTACATTTCCATCTAAAGGAAGTGTTTCACCTGCCTTATTAAGTAACAAGGTGCCTGTCAATTGTTCCATTTCAGTGTAAGGAAGCTGTAGTTAAGCACTGTTCTTATAAGCAAAGTACCATCTTGGAGGATAATTTTAAGCTACTTCTGTTTAATCCTGCAAAAGCCTGCTCGACCTTTACTTAGCGATATCTTTTAACATGTGACTTGGTGTGGTGGGGGATCCCTTCCAGCAGTCAATCCTCAGTGTTCATCTGTGATGATCGAATAATTCACAGCTTCTTCTCAGCAGCAAGTTGTTGATGTAGATGTTGAGTGTGCCAGACCTACCCATAGATTTTGGGTGAGTTTCTAGACATGTTGAAATCAAGGGCAAAACAACTTCTAACTTATTTAGGATCAGTTTCTTACCCTTGGATGTTCTAAAAACACTTTTTTTTTGTATGTGACAACAGTGACATTTAAACACTTGATCTTAAGATTTCCTTGCAAGTTCTCTAGCCCAACCAAAAAAGCCTCTCACAGAAGTTAATAAAATAGTTAAAGAAAAAAATGACTGGAATAACTTGTTGCCTCAGTCAGAATTCTTTCTTCTGAAATAAATTTCAGAGAGATTATGAATCCTAGTTCATAATCTGGGAAGCTGCTGTTATTTCTAATTTTAAATGGAAGATGATTAGCTTCTCTGGTTCTCAGCAGCACTGAGAGCATGATGTCTGAACAAATGATGATGAAGAGTGTGTGTTCGTTACTCTGCTGCAACTCAGGAGCAACTTGGTTTATTTCCCTACTTTCCTCATGTAGGGAAGAATGTAAAACTCTTGCTTATACCTTGGGAGGCACTGATGAGTTCATGATTCCTCCTTAACAGAAGACTCTACAGAGCTTTCTGAGCTTCAGCTCTGTCACTTACAGCAGGCAAAACTTCTGATTTCTAAAATAGAGATAGGGAAGAAGTGGGAAGACACTCTGAGTAGGAATAGGAGCATGTGCTGATGGCCAGTCTCATGATGTGTTGCAATTCTTAGTGCATTCTGAATTTTGTCCTGACAGTAAAAGGCTTTAGTATTAAGATTAGTACCCGTCTGTGTACTTGAGCCGAGATCAAGCACAGAATAAATGTAGGAGTTTTTCAATTATGTAGTAACCTTTGATCTGCTCGGTGAGAAATCTTATACCAGCTTAAGGCAAACTCTTCCAGCAGAACTGCTTCTTTGGTTGGACTCGCTCTGAATAATCTTTACTAACTGGGGAAAGTAATTTGGGATTTTTCATGATGTTGTTATTTAAATATACATGATCTGATGTTTTCCTCTTATGCGATTAGAAGAGTGCTGATGCTGACAGTGTGAATCTGGTTGCATTGTGATCTGCTGAAGAAAAGGAATCAAATGCATCACTGATCAGCACAGCTGTATTTGTCCCAATCTGTACAAGCTGGAGATCTAACTGAAACATTGCCAAGTGATGCTTCTTTTTTCAGAACACACACAAATTCCTTTTAAACATTTTTCCAGTTGCAAATAAACATGACGTGTTCTTCTGTATTCTGTTTAAACTGAAAATAAAAGTGAGTGACTGGAAAGGCCCAGAACTATACTGTCAATAATAATGATCAAAGTGAAGACATGAGTAGGCATTACTCACTAACTGATCATCTTCTGAAGAGCTGTAGAGATGGCTTGGCCTAAAGTCCTTCTGCTGCCAGAGATAAATGGCTTGTTCTGTAGGAATTTGTGTGGTGACAGTAAGCACAGCTGATGTCAGACTGACAGCTTGCTTTATATATAAAATTAAATGGGCAGTTACTGGTTAACTATAACATGGCTTATTTCTTCCCCCTTGCCTCCAGCACTCTCCTTCCATGAGCTTTGGAAATCAATACTTGCTGGCACACTGGAGGGTCAGCAGGGACAAGTGTAAAATCATTAAACTTGCATTGTGCTAGCTTAGGGCTAACATTCTTACGATGGCATTATGCTAGGAAATCTGAAAATGAAGGAAATGCTGAGGATTTGTTTATTGTCACTAGATGTTGCTTACTATTGAGAGGCAGGTATTTCTTCTGACTTTTGCTATTATAAGAGCCCATTAATTTCAGTGCTTTTAAATAGCCGAAATAGACTTGCTCAGGGCATACTGGACTGGAAATCCACATGAATCCATGACTGGATTTTGACTGACTGACTGGATTTTGACTGGCTGACTGGCACCCTGCTGAGAATAAAAACCAGCATAAATGGTGCAAGTCTGCAATGTAGCCAGCTGAAATAAACTTTCAGAGTCCAGACCATACAGGCTCTTGTTCACAGCTAGAGAAACTGCATAGCTAATAGTGATGACTATGTTGAAGCAGTGTTTTGTAGCTGAAACTTGCTCTGTCAAATAGTGTGGTTGTGCTCTTTGTATCTGTTGTAGTTTCCATTAAAATAGATAGGAGGCGTTACTTTTGGGGTGACCTACATACTTAACACCTGACTGACACCATACTGAACCTTTTTTCTCATCTCTCTCTGACTGGAAAAACTCTCACAGTGGAAGATGAGTGACTTTTTTTCTTTCTTTTTTAAATTTTCTTGTGCTATAAATCTCTGCAAGTATTTATGCACACTCAGCTGTGCTCCCCCTTTGTGCAAATGTTGCTGCCTGCAAGCGCGTGAGCTGCTGCCTTCCTGTTTGTGCCCAATGTATAGAGCAATCCTAAAATAAGTTTCTTTGTGCTGGTGGAACTGTGAGCACACAATACCAGTTTGAAAAATTGCATTTAACAGCATACATGGGAAAAGAAGATGGCACACCTGACTATGCTTTTGTGATCATGTGCATTTGCTGTTTCAAGTAATGGTAATAATGAGACTAGCAGAAGAATAACGATAATGACTGGAAATACCAGGCCAGTCCCTTGTTTGCAAACAGTATTACTCTGGGGAGCACACTACAGAATCATAGAATGGCCTGGGTTGAAAAGAACTGTGATGATCATCCAGTTTCAACCCCCCTGCTATGTGCAGGGTCGCCAGCCACCAGACCAGGCTGCCCAGAGCCCACATCCAGCCTGGCCTTGAATGTCTCCAGGGATGGGGCATCCACAGCCTCCTTGGGCAACCTGTTCCAGTGCGTCACCACCCTGTGTGTGAAATGGTCTTATTGTGTCATCCTCATTTCTATGCTATTGTCTCAGAGATGAGCTTATATCCCTTTGCTCTGAGAAAGCAGAAGTGGTTTGTCATTGACTGTTCATTTAGCAAGTGCACCAGCACCTACTCTTCAACGGGTATCTCCACAGGGGAATTTGCTGCTGTCTGCTTTGGGGTGCAGCAGCTTGGTGGCTGCTAGCTAGCTCAGTCTTAATTGTGATTTAGATTCTCAGCTCTTACTTAACAGGGGGAGTTGAGCTTCCAGCTGCTTCTTTTGTCCTTGTAAATATTCCCTCTTGCAAAATGATCTCGTCATTTTCAGAAAGCTGTCATTTTGCTGCTGATGTAGCAGTTGAGAAGGAGATGGGAAAAGAATGGTTCCAAAGTAAGGCACCACATGTGGTTCCACAGCACAAAAAAAGAATGAAGCCAAATTTTTTTTATAGGCTTTCATCCTGCCTTCAAAATCTTTGCTGTTGAAGAAAGGCACTGTATAAAGCAGACCCTCTCCCTGCAGCTCTCCCTCTCCTCAGGCTCTCTGACTGGATCTGTTCCATCAAGTTAACTAGCACCAGGATGTCTTTCTAAGCAGTCTGGCACTTAAGCCCTTGGTGGGTTTGCCTTAGTGGTACCTGTGGAGGTGAGGCTGCTGCCTTGCTCTGCACCAGAGCCAAAGCCTTGCTAGCTGCAGCAGCCTTGTAGGAGGGTGTCTGGCTGGGTTAGATGAATCTCAGCCACTTGGCATCACATTTTCCAGTAGCACAGGCATGACAGCTTCTCATGGTGATGCCTCAAGGCCTGTCAAAAGCTGAGGCCAACAAATCATCCAAGGTTTTTTCCCTCCCCTGTAGAATTACTGTCACCATTAAGATTGCTACCTAGTGGCTCAGCTTTGGCCACCAGATTTTGAAGCTACTCAGAAGGACAGAGAGATGGAAATACAGTGTGTGTCAGGTCAGCTTAGTTTCCTCAGGCCACTATGACTATTATTATTAGAGAGCAAAGTTCATACTGCTGATTTATCTCTTGCAAACTGCAGTAACATTAGCTGGAGAAAATGTGCTGACAATTGATGTTGTGTTGTTTTTGTGTATGTGTGTCTATAATTAATTAGTGCCTCAGAACAGCGTGTTATTTTTTGACAGCCCACTGAAGTTTGTGAATTGATATTTCTCGCAAATAGCTTTGGAACAGAAGGAACATACTTACAGGCAGAGTTGATGGATTTGAGATTGTGATTAAAATAGATTAAATAATCAGCCAGCAGAAATCTGTTACGTAAATGGTTCATATTCATTTTCTGTTTCATTTGTACTCATTTGTTGTTTTCCCAGAGAAATGTTCATTCTTAGAGTGTGTATGACCATCTAAACCATGTTGATTTACAGCTAAATGACACTTATGAACTAAAAGCTAGGGTTGCTTGGTTAAACTGGCAAATGCACATTATGTAATTGCCTGCATAATTTCATTCCAATGGATGCACATTAAGCATTCTCAATTTCTAGCACTTTTTTTTTTTTTTTTAAGTTGGTCAGCTTTATTGGATGTGATTTTTTTCTTTGGTTTTTTTTTTTTTTTTTTAAACTTCTATGCAATGTCAGGCAATGTATGAATGGGAACTGATGAAGGTGCAGTTGATATTCATGTTAGTATTTTGAGTTCTTTTTATTTGATAAACTTAACATGCATACTGCCACAGACAGAAGGTTTGTTTAGCCTAGTCTCTTTTCCCAGCTAATAGCTCATGCCTAGGAAAGAATATAATAATGAGGTAAGCATGTATTAATTCTTGCCCAGTGCACTATATTGCTCTTTGGAGATTTGTCACTTATGGACTATATCAGCCAAATAAGCTTTTCTATGTTTAATATCCCCTGACGGATTTTTTTTTTTTTTTTTTTGCCATTTACTTGTCTGAGTGCTTTATGAACTCAGTAAGATTTTTAGCATCTCTTCCTATAGCAGGCAGTTCCTGAACTGTGCATGGAAAAAAAAAAACAAACCTCCTTTTGCTGTTTTTGTCCTGACTCACACTGGACTTGTTCTAATTTTATTTCATTAGAAGGCACGGTGAATGGTTGTTTCTTATTTATCTCCTGCAAGCTTTATGAATGCCTGTCATCTTTCTCTCAGCCATCTCTAGATCCTGACTGGATGTGGTCTGCTTAATTATTCTTTACATGGAATGTATATTTGATACGTGTCTGATTATCTGTTTGTCTTTCTCTGGACCTTTTCTCATATTATCCTATATAGGGACTGGTTTTGATAAGCATTCAGGCTGTGGGTATATCATGCATTTATACAGGGGGAAAGAAATCTACTTTGCTACTCTTCTTTAATGATGGCTTTATTTAATATTAGAATACTAGGAATTAAAAGGTTTTTTGCAGAAAGAAAAAAATAAGCTTGCCAAAACATTTTTGTGTTCAAAACTAGCTTACTCATTCACGAAACATTTAATTAGAGTCAATGAATTGAACTACCAGTTTTTAGTCATGTACCACTTTCATTTTCAGAGTTTAAAGATTTAAAAAAGAAACTTCTACTGTGCTGTTTCAATATTTGTTTCCTCAAATCCTGATTGATTTCTTTCAAAGCAGAAAGTTAGCTTGACACCAGAAAAGATGGTTATGTTCTTATTATTGGGATTTGCGTCAAGATAAATTCTTTTACCTACTCTTTCTATGAAACAAATGATGCCACGTACACAGTTTCCTGCAGGCCTGTGTTTAAGGGCTAACATTATGAGAAATTCTTCTAGCTCAACCCTGATGGCCCTGCATGGTAATCTCACTTAACATATCTTTATTTTCATCTTTTTGATTTACTGTTCATTCTGTTTGTCATTCATTTGACACGTGTCAATATTCATAAAATGTTGTGTGCCATTATTCAACTTTCAACACTTAGTCATCATTACCTGGATTCAGTTTAAATATAATAGTAGACACACAAATATTTTGTCTTATGAAAAAGAAATAGTGGCATAATTTGTTGTTCCCCTTGGCACTGATGCAATAAAATGTTTTGCAAAACTTCAGGATAGGTTCATCTATCTTGTTTTCTTAAGCTTTTTGATAATTAGTGATTATTATTATTATTTTTCAGAAGCAGTGCCACTCATTTTCATAGGATTGTTAATTGACAGAGTAGTTAAGTAGTGATAAAAATCTAGTGGCTTTGACATGGTTAATTTTATTGTACCGTAACATTTCAGTGATGGTGTGCCACTGACAGTTGATAGGTAAGCTGTAGGCAGCTAGATCCTAGATGTAATAGTTTATTTAGGCCTCATCTCAAGTAGTGTTTTCAGTTTTGGGCCCCTCACTATAAGGAAAACATTGAGGCCCTGGAGCATGCCCAAGGAAGGGCAACAAAGCTGTGTAGGGTCTGGAGCACAAGTCTTATGAGGAGGGAGCTGAGGGAGCTGGGATTGTTTAGTCTGGAGAAGAGGAGGCTCAGGGGAGACTTCATTGCTCTCTACAGTGACTTGAAAGGAGGCTGTAGCCTAGTGTACGTGGGGGTCATCCTCTTATCCCAAGTAACAGTGATAGGACAAGAAGAAATGGACTTAAGTCGCACCAGGGGAGGTTCAGGCTGGATGTTAGGAAAAAAATTCTGCTCCAAAGGTGTGGTCAAGCATTGGAACAGTCTGCCCAGGGTGGGTTGCGGTAGAGTCACTGTCCCTGGAGGTGTTCAAGAAATGTGTAGATGTGGCACTGAGGGATGTGTTATAGTGGGCATGGTGACGATAGGTTGATGGATGGACTAGATGATCGTAGTGGTCTTTTCTAACCTTAATGATTTTGTGATTTCTGTGGAACTGTAATTTACCTCATGTTTCTCTGTTGTTTTTTATGTTGTTGCTGTTGTGCATCATCTGCAGCAAACAGCCCAACTGCCTGGTTTCTTAGGTGTACATCTGTGTCCCTAAACACAACAGCACACATTTAAATTTGGTATAACCAGACAGTAGAAAGCATAAAATCAACACTAAATTCTATGTTTAAGATTAAGCAAGATAAGATTTGCTTGGAAAGAAAATATATTTTTCTTAGATAGACAGAAATAGTTGGGAGAAACAGGAAAGCTTATTCTGGCCCACAAGCCTGCCCTCACATTTTATCAATATAAGAGCTTGGTATTTCAAAAATATCATCCAGTAAGATGTATTACAAGTGGAGATCAATATTCTGGCATTTGATAATTAAAATATTTGGTTTTTCATTATTTTTTTTTCTTTGTTTTCTGGGGAGTCAAGCTTTGATTGTAATTGTGGTGTGAACTGGGGTCTCCATTTCATGGACTCTGGGTCACAATGCATAATGAGGGCAATTAGCTAGAGAGTAGACACGGGAAACAATGGAAAGACTTCACTAATCTCTTGAATCAGACTGCAAACAAATATCAAATGTTTTGCATTTATATTCTTAAAAAGTGTGATGTTAGGAGCATGCAGTGTTTTATATTCTGATGAGGTTTCAAGAAAAGGCTGCTGCTATACAGTATAATAAGCAAAATATCTGACTTTCTTTCAGCCCTTTCTCATTGCAGATCTATGTAATTAGATCCCTGGGCATTGTGTAGCGAAGCTGCCTGTTTTCAAAACAAGCTGATGCATCCTTTTAAGCATATTAGAGAAACTTGGAATAAGAGCTTGGTTTCAAAACTGAGCTTGATATTATTATTACTGTTTATGCTTGTCAAAAATGACTAGTAAGAAACGAAGTAAGAAGAAGACTGTAACTACTTGCTTCTGAAATCTGTAGGCACTTGCTTTAAGTACCTGCAGGAGCATCTCTGGTTTGTCACACATGCAAGTAATGAACCACAATTCAGGAAGAGCCTGCTGTTGTAATCAGGACTTGATCACATAGAAGAGTGACGTGAAGTCTATTGGCCTGAGTAAACTTGGCTTACAGTGTTACCCAAAAATGCTAGAAATACAAATATCTCATTTCTCTAAATCTGTCCTTCCTCCTTAGTTTTCTCTCGTTTTTGTTCTGCTCCAGCCTTGGGGACGTAGGCAGCAGGATGGTAGAAAGGACAGCTATGTCTTTAGGACCTGAGTTGGGCTATTTTCTTTCATGAATACCTGTGCTGTTCCTTCCCACTCGCAATTTGAGCACTGTTCCCCAAGCAGAGTGACCCATCCTGGCTGCACTGGGGTCCTGCCCCATGTTCAAATGTTCCTCTTTCCTGTGAGATTAACTCATGTGTTATGCATGTGGGAAACTGGCGGTGACGTACTTCAAGTTGCTCTGTGGGCCACGTTTATCCCTGTTACTCCTCTGGGTACAGAGAGAATGAATTCAGCCCTTTTCATGTAAAGGCATCAGCTGCTGCAGAATGGCTGCCAACGTCTCCGCTCCTAGTCGTTTCAATTGTATTTTCTTCCCCTGACATCAGTCAAAGAATCATTGGCAAGTACTAAAGAGACAACCCAATGCTCTTGCCCACACAAAGGATGTCAATAATTAACAAGCTGTGCATTGAAAGTGAAAAGAGAAATGAGAGGGAAGGAATATATTAACTACCTGAATGATTACTGTTATTAGAAAGGTGGATGCTAAGGATTTATAATTTTGGTTAGCACCTTCAAGACTGAAAACATGATGATGATAAATGAGAGACTGTCATCAGATACAATTAAAGGGATGTAGAAAAATTGTGTTGAGTGTTTAAGTGCAGAATATAAATCAGTTATGTTGATGGAACAGGTCTCAGTGTGGATGCAGGTCGTTACAGATGGAGCTCCTTCTCAGTCAAGCTCTTTGGGAAAAGTATGTAGTGGGGATTTGGACGAAGGCAGCCTGTGTGCACCGTGCTGCCAGGCAGAAATCACAGCCCTGACTTAGGTGTCTTTTTTCCATCTGCTATCTATGAGGAGCTTTTGGCATCTGAACATTAGATACCAGATACCAGATTAGAAACCGGAGTTTTTGTTTTGCTTAACTTTTTGCATAAAATACTTAAAAGTTAGTTTCAAGGGGAATTGGAACCCACGTTCCTGCTACCTAAGTACTGTGGCTTCTGGGTGATGTTCTTTTTTTTCCACTTCCACGTTGGTTGTCCAGTGATGCCATTGGAGTGGAACAGTTTAGGGGTTCAGTAATGCTATTATGGAATACTCTGTAGACTACTCTTTTTCCAAGATGGATCGCACGTTATTTCCTGCCTGCATTTCCATCTGCTGTATGTTCCTTTGATCTGTTTCTTAATTTCATTGCCATTTTCAAAACAAACAACAACAATGTAGTAGTGTATACAGTTAAATTTATATGTGCTTTTACTGCTTTTTTAATATCATTAAGAAAGTGATAACATGATCCAGGTGACTTCATACAGATTCTATCAGCTAGGAAAATGTAGTCTGCTCATCTCATTGCAAACATATTCTTTATATACTTTAGTCTATTTCCTGTTGCACACGGTGCCCTACTTTAGAGTTGTTTGTTTTATTTTGTCCATCTGAGCAGTATTTATCCATAGCAGGCAGTAAGTAATGTCAGTTTACCAGGGGCTCAGTGCAGGTGGATTTTGATTCAAGTGTATTTTCACATACGCCCTTCATGGAGGTACATGGAGGAAAGAAGCTGCAAGAGGCCTAAATCTGTGCATACAAGTTACCAGATAACAGCCAGTTTCCTTTAAGAGAGGAGTAGTGAAATAGTTATGAGGTTATGTATACCCATTTACTTATTTCAGTTAGCTGCATGCATTCTGGGTCCTTCACAGTCTTGCTAAAACAGTACCGCAAGGATGTAATAGACTTGCAGGCTAAAGCCAAAATCTGTGTACAACTTGGCACATCCTGAAAAAGCAGAAATATATTAATATTTCTTAATATTTGGTTTTTTTTTTTTTTTTTTTGTCTTTCTTTCTAAGGCATTCATTTCTCATACAGCTAAGGAGGAAAATAAAGCAACTGTAAAATACAAAGTATGTGTATGACAGAACCCGGCAAATCAAGCAAATTGCAGGGATAAAGAATATTCCTGGGAAAGCCTGTGACCAGCAATTGAAGGTGTCGTAGCATAAGGTTGTCCCCTAACGCAGATGCTGCTGAGGATAGTAGTTGCCATTTGACAATCTGTCAGAAGGCCGCTCTCAAAGTTAATTGATGGTCTTGCTCAGGAGACCTGTGCTATCTCGTTACGGTTTTGCATTTTAGTTGTTGCTTTTGTTGGCAGTTCTACCGGAGAAGCCTAAGTGAACGTAGAGGGAGACTGTCCTCTCCATGTGGGAACTTCTACTTGGGTTTTGACATGACAACTTTAAATTTCAAGTTAAGACGTAAGCAAGATGGACAAACATTTGCTTTTGAATAATGTGGTGCATATAGCACACATTATACTTGTGCATAGCTAATCCACATTTTGCCAGGGCTCTGGGCTGTTGTGAGCCACGCCAGATGCTGCATTAAGTATTTCCCATGCTATTTCTGTGTTCTGCATGCAGATCTCTGAGCTGCATTTTATCGCAAAGCTGCTTTCCTGTTGGCCATGCAACAGGAGTCTAGCTCTCAAACAGTGTTTGGCAAACTTCTTGAAGTACTTAATTTCCTCCCTCTTCTTTTAAGTTTTTAAGCTAAAGTGCAAACACATGAACATGTCAAGAGAAACTATTTTTGTTATTTCACACCCAAGTAAAGCTAGAAAGAACAAGCAATCTTAAGCAATCTTTCTCGCACATACACACCCACATCCACTCTTTCCCTCCCGTCCCTGTGTGCACACTTCTTCCTTCTTGTGTAATGCTCTTGCACTAAGGAGAGTGGGTGGACTGAAATGAACTGCATGATGCTCATCTGGACTAAAGAGATAAATCTTTCAAGATTTCCTATCCCCACTGCTGTCTATGCTGTAGTTGAGAATCATGTACACTTGAGTCCTTTCCAAACTGCTTGTTTCAGAATGGTTACATTAAATGACCAAGCTTTATCTGCTTCTAAACAAAAACAATTTTTCTTTTGGTGTGTTTTCTTTGCATGATGAAGCCTTTCAAATTCCTCTTAAAATTGCTGAAGTATGGAGATCTTCTATCTTTGGTTAAAATGTTAGCTCTTGGGTAATGCAGGCTTTGCAGTTGTATTAAAGTTTGGTATACTACAAGACAAGGGTGAGAAAGTTATAAGAATGTTTTGGCACTTAATAATAAGGACTTAGGTAAGACCATCCATATAGGACATGACCTTAGGAATTCAGATCTCTTCAGTGCCTTTATGAGGACCAAGGGCAACTGCCAGAATCAACTGCTTTTGCAAAACTTATAAGAACTTCGCCCCTGGTGATGGCACATCCATGTGCTAAATATTTCCCTTCATTCCCAACAGTCCCATGCTCTTCATCTACTCCAGTCTTGGCTTGTGGCTGGAGATGATAGGTCATAAGCAAGTGCACAGGTATGTCATCAGATTTATTTCTCTCACAATAAGTCTTTGAGCGATGGAAGTAAAACCATCTCTTTTCAGCCTCCTAATAGAGGTGCTGCCGCTTCCTTCCATTTTGTGCAACTATGCACTGTACTGTCACATCAGGGGCTCGCTGCTTACCCTCAGTGTGTTTTTCAGTCAGTCTCAGGTACCTCTGTAAAGTTGCTGGAGAATGAAATCAACTCTGCATTTAACAATCAGTTCTGGTGCCAACTAAGGAAATATGAATGAGCAGTCTGAAAATACATAAGCATCTTAGAAGGTACTATTTTCACAGAAAATACTGTGTTACTTCCATGACCTCCCAGCCTTAAAAGACACTGTAGAAGTGTGTTTTTTCTCTCCTACGTATTCCTGTTGGTTTTTTTTTTTCAGTATGAAGTCTAATTTGTGTGATACCTGTAACATCTCACAGCTCACTTCATCTCCGTTGTTACACCCATTCTGCATTCACAGGGTCTTCAATAACTGTTCTGTAACTTGCTGTCAAATGTGGTGGCCAATTTAAGGATACCTGATTAAATAAGAGTAATGAATGCAGTGGACCTGCTCTGAACAAAGTAGATTTTTATATATATACGTACAGACACACACACCATTCACAGGAGATCTGTACATATATCCTTCTAGATTGTCTTCAGTATGTACTGAAGCCTATGGAAATTTGCCTTTATTAACAAAGGAGAATGTTTTTATCAAGAGCCTTAACCATTTTTGAGTGAATATGGTGAACGTGACATACAGAAAAGATATAATGCCTTCCCAGGTCTGGAAAGAGGTTCTCTGGGAAACAGCACGAAATATGTTAGCTGTTTTCTGAGGTGCTCAAATACAGAATTTTCTGAAGTTAAAAGGAATACTTATTCTTCATGCTTGAGTCCTAACATTCCTACTGGAACTGCTGCCAAAATACAATAAAATTGCCTGTTGCGATGGAGGTTTGGTTTTTTTTGACCCTCAGGAAGAGAAGAGACACTCTGAAACTCGTGCAGTAGGTACACAAGTGATTTAGATGTTTATATTTACAAATGAGGATTAGCTGCAATCCATAATCAAAATACTAGTGGTGAATAAAGAGCGAGTTCTGCATTGCAGACAGAGGAAAGAGGTAAAGCAATGTTCAAATTGATGTTGAAGCCCATAACTACATTGTCTGTGTTACTGTAGTTTGGAATGTGATCATTCGTAAGATGGAAGCATCTTATAAACTTTGTTTAAAATAGCATCTTTTCAAGCACTAAGTTTTATGTCTATGAAGATTATCAGGGTTTTTGTCTGTGAAAAATGTGGTCACAAAACTGAACGTTATGATCAGATCTTGTTTGTTGAGTTAGGAAGTCTGTATTTCAGGATGATTGTTCATGGGAGTTGGAACTGAGTAAAAATGGGTTGTATTTCCGAGTGTGAAGGGCTGCTGCTATGTTTACCTCCCATGTGTGTGATTCAGAGCCTGTTTGGTTTTCCTCCCTGCCATGCCAGCAGGGTCATCCTCCTTCAGGGTGATGCTAGGACATTCTGGATGTTGGCATAAGCATTTTGGGCTTAAACAAAAAGCTGTTTGTGTCTTTTTCTGTGTAAACACTACTGATTTTTAGGAACAGCAGTTTGCAGAAGAAGATGAAACACAGTGTCTGACTTAAAGCCAAATGTAGTACCACTTACAGAAGTCTTAGTTTTCCTGCTGTCTTTTCATAATGCAGTTACTGTGGCTCAGAAGATAGACTAGACACTGTTGTGTTTTTTTTTTTCCTGGTTAATTGAATCAAATATTTTCCCCCTTTTTCTTTTTTTTCTTTCTTTTTTTTTTTTAACTGCTAATTCATTAGGCTCAGCAGAACAGGTTTAGTAGAAATAGATCCAGCTCAGACAAAATTGAGATAATCATACAGAAATTCTGCAGCGCCACCTTTTTAAAGAACGATAGTTGTGTGTTTTGCTTTGTTTTGTGGTATCTGAAAGGATTAAGTTGGCTTGTACTGGCTGTAATGGGCACTTCTGGGCCAGGAGAGCTTGCCAAGCACTGACCTCAGCGAGTTCTCACAGGTTACCAATGTTTTATGCCACGAGTTTTAAATTACTAGAACTTTACTGTCTCCACTAATTTATTCTTTCTTTCTCTTGAATAAGAAGAGGACAACACAAAATTTGTCCACTTAAGTGAATCACAGGGAATTTTATTTTATTTTTTTTTCCCGGAGATGCACGAGATGCATTAAATTACAAACATGCATATCAATATCATGAAGAATATTATTGCTTTACATCACACTGTGAAGCCTTTCTTGGCCCTCTGTGAGTTGACCTGACTTCCCGTACATGCACTAGAATAGGCTAAGCCAGAAGGAGGTCACTTATTTGCAAAGTTTCTTAAGCTAGCTGCAAAAAAATGGGAATTCAGAATGTGTTGTCTTCTGGTTGTTGTTTTTTTTTTTTCTATGGATCAGGGATTTATTGGTTTTTGTACACCTTTGGATTGTTTAGGGAAAGATCTATTGTCACTCATTGTGAACTTTGAGCAAAGATGCTACAGGGCTCCTCTTTTTTTTTTTCCATGTCTAAATGATGTAGTCAGAAAATATGACATCTCGTCTGACAGTTTATGCAGTACTTGTGTACATGACTCAAGCATTTCCCAGTACTTGCATCCATACCCTCATTGCCTCTTTTCCTGCAGGCACTTCCTGTCTGTCTTGTCTCATACTGTACCTCCGTATTTTAGAATGCTGTCTTGACCATCCAGCGCTTCTCACTCACAGTGAAGAAGCAGAGGTTCTTCAGAATCATAAAATAGCCTGAATTGGAAGGGACCCACAAGGATCACTGAGTTCAACTCCTGTCTCCACGCAGGACCACCCAAAATTCAAACCCAGTGTCTGAGAGTCTTGTCCAAATACTCTCTGAACTCTGGCACTTGGGGCTCTGATCACTGCCCTGGGCAGCCTGTTCCAGGGCCCAACCACCCTGTCCATAAAGAACCTTTTTCTAACACGCATCCCAGCCCTCCCCTAATACAGCCCCATGCCGTTCCCTCAGGTCCTGTTGCTGTCACCAGAGAGCAGAGCTCAGCGCTGACCCTCCGCTCTGCCATGAGGCCTCCCCTCAGCTCCTCTGCTCTGGCCTGAACAAACCAAGGGACCTCAGTCGCTCCTCATACGTCTTGGCCTCTAAACCTGCAAAACTATTAGTTCTTTCCTTCCTCAGATTTCCCATCTGCTTGTGACCCACAAAATTCTTGTTGGTTGTCAGGTGTGTGCATGCACTTGTATATGTTGTGAGAACAGGATCTCTTCTGGGCATTAAATTCACAACGTGCAGTGTGGGCATGCTATCCACAACTGCTTTCCATATTGTATCTCAGCTCTAAATTTGTATTGTTAACATTTGCACGCACAGTGCTATAAAATGATCTCAGCACATAGTCTCTCTAGGCACTGATGTACTGTTTTACCTCTAAGAGCTGAGCATTGATGCGTATTTTGTCCCCAGCGTAACAACTAGGAAAGATCTCCAGTGTGTGCTTTGAATGTCCTATTATATTATCCAGCGTAGCTAATCTTTTTGTGGTGTGGATTGAGCTCTTTATTATCTCCAGCAGAAAATAATCCTGCACTTCCCTTCTAATTCACAGCTTTTCCTTTCTCCACATTCTCTCTCCAGTTTCTCCCATTATGTGCTTTATCCCTGTTTTCCCTCATTACTGCCTCCCGGAGCTGGGGGAGAGTTTTTCTTGGAGTGGTTGGGAAGCTATTCTGAGATACATGTTTTGTTTGTCTTCATTTTAAGTCTTTCATTCACACCAACCCCTGCCTCCAGGTTCACGAGGCTCCATCAAGGATCATTTTAGTGGTCCCACCATCTCAGTGATTGCAGCTGTGTCAGAGAAACCATTTACACACATCTATCTTCTACCGCTTGTACTCATTAAAGCTCTAATGGTTCTCATTCATGCTGTCCATCACACCCAGAGGAGGAGGAGGATAACAGATTAATCCGTTCATCCCTCACCACTAAGTCCTTTTAGGGGGTGTGTGTGTGTGTGTGTGTGTGTGTGTTGGGTTTTAAAGGCTTTATATGAAAATTCCCCTGTTTTTTCCCATCTATGAAAATCTCTTCCAAATCCCTCAATTGCTAATGAATGTATTTGCTCCGCCACCATTTTGGGCTATTTTCATTTTAGCTAAATGCTTTCTTCAGAGTTAGCCATATATCTTTTCATGGTGGAAGAGTTTGCATTATGTGAAATTTTGTGTTAAATCACGTTTTTACCTATGGAACTATTGAGTCTATAAATCTGTCTTAGTCTGTGTGATAATCACTCGCAGAGATAAAGTAAATGAGTACCCTCTGCTTTTAGAAAGAAACAAGGAAAATCAGCGATTACTCAGAAATGTTCCCAGTGCTGGTTCTCCTCTCATTTTGCTCCCAGTGAATGGCAGCATCATCCGTAACTGCTGAGGTCTGCAGCCTTCACAATATTTGTTGTGCCCCTCTACTGTCTTGGTCAATAGAATCCTGCATTCTGCAAGTACAGTGCAGGGCTCAGAACCCTCTATTAATGACAGTACTGTAGCTTGCAATTCTGGAGAGTCAGCAATCTTTCTTAGAGAACTCTCGTGAATACTTGTTTAGAAGCACCTATAATGTGAATGATATTATTATTAACAAAATCTTTTTGTTTAAACCTTGGCAAGAACAGCATCACCAGCGAGCACAATTAGGCCAAACAAATAAAGAAGGGAGAAGATACAAATGTCTGGGGGAAAAATGCAACGCAGGAACACTTGCTTCAGCATCACACATGCAGTTACATGACAGTGGATGATGTGTGGACAGTAGATATTGCAATCTTTGTATGTAACTGAGTTCTCTGTTGTTCAATTGCATAAAAACAACGTTGTTTGTTTTTTTTTAAGTGGATGAAATATTGAGGTTTGGGTTTCTCCCCAGAATGTCATATATAGAGTCATGCAGTTTTGTATTACCATGATTCTGGTGCTTTCACAGTATGTGGCCCAATTCATGTGAGAAAGCAATAAATAGTAACACTGTCAATTAGAATGTGTTCTTAAACAAGCAAAAAGAAGCAAGACGTCCAGGTGATCAGGCTTGTCTATTCTCGGTGCATAAATCTTCATTAGCTTGTTAATATTTAATATTGGTTTTTAAGATAGCTTTTATTTTATTTTGGGTGCAATGTGCAGCAATTCCCAGCATTGTTTTCCTACTGTGTAATAATTAAAAAAGGGCAGGTAAAAGATTCTGTCAAAATTAATCAACTCAGGTTTGAATCTTCGTTACAGAAATTCTATCTCCACCTTCACAAAATACCAGCCCTTGCTAACACACAGTCTCATGCCAGGCTGAAATTGCAATTCGAGGGTAGGCAACATACCAACAAATAGACTTAGGGCACTAGGTTTAAATATAATGAGCTGTGACACCTGTATCTAATAGGCAATCTATATTTAGCTATCTAGTGGAGGAAATGGAAAGTGAGGCAGTCAAGACTAAATACTCAAGGCATATTTTATATACATTTCATTAGTATTCATATGCACTCACTGATTTCGCATTGTCACACTGTTTATCCTATTATTGTTACAATAGTTTTTTTTCTGAGAGACTTGCAATTAAAAAATGGAACATAAACTTGCACAACATAGGACTTAAATTTGCATATCTTAATGTGATCAAAATGTGCTGTATGCTTTTCCTTTGCTTTAAGTAGTTTTCCACGAAGTGTTCTTCTCACTTGCAATGATCTGTCCTTTGAAACTAAAGCTGTTTTTCTAAGAAATTGAAGTGAGAAAACAGGTTTGAAAAATTCTGGAAATTTGAAGATATTCAGAGCTAAATGCCCACTAAGTTAGATCTCATGTTAATTTAACATACTCTAGAAAGTTCTGTATTTTTTGTCAAACCTGGTCCAGTATATTACATTTTCTAACATCCTGCCTTGAGATACCAATAGGTAAATCCACAGAAGTTCTGATGATAACATAATTTCATGAACTGGATTTGTTCCTGATTTGTTTGAGTAACAACTGCTGCTTATGTGCTTTTTTTCTTCTACTCCTTCAGTTCAGTAATGGCTCAATTCCGCATCTCTTTCATCCATAAAATCTCTACTGCCTGTCACTTGTGTGGACTGTCCTCATCCTTCATAGAGGAATACAGGAATAAGCAGCTATGCAAACAGACTTCTGATGACTTTCATAAAACTTGTAGATCAAGGTTTCACCATAAAACTTGTACGTGTAATCCAACATGGTTTTCATAGTCATGGTTTTCATCCTCACACTTTTGTTTAAAAAAGATTGAATTTCTCTTTTGCTTCCTTTCTCTCCTCCCACTCTCCATTTTGACTGTCTTCCCACTTGGCTCCCAAGTGCAGAGCATCAGGCATCTTTAGAAGGACTCAGATTAAAGATTGTACCTCACCATTCTAACAGCTATAATAATGAATTATCTCCCTCTTCCTGCATAATGAATGGGACAGTGAATTATAGAAGCCCCGTCTCAAAACTTTAGAGTCAGTTTCTTATTGTGCTTTTATGGGTTGTTGTTGTTTGTTATAAATAAATAAAAGGAAGCAGCCTAATGTCCTACTGTATGCCCATTTGAGGTTCAGGTAATCCAGAGCAAGTACAGACTTTCAGGGGCTTACTGAGCAGGGAGCATTTCAGAGTTTGGCACTTCCTTACCAGAGACACCTTCAAACTTAGTCCTCTGTCAGGCATAGTTATGGTTTCAACAGACTGAAATGCATTAATTGAGCATTACATTGGGACAAGGGGGAAAGACTTCCATTTTTCCCCCTGCTGTGAGTGATGGCTGATGCAGGCTTGTCAGATAAGGTGGTTATTGTGAAGCATGATTGATGTGTCTCAGACTGTATTATTATCCACACCTATAAGCAAAAGCTTGTATTTTACTTTAAATAGCAACGGAGAACCTGCATTGTCACAGTAAACATGATTTAACAGAGTGATGTAGCTGCATGACATCGCCTGATGTCAGTACTGTGGTGTACCTTTTCTATTGCAAGAAAGGTGGTAAGACAAACCAACATTTAGGCACCTTGAGTGTCTCTCTGTGAGAGGCCAGCAGTAAGTGCTGCTTGCCAGAGAGTGCAGGACAGCCAGCACCCCTGGCTTTGAATGGAGGTGAAGCAGCATGGAGTGATGAGGTAACTGGGGCCATCTGATTTGAACTGAGAGCTGATCCTTAGCCCAGCCCCAGCTGTACTGGAAAGAGCCAGGGGAGCCTTTGGTATCCATCACTCATCAGAAAAAGAAGAGCACCCTTTGCTCACTGTAGTGGTTTGGATGTCTCACAGTGACATGAAGTTTTGGTATCTGGTTCCCAATTTTGGGAATACATTCTTTTCTAGAACTGCTCAGGGCTTGCCTTCTTGATCAACAGTACCATAAAACAACACCCGCATCTCTGCACCCAGGAACTGGTGTTATTTCAGGGCATTCTGGATACTCTCTGTTTCTTGTGCTGATTGTCATCTCAGCCTGTGTTTATTGCAGAAAAAATGCAGACTATGCGTTTAATATAAGAAAGAGTTGTCCTCCTTTGTGACTTGCCAGCTATTTGCTCTTTATGTTTATTTCCAGATATGAATGCCAAGAGAAAGCTGGTAAATCATTCCCTAACATAATTTCATTCTTACTATATCACCAGCTTAGAGAAATAGTTAAAATTACAACTTGGCCGTCCCAAGAGGAAAAACTCTTTGTGCCCGAAACCAACTTTATCTGATTGCTGTGCCGCTCAGCTTCACTGCAGTGAGGAAAATAATTCTCTGCCCAGTTTCCAAAACATATTGCAGTATTTGCTGTCTGAGTTTTAATAAATGTAACCTGGTTATCTTGTATAGTGATTTTAAAGTATGAGCATCAGGCAATTTACAGATCCCTGTCCTGCTTTGTGTCCAGATTTCTATATTTATACAAAGAAAACCAGAATAACCTTGGTCGTGCAAAGTGACTGCAAACACATACTGTTGAAAGATACTTTTTATGTATTGGGACGGGAGGAATCCACTTTGTTTTCTGCTTATCTGTACTAGAAAGGCCTTTCCTTTTCCACAAAAAATTCCCTAGCTTGTAAGAAATATCCCCTTGGTTTCAGAGGATTGTCTATCACTGAGTCTACATATCTGTTCACACATCCTAGTTCTTGTACATCTGCATAATGGTTAGCAGGAATGTAAACACATTGAAACATACATAATATTCTTAGGATGCCTCTGAAAAGTGATTCTTGCTCACCTGTTGAGCTTGTCTTCAGTCTGCAAAAACCTGCAACTAGTTATTTATTTTGTCTGAGCATCCTGTGACAGTTCAGTGCTTTGTATTTTTCCCTTCTCTGTAAGGTTATATTATCTGAGGGCAGTTGTGTCCTATGTAGCTTCAGCCTTCACTGTGTATGTTGTCTATGATTCAATCTGGCCTCTAGGTGGAATATAAAGGAGTAATATAGAGGAGGGGAGGGGAAAAAAAAAAAAAAAGGTAGAGAATTTTCGGATTCAGGATACCATAATAGCATTTGAGCACTTTGTGCGTACGAGAGTGGGTTGATGCTTATAAAAGGCCTTGAAATTATCACTTCATTCTTCAACACTGATGGTAGTGCCAAACTGCATGGTAGAATCCAATCACAGCCAGCCTGTGCCAGACTCCTGGTTCTTATCATGCTGGATGTGGCTAGATATTACCAGAGCCTGTATGCCTGGATTTCCTTCTTGTGGAAGTGTGGGGAACCACGGAGGTAGAGTATGTGCAGGTGCATGATGTGATGCTAAGGAAGTACTTGCAGGTTGTGTGGTTTTAGACACAGATGGTATGTTTTTGGGAAATCACTTCCATGCATCTTTCTGTACCTCCGTTTCCCTAACTGTTCAACATGTGCATGAGCACCATTTTCATATACACGAGGGAACCTTGCTGTCTCCATCTAAGAAGATCTTGCAACGTTTATGAAAGAACTGCTAACAGCACTGTGGGCTGCTCTTGCTCTACAGCTCCAATATTAAGCTTTAATCCCACACAAAAATAGTACAAAATGGGGGGTTAGGGGGAACCTGTTCCTCCTGCAGATTCTTTCTATTTGTTAAAAGTGCGTCAGTATTCACAACTCTGCAGGGTTGAGCACAGTAATAATGTTCATTGTGTTCAACTCAAATTCTGTGGAGGTTAACTAGTTGACTAATTGCTCCTGAACTGATTCAACATTTCTAGTGCACGATTTTAAACAGTCAGAGATGAGGAAATTTTTGCTACTAAGCAATTAATTATTTCAAAAATAATAATCCTCTAGAGTCAGGAGGGGAGAAACATAACAGATCACAGCTTGTTGCACTGTATCAGTCCAGAGCCTAAGGCAGCACTCAAAGGCTGCTCCTGACACAGTGCTGTGGTCCTTTACTCCACCCCAAATGAAACCCACTGTGACACATCTCTACAATATTTACTTTGTACTGATTGCATCCTAGGCTGCTGAGCAGAGGGCAAGGAGCTAAGAAATCCCCATGCTGCCAGTAATGCTCGTTTGTCAATTAGTTGGTATCAGCAATGATTATATACTTGTATGACTCCACACTGGTGAGACTTTAGTTTGATTTTTAAGTTTCATCTCCATCTTGTGGTCACCCGAAACACTGCATATGAGATGGATTGTTTACTGTTTCGGGTGGTTCTTCAGTCCCAGTTTTTCAGACTTTCTCATTATCATATTATGGTATAACTACATCTGTTGTAAATGTGCATTCTTATTTTCTTGGGAGGGTGTAGATGGATTATTTAATGCCTCTTTTCCACCAAAGCAGTGTTCCCACTCTTAGAGTCATAGGATGTTCTGAGTTGGAAGGGGCCAGCAAGGATCATTGAGACCAACTCCTGACTCCACACAGCACCATCCAAAAATCAAACCATATTTCTAAGGGCACCATCCAAGCCTCCCTGAACTCCAGCAGCTTGTTGCTGTGACCACAGCCTTGGGGAGCCTGTTCAGGACTTGACTACCCTCTGGAGAAGAACCTTTTCCTAACTCCCAGCCTGACACTCCCTTAATGCCATTCCCTTTTCCTTATTGCCGTCTCTCAGCAATGAGATCTTGGCTTCTTCCTGTGTGCTACCTTGGCTATTCATAAGCTATTCATTCTTGTTATTGTAGCTATTTATTTTTCTTTTTCCAGATTAGCAACATACTCAAAGGAGGTAGCATGTGTGAGCTGCCTGATGGGAGGAGAGATGGATGCCTTTTGGCAGCAGAAAGCCACTATATTAGTTCAACCTCTAAATGAGACTCCCATTATTAAACCTTAACTGCCAGGAATCATCTTTTTAATGTCATCAAACTCTGAGATTTACTCAGGTATTAGAAAATGAGATTTTTTTGTGGATTTACAGCAGAACCAAATTTAAGTAGGTTTAAAGAGGTGACCTAAATCACACTAAGCTTGTTTGATGCCTGACCATACTACCAGGTGGTAGAATCTCCCCTGGGAAAATCTTGTTGCCTGGAAGTCAGGTGTGGATGCACACTTGACAGTCTGTATAGCTGCTTTCTCAGAACTGCGGAACGGCAGGGACCTCCAGAGATGATTGAGTCAAATGCCCCTGCTAAAGCAGATTTCCATGATAAGTCACACAGGTAGGCATCCAGATGGGTCTTGAATCTCTCCACTGAAGGAGACCCCACAATCTCTCTGGGCAACCTGTGCCAGTGCTCCATCACCCTTATCATAAAGAAGTTCTGCGTGTTAGTATGGGACTTGTAACGTTCAAGTTCTAGACTATTAGTCCTTGTCCTATTGTTACATGCCACCAAGAAGAACCTGGTCTCATCCATTTGCCTCCCAGCTCCCTTTAGATATTTATAAACATTTATCAGGTCCTCCCTCAGTCTCTTTTTCTCCAGCCTGAACAGACCCATGTTACTCAGATTTCCCCCTAGGGGAGATGTTCCACACCCTTAATCAATTTTGTGGCCCTCCACTGGACTCCTTTGAGGAGATCCTTGTCTTTTTTTTGAACTGTGGAGCCTGGAACTGAACACAGTAGTCCAAACATGGCCTCACCAGGGCAGAGTAGAAGAGGAGGATCACCTCCCTCGATCTGCTGGCTATGCTCTTTTTAATGCACCCCAGGATATCACTGGCCTTCTCGGCTTAGAGGCAAGAACTGCTGGCTCATGGCCAACCTGTTGTCCATCAGAACACCCAGGTCCTTCTGTAGTGCTCTACAGATCCTGCCTCATACTGGGCAGAGCTAACAGGCTGGGAGAGGCAAATACGTATTTGGCATCTTCTGTTTTGTTAAGTCTCTGCTTGGGTCACCACTGTACAGTTTGCTTTCCTCCAGCACAGTTCTCTGCTTTCTTGGAAGCTAGCAAGTTTTCCTGAGTGTTTCTCTAGGCAAAGATGATCATGCCCTCACTTGGGAACATCTGGCCCTGCCCTTGAGTGTTTCAAGACTGATGTATCAGTTAGCAAATTACTTTTCAATAATGCAGAAGAAACAAGTTAAAAATGAAATACCTTGTGAATTGAGAGCCTTTGTTGTAGAGAGGTATTTGCATGGCAGCCAAGAAAAGCTGCAGAGAGGTACCATTTTTTTCCATTAGCAGATGAGTTAATGGGAATCTAATTTCTGCTACCAAGTGTCTATCCCTATAGTAAGGCAGTAATTTGGAACTGAATGCTCAAGTTTAAAAACAATTTTTTTTCAGATCTGAAAGCTTGGTACTGTAGCAAAAGAAAGGAACGATTAATTTCCTGGTGCTTTAATGGTCCTGAAAATAAGATTTAACCAAGTCAATTTATCTTCTCCATGGGCTCTGATCATGTACCATTAAAGTCAATGGGAGATTTGTTATTGACTTTAAACTGTGGAAGTTAAAAAACTTAAATGTGAAAGGATGCCATATAAAAAGATATTAACATTGTCAGAATTCAGTAAATCACTCATACCAGGTCTCATTAATCGAGTCGCAATTGTTAAATATTTCTATAATGACTGTTGTTTTTACCAGACTGCAAGTCTTAGCCCAGTAACTCTGTTTACGTACAAGAAAATAAAGTCTATTAAAGAAACAATCGTTGTGAAGATGCCTATGATAGGTTGTATTGAATTTGGATTTATCTCCTCATAGTGTTTTGTGACTATATCCTTCTACTATAATCTGCATGTGCTTTCTCATAATCTCTTTTGTTCCTTAGCTTGTCGTGATTTTAAGTCCCTTCAGTGTTCTCTCGTGGATTTGAGGTAATGTCTCCATTATTGGTATTCGGTTCATTCTTTGGAATGTTAGTGCAAACTTGTCCTTTTTCTGTCAATTCAATAAAGTGGATGGTATAATTAGGATAGAGTCCTAATTGGGTTTGAGGATACAGTCACATCATCAACGCACATCTTTTTGACCCAATATTTTTAACATACTTAAAGAAGAACGTTGTTCATATGCTCAGGTTTGGAAATTGCTAGGGCGCCTTCACCATAACGTAAAAGATTGCTCTGAAAGTGAACTCCAATGCCCATGTGATGGTTTAATTATCCTGAAATAACAGTTTTGTTGCTAATTACTTAATATACCATCTACCCTTTACTGCAATTAAATTTACAGTGCCTGACTATTAGAAACTGTTGTAAAATAGGGGTAGTTTCCTTTATTTGCTTATGCTGAGTTGCAGAATCTATAATTATATGCACAGATCATCAATTTCAGACTTGTTTGTATAATTACAAGTAATTGAACATGAAAGCAATCTAGGAATATCAGGCTATAAAGTACTCTGTCTGTTGTGGAGTTGGAATAATTACTAGATTAGAGGGATGACTATTACTGAAGAAAGAGCTTCATAATTTTGTAGCAATTTAAATATAATCAACAACGACAACAAAAACAACCATGAATGCAACAGTAGCCTGCCCTGCTTACAATCAGGGGATAGGATAAGCAGTCTGCCTCGGATTAATACCATCTCATACCACTGCCGGGAGCTGAACTGAAAATTCAAAGGAACAAAGTGAGCCAATCATAGGAAAAAAAACCCAAGCATAGCACCATCTCTGCAAAAAAGACAAAGGTTGCCTCCTTGCAGTGTGATCCATGGTTGTGTTTGTTTGTTTGTTTTTGTCTTGATGGTGACATTTCAAAAGCTGAGAGGATACTTTCTGGTTCCGTGTGATTTGGAGATGCGGCTGTTCTGGTGCTCCATATAGTTATGTAGCACTGACATCTGGTGGTAACAGGCAATGCAGCCTGCACATCGCAGTCCTGCAAAGCTTTAACAATCTACACACTTGTATTGTTTCCATGCATTTTCCAGTAAATGCAGCATGCTGGAAAACTAATCAATCGTGGAGGATTTGGGGCTCATTAATGCTGTTATGGTAAATATTGACTAATAATTAAAGCTGATGACGATAAAAAGCAAGTAGTAACTGTTAAGTGTCAGTTGAAGTTGAGGGGGGAAAATACCCACAGAGATGCAAATTCAAGGCATTCTATTCCTTTCAGCTATGACATCTTTCTAAAGTCATTTACCAAATGTAAATGTATGTGCAAATAAAATTGTTAAGCATTCTCTAAAATAACTCTGGGAAATGGTGCAAGGGAGAATCCATTTTCTAGTTAGGGTTCAGAAGTGATAGGGGGTTCATCTCCTTTCTTTCCTGCCCTTTTCCCTCTCCCCTTTTCTGCTACACTGCTTCCAGGACGAGTCTCAGGCATACAGCTGGCTGTCACCAGACCACTTGCAGGATTGCAGTAGCAGTGCCAAAAACAAGAGCTTAAAGTCATGGGACATCCCCTAATGCACTCTAAAACTTCCTGAAGTATTTTTTGAATAAAATATGCAATGCTTTTTGTTTGCATTCTGGAGTTTAAGATGTGAGGAGTCAGATTTTCAGAGCTATCTGTATAGATCTAAGGGCTGAGTTTTCCTCTGCTTTCTTTTTTTCTCAGTAAGACCAGATGTGATGATGTGATCACCTGGTTCCAGGAGCTGAAACTTCCAGGGAGTTGCCAGCTCATGGGAAGAGTCACAAAAGTGCTGCAGGTTGCCTACTCTGAGAATATGGAGCCACACAAGTTCTCATACCACCGACTATCTTCATACATCTTACTCACTGTTTAACCAGAATTGTGGTTTCCTGCAAGAGATTCTCATCTCCAATGGCCCCTGCTTGAAATATTAGTGACAGATAATAGTTTATCCCTATTCTTGAGTGTGTGCATTAAGATCTTTGAAGAAACAGTTCACAGGATTGTATTTCATATTAGCAGTCTCAGTAAGCTGCAGCTTAAACTCTCTGTGAACTTGCTGGATTTTTATAAGGCAAAAGCTGTTCCTTGAAAAGCAAATCTTGTATATTTTCAGTATCTGCTAGGGGGCATCATCTGATAAATAATCCTGTGTGAATAATGCTAAGATCTTTACAGCAAGACAGTAAGGAAGAAGCATGTTATAGAATTTCTGGGCGTAAACTTCACTCATGGTAAGATGCAGTTAATATTTATTATGTGATGTAATTAAGCTTCTGTCATTATTAGCATCTCTGAAAGAAAATACACAGCTATTAGGCTAGCCCTGTTCTTATAGGTTGGGCATTAGGGAAAGGTTCTTCACCACAGGGTGGTCGGGCACTGGAGCAGGCTGCCCAGGGCAGTGAGCACGGTCCCAAATGCCAGAGTTCAAGGAGTGCTTGGACACTGCTCTAGACATAGGGTTTGGATTTTGTGTGGTTCTGTGTGGAGCCAGGAGTTGGACACCACGATCCTTGTGGGTCCTTTCCAACTCGGGATATTCTATACTTCTATTTTGATTCTATATTCTGCTGTTTGCAGTACAGTTATGGTATGTTTTATACATTTCTAATCATGTTGCATTCCATTGTATTTCGCTTAGAAGAAACTCACAGATGTAATCTAGCAACTTCAAACAAATTTCTCATTGCTGTTGTAATATTTGCTCATTTATGAAATTCAGGAATGCAAATTCACGTACTTCTTCCAGGATATGCTTACATGCAGGCAGATGGTTGGTATACCCACTGGGAGCATACATTTTATGAGCGCGAAACAGCATTTGTGAGTAGGAAAGAAATTCACTGTGGAAATAATTCAAGAAAAATATGGTAGAAATAATTCAGTTTCTCTTATTAAAAAACATTTATCACTACCATATTCCTTTAAAACTAATATACAGATGTGCGTGCATTTAGCAGAGCATGAATTCTATAAAGGGCAAAGTAAGCACAGACATTAGTAAGCGAGTTATTTTACATACTCGAGTAGTCCAGTTGAAGTCTGCAAGATAGAGACTCTGGGGAGTGTGATGAGTGGTTTGATTAGTTTTAAAACATCATATTTAATCAAGCACTGTGCGTTCATTCACTCCTAGGAAGGCTTTTTCAGGTCTTTATATCATTATTGGTTTATGAGACTTCGGAGCCCTAGATCCAGTGTGGAGCAAACCCCATTAATTGACATCACCATATGCTAAAACTAAGGGATTATTCTTGAAGTCTGACTTTGGACTTAAACTAAGATTACATGAAGGAAAAGACATGTTTCAGAGCTAAAACTTTAATTGGGATATGGTTCATCTGCAAAGCATCCGGAGTTCATTTCATTTATACCTGTGATAAGAAACCAGAAGAGGTGTGCGTAATAGGATAGCAGGCAAAATGAAAGGAAATATACCCATATCAGTTAACTCCATTTTGCTGAATAACTTTTTTGAATAAGAGCACCTGTGGGCCAGTGGTTCTTTCTCAGCTCTCTCTTGGGACAGTTCCTTCCTGGGACACCTGAAATGTTTGGTTTACGCTTTTGAAGCTTCATTGAGCAAATGTCAAAACGAATTAGAAGGGAGTGTATAAACAGGAGGGGGTACGACTGTTTATGAAGGTGGATAGTGATAGAATGAGGGGGAATGGTTTTAAACTGAGACAGGGGATGTTTAGGTTAGATACTGGGAGGAAGTTTTTCACACAGAGGGTGGTGAAGCGCTGGAACAGGTTGCCCAAGGAGGCTGTGGATGCCCCATCCCTGGAGGCATTCAAGGCCAGGCTGGATGTGGCTC
>JAOWBP010002052.1:8272289-8284079 GCA_028571105.1 Tragopan temminckii | reverse complement strand
AAGGCCAGGCTGGATGTGGCTCTGGGCAGCCTGGTCTGCTGGTTGGCGACCCTGCACATAGCAGGGGGTTGAAACTACATGATCATTGTGGTCCTTTTCAACCCAGATAAAGAGATAAAGAGAGGTGCTTGCTGAGGGAAAGGCAAGTGACTTGCTCAAAGTCACCCAACTCAATTTGTAATAGAGCTACAGATGTGTTTCCAGCTACCCTCAGAGCAAGGTGAGATTTTCCAGCCAGTAACAGATTTAAGGTTTGCTGTCTCACAGTCTGATCTAGTCTTAGGATTCACAACACTGCAGTAAAATTTATAGTGGATGCTTCTAGATGTGGAAAGGACTTGAGGTATCAGATCTAAAAACTGTAAGTCTTACATATGGGAAAGGTGTGCTGGGCCACTTTTTGATGCTTCTAAAATTGTCAGACAATTCCCTAGCCAGACAGAGGGCACACATAAAATAGAATGAGTAATATTTTTCCCCCAAGCAACTCCTAAATCACTTTGGGTTTTCTTTGTATGTGGAATAGCCAGTGAAGAGTCTGCCTTGAACTAAATGTTTTACTGGCTTTTGTTCAAAGAAATGCAAAGTGAAAACATCCCAAGTTCATGACTTCACGTCAGAACAGCAAGAAGCTCTCCATCAAGATGGTTTATTTTTTCTACCTGCTAGGGCTGACTTGTTGCAATTATAGTGTCCTTTGGAACCAATTAAAGACCAGCAAGAAAGCAAGCAAATGTTTGCTGGAAATCTGTCTGGTTTCCTTTGCCTGGTTCCTGGATCTTTTAAGGAGCTGGGACTGCAGATTCCCTGCTCCTGGGCAGGCTGCTCATCTGTTGGTGCCTCTTGCTCAGCCAACAGGTTCCCTCTCCTTATTGGGGATGAAGAGCACATAGGAGAAGAGTGGACCCCCTGGGCCCCCAGCTGGGAAGAGAGAGCTGTCACTTACCTATATGTGTCTCCAGAAAAGGAGCAAAATTCTGGTCCATGATCTTTTTTTCTGAGTAACCTGCCTTTAGTAATGTGGAACGCTGCTAATGTGTTCTTTTTTTTTAGTTTTATTTATTTATTTATTTATTTATTTATAGAGAATTGAGGTCTGGGAGAATGAGATACTTTTTTTTTTTTTTTTTCTCCCATGGCACAACAAAAGCAAGCACAAGAAACTTCCATAAATTGAAATTACCTTTTTTTTCCCCCACAGAATTCTGGTCCGAAATTAAGAGGCAGGGATGATATTCCAGTAATGTTCACTCAGATGCAGTTCTGATAACTGTTGGCTGGGGGAAGACTTTCACTATGAAAGATGCTCGGTACTAGAAAGGTCTGGGATTTGCTGTCAAAGAGGATAGGCTGCTGAAGAATTCAGTGTATAGCTCAAATGTTTCATGCTAGCCACAAAATGTGGCTTTTCTGAGATACAGGTGCAGATGAGCATAGGTATAAAACAGCAAGTCTTAATGATCCTTCTGAAGTTCTGACCAAATGAACACAAAGACTTGCCCAGAGCGAGGCTACAGCTTGCAGTTCTACAGAGATTTCAAGAGAAAATGGGCTTTTGTGAGCTCCCCATCTGCAGCTATGGAGGTGCCATAACCTCCATTTTTTCTTTGCTGAACAATCTACCCTGTACATCTTTGAGGCATGGTACAGAACCTGAAATATTTTCAATGTGATTTCCTTTTGTAGCCATTTCTTTTTATCCTTTTCTGAATGAAAATGCAGAGGTAATGTTTAGGGGTTGTTTTTTTTTTTATATTCTGTATATGTTTTTCCTTCCCTAGATACTGTTGAATGATATAGTCAATCTTTATCCTCATGATCAGAAGCCTTACAGGTGCTCTAGGAGATGTCGTTTCTTTGCTATACGAACTTTCATGGGCAGATTTTAAACAAAGGCCAATAAATACACAGAGATCTACAGACTGCACACTCATTGTACTACTACCACTTGTCCTGACATACCAAATTAGGATTGTTACAATAGGAAACATGCTCTCCACACTGTTGTTTGGCATTTGAAGAAATCAAGAGACTGATCAAGAAATTGTTGACCATCCACAAGCAACTTGTGGGAAATCTTTTTAAAAAAGGAAGTTTATCAGGGAAGTTTTATAGAACAGTAGTTCTGGAGAGCTCAAGATATTGTTTTGTTCGATTTGTCTTGTTGTTAGTGATTCTGCCTTTCTTTGGTTGCAGACTGGGATTGAACCTGGGAAGGCTGGTACACGAGGAGCTTTAACCTGCTGTGGAGCAACCACTGTTCTGCATTGTGTGAAACCCTTGTTCAGAGTAGAATCGAATGCTGGGTAAATCTCTGCAGGGTGGTTTCTACATCTCCTCCTGTGTGACCTTTTTTCACTGATGACTTGGGAGTAGTTCTTATGTGTTGTTATTGATCTGTTCATATTAGATATAACTTTGCAGCTGAATTTAGCAGAGCAGCTTGTCTTTGTGCGAATTCAGTTTAGGATTGAATTCATTTATTTTGTATAAGAAACCAAAAACCTTTGTGGTACCCATATGAGAGTAGTTTCCTTCTTTAGGAGTGGGAATATTATTTCTTCAAATCTGAGATCAGAGAAGCAAAAAAGAATGCTGATTTTAAGGGTATGGAAGACAAGATGATGTCACTGTATTGCAGAGTAGCTTTGTGGACAAAGTGAAGTCTGAGTATCGGTCACATTAGCCAGCTTTGACGTTTTCCCAATTGCTGTGCTGCTCTCATTGATCTCAAAGCAGTAAATACTTTTTGACACAGTATTTTCAAAAGAATCGCAACAGTGGACTGTACTCTCTATAATCGTACACAGTGGATAAGGAAATTTGGATGGCTTTCAGTGCCTGAACTGTGGTGCATGAGTGAGACCACGTCTCAAAGGGCTCCAGACCTAAGGAGAGCGTCTTAGAGCAAGATAAAAGAGGAACCTCATCCTCCACTAATTCAGCGGATTTCCCCAAAACAAGATTCCTCTGTGTCCTTGAGATGGTCCTCAAATACAAGGAAAACATTTTTTTCTAAAGTTGACTCCTGCAGCATGGATTGCATCATCTGCATTGCATTAATCTTAAATGAGCTCTTGGTATTGTGTCAGGGTTTTGTAGTTACTGGGGGAAAATTTGTGTAAGTTCTTCTGAACATTATTCTTGAAGCGTGCAAATGTTTTTTTTTTCATCTGCACAGTCTGTGCTCTTTCAAACGTTAAATAAGAGAATAAAAGCATTTCTCTGAAAAGTTAGAAAGCAGAGATGTATTAAAAATAGCCATAGCTGGGATTCAGTTTGGATCTTGCCTCTAAAAGATCAAACAGTTCATTTTAGTCTCAGTACTGGCAATTTCTGGTTTAGTCTCATCTACCTTTTCTCTCATGTTTTACTCTCTTTCACACCCTTTCCATCTTTTTCACAACCCGTAGCACATAGATGAGGGTCATTTGAATGATTTGAGCCTTGATGTCCTTGCAATAATTTAAGGAGATCTTACTAGTTTCCTATTTTTTCTTCTTAGCTCCTATGGTATCTCGTTGTAAGTGGCAGTGTCATGTCATAGATGAGTTTTCTGTGGCAGCCCTTTGATGAGTGTTATGATGGAAAGTCACTATTTCTGCTGGATATTACACTGAATACAGTGGAGGGAGCTTATGAGTGTTTTATTGCATTTTCTTAGGCAGTCCCCACACTCTCGAAAGTTTGAATATCTGAGAGTTTAAAAGAGACATAAGCTGTAAATAACTACTACTAGGAGGAAGGTTTTGCTTGAAATTATTGAAGCCAGATGAGGAAGCTGGAAGAGGAGCCTCCAGGCTTATTTCAGAACTCCACCAACATAGTCTTCTCCTTATGGTTCACAGCTGGGATTAGACCAAGCTCTGGAATTAAAATATGAGTCAAATCCACATCTCTTGAAACTGAATTCAGATTCAGCCCTTTGAGGTTTATTTGTGACAATGAACTTGGCCTGCACAGCACTCAATAACACTTTCATAGGGTACACGTATTCCAAAGTCAGGATAAATCCACAGACCGGTTTTCCAGAATCTCCCCAGAGATAGTGCATGTTTTTCTCCAGAGAATAGTTGCTGACTTTAGGAGATTTTATTTGCACAAGGATGTCTAGCCAACAATCTGGATGTTCCTGGGGACTTTCTTTGTTGTAGAAGCTCGGAGGGATTGGAGTGAGGTGCTTTCTGCGTGCATCTTCTGATGCTTAATCTACTTAAATGAAGGATCAGAAAAGATTATTCCTTCGGTCTGTTTCAGTCCTTATAAAATACAAAAGAATAATCATTTCCAAGGCATTTTGCTACTGCACCCACCTGATCCCAGCTCTGTGAAAAACTGACCATCTCAAGAGCTTGCAGCTCCATGTCATGTCACTCAGGCTGCAGTTCACAAACACTTAGCTCTCCTTAGCACCATGGGATATATGCAGGTATTAAATATTAAGGGTTTGCTTGCATACCGTGCTGAGAACTTAAAACTCAGAGTTGAAGACCTATGTGAGTGAGCTTTCTCAACCCTCAGGAAAAAGCTTTTTCTCTAACAAACAAAGCTTTCCTCTTCACGTCTCTTCTCTCTGTTATTACCTTTATAGAATTTGCCCTGTTGCACTTCACTGCAGTTGTATTAGGGAAGATGTGGGCCTGCATGATATTCTGTCATTATCTGTGCGCTGTATTGGCCATTCCATTACCCATTCTCACCTGTTTTCAGAACTTTGCATTCTGAAGTACATCATTATCACTTGTGTGCATTTCCGCCATCTGAAAGTGTGAGCACCTCTCTTCAGCATTACCCTTGATACCACTTAAAACTTCCTTTGTGTAACTTGCAGCGAGTTCTATATATGCACATCTGGAAAAAATGGGAGAGAGAAGTCTCTTCCAGTACCCTTGTGAAGGCCACCATGATGGGCAATGAAGATGCTTCTAATGACCCCTGTAACCAGTATCAGTGTTAAAGCTGAGAACTGGCTTTGGTAATCTTGCTTTGCTATTTATCTCCACTTAGTACTGTGGCAGCACCCAAATACAGTGGGTTAATATGCAGGCTAAGGTGAGAGAATTTAAGCCAGGCTTTCTGTTTTGCATAGGCAGTTCCAGAACTTAAGTAAGAAAAGAAAAAATATATATCTTGTTTATATTTAGATCCAGTGTTAGGTTACTGGGAATTTTCTTGAATTTCCTCCCATTGCAAGGCGTCTTAGGTAAGCAGCATTTTAGGAGCTTTTAAAGAGATGTATTCAGTGACTGCACCACAAGTGAGCTACTTTGGTTTCCAGTTGCTGGCCACTATCTGTAGCCAAGGTATGCAGATATCAACAGATTAATGATTTCTCCCTATGGCTTGAGCTACTTTTCTACCCCTGCTGTTGGATTTGACCTTGAAGCCAAGACTGATCATGTTTGCTGCTGCTTCCTTTCTTTCTGAATGCTACCTGCTTGGATTTTGTGAGCCCACAGCCTGCTTTCTTAAAGCAGTTGACAGAACTTAGCAATGTTTGCTCCCATTTATCATTCCACTCTCAAAGGCTACTAAAAGCCAGCCATTTTCATTGTCTTGCTTTTGTTATGGCCCTGGCTGCAGCATTCTGGTTGTTTGGATGGGGGAAACTCATACACTGCCAAACAAGTCATAATGTACTTTTGTCCTAATCTAGCTGTCTGTGTGTTACAAAGGATGCAATGCACATTTGTGGTTGAACAGTGTACTTACTCTACATAGATTCAAAGATATTTCTCTTCTCCCAGAAACTTTTGGCCTTCAGTATAGAGAGAGTTATTGCCCTTCTAATTGGGATGGAGTTGGGAAAAGCCTACGTATTTAAGAAGTAGAGGTGTATGTGATAACGAAAGTAGTTGTTAAGAAAATAAGATTGCATGTGTGCATATGGAGTTCATGCTTCATGTGATTTGAGGTCACGTAGCACCCAAATTCCTTTTGTACAGTATTGTGTCAGTAAGTGGATAGCCAAAACCGTATAGGAGACAAGACAGTGGATAGCCTCATTTTTCATTTATGCTACACAACATGAAGATCTTCGCCGAATTAGTTGCACCAGGATTTGTCTAACAGCCAGGTAGGAAGGAGTCTGCACTGTGGCAGGTTCTGCACAGAGAACCAGTGAGTAAAAACACTGCAGAAACCTACTTGAGTCACCAGAACTGGAACAGGCTTGGAGCTGTCAGTACACCTCTGATTTTTACCCTTAGGCTTTCCCTGTGTCTTTAGCCAAACAACTTTGCTGTCCTACCTCAGTCCGCCTATCTGAAGAAGGAGAACAGTGAGTTCTGGCTGAGTTTCAAAGGAATGCTGTAAGGATTAATTGCTTTCTTTTTCTGCTGAACGTTGTAGAAAAGGAAAGCAGCTGTATTGCTATTGTTTCCAAGATGTTTTTGTTTTGTGAATGTTCTCTGACATACGGCATTTTTATGCTAGGAATATTTATGCTGTGGACTTTCTTTTAACATTCATTTAAGTTGCCTGTATGAAATACTTTATAATAAGAACTATGTTAATAAATCACTTAAAGTTTTACAGACAAAAGACCAAGTTCAGAAACTCCCTCACTAGGGCTGCACAGCCCTATAGGCATGTCTGCCCCGGCCAGATAGGATCAGGGTAGTTTCAGAGGGACAGAAATCATGGATGAGAGGAGAGAAGACACAGTGCTGTGATCGTTGGTTGGCAACTGGCTATCTTCTGGCATTGTAAATAATATCCCTGATGATAAGGAGAGGTGCCAGTAAAACCTGTATTGTGCAGGAGAATGAATGGACAATTATGTGAAATAATCCGTAAAATGAAACTGGCTCCCTTATTTAACAACTTAAACAGAAAGAAGACAATTAAAAAACAAAACTGTGGTCATGGAAGAAATATGACAAGCAGTTTGGTGAAAGAAGTTGAAAATGAGTTTGAATCTACCAACTGGAGCAAATGGAGCGTTGAGTGGTCCTGGGAGGCAAGCATAACCTAAGGAATATCTCCAACCACATGTGGAAAGGGAACGTGATAGCATCCGCCAGACCCCCCAGATCTCTGTAACGTCAGTGCTGGTTGTGCTGATGGAGGTCCGACCCGTAGCTGCAGGAATCTGTCGCTACAGTCAGGTGCACCAAAGCAATGAACCCAAACGTTCCTAACTTTGGGCAGGAGTTGGGAGTGAATGGCTTGCACTAAGTTTTAAATCAAATGAAAACTCCTGTCGTGACAAAAGGCCAAGAGAGTCTCTGTGCTGCAGTTGCACTGATAAACAACTCCATGCTAATTATATCTTACTTTGTACTGCAAAAACCTTCCGTAGCATTACAATAGAGGTGGTGTAATCCAACATCTCCATTCTAAATGCTTTTGTCAGATCACTTTAGACTTTGTGAAACCCTGAAATGTTCTCCTGGTTGTGAACACCTTTAAACCTTGGAGATTTGAACTGGAATTTAAAAGTTTCTTCTGCGTTTATACTACTGAAACTTCTGCTCTCCCCAGATCTGATAAACTAACATGCATACGTATCCTCTTCTGCCTGGTGGCCATTCCCTTACTGAGAATGTGTTGCAGACTTCTTGCTAGCTTCTTTTCAACTTCCTATATTAGTGGGTTCCTTTCTAACTTAGGTGAGGTTTACACTACTATGTAACCGAGTTTTTCTGAGACAGAGAGCCCAGTGTGAGTGCAAGCTGGTAGAGTTACAAGGTGTTAATTGCACTAAGACAGTGTTCCCTTGTCATCATGTGGTTTTATCTATCTTCTCTGGTTCCCCAACCTGAACGCTGGAAAGCCTTATCCTGGAGTGAATTATATAATTGCTGCTGCAGGCCATGTGACAAGCTGCCTGAGTAATTCCCTGCAGAAGGAGACAAACTGCATTTTAAGGAGCTCAACAGACAGTGTCTAAAACACAAATGTGTGGTGGTAGCATGTGATACCCATGCCACTTTTTCTGACATCTCCTACTAGCACTGTAGCCACGTGGAAGGTGCATTTATGGTGCTCAGTGTTCTGAGAGGGAGAGCACAGGCTAGCTGGACTGCTGGCTTGTTTCCTCTCCCCCACAACAAACCTCTGTCACTGAAAACGGTTTCACCGAAGGCATATCGGAATGAATGGTCCCCTGGAGACTTGAGCGAGGAGCTAGGAGTTGCTGCCTCACAGAGGTAAGCAGCAGTCACAGCATCCCCAAACTCATGGGATCCTAAATCCATTCTCACAGTTTCACAGTGGTATAGGACAGAGGGAGAAAGAGAGAGCAGCTGGAGTGAAATATGCCAGCATCCGCTAAAGGCCCTCTTCATTTATAGTTAATATATAGGAAGTGGGGTGGGGGGGAAGGGCCAGATTAGAAACTGAATGTTCTCATTTTACAAAAATCCTTGTGCTGTTTTCGGGACAGTTAATTGCATTGATTGTTCTGACCTCTGTATCTTCCTTTCATATGGGAGCTGGTCATTGAATTGTAACTTGTTTTGCGGCTGGCTGAAGACAGAGGAGAAGAGGCTGTCTGGCACCACAAGGCTGGGTGGGTTTTCAGAGTACAAGACTTAAGGAGGCTGTTGCTCAGTTTCAGAAAGCACAGATGTTGCAGAGTGAGGAAGGGAGTGTGGACGCAGCCTTGTGATCTCTATCAGGTAGGCAAATGCACAAGCCTTGCACTTGTTACTGCCTGGTTTTATTTCTTGTAGTGGTGATGTTATTAATTGACAGCATTTGGGTTTGCAAAGTCCTCTCTTCTGCTTGTGGCAGTCGGATGTGGATGATGATAGCAGCTGGGTGTGTTTGCCCAGAAGCTGGTATGTATGAATGAAGAGATCAATAGCTGTGCTAAAAATTACTGAGCCATCTGGGATTTACAGATAGAGGATTGACTTGCAAATCCTACTGCAATTGCAATTGAGATCTGCAGTAACTGCTGAACAGCAGCATGCATGATAAAGGTATCATAAAAAGTTATCCAGAAGACCTGAAACAACTTCTTTCAGTTCTCTGTTGCAAAGAAGCTTAGGAAAGGTAGAAAAAAAAAAAAAGCTAAAGCAGAGGGAAATGATGTTCTGCTGATAATTTTTATTTTTTTGTGCATTGTTGTTGACATTTGATTTTGAACTCGCTGCAGGAGGACCACAAGCAGAGAGAATAGAAAAGCTTTGTTCAGAAAGGCAGCAGAGAGTGCACTGGGAAATGGAGCTTGCATTTCAAGTCCATCTTATGATTGTTCTGTGCTCTGTGATTATGCAGAGCTGCAGCATCTATCAAAGTGCAGAAAGGATCTGGGGAGGAATCATGATCTGAGAGTAGAGTGCAAAAACAGTATTTTTTTGTAGGTGAATAAGGAGATGCTTTCACAAGAAATTGACTGGTCGTCTCTTGTGACAGTTTTTATCATGGATTTTAAGAGTAGAATCAGTCTGCTGATCTTTCTCAGTGATAAGCATTTGTTTTTTCTTCCCATGAGGAAACAGGTATGGGTCAGTTATGAGCTGTCATGTGGGTTTCTGCTCAAGGTGCTCTAAAACATGGCTGGGAGTGGAGAGGCTGATTGCTAGCACTGGATGCTAGACTTGTGTAACTGTTGTGTAACTGTTAGCTAAATACACGTGTGCTCATGGTGTGGAGCAAAATAGATATTCTCCTCTATGTACTTCTGCTGTCTTTCTTCATGGCCAAAGAATGGATAGTTACACAACCATAACCATACTGGACATCCAAGTACTAAAATATTAGTATTCAGAGTCTAGAAAGACTAAACAACTTAGCCAATATTGAAGAAGTAGTTTGGAAAAGAACTGGAAAAGCAAAATAAATCCCCCAGTATTTTAACCACTAACTCATTGCAGTAAAACAAAGTAACAGCTTTTTTCTCTTCATTATTTCATTATTTTCCTGTCAGGGCATGACATAACCTTGTGTTAGATTGGATAGTTATATTTTCCTCTTGTGCTATTCAAGCTTCTAGTTAGTTTTGAGTAATGGTTCTGGTATTTATTTTTACAAAGTTACTGTATGGGTATCTACTTTAGGGAGAAAGATTTTGCTGGTGGGTGATGTCATTTCTGAAAAATAAATAAACTAGTTTGTAAATAAACTTGCAAACACAAAATGTGGTTTATGCTTGGTAGTCTTCCACATTAACTGTGCTGCTCACAGTGCTGTGTGTTTGGAGGTTTGTCAGGGTTTGCAGTGTTTGCCAAATCTTCTCCCTGCATTTATTTCTCAGTGGGGATATTCACAGTAAAAAGGTTTCAATAAAACTTTGATAACTAGAAGGCGTCTTTCATATGTGTAGCTGTCACTGCATCACACAACAGATGTAGTGGGGACCTAACCCTGCTGCCCTTACTAACATGTTAACAGAGCTACACCTACCACACTGGTGTTCCTAAGAAGGGGTGGGCCTTTGTAAAGCTCTGTTCTCTTATTCTGAGCCTGTGGCCCTGGTTATGGTCAGCTGAACCTGAGATACAGCTGATCTTGTCTTTTGTTTTGTCTTCTTGGAGGGCAGCTAGTGGAAATGCCTCTCTTCCTGTAACCTACACCATTGGATGGCATAACTCTGTGGGAAAGTCTCCTGAAGTTGATGTTTATAGATGTATTCATCACTTTTGTAAAACTCGGTGAAGTTACAGAGGTCGTCTGTAAAGTCAAATACAGAATCATGGAATTGCTTTGGAAGAGACCCATAAAGGTCACGTAGTCCAACTCCCCTGTGATGAACTGGGACAGTACAGCACATCAGGTTGCTCAGAGCCCCATCCAGCCTTGACCCAGAATGTCTCCAGGGACAGGGCATCCACCACGTCTCTGAGCAACCTGCTCTAATGCTTCACTACCCTTACTGTAAAAAACTTCCTTATATCCATTCTAAATCTCCCCTCTTTTAGTTTGGATCCATTTCCCTAAGTCTTATCACAACAGACTCTGCTATAAAATCTGTCCCCTTCTTTCCTACAGTCCCCCCCTTTAGATACTGAAAGGCCACTCTCAGGTCTCCCCAGAGCCTTTTCTTCTGCAAGCTGAACAGCCCCAGCTCTCTCAGCCTTTCCTTGTATGGGAAGTGTTCCATCCCTTGGATCATTTTTGTGGCCCTCCTCTGGACATGCTCTAACAGATCCATGTCTCTTCTGTACTGAGGACATCTGGATTCCACATCTGGACACAGAACTGCAGGTGTGGTCTCACCAGCGCTGAGTAGAAGGGCAGCATCATATCCCTCGCTCTGCTGGCCACACTTCTCTTGACGCGGCCCAGGATACATTGGTTTTCTGTCTTGCAGGAGCACACTGCTGGCTCATCTCCAGCTTGCTTACTATATGCCAATGTGTTTGCAGCTATCAAAGAAGTTCTTTAGATAGGCCTGTAGGTAGCTAACAACATGTAACTATTGTATCTTTTGAAGAAGAAATAATTTGACCATCCCCTTACATAACTTTTGTGATTCTCCTCAGCCCAGGTGTTGAGATAAGAAGCTGAATACTGTGATACTGTGCATTGTCTCCACTGAAGGCAGTACAAATTAGGATCACACAGCTAGGGAAACACGGACCCATTGATTTTTGTAAGTGGTAGTCAGACTAACTGAAGATCAGAATCTCTCAGAAGGTACCATCACACTTTGTTGGAAAACACGCTTTGTCCTGCAAATGAGAACTTCTCCAGAGAAACTGTGATAGGTGAAAAATGAATCATAGAATCATAGAATGGCCTGGGCTGAGAAGGATCATCCAGTTTCAACCCCCCCCTGCTATGTGCAGGGTCACCAACCACCAGACCAGGCTGCCCAGAGCCACATCCAGCCTGGCC
>JAOWBP010002052.1:8233597-8265002 GCA_028571105.1 Tragopan temminckii | reverse complement strand
ACGTGGCAGGGGGGTTGGAGATTTATGATCCTTGTGGTCCCTTCCAACCCTGGCCATTCTGTGATTCTGTGATTCATTCTGTGATATGCTTACCATTTGGGGAGTGCCAGAGCAGGGCACTTTCCCTGTACCTGAGTGGGGTGACTATTCTGCCAATGAAGTCCCTTGTTCCAGTCAGCCTGAAAAAGGAGAGCCCAGAGTACATGCATTCTGCTGCATTTTCATCAAAGAAGCAGTGGCTTTCTGGTATCCATGTGTTAACCTTCCAAGAGCATCCAAAGAGCTCCTGTTGTAATGAAATGCCCAGCTGTTAGATGAAGAAGGGACTGGGTTTCAGCTGAAACTCAACAGTGGTATTTTTTGTTGGCTTTATCGAGCAGAATCAAGAAGTTCACAGGCTCTACTTGATGCTGAAATTACATTCTGGCAGCACATAATTGGATGCAGACCTGAGCACTCTTGAGATCATAATGAACCACAAAAGCTCAAAGCCCTAGATATTGCTGGCTTTTATGGTAGGCATCAATTTATCAATTGTCTTTGATACAAATGAGTATCTCACACCATGCTAAAATTATGTTTCTGCAGCAAATCAGAGCCGAGCAGTAGGATTCATGTAAAGATGCACAAGTTATAGTTGTGCTTGGCAATGTGTTCCCTGTTTTTCCCGTCCTCTTCTTCTGTTTCACAGGGATAGTGAAATCAGCAGTCTTGACTAATAAGTAGCCTAAAAATGAGACCAAAAAAAGCGCTAAGTATCAGCAATCCAATGTTCAAAGTGAAAAGTGTTTGCTGACAGGAGTCATGTTGTCTTTCAGCCACTTCCAAATGTGCTGGTTAGAGGAAGAGGTCAGTTGGTGGCAGTTGCATGCTACATTTCATTACTGTGCCTCCAAGCACATATTTTAGAGCAGCTTGGCTCGTTAGATGACTTTCTGCACGGAGGAAGAGTTGTGTTTTGAGTTTGCTGGGTCTTCAGGTCTCTTGGTGTGAGTATAGTATGTACCCACAAGTGTGGAAGAGCCTCTGTGTGATGCAGCAACACCAGCAATTGGCACTGCGTGCTGCTAGGAAGTCATATAGGACTCAGGCATACACTCCTTACCTGCTATTGTTCCTGCTCATCTTTTAAATATAAGTACTACTTTACATTTTCCAGTGTTCTCCACCACCTAATATATTCCCTTTGAAATGTAATGGAAAGTTACTGCTTTAATTAACTCATTGATTGTTTGTAACAATTGTTAATTGTACCTGGCTGAGAAGCTGGGAGGATCTTACTGTCACTGGTGTGACTGGATAATAATAGATTTTTCTTTTTATATATTTCTATAAAACATGTTTTCTTTTCACGAGCTTTTATTTCTGACCAGCTAACTTTCAGTTCCCACGAATGGCAGGTGCAGGCTAGCAATCAGCCCTGGAGCAGCAAATGGGATGAAGATATTTCAGACTTCAATAACTTTGCTCCCTTAGGGATACTCTAGGCAAACAATGTATTCATTTTTGTATGTAATGCATGAAAGCTAATACAAAGCTGGAAAAAAACCCCAAAGATCTGTGCCATAGCCAAAAAGTCTATGTATTACTGGAAACATCATCTTTGGGTGGCTTCTTCTAGGAGCCTGAATAGGGTTTGGTTCTTCACTTTTAGAAAAGGAAATAAATAAATAAATAAAAAGAACCCACAATGAATATCCTGAAAAGCCACCTCAGAGATGCTGCTTCTGCATCTTGGCATAACAGCCGGCACACAGCCTGCCACAACCCACACACATTCGCTCGTTCTTTTCAAATGGCATCGCGCGGTTGCTAGCTGTTACCACAAATCCTAAGGAAGCTGGCAAAAGTCAGCTCTTTCTTCTTCTGCTTCTCTCAGCTAGATGACAGAATGTCTGCATGGCACAGCACTTCTTCCAGATAAGGGTACGTGCATTACCTTGTGTAGAGGTATCTTCTAAAAACAAATTCCAGTCCTTGACCTCGTGCCACTGGCAACTTGTAGTCCCTTCTTTCAGAGATACCGGGAGACTTTTAAGTGAATATCTTCCATAAGAACTGACTGGAGCCACCATAGAAAGCAAGCTGCCCTCACTTCTTTTGTGTTTTGCAGCTCTTAGATACCCTATGATTTTGTGCATACCATTTCTTTGTCTCGGTTATTTACCCATTAAAAAAAAAAAACCCACCCATCTGTAATAGGACAGAGATTCTTCCTGGGTTTTTATTACATTGACTTGCCCTCATCTTTCTTCTGTATGTCCTCCAGGACATACTGTAGTTCAATTATAAGTAATAATATTTTCTTTGGGAGTTTTGTGTTTGTTTACACAGTGTAGCTGCACTTTTGGCTGTTGTCTGTCTTGAGAGATTTTACTGTTTCAGTAATGCTCTAGAAATTGCCCTTCTAATGGGCTCATGCTACTTAAGGACAGGATTGAGTAGTACCTTTTCCTGGCTGTATATCCATAAAATAATACTTATGTCTAAAGCACAACATAGGAAGCCATCCTTACATGATATGAACCTCACTGAAATCAAACATTGTCTTTGAAAAGAACTACCTATAGCATGGCTGGAGAGGTTATAAGTGGTTTTTCTTTGAAAATTACATCTGTAGTCCTGGGATCACTTGCTTCATATTGAGCAATGCAAAAGACATTTTACAGCAATATTTGCATGTATTTGCATCCAGTTTAGCACAGTAGGGGAGTTTAATTTAACACTGATCTGGGCTAAGTTTATAAGTATTTATTTATGTGTAGTTTTTTACTTTACTAAGTTTATAGTAGTTACTGTGTACCTTTATAGGATAAAGGAGAGCTGATGATGAGTTTACACAGATTTGTTTAATAGGATATTTTTACTGTAAGGCAAGGCCAAAGAGGAATTTCTGAGCGTGAAAGAGGACAGTTATCAAACAGGCATCAGTTTTGGGCATCTGCTTTAAGAAAGACCTCAAAGTATCATGTTAAAGGAACAGATTTTTGAGGTAGAAAATATGCCTGATTTGTGTGCATTTCAAGACTAGATGCACAGCCTCAGTGCTGCTGACACTTTTAAACCTCGAGGCTGAGAATGCAGCAGACTGGATGTACTGAGCATAGGAGAAATGTTCTGTAGTTGTGTTTTTTTTCTGTGAGAGGAAGGAGGGGAGATTGCTTGTGTAAAGTCTTATGGACAGGAATTGGTAATATCAGTTTGCCAAGAAAGCTTATTCTCCAAAGATGCCCAGTTTGACCTAGTTGAATGCAGACAAAATACACTGGATGCTTATTTAAATAATTGTTCATCAGTTTAATGGGTTAGAAGCGCTCCTCCCTTTTCCATTTCAGTTCTGATATGAGTGACTCCCTTTAAAAAGCTTAAGAAGCAAAGAAGATTCATTTCCTTAGCCTAGATCTGAACCTAGCCTTATATGCTACAAACGTTTGTTTCAGTCCAGCTCTGAGGAGGAAAAAAAATCTCAGAGCAAAGGTATGAATGAATTTTAAAACTTTCTGACCATATACCAACATTTAAATTCTGTATGTGGATCAAATACCAGCACCAGTCACCAGAAATTAGGATTTTAATACTATGCCCTGAAAAACTACGTTTGATAGAATGAGAGAGAAAAAGGAAGATTTAATTTTTAATGCGGGAGATAGTACAAGAGATAGTTTTGCAAAATGCCGTTGATTAGAAGTGTAATGAAAAGGAATCTTAAATGAATAGAAGCTCAGCGTAGTATTTAAAGAAAGCTGGATTTACAATGCTCCAGATGTTTTGCTTAGAATAAGCTTCATTGACCTGGAATATTAAAGTGTCTCAGCGTACTTACTGGAGCATTGTTAATGCCTGCGGTCAGGTTTGTTTCAGGATCTTTGGTTTGAATTTCAATGTATTTCATTTCTGAGCACAGCAATCTACAAAGAATGTTTCTAAAGATTAAAATTATAAAGGTATATCAAGCATCCAGACACAAAGCTTGCACTGTCACTTTTCCCTATTCTGCTTTATTTTTTAAGTCACCACAACTGCAAAGATCCATTGTTGCCGTAAAACCTATTTTTGCAAAGGTTGCATTATCAAAACCCTTTATTAGAACTACTGTATTTGAAGGATGTTTTCACATTTTAAAAAGCCCTGTGTCTTATCTTACTCAATGGCCCAGCCATCTTTTGTAGCCAAAGGTACAGAAGGCAGTGCACAAAGCAAGTGAAAATCTACAAAAGGAAAAACAAACAGAAAACCCCTGTAATCACCATTAAAATGCTCATTAAACAATATTTTGTTTGTGTTGACTCCAGGTACTATTTTCTTACTGCCTGGCCTCCTAAGCAGTAGACAGTTGGCAGTTGTTCAGTTGCAGAACATTGACTAACACCAATTCAGACCCTTGGAACTAAAAGATATTACGGTGTCCCATACTTCTTGTCAACTGAGGCAAATGACCCAGGCCTGCCATATCTCCTCGATCTACTGATGCCTGGAAGAACCACCCTAAACTTAATGTTACGCGCAGACAGATTATGTTTTCTGAGTTGCTTCCATGTAACAGTTGAACTCGGTGTTCTGCATCTGAATGACCGTACTCAATTTTAAAACCTACGAACAAAAACAAAGGTCAGTGTCATTGTCTTTCATTCCTCAGTATCCTGAGGACCATGACTTCTCCTTACTGTTTTCCTCAAAAGCGTTCTCTTTGTTTATCCCTGAATGATTTATTATCTTCTAAAACTTAGCGTCATCACCCCTGTGACTGGGCAGCTGCAAGCCTTTGAATATCCTGGGACTGTTAAAAATGTTGATGTTTATAGAAGGGTCCCAATGTCATCATTACTGTGCAGCAGAAATGCTTCCTTACATGGTCTATGTCCAATTTGGCAGAAGATAACATAAAGAGGATACATGTATTCCATCTATAGGTCTTTAACAGAAGAAAACTTGAAAAGATAATGTAACAGAATGTAGCATTATTTCTGAGAGTAAAGAAGTTCCCTGACTGGTCTGGCATGTCAGCTAACTTCTAACTTGTTCACCTGAATCCAGCTGGAACAGGTCCTGATTGCTCCGTTGTCCAAAATGCTTGCTTCTCTCTATTTTCCTCAGAGGATGGGGAGAAAGGACAGAAGGAAACAAAGGAAAAGACATCTCCACCAGTGCCACCCAAAGCCAGACTTCCCTTGTCTCTACCGTCCTCCTTACAAAACAGTACTTTTACTGTAGCCATGGGGACATTTTCTTCCACCTCCTCCCTGAGATGCTTTGATTAATGTTACTTAGTCATACCTGAATTAGCACATTCCTGCCTTGGAGACAAAGTTTCTCATTTACAAGTCCTCAAAACCTGCTTCTAAACTCAGTGCTTCAAACTTCTTATAATGGCAACTATTTTCTCTTTGGGCAAATTGCCAAAACACAAAATTTGATAGCATGGATTGTGCGGTTCAGCATGGGGAATTGAAGACTGACTCACCTCCCACCTGCTTCCCCTCCATGCACTTGGTTTTGAGGTAATATTTTAGGGATCCAGGGAAAGTTTGCAAAGTCCCATTACTAAACGTGATTATACATCTCCCAAACTCAATTTATTTTCCTACCTTCCTCCTGTTCTCCAGCTTTTTTACTTATTTTTGGCCCCTTTACCAGTGTGTATTCAACACTACCTCTAACCTGTCTATTCATGGCTACATTTACTGTTCCCAAAACATAAAAAATGGGGGACTAATAATTCTGAGTTGCTAAAAAAAAACTCTGGTAAGGAGTTGAACTGCAAGTTGTGACTTGAAAATCCCAGAGCTTCTATGACTGCAACCCAGCAGAAGAGGTAGATTGTGTGAAGATGTTGTCTATATCCATTGCTAGTGAGCCAGAAGCTGTTGCCTTCCCTTGGTACTAGCTAATATGCCTTCTCTTTCTCGCTGCGGGACTTGTAAGAGCAGAAGCAGGCTCTTTAGGTGCTGGTGAACACTGTGACTAGAAAAGGGTACCTTTTCTTTGTTCTTTGCTTCTTTATGAAGACTAAAGTTGTGCCCAGTATGCACTGTGCAATTTCTAAACGCCTAGGCAGGAGGCACAGCTTGTAATTTGACATGGCTTGAAGTCAGATTCTGGCACACGGTTTTTGTAAGACACAAGGCAAGCTATGCCCAGTTTCTCTTTGTCACACTGAAATTAAGGTGATACTTCTACAGTTCTATCTAGTTGAATCACTACCTTTTCCAGGCTGAGCTGTTTGAAAAATACCTGGTATAAAGCAGCTCTTCATGCAGGTTGAGGTCTTTATTACAGATAATTACTTATGAATAAGCCTTTGTCCTAAAGAGCTTACAAGAGACCAAGCTTATTCCATGCAGCCTGATGAAATAAATCATACGGCATTCACATTCACTTGGCACTGACTTGACCCGAATTCAATGTGTCTGATATGAAGATGAAAATCTTTTCATATCATTATAAAACCCCTTCAACCACTCATCATCTCTAATTGCTAACTTCGTTATCCCTTAGCTAAGCAGCAAGCCAACTATTCATAATAGCTTTATAATAAGCTACTTCATTTTCTACAACTCGTGTTCTTGTTTTGTCACCTTTTTTGTTAAGTCCTGCTTTGGTCAGAAGAACAAGAGAAAGAGCAAAGCAAACACTTGTTCCCTCCTTCATTGGTCTCTGTGCCTCCTACTGGAGACCAGATTAGCCTCAAAAAATTCCTTCTCTCGCACATGCAGTGATGTTAGTGCCCTATATTGTCAGGAGCTGGAATCTTTTCCATTTGTACTTCTGTGTTTTTGTTCAGATATCAAGGGAGCTGTCCCTTGGGCACACACACTTTGTCGTTTGATACTTGTTGTGTGTGCCCAGAGATTTGTCCTCTGGCAACCAGAGTACAGAGAGCACGTTCCTTCAGACAGAAGCAGTTCAGAAGTGATGGATGAGCCTCTGTCAGGGAAGGTTACAAGGCGTAGTTAGAAAATGTGCATAGTTCAGGATTTCTCAAAGCACCTAGAAAATAGGGCCAGAAGAAAGGCAGCACCTTGATGTGAAAACCTTATCTGCAGCTTATAGTGCATGAGATCTCTCAAGAAGTTGAAGGTCCCAAAGGGTTTCTCTGAGAAAACTTTGACAAACTAGTTGTATTCTCATGTGTGCAACTCAGCAGCTTCATAACAAAGAGCTATTAGGATGGTCACATCCAACTGAAGTACCTCAGCCAAGCAGCTAAAAACTATTACCCAGGCTGTCAAGCTTGGTTGCTTTGCAGGCATAGAATGCAGCAGTATGGCATGGCATATGTTTCTTCATCTTCTTCTATTTTTCTTTTTCTTTTTCTTTTTCTTTTTATTTTTTTTTAATCAGGAGGCATCTCCATGAGCTAGATTGCCTTTGGTTGTTAGCATGAAGTTTTACAAGTCAGGGGAAGATATTATTGACTGCATGTTTTAAAGTCATGGAATAACTTAGGTGGGATGGGATTTTAGGAGCTCAAAACAGGGACTTGTTCAGCCCAGTCTTGGTAAACACCAAATTTCATCACTTCTCTAGGCAACTTGGTCACATGCTTCGAGATGAGTAATTAGCAGTCTTACCTCTAAGCCACAGCCTGTTGTGGAGAGGTGAAGATATCTTCTTATGCAGACGGGTGTGATTCTGTGCAAGTGCCACAAGAGAATGCAAACAGTGTTCTCTCCTGGATCTTGATCTTCTCCCAGCATAGTCTCATTTAAATGCTGCCCTTGAACAATAAAAATACTTAGTTCTTTGTAGTGGTGCAAGGAACATCAATGTGTTTGGCCTCTTAATGTAAACTTTATTGATGAATTTCCAATCATAACCCAAAACCCATCTGCTGTTGACATCATGATGCACCTAGAGCCTAGAGTCTCAAAGATGGGCAGCTTTAAGCTCAGAAGATTATTGCACTTAGAGAAAATTTGAAGAAAAAGGTCATTAGGACAAAAAGCTTGTTGAAGTGTTTACTCAGAGTGCATTGTATACTGCATTTCCCGAGTTCTGCTGGGATTCCTTGGAGTTTTTGTAATACAAAGCAATAAGAAAGTTCTGAAGTAGGTATTTCCACCATTTTTCTGCATTTCCTCCACTGTGAATGAAATGTACGTTGTACTGCAGACTTTTCACTTCGGGTTTCTGTCATACATTCAAATCCTATTCAAACTTTAAGTAAAAGCAAAATCTTTTTGTACATTTTGTGCTACTCCCACCTTTGTCCTTTGTCTGCTTCAGCAGACAGGCACTGCGATCAGCACAGGATCATGCTGGATCTGGTGGAGCAGTTGGATCCAAAAAACCTAAACAAAACTAAAAAAAAATCCACAGAAAAAAATAGTAGTACTTATAATTTGCACACATGATGGATAAGATTTCAAGGAGTAGTATAGCTAATACATTATGACAATACATCACTGAGAAAGCTGATTTAGATTTAAGCCATGGTAGGTCTTAGTGTTTCCTTCTTTTCTAAAAGATCCTGAAAAATTACTAAAATCCAATCTGGATCTTTAGGCTTTGTAATTATCCCACAGGCAGATGTTAGAAAGCTCAGCAAATTTCACTTAATATGTTCCAGGATTTCATCAAGAACTGATTATACAGCGCTTTCTTCAGATCCTTTAGCACACTGCAGCTTATTTTGTTGATTTCTATTGAGGGCTTTAAGGAGGAAAGCAATATTTAATATGGCCTTTCATCAGAAAGATGTGTTGAAGGCACGTGTCTTGTCTCTTGGTTTGTAGAGACTACCCTGGTTGTGTTAAACTCTGGGGACAGTAAGAAATGATGGTATGGAAATGCTGCAAAGCCAAACTTGTCCCAAATGCACTGTGTATGTTGTGCTTCGTTCCAGTCCACAGTGAAAGTACAAGCAGCAACTAAGAGGTAGGAATCTGACTGGTGGAAAATGGCTGGGCTGCAGCAAAGATAATAGGGGACTGAAAGGACAGAACGAAGAATCCCATTTTTTCTGCTATTTGGAGAAAGACTCTTCGTGCAGATTTCCGTGCTGTTCAGAGGAGTCTGTGTTTGTGCTAAAGGAGGAAAAGATTGAAAAAGGGGCTTTATTATATTGTCAGAGGCTTCTTGCTTCATTTCAGTACCTTGAGCTGCTAGCTCACTGAGATATATGTATGGAAAGTGTATGCTGTTCCTGGAGATCTGTGTTGTCTTTTTTTTTTTTTTCTTTTCTAATTTGAGAAAGATATGAGTGCTTATTGAAGTGAAGAGATTGATGGTGTGTGCCACTGTCAGGCCCGGTGAAGGCATATGCTTATGAAAGCTTCCACTTCCAGCCAGCATGCCTTAATCTTCCTTTGCAGTCACTCGGGTATTCCAGGTTCCCACACTGTGCAGCTGTAATTACAAAGAGCTTTTTGGTGGTGGGGAAGCTTCTGAAGGTTGGGAGGGCCTGCCAGTTCAAAGGCACCCTGAAAGTGTAACGTCTATTCACTGCTTGTCTAATCTTCTGTCTTTTCCCCGTCCTTCCCTTCATCTTTTTTCTCTTCCTGCTGCTTCCGCTACCCTTATGTTCCCTCTTGAATCTCTGCCTGGTTTCCTAATCATTTGAATTGCCCATCACTTGTACTACTTTGCAACCACTTGCTCCTTCCGCTTAGCCTCCTGTCTTTCTTCTGGGCTTGGTCAGGGTCTGATCCTACTGGAATTGCTCTCTTCTTTCCCCACATGAACATCTTCTACAACTTTTACAGCTTATGGCTTTCTCAGGTTGCTTCAAACACAACTGCCCTGAAAACTAGAGGATCTGTCATGAGCAGTGTAACTGAGATGAAAGCTCGTTAGTTCTACATGGCTGGCCCAGTGGCCCATGCAAGACCTAGGCCTGAAAAGTTTGAGCAAGTGTGTAAAATGTTATTACAAGTGAGATTTTTGGGGCAAAGTCTGCAAAACTTATTCTTAATTTACCTCTTCTTATTCTTTTTTTTTTAAATGAAAGTATTCCCTAAACGAGTGTTCTGCATGCACAGTCACACTCCTGACCTTCAAGTAAATTGTTCTGAACTACGAGCAACAGACTTAATATGAGTCACTTATAGAGGCAAAAAATCCAGTCATCCCTATTATATTCTGATCGTAACTTTGTCTGCTTTAGACTGGTGATCTCAGTAGCCGATAGAGAATTTCTGAGATAATAACTGTCCATTAAATTGCTTTGAAATAAGTCTTTTGGTCTGTCTAGCAATTTCAAGCCATACTCCTTCTTTTTCTGGATGTATTGCTTCACCAAAGATTTCTACAGTCTTATCCTTCACCATAATTTGGACCTAACAAGTGATAATAAAAATACAGATTATCAGCAGGGAATGGTAGTCTATGTATATTCTTTGGGAAGCCATGATATCATCAGGAGTTAATTTGATTAGTCATGTTGGCAGAAGTGCAGGGGCAACTTGTGCTGAGAGCAGTGCTTGTGCAAGCTGATTGACTTCATTACAATTGCCTGTGATGGAAAGTTCAGTTTGACCTATTTTCTTAAATTTTCCTTAAAGCCAGATGACTCAGACCTCTCTGAAGACCAAGCACTGTGTGTAGCTCAGTCCTTGAATGCTTGTGACAGAGAATGGAAAGTCTTAGACCTCTGGGATTTTGTGATAATCATGTCTATCCAATGCACCGTAAAAAGGGATGGAGTTTCACGATATGTGAAGTGTTATATCTAGAAAGAGTGAGTTTTTCTCACATGCCTGAAGTTGATCACCCAAGATTTCTAGGCACTAACAATTGCAAGTAGATTTTTTTTTCCAAGTGTTTCTCCCATCTTGAGGCATGTACGATTCTGGAGAAAATAGTAAGAAAACCTAGTGATGTTCTGAAAACTGTTGACTGTGACCTGCTTTACTGCGCTGTCTTTGCATGCTGGAGTCTCCAGAAAAGGCTATTGCAAGTTGACAGTTTGTCGCACGCAGTTTGATCAGTTCCACAATTTCAAATTGCTCCATTGCACATAGAAAATGCAGGGCTTCTGCTGTGTTTTCCATGTTACATTAAGCTAAACATTTGATTGTGTTGTTATGTAACAATTGTAATGCAAATCTCAGGAATCCTCGCATTGCCTTGTTTACTTCATTTTTTAGATGTAATATTACTTGGAGTCAGCGGAACACAGGTGCCTTATTACTGTATCCATAAGCAAAGGTATAAAACAAACCCATGATGTGAGAACCGTTCTGCCTGTTTGTCACCCAGGGCAGGCTAGTGTTGGCCTGCCTTTACTGTAAAGTCTTGAACTACTGCTCTGGGCCCTCTCCTTGTCATTTTTGTGGGTAGGAGCATTTGTGACAATGTCACATCCAGCTTTTCCCCTAGGGGCTTGCTAGGCACGCACACACAAATGTGCTCTCCCTTTTCCCCTCACTGAGCTTTTGTTAGCGTGCTGTGGGGGAACATAATCCTGTTAGGAGGGATAGATGCAGCCAGATACTTGACTGTGGGTTTAGTTCTATAGTGGTGCTGTTCTTTTCCTGTTTTTCTGTGCATATAAATAAGATGCCTCTGGTTTTGATGGGAGGAAGGAGAAGGTGCAGAACTCTATGAGCAGAAAGGAAGAAGTAATTTGGGGGAGGGAGGAGTGAAAATCCGCGACGTGTATTGGACTTGGTATTCTTCCAGTGTCAATCTGCAGCATGTTTAAGTCTTCAGGTCAACAATGCTGCTGTGTTCTGGTGTATGTTTTGATGTACAGCAGTGTGAGCTGCTGAACTGGCCAGGCAGAACTAGATGCAGATTTCTCTTTTGTTTCAGTCTCGTAATTGCACCAAGGTTTTCAGAACTGCTTTTGTTGGCCTCAAGGTTGTAGCTATATCTAAATTGGGAGCATAGGAGTGACGTGCAGTGACTTTGCTAGGGAGAGCTTCCCCTGTAATTTCAGCATAAAGATTCTCTTCCTTTGATTGTCATCTAATGAGAATGAGTGATTGCTTGCCCAGCTGTTTTACAGATAGACTCCACACTGGCTCACTGCTGATGTTTACCCTTAGCTTCCTCAGGCCTTTGTGAATTAATTACACATACGTGTCTGGGTTTTTGTATGTGTGCACTGTTCAGCATTCAAATGGCAGCTCAGCAACTTCCCTGCGGGGTATGATGGCATCCTCCTTTCTATCCTTAGAAGCCCTTCACCATCAGCAGTGCTTCACACTTGTGGCAAACAGGTGTTTGTAAGCTTATGTGTTTTATGTGTGTAACCTTTTCTGTTCATTTTTATCACACCATATGGCATCACACTGAAATAAAGCAGGGCTTCTCCTAAATATGGAGAAAGCTCCATTATGGCAAAGTGTGTGCACAAGACGTGGAAATTCCTGCAAGTGGAGCAAAAATGAGCCATGAGATGCTTCAGCAGTGCTGCTAAACACAGGATGGCCAAGAAAGAGCACTTTCCTTCCTTTATTCTCCCTTCAGTTTGTTTTTGTTTGTGCAGCACTCATCACCTGGCTCTCCGGGGCTTGTGACTGTGAGTAGTATGGGATTGTTGCTTAAGAATGTGTTTATAGCTGCAGAACTAAAAAGGTCATATTCTATTTTGGCTTGCAGGAGTCTCAGGCTGATTCTCCCTCCTTCCTGCCCTCCTAGTTTTGCTGATGTGCCATGCAGTAAGCAGAAACACAGAGAAATGCTGTCAGCCTTGCACCCTGGAGCTCCATCTTAGGCCAGATAATGCTGCACCAACTGCCTGGTGAGCAGCTTGTCCAATTTTGTCACAAGCAGGAGGATTCTCCACCTGACAACACTCCTTTGGCAAATGTTAGCTGTCCTAAGGTGGATTTGGGGGATTTCTTGTCCACAGACAGATCTTAGGGACCCACAAGGATCACCAGTCCAACCGCTGGCTCCACAGAAGACCATCCAGAATTCAAATCCAGTGTCTGAGAATGTTGTCCAAACGCTCCTTGGATTCCAGCACTTGAGGCCCTGACCGCTGCCCTGGGCAGCCTGTTCCAGGGCCTGAACACCCTCTGGTGCAGACCCTTTCCCTAACCCCCAGCTGCCCCTCCCCTGACACAGCCCCATGCCGTTCCCTTGGGCCCTGTCGCTGTCACACAAAGCAGAGCTCAGCGCTGCCCTCCGCTCCCTGTGAGGAGCTGCAGCCGCCATCAGGCCTCCCTTCAGCTCCTGTGCTCTGGGCTGAGCAAACTCAGAGTCCTTGGCTGCTCCCTACATGTCATGCCATCTGATATGTTGATGCTGCCAAAGGGGGTACAGTGTTAGTGTCTGCCTGTTGCTATCAGTTGATCAGATTGTACATATTTTCATCTTCTCTGCAAGCTGATCGGTTTGAATATGTGTACTATAACGTAGATGTATGCATTAATCACCAGAGCAGCTGGTAATTAGTTAATTTATTTTTTATCTCTTTTTTTTATTTTCACTGGATTCGTGGTACAGTGGGCAGAAGAAACAGGAAAGATATGGAAATATTTAGATAAAATTGCCAAGTACAGAGGCATCCCTGCAAAAACATCACTGTCTAAATAGACAGTAAAACAAGTGAATCATGTTGTTTTGGTTAGAAAGGTTAACTGCTTAGAAAAAGCAATCTTGCCTTGTTAGACTTGGGTTTGTGTAGCATTTTGAACTTGCAGCCACCAGAACAGTGCACTTAGCCACAGGCTCTTCAATGTGACACTCAAGGAAGATGTGGCTGAGAGGCTTCCACATGATTTCTGATGTTCATTTATTTGTTCTGGAAGCAGAATGGAACCTGTCCTGCCTGCAGAGAAGCCCCCGTGGTTTGGCTGAAAAGCTTAGTGAAGATTTGAGGAGTGTCCTTACTGGCACTGGGTGAACAATGACACTGCTTGAAGAACTAAGTAACAAAAAATCTTCTTTTCTGAGGAGTAGAGAATTGCCTGTTCTTGGTTGACCGGTTCCAGCATCCTTTTTTGCTTCTCAGATTATTTGAGGGCATGGTGGCCCAAGAAAGATTCAGCCAGGTGATTTGATGCAAGGGAGTCATATTGCAGGAGAAACTGCATGGAACCTCAAAGATTTTGATGCAGATATGAGTTCTTCTCTCAGCAGCTGTCTATTTGAAGGGGATGCTTCTCTATGGACATTGAAAGTGGCACTTTTCTTAATGGGAAAGGCTGAGGTGGGAGGAACTGATCGCACACATGGTCTCCCAAGGCTATATAAGAAATGAATTTCGAGTGGGAATAAAACTCAAGTTTGTTGATTTACTGTCAGATAACCAACTGTCTGACTTCCTCTTCATTGATTTTGGTGTCCACTGTGCAATAAAATTATGCCAGCGTTTGCAGCCTCATATTGAGGCAGTGGAAGAGTTATTAAGCTTTTTTTTTTTTTTTTTTTAACTTATCTTTAAAAACAAGACAAAGCAAGTCCTTTTCTGCAGGAATACTGTAGTATGTTCATTCTACATTATTTGTCCTGGAACTGATTAGCTGCGGCAGCTTTCACCATAATTACGCAGATCATAATTAAACATATTTTTGTTTTATGAGCTGTGTGAAATTCAGATTCTCTGTAAGACAGCTCTTAGGAATGAAGGCAATTTGCATGTTGTAGCAAAGTGCATGTTACAAGAGACGTACTGGCAGATGGCTCCAGGACTTGTTTGCATTTAAAATACATAGCACCTGCAAGAAAAAACACAGTGACCTTTCTCTGTGATAATTTTGGGTTCATATCCACATGGAATTGGTGGATATGATTCCATGAAGGAGTTTAATTCCCAAATGTCCCCAGACAGCTGGGCTCCTGCAGTCTCCTGGGATCTGCTTGAGGAAGCTCAGTCCATTCCTGTAAACACTCAGATGTTCTCCCACTGTACCATAGACCTGTGAACCTGGACCAAATTGCTTAAGACTTTTAGGAACAGACACATGATGTTATTCAGTCTCTACATGAAGATAGAGAAGGAGGCTGCTCCCATTTGTCTCTAAAAGCTGTTTGAGGACAAGAGATAGTGATGGTGTCACTAAAAAAACAGAAGGTTTTACATACCAAAACTGTTTACAGATCTGAGGTGTATTTTACAGTTTCAGAATAATAAGAATTGGAAGAGAAGGACTAAAACACTTGAAAGATAACCCAAGGATTTTTGTAAATAAAGCATCAAGTTCAAATTGAGTGAACCATTCACACTTAGCCTAATGGAAAGTGGTTTTGTTTCTTTCCGAAGAGCGGTATTTGAACAGTTTTTGTTCCTTCCCTGTCATATGCAAATACTTTCAGAGCACCTTGCAGTGTGATTTCATAGAATTTGTCTGAGAAACAGAAATACTGATATGACTGCTCTTTAGCAAAGGAGCTGAGATGTCAAGACAATGTGAGTAATTTGTCCAAGGTCACAGAAGGAGACTGCAAAAAACGGATGGTCTGACCCAGTTTTTCATGCCCCGAGTCCTACCCTGTTCCTTAAGCACAAGGCCATTTGCCTCTGAAAACCAGCTTAGCTGGTATCCAGCTCTGCTGAACATATCACTGTAGTTTCCTTTCCTAAAACAGGTGAGGCACAGCACCCCAATACTGCCCAGAAGACAGCATTTCCAAAATGCAGGGAAGCTGATGTTGGAATTTGCATTCCCTTCCTGATGCATTTCTCTAGCACAGCAATGCTGGATGCCCATGACAAGCAGCACTGAACTCCGAGGAAGTTCAGGAGGTGAATTCTGGCTGGCCGTGTCTTCTGCTTACCTATTTATTTTCTGAATCACAGGTGTTCTCAAAGGCAATAATTAAGTTAGAGGGGAATCCACTGTGAGTGACCAAACTGCTGTGTGCCTGGTAGGGGATCAGATTGTTCTCAGCTTTTTCTTTCCAAACATACAATTGAGCAAACACCGTCGCAGCATCAAACATTCAAAGGGACAGCTTCTCAGAGCATTAACTTGCAGCTACATGAGATGCACATTTTAGGAATTCATCTGCTTGCTCTTCAGTAGAGCTGCATTTCCTGATCTCCTCACACTTATATATGAAACTGGTGAGAATTTTAGATGAGCAACCATGCAAAATCAAGTCCTTCAGGGCAATGCTTAACCCGAGGCAACTGATTCCATTCAACATGAGCCTAACCATAGCACAATGTGCAGGATGCTTTGCATGGCTTAGCAAACGACATGAAGCCCTCACAGCACCTCATCTCATTTGTGAGAGCTGCTGAGAAGAGTGAAGGCTCACAGTTCTTGCTGTGTGACATCTCAAGTCTTCAGCTCCCTGTAGTGCCAGGTGAGAAGTTGGACCCGCATCAGAATGACGCAGAACAAGTAGGTCAGTGGTTTCATTGCATGCATCTTGTGTGTGTGTGTGCATTTGAGAAAATGAAAAAGGAGGCACTGAATCCTTAAGTTTCTGCTCCATCTTTTAGGCAGAATTCTCACTGCCTGCTTCACGTGCAGCTGAGGATCAGAGCCATTGCAGCCTCTTGTTGGAGAAAATGTGGCAACAAGGTGTGAAAAGGGCAAAGAATTGTGGAATTAGTTGATTTCTGCTAGCATGGAAAAAAAGGCTAAAAATAAGGAGAATGGTGTTGTTTTACCTTGTTTTGCCTGCCCCAATTGCACTCTCTGCTCTGTGCTTGCCAAACAGATAGCTTGCTGAAGATTTAAAGCAACAGTACTCATGTTACTGTAACAGCTACCAGAATAGCTGAGGTTACCACCTCTTTGGGCTTTCCTCCCCAAAGCCTGCATGAAGCAGGCATCCTCTCCCTTGTGTCCTCCTGCCCCCTCATCCTTGCGTCACACACCCTTTCCTGAGCTTCAGCTTCAACAGGATGGGCAGCTCAGGCTGTTTGCTCTGCTACGGAAAGAGGGCATGCTTTGGGGCATGTGGGCAGCGGGTGATCGGCAAGGCATCTGATCAGAGGTTGCAGTTCCCTTCAGGCTGCAGGAGCCGTGCAAGCACCCAGACATGAGTGCACGCACCCGAGGCTGTCTGGCTGCTCCTTGGGCAGCTGTGTCTTGGGCTAGAGGGAAAGAAAGGGGTGTGCATGATGAGCTCTGAAGAAATCCAAACCCTGCATGCTGCTGAGTCTCAGTGTGAGGGAGAGTGGTCCTGTGCAGATGTCCTCAGGCAGTGCCAGCTGCTGTCAATAGCTGTCACTGCAAGCCACACACAGGACAGGAGCAGGGAGAGGCTCTCCTCTGGCTTTAAAAAAGAAGCAAGCAAGGAGAAAAAGCAGAAGGGATTTGGAGGAGAGCTGGCTGCAGCACCCAGGCCCGCCAGAGCCTTGTGCGGGGCCGGGGGGCAAAGTCCTCTGCCAGCTGGCAGGCTGGCTCTTGGTGTATAAAATATTGATAACTGTGGAACGGGCTGCACTAGTGCCTATGCATCCTGCCTGGGGACCCGGGGAGGGGCTGCCAGAGCAGGAGACAGGGAACGGGAGGAGGGGAGCGAAGGGAGGATGCTCACAGCGTGGGGGATGCGGGGGGACACGGAGCATCCTCCAGCCCAGCCCGGCCGGATTGGTGGAGCAGCAGGGTCGTGGGGGACAGCCGAGCTGGGGAGCGCTGCCGTCTGCTGCCGCCCGCCTCCCCTCTCCCCTAGCCCTCCCCGTGATCCCTGTGGCGTGTGGCAGATGAACACCAAGGCAAGAGCGAGCGGATGGCGGCTTGCACGCGCGCCAGGCAGCCTGGGATGCTGGCTTTTCCTTCTCCTGGCAGCGGGCAGGGCTCTGTTTCAGGCATGAGCGGAGAGAAACCTAAAAAGAAAGCTTTCTATCTAGTGAGGATGAAGCCACTGAAGGAGCCCGCCACTAACAACAATGTCTCGTTCGTGCTACACTGTCACATAGGCAAGGAGATCAAACACATTTGCAGCAACTGCAGTCGCGGGGAGGAAGCCCGTGACGGTGAGTGCGGAGATGCTGTGGGTGTAGGAGCGAGCAGGAGCGTGTGTGCTGGCATGGGCTGCGCGTGTGTGTGCTTGTGTGCGCTCCGCTCACAGCCTGGGATCGTGGCGTGCCCTGCACAGAGCCCAGGGAAGCAGGAGAGCGAGCGCGGGAGGAACGCGCTGGGCATCGATTCAGCGTGTCGATCAGAGGAGTGCCAGTAGGGACAGGTCCCCTAATTTGCCACAGAAGCTTTGTGCTAGCAGTTAAGGAGCCAACTCTTCTTTTTTTTTTTTTTTTTTTTTTTTCCCCAGTTGCTATAGAAATTGCTGTGTGTATTGATTCTGTTTTGTTACCATTCCCTTGAATTTTAGATTGGGGTTTCTGCCTTGATACATCAACTTTTTCCTCGTCGTGCTGCAGTAGAGTTTGCTTGACTCAACTCAGTGTTTGGAAGGACTGCTTTGCATGGAATCCGGCTAGCATGATTTTCACCATGCTGTCAAACGCGTGGGGAAAATCATATTTTTATTGGAGTTAATACAGTGTTCTTCATCAGACAACTGTTCTCATCCCTTCCCCCTCTCCTTTTGGGACTGAGCAAAATCTCCAGAGGGTATTCAGAGAGTGACGGTATAATCGATCACAGGTGTTGCTAGAGGTACGTATGTGCTTTTTATGGTTTTGTGAATGCAAATATTTGAAGTCAACGATGACAAATTATTTGGATTTTGCCAAAGTCAGCAATTAGGTGAAGCTGCGAACTAAAAGAAGGATAAAAGCATTCAGGCGAAAACCAGCCTCACAGATGTTACCTACATTCCTGTTCGATGTTGTATTACTTTGTCTTGCTGTGTGGTTTTTCATGTTACTTGGGATCGAAGGCGCTTGCTTTAGAGCTCCCTAACTGATGGAGTAGGCAGATCTCGTATTCTGAAGGTCAGGGAAAGGCTTTTTTGGTGAAAAATGTGAATATGAAATTATTATTTTCTGAGCTGAGGCTTCTCAGCAGTTGTTAGCACTTCATTTTTCAGTTTTTGTCTCTGAAACTGATTGTTATGTATTTTATTTAACCAAATTTGGCATGATTTGCTTAGTGCAAAAGAAGGAAATACTGTTTGGGATCTAATGGTCTGTTGTCAACTGTAGGTTTACAGTTTAATTAAGTGACCGTGGTTTTGCTCTTGTCTCTTCAGGATCAGCATTAAGATAGTTTTTCTTGGATTAAACCACAGCTAAAGCAGAACAAAATTGTTTTCAGTGTAAAGGGTAAAGATACCCTGGGAAGCCTGGAAACCCACAGTGGGTTAAGCACTCTTACTGCTTATGCCACTACAGCAGAAGGAAGAATCTGATGAATGCTATACAAGATGTTGAGTATTTTCTTTCCTCTTATGTGCTGCTGGTTGACGGTAAGCCCCACAGATACTAAATGAAGAGCTATGCACAGCAGCAGCAGGTACTTCACGCTGTTAGCATGGATTATTTATCCTTAAAAGCAAATGAAGCCATTTATTAAGAATATGCTCTCCTAGATTAATTGAATTGACCTGAAAGTCGACTGCATCTATGTCTTTTGCTGTTTTTTCTTTTTTTTTGCAACCCTTTAGTTTAAATCTTAGCACAGTAAGAAAGGAGCACTGCTTTCCTCCTTTTTAATGGAATACATATGTGCATGGATGCTTACAAACAGACTAATAGATACACATTTAAGAACTTTCTTCTTTTTTGTTTGATTGTTTAGCTTGAAACTGTTAGGTAATCTGAGGGGAGAGTATGCCTCCTGGAAGGAGATAATCCAGCAACCCCAGAGAGACAAAGAATAGGGCATGGAGGCTTCCAGCCACCAGACTTCCAGAGCATTTCATCCACCCATCTCCACCTCCTCATTCTATGGGGTAGGATTTCATTCACCTCCATGCAAATAGCTTTCATGGTCGTCATTTAAAAAGGATGTAATAACAATACAACCTCACTGCTTTCCCTCCCATCAGCATCCACAGCTGTGAGTTTCTATTAGAAAGTAAGGAAACTATAGTCTCAGGTTTGCTGGCTCGACTCTGACCTAATCATTTTTTAGGCTGGTATCTCCCTGGTTGGTACCAGTTCTAGACCTTAGAAGTTTGGAGGGAAAGGATTATCTATGAACTGAAATTATGATGTGATTGTGGTATCAGCAGGAAAGATGAGAGGTATCAGGTAAAAACCTGTATGGAAAAGCCTGTAGGGATATTTAGGTGTCCATGAAGTTGTACAGCCTGAAGATGCCAAAAGAGGGGACAGCTTAGTTCTTCCTATTAACAGAAAAGCACACCCTTTTCCATCATTGCCAACTTCACCCTCCTATCCAAACCTTTATACAGTTTAGATAGGTTTCAGGCCTGCAGCTATGTTAATAGACCAGGTTGTAGCTCCTACAAGCTGAGCAATTATTCCGTTTGTTGGTACTGCATACAAAGACCACAATTCAGTCCTTACAGTATAGGCAAGCCAGTGGGGTACTATTGATTTAATGCTGAAATACCTTCCAAATCTAGTTCTGAATCCTGGCTTCTGGTCATGTTTTTATCTGCTTTCTCAGCACTGACAAAACTGAGGAAGGAAAATTCATACAGAAAAAGACGAAATCATTCTAAGGCCACTAACCTATCTAGCAAAAGGCACAAGATGAGAGCAGAAGAGATAGCAATGCACCCAAAGGAAATGCTGGAGGCAGGTGCTGAGTCCTATGGTATCTTCAAAGGGAGGTCATTTAATTTGGAGAGAAGTTGCTGCAGGAATCTGGACATGCAGATGGACTCCCTGAAGTAAGGATGAAGGGACGGTCTGGATGCAGCATTTTGATGAGGTAAAAAATGAGAAGGGAAAAGCTCAGAGAGGAGCCAGAGGTTAGGAGCATGCAGATGGAAATGGGAAATGTTTTAGCCATCATACTGAAAGTCACAGTTGCATTTAATGCCAAATTAGTCAGAAAATAGAAAACAGAGAGGGGTGTATAAAGCATCAGTACTGAAAACTTTGGTGAACAGAAATGGTGTTGCAGCAGAAATTCCCCCTTCTGAGGGAAGAATGAGGTGTTTGGTTTCATCCAGTGAAGTCTGAGCAGCCGTAGGATATCCAGGGCAGAATGTCAGCAAGGCAATCAGACATGGTAGGTTGAACTGAGAGGGAGAGGTCAAACGTACAAAGGCATGAGACACCCCAAGGAATAGAAGAGCAATCTGCACTGAGCTCTGAATGCTGCTGAAGTGCTGGGAGGGAAATGCTGGGAGAAGCTGGGTGAGGAGTTACAGAAGTCCCAAAACAGGCAAGAACTGGGAGGACAACAGAATTGGAGGTATTTTGAAACTACCATGAGGTATTTTGAAACTACCACAGGTATTTAGGGGGATGAAAATGCTGTCTGAATGTAAACATGGGAAGGTGGATTATAAACTTCTAGACAACGGGGAACCTGAACTAGAAGAGATCCAGATGCACTGAGTGTGTGCGATGCTAACCATCTCCTGGTATGTACAAAGTACTTCTAAATGTACTGTGATTTCAGAGGCCTCTGGGAGGGCTGTGGTGCTGCCGGGCCATTGAAGGTGACATGCTTATGAGCAAGAGAACAGTAGTTAGGGGGCCAAATAAAGGGAGAACACAGTGGCTGGATTTTATTTAGTGTTCATACACTGAGTCTGAATCTTGGCCTCTTGCAGATGTCTAAGCCTGGTTCTGAATCACTGTTTAGATACATCTCTTTGGTGAGGAAACCATTGAGAGTAGAAAGTACCCTGGAAAGATAGGAGTAAGTGAAGTGGGTTACTATTGGTTTTTGTGCAAAGGATCTGGCAAGAAATCTCAAGTGGAAAGCAGTTACGTAACTGTGTATTGGAGGAGAGGGAGAAAAGTGCACAGAGAAAAGTGATTTTTATTATCGTGACAGACCAGTGTTCTCTGTTGAGAGTTTTGCAACTCCATTCACACTTCTCCAGCAGATCTCTAGGTAGCTTTGGACACATCCGTCCGTGTGTCGTCCTGGACCTGTGTTGTTCTGTAGCTGTAAAACTGAAATGATGGGATTTCCTTTCATCTGCCTTCTGTGAGATCTTTTTTGGAGGAAAAAAGGGGCTGCCTCTTGCTGTCTTTATGCCTAGTGCCAAGAATCATGGGGATCCAGGATTTTGGGTCTTTATGTACAAGCAAAGTGGACAAATACATAATATTAAGAATATGTATACCTGAAAGATCTCATTCAGAGTTCCTATCCAGTATGTATATCATACGGTGCCATAATTCAGGTTTTTGCTGTTTAAATGGCAATTCTTATCTTGTACATACATGTATGAAAATCAGCATGGACTGAGATACTATTGCTGTAGGAATTCCAACATTTGTTTTTCTGCCATCATCTCTTTTCTAGAACTTCCAGAGGTGAATATTTTTTCAAAATTGAAAATGTATGTGTGATTTTTAACCTGGAACTGAAGACTTTCTGCTCTTTTTTTCAACTAGAAAATTTGAGAACATTTACTTTATCATCTCTTAAGAGAATGTTTCTGAGATGATTATTTTGCTTCCCACAAAAGTAACTATTAAATGAAATAGTTATCTTCTAGAAAAGCAATAGTCCTTGAAAGAGCTGTGTATAAATGTAAGTTTTTCTTCACTAATTCTCACATTATATCAAACAGTAGCTGCTCTTCCATTACCACCTCCAGAGCATGCGCAGTATGTGGCTATGAGGCATTGCAGTCATTTACAATTGTACCTGTCCTATCTCCTAAAATATTTTGGAGAATAAAAAAAGTGAACCTCACAGAATAGATAAGTAGAAAAGAAAACCAGCACACCTGGTCCTGCTGTGAAGTGTAGGAAGCTGAAAAACATGCTTTGGGTTACAACAGCCCATGTAATTATGCAATGTGTGTCTTTAGTCTCTGAGGGATAGTTACCTTAAAGAGAGGGGGAAAAAAAAGGCATGAGCCTTTCACTGTAGGGTGAAATATGTCTGCTTGACAACACAGATCATAAAATAAAATAGGTTTATTTTTGTAAGTTGAACTCTGTAGTGTTTGATTTGAGATGAATGTGATGCTGTGGCAAAGGAAGCTGATGCAGTTGAGCAGATGTATTCTGCATGCCAGTGGTGCCAGGAATCTGACAGTGCACCTTGCCCCCACCAGCATCACTTTCTGCTCTGAAAGATGAGTGCCCTCAGCATTTCGTAGGATGAGATAAATGTTTATTTCTAGTAAGAAAGATGTGATCTTTACTCAGTTTACCATCTTCACTGACACAGTGGGATTAGTCCTTCACCTTAGGAAGCATGCAGTGGGCACAAGCTTTGTTCCCTTCATATGTCCATCCCTCCAGGAGCTCCATGACACCTGGGGACAAGTCCATGAGCTGCTCATGTGCCTGTGGCAAAAGCGTCTGTCCCCAGAGTAAAGCAGTTGTGTACTCTATGTGTGTCCATGCTGTGAATGTGAGGAGCATTTTGCCAAGAAGGTTGCAGTGGTAGTCACTCAGCAGAGCTCTGGGATTGTCTGAGAGAGGCCCAGAAGATGCCTTGGCCCAAATATAGTTTACACTATTGACCGAAACAGTGAGAAATGTGTAGGCAGAATTATAGATAGTTCACTTGGGTAAGTGAGAGTATGGGTGAAAAGGCTGTATGCAATATCAGGTGCCCCAGGGTAAAGGAACGTGACTGTGGTGACAATTAATTCCCAGCCAACGCTGAACTTGTGCAGGATTTTCTGTTCCACCTGGATGTATATAAGTTTAAGGGACCTGATGGAATTCATCACAAGGTACCCAGAGGGCCAATTTCATTGCAAGACCTCTCTCAGTTATTTTTCAATGGTCTTGGGAATCTGAAGACATAGCAGTTGACTGAAAGCTGTTTTAATTTACGAGAAAAGCAAAAAGGAGGACCCTGGTAATTACAGGCCTGTCAGCCTGTCACTCTTACTTCAATGCCTAGTAAAATCATGGAGAAAATCATGCTGGGAGTTACTGAAAAATGTCTGAAGGACAGTGTGGTCATTGGTCACAGTCAACATGGGTTCACGAGAGGAAGATCCCATTTCACTGACTTAATTTTCTTTTATGAAAAGATCACCTGCCTAGTTGAACAAGGTTGAAGTTGTCTTTTTGGATTTCAGTTAAGTTTTTTGTTACTGTTCTTCACAGTATCCTTCTGGACAAAACGTCCAGCACACACCTAGGCAAAAACATAATGCAGCTGGTGAGCAATTGGCTGATGGTTCAGGCCCAAAGGGTTATAATAGTAACGGAGTTACATCAGGTTAGCAGCTAGTTACTAGCAGGATTCCCCAATGCTCCATTTTAGGGCCAGTTCTCTTTAATGTCTCTGTAAATGACTTGGATGTAGGAGTAGAAGGTATTTTGGTTAAGTTGGCTGGCAATATTAAACTAGGAGGAGCTGTTGACTCCGTCGAGAGTGGAGAGGTCTTACAGAGACATCTAGACAAATGAGAGAGCTGGACTCATCCCCAACTGTGTGTGAAGTTTAAGAAGAACAAGGGCCATGTTTTCCACCTGGAAGGGGGCAACCCTGGCTATACAGGGAATAAGATGCTGGAGAGAAGCCCTGCTGAATGAGATTTGGGAGTCTTGGTCAACAGCAAGCTGAACATGAGTCAACAGTGTGCCCAAGTAGCCAGAATGGCCAACTGTATCTTGGGTTGCATCAAGCAGGCATTCTTAGCCTGTCAAGGGAAGTGATTGTCCCACTCTATGCTGTGCTGTGCAGCCTCACCTTCAGTACCATGTGCAGTTTTGGGCACCACTGTACAAAAAGGGCATAAAACTATTAGAGTATCCAAAGGAGAGCTACAAAGATGGTGAAGGCCCTAGAGGGGAAGATGTGTAAGGACAGACTGAGGTCCCTTGGTTTGTTCAGCTCAGCAGAGACCTCACTGCAGCCTATGGCTTCCTCACGAGGGAAGTGGAGGGGCAGTGCTGATCTTCTTTTTCTGATGACCAGTGATAGAATGCGAGAGAACAGCATGAAGCTGCATCAGAGAAGGCTCAGGCTGGATATCTGGAAAAGATTCTTCACCAGAGAGTGATCAGGCACTGAAACAGCCTCCCTAGGGCACTGGTCATGGCACCGAGTTTGTCAGAGTTCAGGAAGCATCTGAATAACTCTCTTAGACACGTGGTCTGATTTTTTGTGGTCCTCTGTGGAGCCAGTAGCTGGACTCAGTGAACCCTTTATGGGTTCCTTCCAGCTCAGGATGTTCTGATTCTGTGATTACATCAAGCTTACATAAAGCCACGACTATGTCCTGTGTTTTAGCATGAAAATGCCTATGTTCCTATGGGAGAAATGTAAGCAGCCTCTTCTGGGCTGTATCATTAATGTGAGAAATTTTAAGAATAGCAACAACAAAAAAAAAGATGGAATTGCTCACAATGGCTCAAACTCCTTTTGTTTTTATTACACAGTGTTGACACATAAACACTGATAAGAGGCCACAGCAATTCCTTTTGTCCTTAGAGTGCAGGCAGCTGGCATGTTTCAGCCCCATCTCTTCTAATTGATTTCTCTCCTTTAAGCCATAACTCCATTGCCATCAGTTGATAGCATCTTACCACCCTATCCTCTATTCAGAGAACCAAGTTGAAAGTATTGGGATATGTAAGCTTCTTAAATATAAACATCAGGTTAACACTGAATACACAACAAAAAGATTGGTTCCTTATGGGCAGTCCGAAAAAGGAAACAAAATGCCTGTGAAAGTGATGAAAGCAGTACAGCATTTTCTATACTTAACAATTACGATCTTTTCTAGGTATTTATTGTATTTCTGAATAATATATCTAGTTTTACATCTTCTGTATCAAGTTAAATATGTCAGCAACACAATACGGAGCTATTTGTTAAACTGCAAAGGGCCACAAGCTCTTCACTCTTAAAGAGAAGGCAGTGTGTAATAAAGGGGCGAAGTGCAGGGGGTGGCACATGTAATGGAAGGGCAGACTCTCTGCTTGCTCTGCTGTTATCAGAGCATTTGAGACCATCTGATATCAACCTGCCCAAACAAGCTTGGCGTTCTGCATCTTCTTGCGTCATCCCTCTGTCCTATTTTACGCTCTGATCCCTGCCCATGTGTGCAGTTAATTTCCTCTTCTGTGATTTTTCTTTTCTGAGTGCATCCCTTACTCACTTAGAAATGTTTTTTTTTTTAAGATGATGGTTTGCATAGGTGGCTTGTTTCTCTTTTTAAGACCTGGGATTCTTCATAAGTAAATGAGATTTATACAAATCAATTTTTTGAATTAAAATCAATTAAAATCAATTTCTGGAATTTTGATCATTAATAACATCACAGCCAGTCACAGACAGACAGCAGGAAAATATTGGATATGTGGGGAAGAGATCGGAAGAGAGAATCCAAATCAGTATTCTGTCACAGGAGCGCTCTTCCTTTCTTCTCTTTTTGTTTCATATTTTCAATTTGCAACTGGTGCTATTTTATATCAGTTTATGCTATTATAATAGCTTCTGCCTCTGTTTAGAAATAGCTAATACCACATTATGACAGGGTTCACTTATGGGTTCCCGGGTTCCCTGACTAATGAACAAAACCTATGCTTTCAAGTATACTGTTGTATATAATGCTATCACTCACTGATATTACCTCAGCAATAGAGGTATTGTTGTAGTGCATGAATCTATTTCTTGATCCATTTCAGTGGCTTGCTGTAAATGCATAGCTCTTCCTTTGTATCTCCTAAGATTGTCTTGCTTGTAATCAGACAACATTTAGTTTCCCTTTGGCGTCGTCTTATTCAACCACTCGTTTGCCAAAACAATTTCACTGTGAGTGTGTATGATACCACCTTGCTAACGCTCTGCTGGGATGTGGGATGCAGGTCTCACACGTCATCCCGAACAGATCACCCAGCATCAGGGCACAAGAACAACTGAAGGGGAACACCAAACTATATGGTGGACAAGTGTGCAGTCCTGGCTGGAATTTGCAATCGCTTTCTTAGAACGTGGAGGGTGCTGTGACATTTTTCATTCTCTAGATGGATGCAACAAAGCTAAGAGGTGAAGGCTGGGATGTACTTGGAGGCCCCACATTTTCCTTTGTGAATTTAATTTGTACGCTTAAGGAAAAGTAATGATATTCTTGACATTGCTATGAGCTGAAAAACTTTCCCCTCTTTTTTTTTTTTTTTTTTTTGGCTCTTGTGAGGTAAAATGAATCTCCACTTGTCTGTTGCTTCTTGTCGTAATGTCTCAGGAAGGATTGAGTGGAGGAACAAGGTAGTATCTGATCTCGTCACTGTTGTCTCTCCATGACTTCCTTGGCTTTTGGTCCAGTTTAATCAAGATGAGGTAGATCTAGTAAAGCCTTTACCTTTCCTGAGACTCTCGCATTTAATAGATTTTTTTTTGTTGCTCTGGCAAACAACACAGTATAGTTTAAATCAAAGGTAAAATCAGTAATTTTGAAATCATCTGCTGTAGCTTCTTTGGGATGACTAGTTGTACCATTCTGGCTTATTTTTGCACAGTCTGCTCTCTCTAAAAGATACCCCCATAGTCATAGAGCCCAGCTGCCACCATGAAGATGTGCTGTTGAGGGACGACTTGGGGACCATCGCTGTTTTTCTCTTGGAGTAAAAGCTCAGTGTGAAAAACTGCTATTGAGGGATGACCAGACCTGATTGACAATCTCTGGAGATTTTCTTTGCATAGGTAGTGAAAATTTTTGAGGTTTGAAAATGTGACTCCAGAATAAAAGACAAGTATCTCCCAGATTTATTTTTTTTTCATACAAGAAAACTTGTGTCAAAAAAATGAAAGAAGAAAAGAAGAGGGTAGATATCTCCATATGTGTGTTTTGTACCATGCTAATCATCATGAGAGACACACAGGCTCCAAGACTTTGGTCTGTGTAACTGAGATTTACTGTCTTACCCATTTTTGCAACCAAACTTGGAGAAATGTTCAATCTAAGCTACATACCAGCTCTCTGTAGCCTGAGGTTTGCTATTTAAGATGTACAAAGTCTTCTTCAAAAGTGATATCTCCGTTTTTATTATGTTGGCCCACAACATAAGAGGTGAATGCTGGTGGTATGTCAGTAGAGGTTGAAGCTTTTCATCAATATCCCATTACATTTTGTTGCTGTGTGACAGATGGCAGCAAAAGGGGCAGTCTGATAGAATGGCATCTGACATGGAAGTGAGTATGAAGCAAAGGTGTGTCACTGAATTCCTCAGTGTGGAAAAAAAATGGCACCTGCTGACATTCATCAACACTTGCTAAATGTTTCTGGAGACCCAGCAGTGGCTGTGAGCATAGTGAGGTGGTGGGTGGTGCGTTCCAGCAGTGGTGACAGTGACATGAAATACAAGCCACGTAAGGGTGGCCATGCACAGCTGTCACACCACAAGATGAGGAGTGTCTCAATCACCTCATCTGCATGAATTGGCTGATGGTGGTGACTATGTTGTTGTGACTGTAGTTTATAGCTGAGAATTTGCTCTATCGAACAGTGTTAGTGTGCTCTTTGTATCTGTCATAATTTCCATGGAAATAAATAGGAGGCATTACTGCACAGCAACCTTTTGTGCTGGGTTTGAGCCTAAGGTATCTGTAGTTTGGGATATTTTAGAAGGGATGTAATGTACATCATACCTTCTCCCTTTTCTCCCAGCTGAGAAGGTTTAGTCCTGCAGTTCAGCTGACACCCTCCCCTATCACTACTTAAGTGAAGGATCTTGCCCTCTGTCATCTTTTGTGCGACATTTTTCAGGCCATTAGTCTAATAGCTTTTTGCGGTGTGAGTATAGGGAATAAAGTTAAAATGGATAAATAGATCCAGTTATTTAATTTATTTTGAGATTTTGGTGGCAGAGAATGCTTTTTATTTCACCTTGCCTTCTAAGAGAAGTTTATTATCTGAAAAACTGGAAAGTAATGGTATTTAAAATCCTTTCCTTTTAAAGGTCTGGAAGCATAGGAAGAGAAGTGATGGTAACACTGAGAAAATCAGGTCATTTCAGGAAGGGCATGCCCAAGTTTTGTTAGAAATAGCTGATAACCTTCAACAGTGGGCTCAGGGATGTACAGCTGTAACAAGGATGCCACTGTCCCAATTTTTAGCTCTTTTAACACGGATTCAATAATCAACAGGTGGAAGAGTTGGTTAGCAGTCTTGAATGTAACTGAGATGTTAAATAAGTAAACTAGTCATTAACTACATCCCAACAAATGAACCAGGTCTCAAAATGCCACTATGGTCTACTGCATTCACAGGCCATGTATTAGAAAGCGTCTCTGAAGTATTTGTGACCCATATATTCACATCCACACAGAACATATCCATGGTTCCTAATGTCAGTAGTCCATGTCATAAAGACTATGGCACTGGCTTTGTCTCTTTACACATCCATTGGGTGCAGCTACTTCAACATTTCCAATACTCAAATGCTATTGTAGCACCAGTGCTGTGGGTTTTGTTGTTTTGTTTTGTTTGTTTTTAATGCTGAAAACTTGAACTCTTCCTCCCGTGCACCAGCAAAGCAGGATGCTCTCCTTATGCTAGCACACCAGCTTTATTCATTAAATAGCCTTGAAATCTGGGTTCAGACAGAAGTAAAAGCCAGGTGCAGAGACTTGTGTGTAACTTAGGCTGTTTGAGTCTGAAGCATACCCAACTGAGAAATAGAAGAGTGAGATGACTGAAGTTTTCATCAATATTTACAGCCCCAAAGTAATTGTTTGCAGGTTTATAGCCATAAGAGTTGGAAGCTGACTTCCAGCTGTCTGCTGTGGTGCTGAAGATGGGATTTTCTGCCTGTTCCACCATCTGAATTGAGAAGAGCAATTTCTGCCTGTCTGTTCTCTGGCTGCCAGTCTTTGAGTCCTCCAGCAGAGGTTGGAGGTAATTAGGCACAATACCTAATTGAGAAGGGAAGGAGGGACTCATGAGGTTTGGTTACATAGCTTCCTTTCCCTCCAAGACTCTTCCTAAGTGGCAAGTGTAAACAAGTTGAGATTCAGGTTTTTCTCTTCTCTTTCTTGTGTGTCTCAATAAAATACAGGCTGCATTTTGTCTGCATTGTTCAACTCTAGGAAAGTGCTTGAGTTACTAATGTAGAATTGACTTTCTATGCATTTCTATCATCATGCAAACTCCATTCTCCTTATGGACTGCATGGAAACCCATCAGCCTAATAGAAGATGCAGGGATCCTGCAGTTTCAGTTGACTGATCGATTGCTCTGTATTCGTATCAAGTTGGCAGAGCAGCCAGTTCAGTAAGCTGCAAGGTGATTGCCAGTCCAATAATATATTTCCTAGCATTACACAAGGGTTTGAGAAAGACACTTCAGGATTGTTTTTATTTGTTTTCTTTTGTCAGTTTTTCACCCTCAACCTCCTTTACGAAGTGATCTCTGTGATAAGTGCAAAAAGTAAAAATTAAAATTGCAGGTAAGATAAATTCTCTGTGAAGATGGGTGGTAATTTTAGAAGTGAGCTGCTTTGAGCTAAGACAGCTATTGCCTGTGTTTTGTAGACAAAGATGACGATGTTCTTTACTCGCTATGACGGTTAATTTACTTAAGATTTTTGCATTATTATTGCATTTTTTTGTTTACCAGTCTATTTGTATATGTTTGTCCATAGGTACATTTAAGGATATCTGTTTTGTCCTTTCTTAGTTTGTTTCCCCCTAAGCATCACCACAAACCTTGTAAAGCTCGAGATCCTTGGCCAGATGTCATGGTTGTGGCCAGTCTCTTGCTTGTGAATCCAGAACAAATGCTGTTTAAGTAAAGAGGTTTTTGAAAACCAAGTGTGTGTGGCAAAGATTCCAGCTTAGTTGAAATAGTGTATATGCAAGTTTGCTCAGCTTTCTCCACAATCTGACATTTGACTTGATAGAAAGGAGTCTGATACTTTGTTGTACAAACATTTTGTCCAATACAGACTGGTACCTAAAGTTGAGAGCACTGTGCCCCATTGGGTTATATGAACAGAGGCAATTGAAATTGCAAAGCTTTCTTCTTTTTGTTAAATATCTGCTTTGTAGCAGAATCTTGATAAATTTGAGAGGAAACCTTCAGCATTTAGGGAAGACAGATTTCATCAGTTTGTTATTTGTCCCCTGCCAGCAGTGAAAGGGTAAAAAAAGATAAGTGTTTTACTGTAATGAATGTCGGGTTCTGGTTGGCTTTGATCTTATTTCTGTGTTGAAATGAAATCTCATGCAGATGCCTGCTACAGTTACCTTCATGATATTGCAAAACGAATTTTGCTGCCAATTTACTGGTTAAGTGGCTCTTCATAGGCACACTCCAGTGTGCTTCTGAGATGTTCCACTCAATTCATGGCACGCAAGATGCCTCTGGTTTCTCTTAACCACCACAGAAAGAGGCCATTCCCATCACTACAAATGAAAGCACCCATTAAGACCAAACTGTAAAGACTTCTCCACCAATATGTTTTTTCTGTATGTGAATTTTAGCATGCTGAAAGTGTCCCTTTTACAACTTTGGCCAGTGAAATCCTCTGACTTCAATAAAGAGGCAGGTTTTAGCATTCAATCAACATGTC
>JAOWBP010002052.1:8214911-8233587 GCA_028571105.1 Tragopan temminckii | reverse complement strand
AAGGATCACACATAATGAAGTTCATCTTCCTTCCTCTTTCTTCTGCTTGTCTCATTAATGTGTTCCTCACAAGGAAAGAGCAGAGGGCCCTATTTTTCCTTCACTTGCCAAATTTTGACAGATCTGAGGACAGAATACAATCCTAGTCCCCAGGATGATCATACAGTCACTAGATGGCTTGGTAAGGTAACCTACTACTTATGACCTTTGCCTTTCAGATTGGTATGGTCAGTGTTTCATGTGTTTCTCTCTGCCACCATTATTACCATGCATAGTTGATGGAACTATTTCAGTAGGTTTTTCAATGTTAATGTTTTCTTGACTCCTTGAGGTTTTTTTTTCCCTTCGCTCTGATTTAAACTCTTTCTCATTTTCTGAGCTATTTCTGGTTTCTGGACCTGGAATTATTCATGAACTTCAAGCTATGTGCATAGATCCTTTCCTTGACTGTAATGTTTCTTAGGTAGGTATAAGCAACTTGATAACTTGATCAGCTCCATCGTTTTAAAGGCAGGATAAATATAGCCTTCTATGGTCCACTGTCAGAATAAACAAAACTCAGAGCCCTTTCTCTGAATCTGTGGGGCAAGAGAAATATCCCACAGATCTCAGCAATCTTGAGACATCCTAAATGTTAAAAAAAAGATGAAAAAAGTGAAATCACAGTTATGAAATTCACACAGATATACACCATATATTTTAGCCAACAAACCAGCATGCTTTATTCATGACTTTAAGGGAGCTGTTGGCATTTTCTCCCTTCTGAGTATTCAGCTCTGAAACTCAAGTCTCTACCACAGGGCCTAAACAGAAATTTCACCTCAGCCAAAAGTCTAAACTAACCATCATTTGAATCAATAAAGGAATTCCTATTCTAACGACAATCAGAGAAAACCATATGTAGCTATTTTCAGGTACTGAAAGTCCTTTTAATTCCTGAACATGGATATATGGATACAAGCTGTCTCTATTGACTTCAATGAAACACTTTTTAAATTTTTTTCTTCCTTAATTTTCTTTTGCTAGGCTCTTACTGATTTTTGTTTCGTTGATATTCATATTTATTCTCATATCATCTTATTGGAAGTAATTCCACCCTGGGAACAGCATTACAAATGTTAAATCTTCTCAACTCGGTGGTACCATCCTACTAGTATCATCATAAAAGTAAAAAATGAAGCTTTTAATTACTTTAATGGCCAGAAAAGAAGGAACAAGTTACCTACCTTTAAGAGCTAGAAAGTTCAAACCATTTCCTTGTAAACTCTATACTGAATCTCTTGGGAAAAAGCAACATCTATTTCTGTTCTTTAAAGAAGTTATGGGAAGTTGGCCAAGAGGAAAAGAGTAATTATACCAAATGCACACTTATAATGAGCATAAATATGACTATTAAGGAAACATAAAAATCAGTAACAAATTTAGAAGGCCTTCTAAAGTGCACATCTTTAGTAAGACAAATTAAATTATTGGATATTCCTACTTTTAAGAACTTCAGATGATAAAGATCAGAAATCGTTCACTTGATCAGAAAGTCTCCTACAAAATTAGAAGCACTTAAAATATTTTTTTCTAGACTTTCTCAAAATAAACAGCCTTTAGCACTAGCAGTCTCTTTGTGGAAAGGCTGAGCGCTTTGCTTAGGGAGAACTTCCCACTGACTCCCATTGTGCAGGGAGCAGTACAAGATGCTGTGCTGTGTCAGCCTCTGTCCAAATGGCAACTAGCAAAATGTAGCAACAAGCCTTCAGGCCTCCATGGAACACATTCTTTTTCTTTTCTTGGATTACTTTTATATTTTGCAGCTCTACAGAATTTGCAGTTCAGGCTGGCATAAGAGAGAAACCCAACCATGAAAATGTTATCATTACCGGCTCCTCCAAAAAGACACTTTAATCAGTTGCAAGGCCTTCACTGAATCAAAATGTGTAAAAATATGAACTAGTTCTTCACTGGAATACATTTCAGAGTTGAAAGTACATGGATTTCAGTGCTGTTTATTCTTGTTGAGTGGATTGAAGACTTGCCTGAAGGAAGGCAGCTTCTCTGCTTCCATAGCATTGAGTTTGGAGAAGAATTTGAGCTACAGTTAATGAGACTTAACTCTATACTTGATGAGCTAGAGGATGACTCAGAAGTGGTTGGGACTGCCTCTTGGGTTTAACAGCACAGACATCTGTACAGATGCAGCCCTGTGCCGTTGTTTACAGTCCTATCGCCATGCATTAGATCAGTTACTGTGTTGACAAGTTTTAAGTAAGATGAGGGTGACCAACACCACTACAGCAGCGTTGCCTTGTAACATTTCTTTTGTTGCACAGTGTAGAGCCTTGAATTACAGACAATCCTGTGTGAATCATACTCAGCATTCTCCTCTGAGCTTTTTGGTGTTGAGAGATTTATTCTCCTTGTAAACTTTGCAAAGTACTTTCTAAGAAGGTTTAAAAAGTAGTATTTTTAATATGTGCATGGTTTAGTAGGCAATTCGATTCCATCTTCAAAACGGTTGGTTTTCAGTCTCAGAAGCTGAATGGATTGAGTGTGCACTCATCCAGCTCCTGATCTGCTTGTGCTTAGAATCTGCTTAGTTCTTCGCATGCTAAAACACTCTTGGGAGAAGAGTCTTTTTGCTCGCAGATGACTGCCCTGACTATTGGGAGCCATGCTTCCACTCATTCTTTCTTTCAAACCTAGTAGGTCTTGAGTTCATCTTCACAATAATTCAGTAGGAGAGATGGGAAATACTCTCCCATCCATCACAGTACAAAGTCCACTGGTGTTCCCAAGGAAATGTTGGGAACATAGGGTTGCACTTTCACAGTAGGATGAAAGAAGTGACCCTGTGATTCTCCTGTCTCCCAAATAAGTGTTCTGTCTGCTCCAACAGTAAGTCCTTCCTATCTCCTCATTCTTCCTCTACTTTCCTAAGAGCACAAACTATCAATCTCCTTCCATTTAGGATGGGTAAAATTCCCCTTCCTTTCAAGCTGAAGCTTCTTAACGAAGCACATATTCCTGGGATGTGTGGAATTGCTTCCATTTAGGCCTAAGAACTCAGGTTTGCTTGTGCTCGTGTTTTTTCTCTCTTGGCTGCCATTTGGTTGTGCTGCACTCCTAGTGGCTGCTCCTAGTCCCCTTTTGGAGCAGCTGAGTCTCTACATATTGTGTGGGGTGCCCAAAACAGGTTTGTGGATTCTGCTCCTGCATCCAGGCACTCAGAAGCAAGGTGCTGCAGCACTGTTTGTTGAACATAGCTCTAAATCTATATGTAGTAAACACTTAGGAGGTGGGAAATCCAGTGAGTAATGAGAGCAATAAAGCAAAGACAAAACAGCTGAGATCAGTGAAACGCAACGATCCTTATTTTCTATAATTACAGCAATTATGTAGCTATTAATGACATAACCTGATAAAGCGCTTTTCTTGCAAGCCAAAATCCTGTGCATTATCTTAAAATAAGGAAAATGCTTGGTGTTTTGAGAGATTTCATACCAATAAAGACCTATTTATAGTGTAACCTACAACACAGTATAGTTTGTAAAGGCTAAAAAATGGCTTTCAGATTGCAATCAGCATGAATAATTAACGTTTTACGTCAAAGTGTGGGGAAGTCGGGAGCAGGGTCCTAAAGGGATTGGATTTCTGAAGCTATTCATTGCGCTTCTATTCTGCCAAGAGAAATATAAACACTGAGGTAGACAGATCACAGCAGAGAGCAGAGCTGTACCATGGTCTGATACCTGTGCTGAAATGGGCAAACATAAATGGTAAGAGATTCAGTTTATGCACGCAATGTAGAGTGATGGCACACCTGGGGAGCGGTAATAATTGGCAGTGCTTTAGAAAGGGAGAGTGCTACTTAGCATGCAAAGAAACGCTACTGACAGTCTCTTCATGGCTCATAAACCCACTGTGCCAGCCCAGCCAGTGGCATTACAAATGCAGACTTCCAGTGGGAGCTGTTGTCAACCAAAGAGCTAATCATCCCCGTCTGGCAAGACTGCCTTCAGTCTGCTGTACGCCATGCCTTGTCTTTCGTTGAGAAGTTAGGGAAAGTTTAAATGGGTAATTCAAATAGTAACAGGAGGGCTGCTGAAAATTAATTCCAGGTGCGGAGGGAAATTAAAGAGAAATAACAGTACAGATGATAATAGAAGAGCAGAAAATGAACCATTTTGCTGGAAGAAAAACAAGGCGTTTGTTTTTTTTTTGTTTTTTTTTTAATTGAAAGTGTTCCTGTTCAGGTAAAGAGAAGGCATCGGTGCTCAGCAATTAGAGTAGTCGTTCAAGTTTCCTGTTATTTCAAAAAGACATTGCCCTTCCACGTTTTGGGTAGAACAGACCTTTTAGAGAAAGATCTGTGCACTCTGAAGTGGGGAATGCTCAGTATGCGGAATATAAAAGAAACCTCAAAACAGTAAATGCTTGGAAATTAATCTGTAGAATAAGGACTGATTGGCTGTGGATTGGGAAGAAGTATTATGGTTTTCGTTTTTTTTTTTTAATGTATGTACAAGTATTATCCTTAAATAAATGGCATTTTTACCCATTTGCATATGTAGGGCCAAGATCATTTCCAGCCTGTTAATGGAGATTTGTATAAATATAACAGAAAGCACAATTTAGATATTGGTGTTTACTAGGAAGGCTTAAAATCTAACTTTGTGAACTGCCTGTTAAGACATCAATGTAACTGAGTATGAGCAATGATGATTAGAAATGGTCAGTGAGAAAAGGGTGTGATTACAAGCAAGGAAGGAAATATTAAAGATCACGGATGGGATAGGTGGGCTTCAAAAATTGCTGTGTACCTGAATGGGAAAACAGTGGCTTTTCTAAAATGGAACCTGGACTATGTTATATATTGGCAGCATTAATAGAGGCTGTGATTCCCAGACAGACACTGGAATGACAGAATTTGTTCTCTGACAAAACTGAGTACAATGTGTTTTCTTTGAGAGGACCTAGATCTGCCTCCTACACTGCTCAAAGCAAGAAAATAGGTGATGTTTATGTTTCCCACTGGACCTTCTTGAAATCAATGTCCTAATGAAAGATGTGAGAAGATAAGAACACACAGAACATGCCCAACTTGGCCAGGCCTCTTTTTCCTAGGGCTGGTAAATTGACTGTTGTGAAGAAGTGCTTTTCACAGTGCTCGTCCATGACTTGCTAATTTTGTCCATCTGACATTCATGCAGAATGTTTCAACCAGCAAAACTTAAAGTGGCTTTATTTTAAAAATAATCAAAATAAAGGTTATCTGCAAAATGAGAAGAAAAAAAATAGGGAAAGAAATCAGCTTTCAGACCTTGTAGCTTTTTTAGGTCTCAGAAGTATGTTTTAATCATTTTGGCAACATTTCTTTTAAATCACAAATTATTTTAGATTTGTGGTGCTTTTTTTAAATTAGAATCACAGGTCTTGATTAAGCCCTCCAATCTATATGAACTTCATATGTCTTGAAGTTTATGGTGCAATCTTAAGAACTGTTTCACAAGCAAAAAAAAAAACAACAAACCCAATCTCTTATTTAGTTTCTCCATTGCTATTCTGGGATGACAGCTGGGACAGAAGGAAGTGAGAGAGGAGAGCATCACCCTCTTGCCATGAGTGCAAGTACCAGTATCCTTCTGTTTTTCTGCAAGATCTCTCTTGCAGGTCCTGCAATAAATCAGAACAAGTTCCCAAAAGTAAAGAGAATCAGCATCAAAAATAACCTGTAATCATCACATTTGTGGCACCAGGCTAAAGACAAGACCTCAGCAGTGTGACTCCAGTGTGACACCAATGGACGCACCAGTTCCCTTTCCTAGGTCAGCAAACTGATCAGGATGGGACTGCCCTTCTCTCTGAAGGCAAAAAATTTTTAGGGCCGGAATGGTTTGCATTTGTGCAAGTACCACCTTTTTTGGGAACAGCAAGGGTGTGAAACCAGCCCACAGAGCCTGCTGTCAGCAGTGGGTGTCACAGCCCACAGATAGTCAATAGTCATTAGGAGTCAAAAAGGCAGAGAAACCTGGCCAACTCAAAGGAAAGATGCAGCAGAAAATGAGTGCTCAAATCTGGTTTTTGCTTCTTGCATCATGGTCTGGTTTTGTTCTTGCTGTATTAAAACTGTCATGGCTTTATGCTAATGTGCTTCGTTCCTAGCCAGTGATTATTATGCTTTGAATTAGCATCGCTCTTGAGAGTATTTTTCATAGGGAGGAAAAAAAAAAAAAAAAAGAGGTAGTCCTTCTGAAAAATAGGAACGAAAAGGAAAAGAAGAGCTGTTATTTGCATTAGCTCAGAGCTGTGTGTGTTTGGAGAGGATGAAGGAGAAGGGCCACATCATCTCTTCATGGCTGATGGAGAGCCCAGCAAGACTCCTGGAACAGATCCATGTAGGACAAAATACAGAAATTCACAGAACAGCAGTCAAAACATGGAACTGGTTTTGACACTGTTTGGCTTTTAAAGAACCCCATAAGTAAATTCCTTTTGACTCTAGTTTTCGTGTTGCCTGATGGTGAATCCATGCTAGTTTACTCTCAGCAGCAGAAACTTCCTGGGGGCAGTGAGAGCACAGCCAGTGTGCAGCACAGAGAATGTGCTATATGAAATAAGATTTTTAAGGGATGTCATTTCACCAGGAAATGGCCTTGGCACTAGTAACTAGGACCAACTCTCAAAGAGCTGTGCCTCTCTGAGGTTTAGTAACTGTAGGGTTACTTTGGTAGCAGAAATGTTGTCTCAGTGAGGGGCGTGGGAGAGAGGGCAAGCAGCAGGAGGAATTTCATTATATTTCAACTGTGGATTTATGTAGCAGAAAGCCTAATTCAGCAGCAGTAGTCTGTCATTTCTAGTTTGTTCAGTGGGTTGCTTCTACACCCCTTATACCTCAAGCAGGACAGCAAAGACAGTACCAGCCCACTGCTTTTAGTATAAAATCCCAGCAGTGGATCACAGCATGGTCTTGTGCTCTTTATAACTAGAGGCATCTGAAAAATAGAGGAGATGGGGAAAGGTGTGCTCTCTTTGGATCTGCATACAGAGTAAGTTGATCTACGTATACCCCTTGCAGGTCTTTGAAGCCCTGCATGTCCTGGTGAAATCAGGAAGGGATTTCTCTAGGCAGTTAGGCACAATATGAAGAGCTGAAACAGAATGAAATGTTTGACCTGACTACCTTTTTTTCCCCTCTGTTTTTAATTGGAAAAAAAAAAAAAAAGTTCTCAGAGATGTCTGTTTCTCTCCATTGCCCCAAAAAATAGTTTTTTTTTACCAGTTCCAGTGAAACACTGGACGGCTCTCTGTCCTTTTGGCCTGTGTCTTTTCTCAAAAAACTTATAGGCAGCTGTATCTGGCAGTTATATTTTACAAGAAAGAGAATTGTGTTGCCAATGTTAAAAAAAAAAAAAGCAAGAACAAAATAAGCAACTTCCTTGAAAAACCTGAAAAGCGCAAATAATATTTTAGTTTAGAGATCTGATAATGGGATTTCCTTTATGCTAGAGGCATCTCTCTTGGTTCCCACGAAAGCCAACCTAAATTTGGCACACTTGAAGCCTTTTAAAATTTTCCATTGAGATGCACAAGAATTTGACAGCTAAAATCTCTGGTTTGTTCTATGGCGTAGGTGTGTTCATCCCTTCAGAGCTCTGTTCTTGTTGAGGCTCCAGAGCTTGTGTTCATGACTGAGGTTAATCCTTAAATACTGCTGGCAGAATGAAAACACTGAGCTGCTGACTTCAGAATGGTGTCAGTGAAGATCTGTGTTCTGCCTTTATTAATCTAGACTGCCTTTTTGCCACTCACCTCTGTTTTCCTGGCAGTGCTGCATTACAACACAAGGCTGGAAAATGACAGAACAGTTCAGTTGGAAGGGACCATCAAAGATCAATTAGTCCAACTGCCTGAACGTTCCAGAGCTCACAAAAGTTACAGCACATTATTGAGGACATTATCAAATGCCTCTTGAACACTAACAGGCGTGAGGAATGTACCACTTTTCTAGGAAACTTGTTCCAGTCTTTGACCATTCTCATCAGAACTTCTCGTACAGAGAGGTTTCCTAATGTTTCCCAGTCTGAACCAGCCTATGTTGTTCCTGCATGTCTGCTGTTGGTTACCAGGAAGATGCGGAGCCTGGCAGCTCCCTTTGCTTCCTCTCTTCGGGGAGATGCAAAGTGCAATGAAGGCCTTTCGGTCTGTCCCATATGGAGAAGAGGAGGTCAGGTGTCCTCCACCCCTCCCCACAGTACATGCCTTCCAGCCCTGTTACCAACTTTGGTGCCTCTTTCAGGTGCTTTCAAGTACTTCAATATCCCTTTTATACTGTGGAGCCCAGAACTCCAGTATCCAGTGTGATGTTCCATCAGTGCTGGCCCAGTAGTGGGATAATCGCTTCTTTTGGCCAGCTGGCTGTACTGTGCTTAATGCACCCCAAAATGTGCTTTGCCCGTTGGCTGCCAGGCACAATGCTGCTCACACTGAGCTTGCTGTCACTTGCACCCCCTTGCCCCTCTCTGCTGAGCTGCGCTCCAGCCACTTATCTCCCAGTCTATTCCTGTGTCTGGCGTTGCTCCATCCCATGTGCAGGACCCAGTGTTTACCCTTTTTGAATTTCATTACACTGATGATTGCCCAATGCTCCAGATCCCACTGAAATCTAGAAGGACTGCATCCACCACCTTCCTTTCCTCTAGCAAGTGGATGGCCTTATCCTAGAAAGGCATTTTGACTTTCCCTTGACAAGTGTTACTGTTGACTATGCCTGATGATGGCTTTCTTCTTTACATGCCTTTCATATATCCCAGAGTAATCTTCTCCATAACTTTTCCAGGGACTAGGGTAGACTAACAAGTCAGTATTTTCCTGGGTCTTCTCTCATAGGCCTTTTATGGATGAGTGTGTGATATCCTTAAGAAATAACATTAATAATAACAAAAAAAATACACCTGCATGCTGACTGAACTGTGCAGATACACTTTCAGCCCAGGACTAGGAGAGCTCATCGCAGCTTTGGCAGCTATGGTGTGGAAGGACACCGTGCTTCTGTTAACTTCCTGCCGTTCATGTTTTCCTTTGTGGTCCTGGCTTACCTCTCTCCACACATCTAATTACAGAGATGTTCATTCACAAGAACATCAGCATACCTTTTCCTTGCAAACCTGAGGGAGAGATCACACAATATAAATGTGCCAAGTGACAACCCCCAGGTTTCTCTTTCAGTGAGGGAGGGCAATTTAAATTCTTCAGATTTGTCTGTCGGTTTGTTTAAGTACTGAGTCTTCCTTGATGTATTACAATGTAATGACTGCAGAATTTTCTTTTCTTTTTTTTTTTAACAACAGAAGTTCAGTGAAAGTCTGTAGCCCCTCCTTAGAGAATTCAGCCCTGACTGTGGACTGTGTTAAAGTTCTCCAAGTCTCTAGTTTTAAAGACTTAAAAGGAGGGGATTGGGTTGGTAGAAACATAGGACTGAGAGGAACCTTCTGGATTCTTAACACCCTTTCACTAGGAAATCCCTCGTGTAGGCCCGTTCAGAACCCAGACAGTTTCAGTGAACACAGTGATAATATCAAGGGGTTTTAGTCCTTGCCCTTGGTCAATATTAGTTCATGCAAATTTCTCTTGAATCCTATTGTTAATACAGATCTTTACAACAGAGCATGAGTTCAACTGGAAGAAAATAAAGTTAAAATAATAAAGATAACGTTTTTTTCCCTTTTTTTAGTAGTTTCTGTAACCATGGAAAAAATTTACCATCTGTGTGGTTCTCTGATAATTTATTAAAATATCTATTTCACTTTTTTATTTTGTTTCTTTCTCCTTTTCTTGCGGAAAATTCAGCGGAGGAAGTGGAAAGACTGGCTGCAATGCGTTCAGATTCTTTGGTACCTGGGACACACACACCTCCAATCAGAAGGAGAAGCAAATTTGCCACTCTCGGAAGGCTATTTAAGCCATGGAAATGGAGGAAGAAGAAGAGTGAAAAATTTAAACACACTTCTGCAGGTAACAGTCGCTGTCGGGCTGGTTTGTTAATCTTGGACTGTTTGATCAACAAGGCTAAAAGCTGTTAATGCAGCCCCAATTTATATGCTTCTTATGGTTGTAGTTTGGCTGGCAGAGATTTCTCAGATTCTAAGTGATCTTTGTTGCCAGCCCTTTCTTAAAAGAAGGAAAAAAATAAACACCGCATTTCATACACTGATTTAGCAGGCTGTGGATAAAGGAAATGGTGTGAATGAAAAGATAAACCAAGTGGAGGGTACAGCCACAATCAAACTCTGTAAGTACAAACAGAGGAACAGAAAAGGAAACGGCAAAGGAGTTGACATTTTCTTGAGTAATTCGTGTAACCATAAATTATTTTTTCCATTGGGCTGGAAAAATGTGTCACTTGTTTTCTGAGAAAAACAAATCTCTCTTCCTGCCACACCTCTCCTCCTGGCATTGCATTTAACACTCCTGATGTAACACTTTTAAATATGTTTATACACTTTATATATGTATATAAGTCTATACGTATTTAAGTATAAAGTTTAACACTTTATATATATATATACATATATTTACATACATTTATATAGAAGAGAAAACTGCAAATACATGTTTTTATGTTGCAAATTTGTCTGAGCAAGAATCCCAAGAATCCATACACTGATTCATAGAAATATGTACCTGATTTGTTTCAGACTCTGTTTTACTTACATAGAAGGCTTCTTTCCTTTGCTCTTCCATGATGACTAATAATTAGTACATGTGTTTCAGCAAATCTTAAGTCTGGATTGTCTGTGAGAAAACATGAGTTTTCTTCTGACTTCTTATCATTCTCACTGGAGCTAGGAACAAAGCAGATGCCAGAATATACTTGAATTACAGCCCAGTTGCTCTCTGACCTGTTTATTGCACAGTGGAAGCTTTCAGGCAGGGCTGGAGTATACTTTCTGACAACCCTAAGCCTGTACTCTTGCAAATGACCCATAATAGCACAAGAAGTCTGATTTAGCCAAGTGCAGATTCATGCATGAGGTTAAATGCAGAATAAGATTTTGCAGGGTTCAGACCTAAGGGTGCACTGTACTGTGTGGTGTTTAAGTTGCTCCCTGATTTGTCAGGCAAGGACTAATGAGCTGGAATGGATGGCTGTATTACTCTGACTGGTGATTGTGTTTTTGGTTTGACAGCTGAAAAACTATTGTCACGAAAATGACATGTGGCTGCAAAACAAAGAGCTTGTCTTTCATGTTCTGTAGCAGCCATAACTGTAGAGCAGTGTAAAGGATTTCTATGAAATTTGCAGCGCTCACAGGGAGCATTGGATATGTGGATGCTTTAGTGACGACCAGTTTGAAGCTAGTTGCAGCATTCTGGGCTCATTGGTTACATAGCATAACCACAGCAATACTGGATGTACCATGGGATGCAGAAATGCCCCTTGTATTTATTTATATGGTTTATCCAGCTCCATGAACTGGGACTAGACTGCATACTGCTAGAGTTAGACTAATTAGGTTGAAGCTGGCTTGAATAAGCCTGCATGGTCTGCTCTGGGCATTGCAAGAGTCGTTATGTAGATTGTCCCTATTTACCAAAAAATTTGGAATGTGTGCAGTGATTAAAACCAGAGGAAAAAGATGTGCTTCCTTTTCTCAGGAAGCTTAACCTGACCAGCCAGCATATCTCCTTCTCTTGTAAATGGGACTTCAGTGTCTGAAGAACAAATTAAAAGCAGGGTATACAGTTTGCAGGAAATGTTTGACTGAGGTACTGAGTTTGATTTCAGCTGAATCCAAAACCTTTTTTTTTTTCCCCATTTCTTGTAAGCCAACAATATCCTGCAGCTGCTTGGCAAAATTGGTATTCTTGTCAGCTCCCCTGCTAATAACTACGGCAAAACTGACACAGATGTCAAATTTGCCAAGCACTCTGCAGGAAGCACTGGGGGAGACTTGCTTCTGGACTGCATCAGAGCTGGGGACCCCACAGTTTCCATCATCCACAACCCTGAGGAATGGGAATCCAGCAGAATCCTGTCAGACCTCTATCTGACAATTCAGCAGCACTGATTGAACCTACCGTATGTAATACAAAATATTTTGCATGCAGAAAACTGGTGTTTTTCCACCTGTGTTTCCATGAGCTCTAGTCTAATACCTCTGATCTCACTGAGAAAATATATTTAATTTTTACAATGTATCAAAGGACAAGCTTATGAGGTGGCATAATGAGAGTCAGCATGATACTTCCTAATACAGGTTTATTTTCTTCTAGTGCACTGATGAATGTGATGCTTTGAGAAAAAAAACCTATTAGTGTCCTGCAGGCATGCACCCAAGCTTTCCTACCTGTACAGAACATCAGTAATTATTAAAAATAAATACTAATACAAGTATTTTATTAGCCTTTTTTTGCCGCAACAATAGATTCAATTATTTTAAATGTCAGAAGTGATATGGGTCAAAACATGTGACCTTATCTGTTGAAAGTTTCTTTGAAATTAATGGGATTTTTTTTCTGTGAGAGGACCAGAAGAAGCAAGAGAGTCAGGCTGATATTGAAGGCTGAAAGGTTGCCTTTTTTGGAGAGTTCCAAGTGATAACATCTTGCATCTATATCTTTATTAGACTAAAAGCTCTGTGCTAAGGATTATTGATTCTTCTTGCACACAAAGTGTGGAAATGTTTATTATTGTGGTGCGGTGAAGGGTCCCTCATAGCAGTGAGCAATATGATAAAGCTTTGGGAGTACAGTCAAACCGCCAAGATTATATCACTTAATGAGTCTGCTTCCTTTAACTGGTGAGCAGCAGCCTTATTTACGGCAGAAGAAGCAAGGGAGAAACTGGGAATTTTCTTCGCCTGAGCTTGTCCCCAGCTGGGTGCAGCTGGGACGACTCTAGCAGGCTGCCCAATATTTTTAAAGCTCCATCAAACATAGTGGGAAGCAGCACAGCAGATAGCAGTAAGGAAAGCTGGCCGTCTCCTCGGCTAGGCCTTTGTCATCATTTCCATACCTTGATCTTGTTCTGCTTGCCTTGATGTGAATTTCAAAACAGTTTCTGGATGTGCTGGTGTTTTATTGCGCTGCTGTGCACGTGCTGGTGAAATGTCATTTCTTGGCTATGTTTTGGAGAAGGAAGTGCGTGTTGTCTTCTAAAATAAAGAAGCTTGAGGGGAGATAGGTTCTGGGCTTATTTAAAATATTATTGAAGTGTTTTTTTATCCCCGCATTCATCAAGAGCTAACTGCTTGCAACCTTTCAGAAAAAAAAATTTCAGCTGCTTACAGGAGTTATTATTGGGAAAAACGTCTTGTTTTGCCATTTCAGGTGTCTGGTGACCTTTATTTTAAAGAACTGATGCCTTTCTTTTCCTTCATCCATCCCAAAGTTGCAGTGCTCAGACACAGGGAAGAGGAAGCATGTAATTTGTATCTGGAGGAAAATGGCTGTGCTGAAAAGAGGAAAGCAGAAGTTAAGGGGTCTGGATAAATCTCAGTAGTAAGTAGGAGGGGCAAGTGGTTTGTCAGTGTTTGGGTTAGGTACACAGGCATCCTGTACAATTAGCAGAGAAAGTCCAGTGTCTGAAGGGAGCTCCACTGCAGCTTTTTTGCTAAGTGGAGGATTGTCTGAGGTAGCAATACTAAAGTGAGAAAAGGAAATCTGCTAATCTCTCCTTTCTCTAGGTACTTCAAAACCTACTTTCACTTGTCCTCCAGATTCTCCTCCTCATAGAAGGCCATGAAACTCCTTCCACAGATCAGTCCTGAGACCACAGCCTGATATGACAGAGGCCTTGGGCCTGGAGAATTTAGCTCCTGCTCCATATACAGCCTTGTTTGCTTAGCATAAAATTAGAGATTGTGGAGGTTGGCATTCACCTGTCTCAAGGTGTAGGACTACAGTTTGTAGGGATAAAGACTGGGAGTGAACAATGTAGACCGACATATCTGAAGAGCTAAGAAGCAAATGAGCATAAGCCAGGAAAGATCTGTTGGGCTGGGAAGGGTTTGGCTAGGAGACGGGGGCTTTCAGGACATGTGAGCATTTTGACCTGCTGCCTGAGGACCTTAGGACTCTTCTCCTGGTATCAGTCGCTCTGCTAAAATAGCTGAGGTCTGTGCACTGAATTTAAAGAATGAGGCCCATTAACACAGGCAGTGCTGCAAAATGGAGCATCTGGATTCTTTTAGGGAGGTCATACAAGCACTTCCACGTACTTTCTCACTCACTCAAACTGTTTAAAGAAAAGCAAGTGTGCCAAAACTATATTCAGTCATGAAACTTTTAGCTGTTCCACTTCTGGATCTGTATTAAAACAGCCGTTTGTTTTATGCTCAAGTGCTATTTTTTTTTTCACTTGTGGAGCCTTATTGCTTCAGATTTTCCAAACCAGGGTCTTTCAAAAAGCACTGTATAAAATTTCATATGGCAATGTATTTATGTACAGTAATTCTTCCAGTCAGCAGAGGGACTGTTTAAATTTAACAACACTTACAGGCAGGGATTTTGAATAATTCTGATTAACACAAGAAGAAAACAAAATGTGATAAATCTGCAAATAGAGGAGCAGTTTTTCATCAGTGATGTCCATATCATTTTAATTCCTATGACTGATGATTTCTAACTACAATAGGTAAATATTTTGCACTTTTCAGAATATTCTAAAGAGTAGAAATTCAATAATTTGTTGCCACTGCAGCTCTTAAACATTCCTATTCTCTTCTGTTTGGAAAATGATTGCTTTGTGTGCTTCCACAAGGACACCTGTGTTCTAAAACACATTAGGATCTCATTCTGATCACTTGAATTTTTATTTAATAACTACTGTGATCCCACGTGAAAGGTTTAATTAATTAGTTTTTTCAGTTACAACTCCTCTTGCACTTTTAAGCCAGTCTTCCTCAAGGTTTAGGTATGAAAGACTGAGATAATTATGTTTCTTCTTCTCTTATCAGAGAGCAGAGTCCTGCCCTGCAGTGTAGCTCAGTCTGAAGATACACAGAAGCTTGTCCTGTCCTCATCCTTGTCTGAAGCTGTTACCTAAATCACAAGTATACATTGACTTAAGCAAATATTTTTATCTGAAGGACAAGCTAGAAAATAAGCATATAATATTTCACTAATTTGTGGGTGAATCGTAGGTGTTTTTATTCAGATGTACATTTGTTTAAATTTGAACTAGGTATTGAGTATAGCTAAGAATGTGAATAGTAACTATACGATGGCCAGACAGGAAAATGTTTATTTTTCATGCCTGCTGAAATATTACACCGTTTCACCTCAAGCAGTGGATAAACAATGAAAATCTTAATTATTATTTAAATAATGATTTTAAATTTATTAATTAAAATCTTAAATTTCATTTTTTGCATTGATCTGAAATTGCACGTTCTATGCGTTCTCAATTTTTGAAGTGGGAAAAAAGAAATGAGTTTTTCTAGGTCTAAACGCAGGTTGCCCATGGTTCTTTTTGCATGCACTAATATTTCCTTACTGCCTCTTGAGAAGCTGGCTCGAAGCTGGACCAGAATACATTCAGAACTGTTTGAAACTTTAGCATTTCCATATAGTGATCACAAAACAGCCTGCATATCTGCTTACTGCTGCGGAACAAAAGATCCCACAGAGATTTTTAAACCCAATGGTCATTTTCCAACCTGCAATGAGATTAACAACCCAAAGCTTAATTAAGCACTTTGTAGCAAGGGAAAGCCTGAGTGACACTTGCTTCTTTATTGCTGGAATTATAAATCTTCTGTGTTTTCAAATCTGGCATTTTGAACAGATTAAAAGAATGCAAATGAGCAGTTATGTTCAGAAGGTGCAGCTTTGATTTGCACACAGAGGGCAGTTACAGCAGTTGTCTATTTTTATACTCAAATTGCCAAATGCAAGCTTCTGTTTCAAAAATGGGGAGTACAATCACTCACCCAGGTGTGCTTATCCCACTGCAGAGCAGCATCTTTCTGTCTCCTTGAGGGCTGCTTGCAGGTTCGAAGAAGGAGACATTGCTGAACTGGACTGAAAATGCATTTTGGGGCTGTTGGAGCCCCATCCCAGCTCTGCACGCAGCTTTAATAGAGCCATTGAGACGAGGCTCTTAAATGTGTCCCATCTTACAGGAAAGGGATGTTTAATGAGGCTGTTTGGTTTTTATGCTAATTACATTTCCAGCTGCTGTGAAAATTATACGAGGGCATCCGAAGTGTAGTACTGTGACATAATTCTACAACAATGCATTCCTTTTAAAATAATGTAATAATACAATTAATCCATTAGAGAATTTACAGCAGATTTTGAGGATTGAAAAATAGATGCTGTTAATTGCATACACTTGTGCATGCTACGTGGATTAGAGAATGACATTCGCTGGAGATGGCAATAATAAAGTATCTGGTTTGAGAGAGAAAGAACAAGCACATTTGGAAGAAGCACATTTTTGTTTAAAAAAACGTTGTATATCTTCAGCTGCTATTGCCATGACTCATGAAGGTACAATCTTCATCAAACTGTGTGCTTACAGATTATTTTAGAATGTTTTCATTTAATAACAAAATACACTGAAGCTTCTTTTTATTTTTAAACTGCATTTGAAGCATGAAAATTAATTACTGTTTCTCAGGCTGTTGGCTTTCATTCTTCAGGTTTTTCATGCTGTCTTTAATGATGTGGGGGGGAAGCAGCAGTGTTTTACAGCGACATAGAGGCACGAGGCATTCTGTGTGGTGAGAACAAAGCCTAAAGGGCAGCAGTTGCATGAGGTTGTCCCAGGCACAGCAAGCGGTCCTTTTTCTCCTTTCTGGTAGGATGGTCTCAGGATGTGGCTTTTAAGAAACTCACGCCAGGGGTCGTTTTTGTTGTTCCATCAAAGAAACAGCCATTGGATGTTACCACACAAATCTCTCATTGGTCAATAACCTACGTTATGCAGGTGCACGTCTTGAGAATCAGCAGAGCTCGTCCATGGCACTGCAGGGTTCAGGTGCTGTAGCTGGAGGAATCTGCTCAGTACATTCTGCTCTTGCTTAGGGGTGAGTGTCTCTCACACCCAGAACAACAGTATGGAAAATCCACCTCACATTTTAGATACCACTGCCGAGTGAGTGATTTCCAAATGGGAAATTCGTTAGATGCCTTTGCTTAGAGCTGCTGTTGAGGGAGTTTTATTCCTCGAATACAGCTTTGCTCTTGCTCTCTGTTTCCCATGGGAGAGGAAATGAAGCAGGGATCCCTGAGGCCAGTGTAGCAGCACATTGATTGAGTCCTGCCATATCAGTGACCTGATTGATGGTTGACCCATATTTTGGTTGGGAATTGAGTTGTTACAGTAATGCAAACATGCAGCCCAGTGGCTCTAATCTGATAAGATTTTTTAATCACGGTAGCTGCCCTTTATTTCATTGTCTGTGAAATACATTGAAAAGGCACATGCAGCTAGATGAATAGGATTTTGGCAGCAGGGATGAGAAATCCCAGATCCACAGGGATCTGAAACGTGGATAGCAGTCACCCAGACAAAGCCATTAACCATGCACTCTTTCCAGGGCTGCTTGGGCTAGCATGTAAAGGAATAATAAACGGTTGCTAGAAAGAGAATCTGAGTTGCCCTATTTTTAGAGATTTAACAGGAAAAAATCAGGTTATAAATAGGGAATCAAAGATAGTTTGACAAAGAGCAGTTGTTTTTTAGAAATCTTCATCTAAGTCTTGTTTATTCTACGGCTTGTTTATCCATCGTTACTTGGGAAAAAGTTGTTCTGAATTATTTAAACTGTAAATATGAAATGGATTAGTTATGTCACTGTAAGCCCTAGGGTGGATGTTTATTCAGTTCATGAACTCATTCATCTTATTTTAATTCATTAAGGCCAATTCAGCTCTGAATTAAAATGTCCACACAAGTATTTAATATAGCATTGCTGATCCTCCTTGAGTTACTTAATTTAGATGGCTTTTCTTGAGAGCCTGTGTAAGTAGCCACAGGAGCTAGCAGGAAGGAATGTAGATTACTGACATGGTCTGCCACAAGATCTAGAGGTCCTATTGGGTTGGTGAGAGCTACTCCTGGCTACCAGGACTGACCACAGGGGCCAGGCAGAAGAATCCAGAGGTGGTGATTGCAGCATTTGGTAAGGAGAGAAAACTTGAGCTCTCTTCCAAATTTTGCTGCTAATCTCTCTCTGTCTCGTACTAAGAAACGCCTGTAGGTCATGTAGGCTCCAAATATTGCAGATTGTGGTCTCCTCTGGTTTTTGGTCAATCTGCCAATGTGTGGTACTTTCTTCAGAACTCCTACTTGCTAAGTAAAGCCCTTCAGAGAGAATCTTGGATTCTAGTAATAAAAAGCAAACTATAAAAAGCTCCATGGTGACTGTAGAAGAACCAAAAGAACAGAAAAAAAAAGTTAGATTTCTTCTAGTATTTAAACTCCATTTTGAAGAACACAGTAGATGTTTTTAATATTTGTAGTTTGCTTTACTGAATCCAATTACATTTTCAGAGGGACGTTTCTGTTCTGTATTGCAGTATCTCTGTAAAGAAAACTGGAGGTGGTTAAAAAGAAGACATATTTTGGTTTGCATTGATTTGTATAGACTGAATGTAGTACTCTCTGTTGTTGGCTGCATTTGGGTTGCTTGTTGTCTACGAGATGTTCCTTTCATTATAACAGTCTGTCTTTCTG
>JAOWBP010002052.1:8174279-8214811 GCA_028571105.1 Tragopan temminckii | reverse complement strand
TTCATTATAACAGTCTGTGTTTCTGACACCCCCCCCCCCCCCCCCACACACACACACACTGTTAGATAGAAGTAATGGGAGGCTGGATCAGTGACACTGACATCACCAGCTATTCCTTTTGCTATTACTCAAGTAGCAGATATATATTGCCAGGCAGAAAAACTGACGATCTCAATTATTTTGCAACTGAATATGTGCATGTACATATTTGAATCTACAGTCCTTATTTCCCCATAAAAGGTCTTAATTTGATAGTTAACATTCTTGGTCCTTTGTATCTTCAGAGCTCTATGCGTCTTTCCAAGTTAATCAGGCAACACAAACAATTCTGTTTATCAAAGCAGGCAGTAAAAATCAACCTTTTGCTATGGTGAATCATACTTTTTCAATTTAACCAACAGCATTATTTGCCTAGTTTAAAAGAGAAATTACTCAGGGAATTTACTTTTGCTGCTAGCTACTGCTTTAACCTGAAAACACAAATCCATCACCTCCCTAAGTTTTGCAAAATGCTCATGGTCTCCATGTGCTCATCATTAATTCCACAGTTGCATGGGGCTGACAGCTGAAAGTGCATAGATAAGCAGTGCTCCAAGTGAGGTCCAAAGAGTGCCCAGAAACCCTGCTGCCTGAAGGTGACTTGTGTTTGTGCTGAAAATAGTTGACAATGGGTTTGATTTTTCTTTCTGTAGAAGCTGATGAATTCTCCCTGTCTTCACTGGGTGCAGGGTGCCTGGCAGGCAGTTGCTGAATGCCAAGATCCTTTGCTCATGCAGACAGCCTGCAAAGGCTCCTGCCAGCTGCACAGTCTCCCTTCTGAGGAGCTTTGTATGCAAAGGAAGACAGTGGTGCTCAGTGGGCGCTTGGCTCCTTGCAGTAGTGAGCTTTGTGTCTGCAGGCCAAGGTGTCTCCAGGATGTGAACATGTGCTGAAAACACACTGTTTGCAGCCTTTTAGATTTAAGTTCTGCCTAAAAACACTTGGAAGCTCATGAATTTTCTATCATCATCGTCAAAAATCAATTCTTTGTCCACGCTTATATGCTGGCACTTACATTTTCAAAACTGTACACATATCCCTAAAAGCCTGCGTGCTTTATGGACCCGATCGAAAGCCCAGTAAAAATGATTGTTGAATCCCCTTTGGTTTTCATGACTTAGGATCAAGCCTGTATTAAGTAGTCACACTAGCATTCCTCTCAATTTCATATAATGAAAAAATATGCTATAGGCATATTAAGCATTAGTTAAACAAAGATATAGTTGGTTGTGAGTGAAATACTCAGATAGTATTTGGACTGAAGTTTAGATATGCCTGAGCATGAGGGTTTGGCTTTTTTTAAAAAATGCTAACTATTTCTGGACACATCATCTCTTCTGGAGGATTTTTGTTGATAGCTGTGGGGAAAAGAAGCAAAGCTATAATTCCATAAACAACAGAACTTATGAGAGCTGATTTTATATGGGTTACTCTTTCCTGGATTAATCATGAGACTAGGAATGCAATTTGAATCACTTTCCTCTAGCTAGCCTGCTAGTTTGTCAGAGCTTTAGGAACGTAATTTCATGGTCTTTCGTTCCATCACCAAAGATGGCTGAAATGAGAAACAGGTAATGAGTTTGTCAGGTAGGGTGGAGAAACACAAGAGATTCAAAATTGCTTCAAGAAATACATGAAAATGAACGAGAGAAAATAGACATTGGCTGGCTGGTGCTAAAAGGTCACCTTGGCTGTTCTGGATTTAGATGGGTTTGGAAGAGTGGTAGTGCTCTTGGCAACCTTGTGCACCTTCAGTCCTGAGTCCAAAATATTTAAACCAAAGGTAATTCTGTAAGGAAAGATCAGAACTTTTGAAAAATTGTTTACAGAAATAATTGGGAATTTTATGATACCTGTAGATTTTTTGATAGATGTAATCTATCCACAGCCTCCCGTTTGTATTGAAAAGGAGGAAGTAGGAAGGAAAGAAGATATTAGCATTTCCTAGGGAAGCCTCGTCACCATGAGAGATGCCCATGAACAGAAGAAGAACTCAGGTGTTTCAGAGGCCATGAATAAGTGGTGTGAGGAGTTCATTTCAAGGAGTTTCTGAAAAGGCAGCAGCAAAGGAAAACAAAGCAAATCCCATGTGGAAGAAAATCCACAATTAATCCGTGGCTGTCTTTGATCTGGCATTATTAGAAGGAAAGGAATTAGAAATGAGTAGTATTTATTGAAGTTTATATTTACCTGTAAGTAATTCTATCATAGTTAGTCTTTTCATGAGAATGACTGAAAATGCAAGAACCTTTTCCTCCACTTTTTAAAATCAGAAAACTTTAGTTAGCTGCGCTCCAAAGAGAGCCCCATGGTACAGTAGACGCAGGGGAGTGCAGGAGGTCGTAACAAAGAAGGAAAAGAAAGCACAGGGTCCTAACAGCCATCACTGGTGGTGCAGGGGCAATCCTGAGTGTGCTAGCACAGCAATCTGACTGAGAGCTTTCAGTGTTCCTTGTGGTGAACCGCATCAAAGGCAAGGATTATCTTGACTGTGCAATAAATAACTTGGCCTACTTGTTTTTCTCAAGGTAGACAAATGCCCCTGCCACTTGTAAACCTGCTGTACAGATGCTGTGTTCTGATGATGATGACTTATTTTTCAAGGACTTTGTAAATTTTTTCTTGACTGTTATTTACCCTTGAACTAGGGGATAACTCGTTGTCTCATAATCTCTTTATGTCATCATCTCATTCATCTTTTGCCACACCCTGGTGTTTTGTTCTTGTTTCTTTTCCTTCCTCTGACTATGAATAATTAATTTTTGAAAAGCCCTTAGACCACTGCTATATCCAGGAATGAATGTGCTGTAATGGCCTCATTCTCTCCTTGAAGGGATCCTCGGTGGTATGGAGGATGGTTTTCTTCTGCCAGAACAGGATAATTTGCAGTAGTATGGCCTCTGCCATGTTACATATGATTCTCTGTGGATATACAAGGAGAGGGCAGGATCAGAGTCTATACTATACCTGTTCACAGTATTTCTGGGTGTACGTATGTACCAGTATATAGCAGAGTCCTGATGGATGTCTAGATAGTTCACCAAACACCACTATTACCTGTTCAGAACAAAAGCAGTGACAACCAGAGAAAATTCATGTATACTGATTTATAAACTAGAAGAATGCAATCAGTGACAGCTGCCCATCATATTCAGTGATGGATCTAAACAGACTGTACCACTAGACATCCATCCTTGGTCTCCATAACATGGAAGTCTATCGTCTTCGCAAGTACAGCACATGTACTCGTCCCTTGCACCATGCACCATTTTTTTATTTAGATGTGATGTTTATGCCCCAGAAAGCTCATAGTCTGGAACAGCTACCTCTAAATATTGATGTTGACTTTTTGCATCAGAATTCACAAAGGCATTGTGCTGAAACAAGAGGCCAGTGACACTGTAGTATTCCTGGTATTAATGTGCAGACAGTGCTCCTGTAGGCAAAATGCTCTGCAAGTAGCTGACAAAACCAATCAAAATCCCCCTATTTGTTAGGCTAGCAGATTAGTCCGTGTTCTGGTTTTACTGCAAGGATTGTGAAACTGGCTTGATTCAACTGCTCTTGTTTGAGTGACTGTGTTTAGATCAAGTCATGTCTCAGCTGTACTGTAGTGTAAGCTCATTCTGAACTCATAGCTGAGACTTGAATTGGCACCATTAAATTAACAAATATATGAATTTATTTTTTAATCAAGATATGTTAGGATTCTTGCCTGTATCAAGAGGGAATTGGCTGAGCCTGTCTTGCAGGAAGTCATGAGCTTGACCCTGCCACCACCCATGGACTATTCTACATGCTGGGACTTGAACCTGGATTTCCAAAATCCCTGAGCTCCTGCTGCCGGTGAAGAACTGTCAGTTTTACTTATTTACTTATATATACTTATGTACTTATATATACTTATTTACAACTTATTCCTTGTCATCTGGCACTGGGTCATTTACTGAACTGGCTGGCTCTGAACTCATCAGGATAGCCGTGACATCTTCTTCCTATGCTGATCAGAATGACTGCTGAGAAAAAGAAGTTTTACTTGACCAGGATGGTCAGGATTTAGCTATGGAATTAAGTGCCCTGAGGGGGAGAGCGGCTCGTGTGTGTGATATCTGTTGTCTTGGTAACATGGTTTTATCCAGAAAATACAGTTTGTATCTGAGCACCCTTGATACCCAGGGCTGCAATGTGAGTTATATTGGTCTCTTTGCTTTCCTTGCACTCCTAGAAGGAGGGACCGTAAAAGCAAGCACTGGGAGTACTCAGGATAGAAAAGCCACGAGGAAGAGATCTGTGACACTCTCCATCTGTACCAATTAAAAATATGCCAAACCATAGTTCACTGCACAGATAAATGGGACAAAAAGAAAACAGGCTTTGAGGATTGCACTAATGAAAGCCAACAGTATCTGCAGAAGAGCAGAGCTCTCTCTTAGCTAGTGTTAGCACAAACGTGGTACTGCTATGCATATTACGAACAAATTGCTCTGCATACTTGATGTGAAACTCCCTGTAGATTAAGGATGAACAAAGCAGTAGCTATTCCAAGCACATGTGCTAAGGTGTGGGCTAAGTACTTTTTCTGCTGTTCTGATATCTGTTGTGCTGCAGAGAAGCTGCATAAAAATAAGGCTAATAGTCAGTAGCCTCAGACTAATGTCATACCAAGTGGTGTAAAGAATCTCCTTACTCATGTAATACTTGCTAGTCCAGTACAACCTTTACATATATATGCTCATGTCCAACTTTTTCCCCTGTAATCTATACATGTGTTTGAGCATTGTCCTTCATTGCATCACCTTCCCACAGAAGATGATGCATTGCAGTTTTCTGTCTGTTAAACTTGTTGGTAAAAAATCTCATCGCCTCCAGTGACAACAGGCCTGACCCTATGTAAAAATAGGGTGTAGCCAGGAGGCTTTCTTTTGCTTATCTAGGACATCCCAGTTAGTGACAAGACCACTTTAAATAATGTTCTCGAGTAAGTAAGAAGACAAAAAAAAAAAAAGTATGTACATTTATTAAGGGAGATAACTGTGGAACAAATCATGTCATTGAACAATAGAGTGGAAATTGCCTACAAAATGCTGATTTCTTGGCCATCTTTTTATTTTATTTTATTTTTTTTATAACTTTGCTTGGATAATGAAAATGCTTTTTTTCCCATTAGTCTCCAAACGACCTTTAGTCATTTCCATTTGTAGTTGCTCATGTGAGTTTCCCGAAGTCTTTTGAAGTGGGACTGCTTCTGTGTAGGAAGACAGTATCAAGAGACACCTCTCATCCTGTTCCTGTCTCTGTAGCATCCCCATGGAAATTGAACCAACTGCTTATGTGGAAAAGTAATACAAGGAAGCCACTGAGGCAATTTTAGCTGTCTCTTAATGAAATGTAACGGCTGGAAATCAGGAAGCACATGAGCATCGTGGGACCAATCTTCCCTCTGTGGAGAAGCAGCAATTGCTGTGTAAACCACAGCCAGTATGTCTCTGAGGAGAGCAGCTCTACGATGAGTGGGTAGCTAACGCTATGGTGGAGTGCTTAAATCCAAACACTACTTTAATTAAATTTCAATAAGTATTAGGTCTAGGAAAAATAAATTAAGCAGTGGGCAAGATTTTAGAAATTGGAACCAATCCTGAACTGACGTGAGCACGCTGACCTGCATCTTCTTGCCATCTGCCTGACATCATTTTCAGGCTTTGGGGTATCCTTTCCAGTCAGTGGTCCACCATATTTTAGTAAAACCTGGGCTATTTTCCATTCTATCAGTACTGCTTGCTCTGTAATTGCTCAGAGTGTACCCCTGAAGGATTTTATTTCATTTTTCTGTACTTCATATCGTGGGAAAATGTCCAAGTCAGATAGCAGCTTCCTCAATGCAACCCAGGTTGAAGTTTCCAGCTCTTCCTGCCAGAGATGTCCCAGCCAGATGTCAGTAGTATCATGTTCAATGCAGGGACAGCACAAGACCTCATCCATGGCAGATCCAGGGCACACACAGAAGATGTGTGATTTTGCAGTTTCCCTTAGAAGGTCTATGTGAAAGTTTTCCCATTTTTTTAGTTATTTATAATAACTAATATCATCTGGTTAAAATGAAGCAGCAACTAAAAAATGATTTTTACTTATTTGAGATCAAAATTGACTTTGCTTTACGTGTTTATTCCAGATATCTTTCAGTATGTCCAGGTTTCTATTTAATTCTTCAGATTGGGTAACATTGACGTTGTAAGTAAAAGTCTAAGTTGGCTCCACACTGCTTTGTTCACCCAGTCAATTTTAATCTGTTCAGTTACTTGTCTTTTAATTGCAGAGCTAACTCCTAGGCAGAAGTAAACCTGTGCTCAGTGCTTGAAGATAAGGAGCATGGGGTAATCTGTATACTCTTTGTAAATGAATAACAAAGAATTGATGCTGAATAAAGATAGCAGGACAAGGAAGGCATGAATAGGTATCTCATGTATATTAGTGCAGTTAGCACATACTTACACATGTTCACGTGCATTAATTATCACTTTCTTCTTTCTAGTTTTAAAATGCTGGTGAAAATCCATACAGCGGAGATTTGTAGCCCATAATTTAAATTTTGGCTGCACATGCTTGATGTGAATTGATGTGAGCAATTATTCTGTGAGGTTAAATGCATTAAGAAACATTTAATCACTCTGCTTTGGGAGTGAGCCATTCAGAGCAGTTTGTTCTAGGGTAATATACATGTATAGAAAAGTTATTGTGTACCTCAATAAACTAGAACAAGTTGGACAACCATATGTTCTAGTTCCTACTATCCATGTTTTAATTTGTTAATTTTATTATATAATTTAAAAGCCATTCCAGTTCTTGGTCATTCATGCGTAAAACAGATTTAGCTTAGTTGTGTAAACATACGCATATTTTATATTACATTTCTATTGAATTTATGGATTGTATGCTTCTAAGTAGAAATAAAAGCAATGGAGCACATAATAGAAGTAGGGTTCTCTTTTCAGCTTCTAGTTTTGGAATAAGGTACGTGGAATTCAGAGTCTTCTTTCTTACTTGTTTTTTGTTGCCCCAGAAATGGATAAGGAGAAGCCTCTACCAAGTAAAATGTTTTGCTAGATTTGCAGAGTTCATAGTGATATAGGATTGTGTATAACAAGATGTAAAGAGATTCTGTAGTATCCAGGCCCACAGTAAGAGAGTGCCAGACTCTTCCAATCTCCTCTTTATTTCAGTATGCAAATCAGCAGGGGTACAGTTTTTCCCAGCTCCATGTTAATGTGCACAGGCGTATGCTCTTTCCTTCTAAGACTGTCAAAGCCCATAAAGAGTTTTAAATGGACAGTTCCTAGTGGAATTCAACATAACTGAATGTGTAGTGGCCGAGAAGTTAAGGGAGCTGGGAATATTCATTTCTGTGGTTCCTGGTGTTTTCCCTGTGCACCTGGATACTGAAGTGGCCTATTGCTTCACACTGTCGTGTTCAGAGGTGCCCAAGGATGCTACTAGGCATTTTTGTGCATTGCTGAATGATGTGCCAGATCAATGAAGGATGTTCCGTGGGTGAACTGGGCTGTGAGTAACTTCAGCCCTTCACAGAGACAGTTGGGCATGGGAAACCACACAAGGCAGACCTGGCAGAATAGTTTATCAGGCAGACAGCTTTAGATTTAAGGAAACTTTGCAACGTGGGGCAGCATGGTGAGAATGGAGGAAATCCATGGGACATGTTGGATCAGGCAGACACTGTGTTCACTGCTGCTCTCACCAACTGCTTGCAGATACAGAGAAGAAACTCTCACAGTGGCTTCCTTGGAAATATAAATCCTGATATAACTATTTTAGTGCACCTCAGATGTTTTGATGATATGTGCATGTTTACATGTTTGCAGTTGAGCTCTAAAGGTACATCACATTCAACAGCAGTCCACACTGAGGTGACTGTAGTGAAACTGCGACTATCTGAAACTGATTCTGATGATTCCAAGGGGAATAAATTAGCAATCTGTCTTTGTTTCAGTGAGCACAAAGATAGGCAGGATTTCAGGAGCTGTCACTCCCTTGGCAATTTTAGCATTTGGACTTACTTCCTATTTGAGAATGATAGGTCTTTAAAATTTTACTTCTCAGTGTGCTTTTTTGAAGTCAGTTTTAGGACGTATGTGGTCCATCTTCCTGTATGCCAGTTCTGGTGAAAGATATACCTGAACTTCAGTCAAACGTATTAGAATGAGAATAGGTAATTTTGACTCTTCGTCTAAAAGTTCTTTGTAATTTTTTCTGAGCTGAGTTTATCACAGAATCACAGAAACACCAAGGTTGGAAAAGGCCTACAAGATCATCCAGTCCAACTGTCCAGCTATCACCAATAGTTCTCACTAAACCATGTCCCTCAACACAAAATCCAAACGTTCCTTGAACACCCAGGGTCGGTGACTCCACCACCTCCCTGGGCAGCCTATTCCACTGCCTGACCACTCTTTCAGAGAAGTAGTATTTCCTAACGTCCAGCCTAAATCTCCCCTGGCACAGTTTGAAGCCAGCAGTGCTAGAAAAACACTTTCTGAGTTTCAAACATTTAACAGGGATTTTGTGTTTCTCATGTTCTTTCTCTACTCTGTTCCACGTAATTACAGGAGAGTGAAGTGGAAATACAGTCTTTGTCTACATTTCTTTGTCCCACTTGAGAATAATGGGATTGCTTTGGTGTTCTCAGAGTGGTGTCTGACCCACAATGGCAGCAGTACCATCTGCTAATTAAAGGATTTGACAAAATAATTGCAATTTTCTACTTAAATTAGAAGGTTCATCTTAGTAGGGTTTGTGATTCTTCTTCAGCTTGGGGGATACACAGAAAGTAGGCTTGCATCAGGACAGGCAAATAACTGCTCGTTAACAGACTGGCATCAGGACAGGCAAAAGCCACTGCTCTTTATACAGAAAATGAATCATTCTCACCTGGGACACATAATTCTCTCCACCTGTCTCTCTACTTATCTGTGTATACTCACAGTTCTTGCCTGTTAACTGTTGTTTTAATATTGATCTGTAATATTCCACAGCACAGCAGCAGTACGGTTGTTTGGGAAAAAGATGAAACATATTGTTGCAGCATTTTATGAAGAACAGCAGGAGGTCACAAACCACTTAAGTTTCCATGCCATAGAAAAATGATTATGTATTTATAAAGATTAATTTTTAATAATGCTGTTAGCTACAAATGTTCCTAGATCACATGTTCCTTGAACTCTGGTGAAGCTCACATCTGAATTCAGAACAATGAAATATGTAAAATATTTCAGCTACAAAATATACAAAATATGCTGGATACACAAAAATGCTTGATATTCAGATATAGTGAAGTTTTCACGATTGAAGATCACTGGAACTTCTTGTATTACAGCTACACTCATCATTCTTTTCTTTTAATATCTAGTCAGGATAATGCTGATATTGCAAAGAAAACTGTAATCCTATTATTTTCCTGAAGTGTGTGACTCATGACAATGCAGAAGTGGAATTGAACAAACCAGAAAAACAATTCCTGATAAATTCATATACTGAACATTACCCATCTAAGCATATTTTCAGATAAAAGCATTATAATCTGGAGACTGAAACCTAGTGGCAGTACCAGGATCAGGACTTTGTAGTATCCTCACCTACGCTTCTAGAAGCTGGTATGTGTTTGCATTGTAAAAATGCTCTTTTTTTGTGTGTGGAGGAAGAAACCTTACCAAGGACATTAATGAAGTTTGGAGCCTCTCTGAAAAAGTAAATTAACTGGAAAAGCCGTTTGAATTAGTGGATGCTGCTCCCTGTTGCAGAGAGGTTTTCATTAAAGACGTCCTGTGTTACGAAAGTTTCTTGTCTACACAAGTCATTGGTTTGCACTGTGCAGCCTTACTCAAGTCACAGTTTTTTTAGACACTCCTGGTGGGACCGCAATCAAGCCACATTCAGCAGCACCTGTCCCACATGCAGCTGCTAGGGTTGAAACTATAAAGATGGCTTTTAAAATGTTTTATATTTGTAATGGGTTAATCTTTTCCATATAGTAACTTTGTACTGCATATTATTAGGTATTTCTCAAAGGTCAAACTCAAGATCAAAGCTATTGGGAAAGCTCAGAGACATACAAGGAGTAAAATTGGAGGGCAATGGAGGAAAGGCTCGATCCAGTCTTACTGAAGGGTTGAGGCATTATTTTGCTGTTACAGATGGCATAGTGTTTTATTTTAGATTTAATAATAGTATTACTGTTTGTCGAAAAGCATGTGGCTGGTCATATCAGAATATATAGTCTCCTATATACTTTTGGAATAAATTTAATATCTGCAGTCATTTTGCTGGACGCAGTAAATCCAGTAGCAGTACTCAGAAAATGCTTAATGCTGTTTGGTGTTTCCAAAATTTCTGCCTCTTCTCAGATACTTCCTCAGCGTATTTGTCCGGGCTCTTTTGGGCCCTTTGGGAGAAGCTCCCTAACTCTGGCCATCTTTACCCTTATATTTCGCTATGTAAAAAAGGACTGGAAAACTCAGGAAGTTCAGGTTCCTCCTTTCTGATTCCTCTTAGGAGGCTGGAGCAATTGCTTATTGCAATTGCTGTCTTTGTCTTGCTCAACTTAGCTGAACATTGAATACACTGTGTCATAGAGTGCCTGTACTTCAGCAGATTTTTCTACTAGCAAGTTTTCTTAAAGCAAAAACATTTATATATTACTTTATCGTTAAAATTTAGCATACCTTGCTTTGAAAAACATTAGCCTGGAAAAGCATATCTACCTTTTCACATTTTCTTTTAAGTAATATTCAAGTTGCACTTGTGGTTACACTTGAAAAAGCGCATGTAGCAGGCTGACTGTATGGTGTGTCTATACTTTAATATGAGAGGGGTTGTATGAAGTAACATAAATGGACAAAGCTTAACAAATCCTGTCACCAGAGCTTTAGCCTGATTGAACGAGGATGTGATCCTCACCTAAAACAGTGCAAACCATCTGAACAGAAATAGTCATAGAATCACAGTCACAAATGTATATTAGCCGTATAATTCATAGCTCAACCTTATTTATGACCTTTAGCTAAAAATGGTATGACTCAATTACATTTGGTTTGTGGGACCATACACAATTCACAGCACCAGCACAGACTGCCCTACACAAATATGTACAGCTCTGGATGAGCTCCTCCATGTATTATCTGAGTGGAGAACTTGAGTGGAGAAGGAAAACAGTGGTGGAAGGGCAAAAGCTGACTCAACTCAGATCACATCAGCTTGAAGATATTAGACAGCTTCTGTAAATTTATTTAAAAAATAGTGCACAGATTTTCTGTGCTGCATTTGAATATATAAGTAATGTGTGTAAGCTCTAGAAATAACTCTAACAGTGTCAAGAAAGACTGTCTAAACCACTGGAGATATTTTTATTGCCAGTTTTCAGCTACATTTTCTTCTATAAGTTTTAGCTTGGCAGTAAGTAGTCTGATAAGTGTACAACTTTCTGTTCTTAAGGGCTCAGCATAGGATATAGTTCTTAAGAAACCATTCATCTTAACCAGATTTATTCCACATAAATGAAGTTCACCAAGGAAATAGGGCCAGTTCTCTAATGTTATCATCAATTACCTGGATGCAGGGCTTGAAGGTATACTAAGTAATTTTGCAGATGACACTAAATTGGAAGGAACTTTCGAATCCCTGGAAGGTAGAGAGGCCTTGCAGAAATACCTTGACAAATTGGAAGGCTGAGCAATCACCACCTCCAACCCTCAGTATGAGTGCAGACTGGGGGACAAGAGGCAGAGACACTGGAGAAAAGCCACACGGAAAGAAATTTGGGGACTCTGGCTGATGGCAAGTTGAATGTGAGCCAGAAGCATGTCCTGGCAGCCCAAAGGGTCAACTGTACCCTGGAGTGCATCAGGCCCAGCACTGCCACTGGCTCTGTGCTGTGCACCTCCAGCACTGGGGGCAGGTCTGGGTGCCACAATATGAGAACACATTGGACAACAACATGTTGGTATTTGGACAACACTCCTAGACATAGAGTTTGATTTTTGAATATGGAGCCAAGAGTTGGACTCAATCCCTGTGGGTTCCTTACAACTCAGGACATTCTGTGGTTCTATGAAATTTTCCTCAGGTGATTATTCGCAGTCCTTCACACCCTTAATTCATAAAGGACCGCAGGAGAGCAGGCGCCAACAAGAGTGGACAAAGCCAGCATCAGGACTCCCTCTAAGAGGGTAAGAGTGCTGTTACACCCACCAGTTTTCACTGGGTACCCTTTCTTTTTCTCACAGCTACGAATTAGACTTGTAGCTGAAGTTCAATTCTGGCAGAAATTGTAGCAAGGATGAGGGACTTCTCTGCATCTTTTGCACCATTGTACTTCAAAGTTGATTAAAGTTGCAGTGACGAAGCAGCTGGCCAGGAAATCAGAAAACTCCATTATCTTCTGAGCTCTGCTGCCAATCTGCTGACTACAGCAGAGTGAGTGCCCCTTCATTTCTCATTTCTGCAGATTGCTGCTTGCGTGTCCTGCCTGGCTTAGGCGGCAGCTTTATAGGGTTGAGTGTCAGTGGGGTGTCATCCTGGAACTGCACACTTAATGCTTCCAATACTTGTGTGCAGATACATGTGCTTCTCTGCAAAGTGAGCTTCTCATCCCCAGTCTTCACCTTCTCCTTTCTGACCTTTCAAGACTTACTAAGTTCTTGCTCCTCAACCTTGCTGCCCTGAACATTAATGTAAGCCTTAACCTGGTGCTTTCAACCTGCCCAACAACTGGAAACAGCTGGGAAATCGCTCCTGTCAATGCTCTGAAACCTCATCAGGCGCTGGACAAGCCTGGTCCAAGCTAGGAAATAGTGCTGGTTACAGACCACAGCTTCCATCCCAGGCAGAAATCTTTTATGTGTAGGAAGATTATGTGTTGCATTTCTCTGCACGGACAGAGTTAAAATCTGTGTCCTGCTGTTGTGGCAATGGGAATTCTGCCTGTGGTAGAGGCTGACTCCCACCCCTGGCACCGTGGCGCTTCCTGCCAAGGTCTGCACAACTGAGCTCTGACCTGGCTCCCAACACAGAACAAGTACTGGCATGACACAGCTCATTTGTAAATCCTGACAGGCACTGGCAGATGTTATAATCTGAGTGACAAGCTCAGTCACTGAGCAACTCTTAAGGCCCAAGGGATGCTCCATGCTGGAGTTACTGTTCTCAAAAAGCTAGCTAGAGACAGCATAGAATCATAGAATTGCTCAGGTTGGAAAAGACCTTAAAGATCATCATGTCCAACCTCAACCTAACCATACTACCCTAACTATAACAACCATCCGCTAAATCATGTCCCTGGCTATACAAAAATTGAGAAGAATATGCCCATTAAATCAGTAGTTACTCCTACTTGTTCCCATTTGTAACTAATTTAAATGGAAGTCTTTTTGAACTTAAAATTTATGTCATAAGTGTAAAATGAGTTAAGACTCATAATATTTGGCACAGTGATGCTCAGTGCTTGAGTCTCAAGAGAGGAGAGGCATGCAGGGCCCGGGAACCTTGACAGCAAGAATCTCAGCTTCTCCCATCCCAGCATTACCACAAAAGCATAGGAAAGGTCAAGCAGATTTCTTGTAACAATCTAGTTGGGCTACTTATTCCAAGCAGTCTATTTTTAAAGTAGCTTTAAGCAATTAAATGCAGACAATTATGTGCCACCCACTTTCTTTTCATAAGCCCTCTGAGTTCTACAGAGAGTTTGGTTTGCTATGATCCTATAACAGCCAAATGAACTGACAGCATTCTCAGGTAGTCACAAAAGACAAATTAAAAATTGAGATGAAATAAAGCCCACTGTTCAATATGTTCACCACATAAAAAAAACCTGACTTTCATATTCAGAGTTTCAGGTTCTATTCTTGTCTGGCATCTGACAAGAACCAGACTCCAATTTTATTCTGACTTCAAATTCAGTTCAGGCAATTGCCTCCCCCAGTCTTGAGGCTGGCAACAAGAAGCAGTTATACAGTAGACTACTGGATATAAGAGTAAAAGCACAAAAAGGAGTTGGAACTTTTTTTTTTTTTTTTGAAGTATTGATAAGAAAGTTGTATTTACTGTAACTTAAAGATTCTCTTTCTCTAAAAGTAATGTTAGTATTGTAAGCATTGCTTTCGACAGTAGGGACCAAAACACCTACAAGGAAATGACTTTTAGAAACATGTCATTGAAAGTCCTTTGGGGAGGGACTTTTTATTAGGTAGCAACAAGATGGGGGGAAATGGCTTTAAACTGGAAAAGGGTAGGTTTAGACTAGATATTAGGAAGAAACTCTTTACTGTGAGGGTAGTGATACACTGGAACAGGTTGCCCAGAGAGGCTGTTGATGACCCCTCTCTGGAAGCATTCAAGGCCAGGCTGGATGGGGCTGTGAACAACCTGGTTTAGTGGGAGGTGTCCCTGCCCATAGCAGGGGGTTGGAACCAGAGGATCTTACAGGTCCCTTCCAACCCAAACTGTTCTATGATTCAAATGCCTTACTTCGTCTGCTGCAATACGGGATCTTTAGCTGCCTGATGGGTTAACCAGGAATGTACACAAGTGATTTTCCATAGGCATCTCACAATTTCCATTGCTTTATTCATCACATTTTGGGGAGAATCCAGTGTAAAATGCAGACATATCAGGATTAGACATTTGTTTAAAAATATATAAAGTTTTTCATGTTAGCAGAGAAAACCTTTTCTTCATTTCATATGTAACCAAGATAGGCTTAAAAAAATTACATTAGAAGCCTCTGAAAACGTAGAGGTTTCTTGTGAAGCCTTTTTCTAACCATAAAGCAGAACAGCATGTTCAGTAAGGTTTGTGCCAGTGAGTTAACTGCTTATTACCTTGCCATCTCCTACTTGCTTTCTCCCATTCCCTTCTGTACAGCCTTCTTCTTACAATTTTTCTTTCCTCCATCCTCAGCCACATCTTCTTTCTTTTGCTGATTAAAACTGATCATCAAAATCAGCAGTTCTGCAAGACGAGCCCTCCCAACCCTCATTTGAATCCACAGAAATGTCTGCAAACCTCCCCTCTCCTACACCACAGAAAGCATTAAACAATCAGCAGTAGTAGCAGCAGAGTGCCAGCACAGATCAGGGTGTGCAGCTGGGTCATCCCTCTGTGCCTGCACCACGGGGGCACATCCCAAATTGGAGAGTCTCACAGCTGAGCCCCATATACCCAGAAGCGTAGATTACTAAGAATATGATAACCTTCCATATGAGTGCAGCTGCATGCAGCCCTCACAACTACTTTTCCACGCTGTAATCCCCTCTCTGCTTTGGACAATAAAAATAAAGTCCACTTCAATTATTCCAGCCATTCTGAACCTCTTTTGGTAGATCCATATCTGTGACTGTGAATATTTTTCATAGAATGTTTCCTCTGATTTTTTATTTTTTTTTTTAACTCATGCTTAGTTATAATGAAAAATTGGAATACTGAAAGAGAAATAATACATCTTCTGCTTCATTCTTACTGGCTCTGTCCTGACCTTGGCTTTAGACAACACCAGCAGTACCTGATTTCAGGTAGCATTCCAAGTGCAGGTGTGCCATGGCCACACTACAACAGCTAACAGTACAATGAGAAATTTCTTCTTTGAATGCTTACTTGTAGCTCGTATGCAGAGAGCTATTAGCTAAAAATAAAGCTTAAAAATAATTCTTCAATAGACCTATAAGGGCATTGTATTTTTTCCCTTGTTAAAATGAAACCTTTTCAGTTGCCCAAAATTATCTTTAATTAGAATTGCATAACCTAACAATAAAACTGCTGATGATTAGAATCAGCAGACACATTCAGCTCATGGCTTTAATTAGATAAAGCTCTTCATCGCCAGCAGTAAGAGATGGAGCACTAGACCTCTTTAACATCTAAGCTGGAGAATATTTTACAATTGTGTTTAATATTGTGAGACAAAAGTTTACAGTGAGAGAAAAAACAATCTGCCAACATCTTTGTATGTCATGCTTGCTTAGCTGTTTGTCACGTCTTAAAGATAGATTGCTTTGGAAGAGAGATCAACATGGGGAGGGGGTGTCGCATGCATAGTGTCATAAAACTCGTGCATTCCTACACCACATAAGATGGTGGTTCACTAATGATCAAATTTATTAGTCTTCCCAGGGTTGCAGACTGTGAATTCCCAGTGCAAGCACTGGATGCTTAGAATACTCTCTGTCTGCAGGGTACAAGGCTATCACTGCCCAGCAGCAGTACCAAGAGTGTTTCATTGAGCTTTGCTCAAATCGGCACTGCTCACCCCTCCTGTGTTTCTCTGACACCCTTGAGAATTTGGGATCAAGCTCAGCTCCACTTTCTGGACTGATAAACTGTCATTTTTCAGTTCTTTAAATTCAGTAGTACATTGCATTGTGGGAGCATTTACCCTGAGCAGTCATACTCAGAGATATGTTAGATGGTCTTTGAAAATAAAAATGTTACGTGTTATTAGGGCAGTACTTCACTTTATCTCCCATCTCATTTAACTAAATTCCTCTGAACTGAACCTCTCACTACAAACCTATCTGACGTAATTGATCACTGTGATACGTGTCCTTATTTCCAGGCAGAATAGTACTGCAATTAGAAAGAAATTTTCTAAGGTATTTTTAAATCAGATGTCTCTGATTGTGAAGGCTTCTTAGACATTTTAAACTTTTTATTTATTTATATTGAAACCGTTTTTTTCTCATTTTAACTCTAGTGGAGAAACCAGAACCATCACAAACCATCAGAGTGTTTGAAATATGGCAGTTTTCAGCTAGCTGGAACAAAACTTGTTATCAAATAACAGGCCTGTTTTTCCCTCTTAAATAAGTATTCATGAGAAAAGCATAATGTTTAAGTTTCTCCAGCAAACCTTCTATTTTACTTGTACATTTAAAGATGGCATTTATAATGTTTTCAAAATGATCCTGAAGTATTTGCTTCCTGAAGCAAATTAATTCAAAAGGAAAACATTTTTTTCACTTCAGAAGATTTCATTTTGCAGTCCATAAGATTTTGGGTTGAGCATGGCACTATTTTTTTGGTGATAGATGTGGAGGTGCCGCTTTGTAATTATTGGTGAGCTTTTTGGATGGAACTTGTGATATTAACCAGATAAAGAGAGTAGCCACTAAAGGAGTACAATCAGTGCCTTCATCTTCAGGGTACCATAAAAATGCTATCAGTTGGGGTTAGTAGTAGAACTATGAGTTCTTTTCCCATTTTCTAAACAAGTGAGTGGCTTCCGTTTTGTGCAGTGATTGGCTTGTGTAGGGCTGCAAGATTTGTGGGCAGAGAAGTACTTCATCCTCCAGCATTAGCTGCACAAGAATGGGGAAACCTTATCCACAGATCAAGCACCAAACACAGATGTGGGCTTTGTCTTTGATTTCCAGTGGGAATAATACCTGAGAGAGATGTTAAGACACTACTCTAATGGTTGAGTTCTTTGATCTTCTTCAACAGAAGCCAGTGTTGAAATGCAAATTATTTCTTAATTACAGTACAGCATCTCACAGGATAGGGGATTTGGGTTGTTCTGTAATTTTTCGACCAGTAAAAAACCTTATGAAACTTCATGAGAATAGAGGAGCCTGACAAAAATAAAAGAATTCTCAAGCACAGATTTAGCAGTACAGTTAAGCACTTACTTTGCTTGAAAAACTTAGTTTGCCTGTTCTCCAGTCCCCCTCTCTGTAGTTATTGCATATTTCCAGGGACCAAGGAAAGGAAAGGACTCAAAATATGACAAAAAGTACAAATTCAACAAAGTGAACAAACAGTGATTCATCTTGGCTATGGTTGTCTATCGTGGTAAGAAGATACTGGCTCACTTGGGATTTGATAATTCTGTTTGGATACAATTAGCCCTTGAGTTACTCATGCACTTGTCAGGCTCCAAAGCTACAGGGTTTTGCAGATTAAAGGAAGTGTTTTATTGTGCTCGTAGAAACTGGCTTAAGGAAGTGTTTTTCAGTAAAACACTGGAAGAATGATATTTTAAAATAATAAGAAGAAATTAAAAAATACACACACAAGAACAGAACCTATTGTGGTACTGCAGAAAACATCACCTCTCCTCCTTAGAAAACGTGGTTAAAAGGCTGCCAGTGTTGAGAGTAAAAGGAAGGCTGGCCTCATACCAGGCTTAACTTAACCCATAATTAAGTTAGTGGGATGTGAACAACTCATTCTCACTCTTTTTGCACCACTTACCAATAAAGTGAAATGAGCAGACTTCTGATTCTCTTCTGTAAAAACTTGAGAGTTATCAATAAGCCACAGACAATGAACAGTGCTCTTTGTTTGTTACCTAGAACAATGCTACAGCATGCAGTTCCATTTGAAAGTATGAGGAGATTTAGGGGACTGCCGCAGTGAAAATAGTAAAATATTCCTATTGCTACACTGTCCTGGAGGAAAATACCCGTGTTTGTATATTTATCTATTCAAAATTTCTAGAAAGTTAAATTCTGTCATGTTTTCTTAGATGTACTTGGGGAAAGGCTAGGAAAAGTTTCTTGCATTATCAAGCTATTTGCATTGCAGACGTGGGAAACCAATGAAATTCCATCAAGGGCAAATTCATAAATAATCAACATTTTCACAAATAAGTTTAGCTTGTTTGAGTTTCATTTGCCAGCAAGGAGTACAGCTTTGTCATAGGGAGCCATAGGAAAGAGCTTGTGCAGAGGAATTGGCTTCGCGGTCACCTAGGTAGACACAGCTTAGGATTATGATATGAGGTCTGTGCCTTTCCAGAGGGACACATTGGTTTTGCTCGTATGGTATAGTGAAAGTTAAGTTCTTTGTATTTGTTTTGTGCCTTGTAGTTTTCATGCTTTCTAGGAGAAGCAGCAGAGATGTGGAAAGTGTTACTAACTGGCCACAAGGTCCAATGTATTCTGTGAATGTAAATTATTGCATTACCAAGTGTCAATAAGAGAAGTCACACTGATAAAGATCGTACTAAAGGAAAGCAGGCAATTAACTACTACTTGCAGTCACTGAAAATACGCTAGGAATTTTCACAAGAACACATGCACACGAGAACCACTGTTAGGATCAAGTTCCACCTTGGGCAATTCTTCTACCCTTTTCCTTTCATACTTCCCTGTACATTTTCAACTCATTACTTGGTTTTTTGTGCTTTTTTTTCTGCATTCCCTCAAGAGCTCTCTGTGTGACTAGCACATCACAATTATTGCTTTCCACCTCTGCACTGGCTGCATTTCAGGGGTGGCTGAGTAATCTGTTTATGTAAGCTCAGGATGTATTACCCTCTTCCTGATGAAAGATGTAATACCAAAAGCAATTTTAATGTGACAATTGATATTTTTTTAGTTTGATTTGGTTGTCAGAGCCTGTACCTAATGCTTATGTTACTGTAATTGCTCTTCTTATAGCATACCAGGCCTAAATAAAGGGATAGAGCAGAATGCAATCAAAAAGTCACTTGGAAAAAAAATGCCTCTTCTTTATAAAGAATGTGGAAAATCAAACACATCATAGATCTTCCTTTGAGCTCTGCTGTCTGAACTTTGGTAAAAGTAACCTACAATAGGGGGAGGACTTCAATTTCCATTTACGTGGAGATGGAGATTATTATGCATGTATATCTGCATTTTCTCCTGTATTAAAAATGCAGATCTTATCTGCCCTGGAAGATGCTTATCCTGAATAATTCAAATTGTCCTCTCAAGAAGAGAGTGGCAAAAAAAGTGTTCCTAAATCTGCTCTAAGATTTTTCTTAGTAGCATCAGTTAAACACGTACAATTGATTATTTGAGGAAAGTGAGCAGTTTTATCAAATCCAATAGCACTACACAACAAATACCATTTCAGTTCTCCAATTCATTAACAAATCCAGCGGTAAACAAACATTTCTTTGCATGATATTTCTGAAATGAAATAAGAACGGTATGGAAATAGCGATCATTTCTATGTCTTTTTAGACCCTTTTGTGCCAAAGAAGAAAAAGCAACTAGGGCAAGCAGCAGTAATAATTAAAAAAAAACAGTAGAGAGAGGGGGTGGGGGAAGATTCTACCCCTTAATCTTTTTTTTAACTGTGAATTTACACCATTGTTTAAAGTAATTTAAGTAAAAATATAGGTACCCTCCTGCATCAGTTTGCATCCAAAGTAAGCACTTGAACTTCAGTGAAAGTTTATCTTAGATTTTAATAGGTATAATAGAGCACAATTTGATTCTGTGATTGTAGTAATTAGTTACCTAAATAATGCCTTTATTTTTACTCCTGAAAAAAAAATAAATCAGAACTGACTATAATATGTTGAGATGGAAGGAAGCCAGCTGGCATGTCCATATCTATATGACTTTATAAATACACTGTTGTTAAATAATTTTGTGCAAATACAGAATCACAATTATTTAATTATCTCCTGCTTTTTGCCAAGGCAGTAAGCCTGTTGTGAATATGCCTCATTCAACTCGCTATGTAAAACTGCCTGAATATTTTCCTAAGCAATACTTGACAGTCACACCTGCCTGACTCCCCTTCAGTGTCTAGAAGGCAAGATAAAGAACAATATATCTTCAAAATATTCAAATTAATGCTAAGATTTTAAGTCCTCAGGGTTTTTCTACATAAGCATTGCACAGGAGATGCTTGCAAGGAGAGCCCACCTAGTAAGTGCTCAGGCTTTGATACATTCATCTCCTTCATCGTGTTTAGCCTTTGGCTTTCTCTCATATACAGCCTGCAAAACCCTAATATCTCATCTGTATCCCAGTGAAAAAGAAAATCTATTTTCAAGTTTCTCCATTTCTCTGCTGTTTGTTGTTGTTTTAATCTTTTAATAACTTTTCATTCTGCTTCGTGGCCAATCCTGTATTTCTGTGGTTGATGTCAGTTTGCATTTATAAATTATCAGATATCTCAAAGCAGTCTAGAAATGCTGCCCATATTCATGGACGTGTCTAGACTGTTTGGCTAAGCTGTGTTATATGGAAATTGCAGATATTATAGCATTGACATCTCATTTATTTTTAACTATTACTCATTAAATAAACAAAGAAACGGGAAAAAATGGCAACTGCCTGCTACTGTCCAGCAAACAAATCTAATCCCAAAAGGAAGAGAGGCTTCTCAAAGGTCTAATGTTCTTGAGAGTTAGTTTCAGTCAGTTTTCTTAGTCTAGCTGGGAGTTTAGGAAGTTTCCATCGACCTCAGTGGGACAGGCATCTGAAGACATATTCCAGGGCAGAGACCCAGGTTCATAGTAAGTTTCTGCTAATCTACATTGTTTACAACAGGAAGTATTATAATCCAGTTTTCCAGTTAAAAATAAATAAATAAGTATATTCCTGAATCTTTCCATAAACTTAAAGTTCAACAAATCTTTGTATTTCATATAAAGCAGGTGAAATATATGACTTCAGTTATTTTCCTTTTAGAAAGTCTCCATGCTTTCTGGTCCTCTTTCTTTGTCCAGTCATGTAAGGGTGCACGATATCTTAGGAGGGACATAAGTCTTCTCCTTTTTAAGTTGTAACTTCAGTGAGTTATGAGTTGTGTTAATCAATATATCTGTAATTTAGAGAAGAATTGTCTAAACTTGTGATTTTGCGATTTACAAAATACCTGGTCACTTCCACTGACGTAGAAGTATCTAGACCATTGATTCTCAAGTAATTGTTTCTCATACTTGTGAAGACCACCATTCTCAAGGTTCTCTTTTATGACAAAGAAATAGCACATAAAAACAAGTGTCATGATCTCAATTAAATGTTTACAGAATTAGGAGTGTATCAAGTCTCACCCAGTCTAGTAGATTTCAGTGCAAAAGATGTTATTCCTTCATTGCTGCAGTAAAAAAAATCAGGAAACTGCTACTTGAGTTCATGAAAATTGCACATCTGTGTCATCTCACAGATTAGATCAGTGAGTCATAGTAGTCATATCCATTTTCAGGAGCTGATTGATAACTGCAGATAAAAGATCTTATAAGAAGTAATTTCCTGTCCCTTAGCCATGCTAGGCATTTGTTGTTCACACCACGTGTTTGTCAGTGTTGGTCCTAAGAATTTTCACTGATGATTTTGTAACTCCTCCATCAAATTGCTTGTTCTGCTGCATGACTTCCTTTATTGCTAAAGTATCTAGAGTCTCATACTCACAAACTGGGCTTAAATCACATGCATCTAAATGAATGATCAGAAGCAGCTAGCATGGGTTTATGAAAGCTAAGGGAAGATGAAAAGGCTGTGAATGTTGTCTACCTGGATGTTAGTAAAGCCTTTGACAGTCTTCCACACAGTCGTCTCCTCAAGAGGCTCATGGCTTGGACAGGTGTACAGTTTGCTGGGTGGATGGCCAGGCCCAGGGAGTCCTAGTGAATGGAGTTAAATCCAGTTGGCAATTGGTCCCAAGTGGCATTCCCCACAGCTCAGTCTTGGGGCCAGTTTTTATCGTATTTATCATTGGTCTTGATGGGAGAATCAAGCATATCCTCGGTAAGTTTGCAAACAATACCAAGTTGAATGGTTGGACTATATGATCTTGGAGGTCTTTTCCAAGATTGGTGTTTCTATGATTCTAAGTTAGGATAGGCTATTCATGTACTTGAGGGTAGAAAAGCTGTGCAGATGGATCTGGATAAGCTAGGTTGATGGGACACATCCAACTGTATGATGTTCAAGAAGGGTAAATGCCAGATGCTGCAGTTGGGTCATAAAAACATTATACAGAAGTATGGGCTTGGAGAAGAATGGCTGGAAAGCTTCTCAGAAAAAAAGGACCTGGGGGTGACAGCTGGCTGAATGTGAGTTACCAGTGTGCTCAGGTAGCCAGTGGCGTCCTGGCCTGCATCAGATTTCTGTGTGTCCAGCAGGACTACAAAATTGACTATCCCCTTGTACATAGTACTGGTGAGGCAGCACCTTCAATACTTCGTTAAGTTTTGGGCCCCTCACTACAAAGATTTCAAGTTGCTTGAATGTGTGCAGAGGAGAGCAACAAAGGGGCTAGAAAATGTGATTTTTTGAGGAGTGACCGAGGGAACTGAGGCTGCTCAGTTTGAAGAAAAGGGGGTTGAAGGAAGACCTCATTGCTCTCTTAGAACTACCTAATTGGGAGATTGCAGCAAGAGTGTCATGCTCTTTTCTCGGGTGTGAAGTGATAGATCATAAGAAGATGGCCTCAAGTTGTACCAAGAGTGGTTTAGGTTGGGCATTGGAAAAAATTTCCTTACAGAGAGGTTACTCAAACACTGGAATAGGCTGCCCAGGGATGTGATGGAATCCCCATCCCTGGAGATGTTTAAGAGATGTATGAATGTGTTGCTAAGGAACATGGTTTAGTGCTGGAACACAGTAGGTCAGGTTAATGGTTGGACTTGGTGATCTTGAAGATCTTTTCCAACCTAAATGATTCTATGATTCTAAATTTGGCTTAATTATAATTTGGGTAAATCATGGTTTTATTTAGCATGCTGAAATGAAAGGTAGACAGTACATGTCCTCTGCTCAGCCTTGATGGGGACATGGGAGATGAGTAGTCTCTCGGCTGACCGACAGAGAAGAAAATTTCTAAACCAGATGCATTTTCAGTTTTGAGATCGTTTAATTACTTGCTAAGCAGAACTACTTACCAAACACAAACAAAATCAGTTTAACAGCAAGAGAATTCACATCAAATAGCCTAATTGTCAAGCTACCACTTCAGCAGCAGTGGTTTAAAAAGGTGAAATAAGTGGATAAGACAGCAGGTGATTGGGTTTTTTTATTTGCTTTGTTTTGTTTTGCCTTGTTAAGTAGCAGATGTGAGTTCCTTCATCCTTCATCACATCAGAGTGAGTCAGGATTGGAGGTACTATTATTTCAACTATACTTGTACAAACCAAAGATCTTTCCATTCCAGTATCTTTGAACTCAGAAGGTTTATTGGTACTGAAACCACTCAATAGTTGCCAATCAATCAGTATAAATCCACTGATATTCTGAGGCTCTACAATTCACAGTTACTCCACCAAAACTATCATCTTAGTGAACTTCAGTTCCAGGATACTTGTCTGGTGTTTAAAAAAAATCTATCCAAAGATGGAACGAAAATCTTGGAAGTGTAATTCTGATATCACTCACTCAGCTATGCTCAGAGAGGGGAAGAAATCTTGTTTTGCAAGCAGATGCTTCTCACTTTCCCTTAATGCTTCTCACTTTCCATTCTTGTTTCAGAATTCATCAACTTATCTTTAAACAGCAATACATAAGAGAGCATTTAGCTTAGTATTTAGTTCAGTCAAGCTTTAAAAAAGTCTGTTTCTTCATAAAAGCCTAATTTTGGGAATTTATGTGTATTTTTTTAGTGTAGGCCAATTGCTTCATGCTACTAAGGCAGAAAAGGCAAAGATTTACTAATGTTGTCATTTTGGAAGTGTACGCAGTGGCTGTAGGAAGGCAACCTCATTACACACAATCAGTTGTGCAGTTCTCATTACACAATTGAGTTTCACTTTGTAGTGCCAGCCAGTCCTACAGCATAATACAGCATAATGCAACTGAGTTATGTTGTAAACTGGGAATTTTTTTTTTGTCTACTTTGTTCTTCTTCCCTCAGAGAGGTTTGTTAGTGTTACCTGAAAAGTGCTGTTTGATACTTGCCTTTTAAAGAATTATGTCAAGGGGATAATTCTAGCTACTTTTCATGCAGACACTTCAACACCTGTTTCTCCTTCATTTATCTGCCAAGGAATATTAGTTCAGGATAACACCCACTGATTTCATGTAATACTGCTATTTTGTTTTGCCTCATAGTAATAAAGGTGAATAACATAAGTGACTTCTCTAAAGGCAAAATTATACTTAACAAAATCAAGAGATACATAGGTTATATGATAATCTTACTATAACACTGGGCTAAATTTAAGATGCTATCATATATATCTGTCTTGTTTTTTCATAGTGTATCATCTGAAATGTGCACCACTCCCATATTCTCTGAGCCTTCTCTTTACTGTGTCAAATTCTAAAATCTTGTAGTTAACTAGTTTCAAGCAACCTTGCAATATTTGAAGATTATCAGTGTCACCCTTTCCTGCTGCTTATTCCTCATTTGCAATTATAATAATCTGTGATATTTCAACCATCTCCACAGCAACTAATTATGATGGCAGAAATAGACTATTGCTATTATGCAACAGAAATAACTTTTACAAAAATAAATCATCCCAATCTTCCTAGTGTAAAAATAATAATAATAATAAAACAGGATAAATTGGAAATAGAAAAATATTTAGGTAGATTTAATCAGTGTGTTGTATTATTTCTTCACTTACGTCTGAATTTTGGATTTATTTCATGAATATTTTAATTAATGTATTTATAACTACCTGATGGCATTTTGATAGTCTTCTGAAAAAAATTTTTAAGGTAATATCAACTTCCATCAAACTTGGAAGTGTACATGGAATAGTGATTTGCAGCCTCTCTCTATCTCTTCTGTGAAGCATTAGTCAGACTCTGCAGAACAGCTTGGCTTTATTTTCCTTTGTTACCACAAACCATCCATAGTTGGGTCGTTACCCTACCTTGGGCAGGCTTTCACATTTCAAGTTTGCATTCCATTGACACTTTTCATATTGCATTGTCAAAATGCAATCAATAATAATCAAGATTTGTCCAACATGAAACGCATAAAAAAAATAAATAACAACAAAAATCCTCACTCAGCTTTCTCAGGAATTAATGAATAAAAATAGTGAAGCCTGCAAGACCTATGATGAAAGTATCCTAAACCTGGCTGACACAATAGCTAGCATGCTACTTTCGCAACTGACACTACCCAGGCGATGAAAGCTAAATCCATTTTTGTAATTTTAGATGCCAGTATGTTGAAGTCTGTATTACTTAACAGGACTGATTTAATCATGCAAGAAAAATCCCCTGACAGGCATAGTAAGGAGATAAAATTCAGGTTCCTTTCAAAGGCAAATTAGATGCCTTTGCACATTCCCAACAGTTAGGTAATTGAATACACTGTAGTTTTGTGTGTTAGGATCAAGGGTGTTTTCTCCTGATTCATTAAACGCATCCTTTAAAGAAAAATGTGGCTGAAGTGAGACATAATAGATCAAACCAAAGTCTGTGCAGTTCAGTGTGTTTCTCCAGTCAACAGATTTAGTAGAAGCAGTCTTTCAGTATATAAAGGTGGGCTGTAAGAAAGGAGGAAACAGACTCTTTAGCGGGGTCTGTTGTGATAGGACAAGGAGAAATGGTTTCAAACTAAAAGAGGGGAGATTTAGTTTGGATCTAAGGAAGAAGTTTTATACAATGAGGGTGGTGAGGCACAGGTTGTCCAGAGAGATTGTGGAAACTCCGTCCCTGGAGACATTCACGGTCAGGCTGGGCAGGGCTCTGAGCAAAGAATGGAGCTGTAGGCGTCCCTGTTCATTGCAGGGGAGTTGGAATAGATGACCTTTAAAGGTCCCTTCTAACTCAAAGGATTCTATGGTTCTATGAATATGTTAGAAGCAGGGTGAGTATGTACTTACCTATCCTCTCGCATACCAAATCAGATCCCAACCCTCAGAAATTCATCAGACGAAAGTTGTATCCAGGCCCCCAGATCTAAAAGTCACCTGTGGGCTTATTATGCATTATTATTTGAATAATGTTATTTTAACCAAATTACATTTTTGGCCTTAATGGACGTCACTTCCCAGTTAATTCCACAAGAGAAAAATACATTGCACTTTTTTTTTTCCTTTTTTCACATACACATAGACAGTTTTGTTTGATGCTCTTTATTTCTTGCATTTTACAAGTGAGTGAATTCTGTTACAAACCTCCACTGTATTCCCAATTAGCAGCCCATTTCCCAGAGTAAAGAGCTCTGTTTTGCAGTGTTTGCTCTAGCATGGCCTATGGTCCCAAGGGCAGATAGTGCAGACTGACTGGCTTCTCTGTGTTGTTATGTCTCTTCATTTGGAGCAATGGAATGTGAGCATGGTGAATGAGAGCAGGAGCTCCTGCTGCTGCCACAGATAGTCCCAGAGCAAAAGCCCTTCTGCAATGAGTTTTCAGTTATTAGCGGATCCAGAACAGCCCCTGTGGATGCTTTAGAGAGCCAAAGGAGCCATGTCTGGTGCTGCTCCCACCACTGCGTAGAATGTGTGTACTGATGCTGGTTTGTACCCCAATTTCTCCTTCAATGGAACTGTCTGGTTCATGCAGAACACAGCCAAACTGACTGCTACCATGCACTTCTGTGAATGTCAGGGTACCAGAACCTTAGTATAAAAGTTGACACAAAAAATACAGCTTCACCATTATTGCTTACTCATGTGCAAGATACACCATCCCTTTAATGTGTCTTCTTCCTTTTTCTCCATAACTTGTTTGGTTCTACTGTGTCATTTTGGCAAATGACAATTAGACTGGCATTAGCCATAGATTAGCACAGAGGAGCTATATTTATTTCCTAATAATTCCTGGTTTCTGTTTCCTGTTTTTCTTTTTTTTTTTTCTTTTTCCTATACTTTCCAAGCACTTTTATTCAGGGGAAATGACATCTAGCTATCATTGTGTGCATACAGTTAGGGCAGACTTTTCCCAAATGTGTTTTGTTTGCTTTTATCAATTTGTTATTTGTCATTTAGTATCGTAAGATCTTCTGTGGCTCTTTACAGTCAACTTAATTTGGCCACAGTCAGCAAATTTTGTTTTCTCCCTATTGCTGCCCTTTCTGCAATTAATCTTTGTGAAAAAGAGAGCAGGGCCTACCACATCTCTCTGTTACACGTATGGGACATTCCTCCTCACTTTCTAAATGTTGTTAATCCTCTGGAGGACATTCATTCTCATCTTATGCAATTTTTATTGCTTTAATGACTTTAACAAAAGGGTTTGGGAACTCCAGAAGCACTATATGGAGCAGAACATACATTCATTGGTTTCTATGAGCTTCTCCCCTCAAACCCAGGATGATTCTTCTCTCATCTCTCTTCTCTTCTAGGTCTCCTATTTTTAGGTTTATCCTCTGTAGTTTTTCCTAGACTGGTGGTATGGAAACCGAGCTCACTGGTCTGTAATTCCTAAGCAACTTTTGGACTCTTCACATTAGCAACTTTTTTATCTTATCTAAGTTATATGCCACGTAATATCCTTCTAGACTGCTGCTTTTAACCTTAGGTCATCTATGAATCTAACAGTTCTGTGTTTTATTTTCTACATTTTTAACAGATACACTTTATTAGTCTCTAGGCAGTCGAGACACTTGAACTGGAATGCTGAGATACCAGACTTCAGTTCTACCCTTCTTTTATGTAATGTTACCTACCTTTGTAATGTGATAGCACTGTAAGAAATGTGTCTAGGCTATTATTGTATCTCCGTCACTTCATTGTCCTTCCTGCCCATCCATCTCCAGATTTGCCTCATATCAGTACTTCAGTTCAGAAATGTTATTGTCTAAACTCTTTGGCGTCTTCAGCTCTGTTTCCCCATCCCAACTATGTTTTTGCAGACAAAAAAAAAAAAAAACAAACACTAAAATCATATCTAATACTAAATGTAAAAATGCTGCATTTTCTCAGATCACTTCAGCATCATATTTGCTAATGAAGCATATTTTAGCATATTTGCTAAAAAAAAACATTTTATCATTGATGGACGTTAAAAATATTAGCTCCAACTTAAATAGTGGAACAATTCATGCTACTAAGCAGGATGGTGCATGCAAATTCTCGTGAAGCTATTCTGAATTCATATGACTGTGGCTGAGATCCCGATCTCCTCCTCCTTTTTTGATCTGTTGTTTCTGGAGGACTGGCTTGTATTGTGGAAAGTTTCCCTCCATATGGGGAAGTTATGTTTTTAGCCAAAACAGATCAAGACAATCAAAGGCAAACAATCAGACCAAGCCTCTAAATACATTAAGTATACTGAAATGACAAATGCACAACATTACTTCAACAACTTCCAGCTTCCAAAACAGGAAGTAGACCACACTATTGCAATAAGAGATTGGTGTTAAAGATAAATAAATACATAAAACTTTGCTTTATTTCAGCATTAAGCCTGCTGTGTACTGACCAACTGGTGCTGTTGCACAAGCTGAAAATATCATCCAAAGATAATTGCTGGATGATATGACAGCTGCAATTTGGGAATTTTCATATTTTGAAGGAAGTGTCTGTTGCTCTGTGATTCAGTCATCCCTATAATCAAGTCTTAAATGAATGATTTCCTGTCTGGTTCCTAACTAGAGCTCTGTGTTGAAGGGATGTGGGCAGTTCATTCTCATAACAAATGTATTTTTAATTTGTGTGATCTTAGTTGACATTTTCTGGGTGTAAAAAAGGTTAGTGATGGTCTCCCAGAAGAATTTGTTATCCTAACGGCTTCTCTCTCAAAAAGGTGCCAAGACAATTTTGGATTTAAATAGGTATTGCTTAGTTTCAAGCTGTGCTTTGTGATGTTTATTTTAAATAGTTGTACATATGGATGTAGATATACAACTATCCAAACAATCCATCTGCTTTGTGTGTCTATTTGGGAGTCTGCATTGTACTAATCATTCCAATGTAAATGAAGAATTTTTTTCCTAAACTGTGATTTACAGCAGCAGCATCACATGTGCAACAAACACTTCGGGGCATCATTTTGTGCTGGTGTTTTTCATGTTATCCCTAATCCCTATTAGGTGAGATAGGAATTTCTAGTAGATAAAGCTGTCTCTATAGCCAAAGCAAAATTTCATTAAGGAGTAAGGCACTATTTTTGCACATCTGTCTGTGGGTACCAGGCAATTTATGTTGGTAAAGTTATAGCTGTAAGGTAAATCCAAGCTGTAAAATGAACTGCACAGCAGTTTGCTGTTACTATAAGAAGAGCTGTGTTGCTTGTCTTACTGATTGCAGCTGTTTCTTCTATCAGCACTGTGATCCTCCCAGATGGCAAACAAGGGGACCAGACACCAGCCAGTAGTTTGCTTGTCATCTCCCAGTAGTCAGTCCAAGCAATCATCTTCCCTTCCTACCCATCCGCTGTAGCTGCTTTAGTTTTATCTTGATATTTTTCCACGTTGTTTCTCACCAAGATAACTGACTTCTTCATCCTCTAGAAGTTACGCTGTATAATCCAGTTTCCTGACATCTGCCAGACTTACTTCTGTATTATCTACTCTGTATTATGCCATCTGGATGCACTGTCTGATGAGGAGCGAATCCAAAAGCAGCAGCTTGCCTGGTTATTTATATCCCATGTGTAAACTATTCTGAAGAGAATTCTTTTCAGCTGCAGAAAGTCACTTGAGTTGTATTATTCAAGCAGTGCCCACCATGTAGATGATTTGGTTCTTGCTCGAAAGTGTCTTCAAGTATTAAGTAGTGGAACATTGCAAAAAGACATTTCTGCCATTGCAAATGACACTGCAGATCCCTAACAGCTGTATCATCTGCCTGGGTACCATCTTGGAGCAAAGGAAGCACACTTCAGGAATCCCACCTGGCTGCTCACTGATTAGCTTATAGCATAGCTGTTGTTTCTTACACTGCTGAAATCTGAGACTGGGAGGTGCCTAAAGCACACTGAGTTACTTAAAAAAAAGCAGTCATTCTTTGAGCTATGTAGCTGCTGCTCTTCCTACAGATTTCTTTCTAATAATTTCAGCTGGCAGTACCAGCCTTATCTGGTTGCAAAAAAAAGCCACATTCTTAGTTTAGCTGATGCTACAACTTCTGTGTGTTTGTTCCAGGGCAGAAGCCTGTAGGAGAAACCATGATTTCATTCACTTGTGATTCATCTGAAGACACAGGTGGATATTCTATCATTGTGTCAGCTGCCTTCTGCTGGCACTTAGGACACAGCTTCATTTCAGTTAGAACAATGGTGGTAATAGCCATATTCAATTTATCTCTAGTTAATTAGGATGAAATAGCAATTCAGCGTGGGCTCTTAAAGCCTGCCAGGTTTCTTACTTGGATGAAAATCTTCAAGGAAGGCAGTACCACCTCCTTCCATACTGTTTTTGATGCCTAAATTATATATATTCAGAATTCCCAGGATATGACTTTCTGTGCTGTAATCACACTGTAATTGTAGGGCAGGTGTTCTCTAATGTATGCTATGTTATGTTCTTGCAAGTTTCTTTAAATAAGCCACAGAAGCTCATTTTTCATTAAGTGATGTGGAAGCAATATATTTTGGTGATTCAACTTTCCAGTTCTAGTATCCCTAAGAAATCACAAAAATGCTTTGCTACAGTTCCCAGGAAAGAATGCAAGGAATGCCTTTTCTTTCTTTTTTCTTTTTTTTTTTTTTTTTTTGCAACCCATTCTGGTCAGCTTTCTGAATACTTCCTAGCCTTCTGTACATTCCTACTCATGTGTGACAAGAAAACCAATTATGTACAAAGAGAGTTGTCCTGGTTTCAGCTGGGACAGAACTGATTTTCTTCAGAGCGTCTGGTACAACTGGGCTTTGGGAAAGAAACCAATGTTGATTACACACTGATGTTTCAGTTGTTGCTGAGCAGTGCAGTACAGAGCTGAGGATGTTTCAGTTTTCAGTTTCTCATACTGCCCTGCCAACAATGGGGCTGGGGGTGCACAAGAAGCTGGGAGGAGACGGAACCTGGACCTAAACCAAAGGGCCAAAGGGGTATCCCATTCCACATTGCATTATGTGAACAAACTGTAAAACCAGTTGGCTAGGGAGTCTGTTGTTGTTTTGGGACTGGCTGGACATTGGTCAATGGGTAGTGAGCAGGTGAGCAGTTGCTTTGTGCATCCCTTGCTTTGTGAGCGTGTGTATATATATGTGTGTGTGTTTATATTTACTTATTGTTATTTCTTCTTTTCCTGTCTAATTGCTTTTTAATAGTTTTTTACAAGTTCTACTTTTTTCTGATTCTCTTCCCCATCCCACTGGGAGGGTGGGCAGTGAGTGAAAGGCTGTGTGGTGCTCCACTGCTTGACAAGTTAAACCACAACAGGGGTGAAAATGCAGGTCTTTTCAAAATACTATTCATAGACTATCACATTACATTGACCAAGTTCTGCTTTGCTTATTAGCTGAGCAGTTGGGGACAGTGCCATTTTTCTTCTGGATATCTAGGGACTTGTTTTCTTCTCACTTCCATTCTCTAATATATTTTTTCAAGCCTTTTGTTATATTTGTTAAGATCCTTTATTTTAGCTCCTGTTTTCATGCATTCATCTTTTTACAGACTAGCTCTGTTGAGCCTGTGAAATCCATTATGTTGGGTTTCTTTGGATCTAGTTGAAGTCCAGTACTTTTCCTAGGAAAGTAGCTTCTTTTATTGATTTTTTTAAAAGTCATTTTGTATATGAAAAATCTACAGTCTGTCTGCACTTGAATGAGATTTCTGATTTCTTTGGTTCAGTTCCTTCTTTAATTATATTAAAGGGAATCATTCAAATATTATTTCTCTGGCTTTTCTTGTGTTTGCTGAATTTGGGTTTGTACATTGACTGCATTTCTGATTTCCACTACTGTTTCGTGATCTTCTTTGCTTATTGTGGTTTGTAGTACCTTGACTAGCTCCTGTAATTCTATGTTTACAGTTTTGACCTTGAAACCCTTGAAATCCTGAGCCTGTCTTCTGACAGCTTACTTTCAGTATAAATCAGTATAAATCTAGTTTTCTTAAGGTTGGTTTCACCTTTTCTGCAGTTTTACTTTCATCGGATTCTATCAGTAAAGAGGAAATAATTCAATTTTCATCTGTAGCCAGCAGGTCTGACAACTGTTATACCTTCTAAACCTTTCTAATTAGTAATTGGAAATTTGAGGTTTGAGCCTGCATTCCCAAAGCAATGTGAACATTCCTGCTATGTAAGTTCAATGGCTAGGCTATAGCAAATGACAGTTGTCCATGCTCCTATTCCAGTGCTTCTTACAGGAGATGGACTGGTATTTTCATTTTGTATAAATGTAAGTGGAGGCACTATGCCCTAATATAATCTCTGTGTTTTAGGTAATAGTAATCTAAAATAAATCTCCTTGCACTTTCAGTACTGAAAATAAAATAAATAGTTTGTTTTGGCTTTGGGCCTCTTTTTCCCTGTTATTTTATTTATATTAATTATAGATTAAAAAAACAGTGCATCTAGAAGGCTCATTTTATAGCCTAGTGCGTAGGCCAGTGGCTACACAATGATTGCTGTTAATTATTTGCAAATGATCAAATAGGTGATCAGCTGAGTTGTTTTGACTTGTCTGTACCTCCCTTTGCCACTTCTATAGCAACAGTAGTACTGTTTTGCTTCTCCAGTGGTTTTAGTTACTCTTTCAGTGGGGTATCAATACTGTTCCTATTTTATTGGTCTTACAGCAACTACCACAGAAGTTTTCCAAATGTTTCATATACTAAAAGGGATTGATTTTGTCAACACAAAGAGTCGCCTGATTTGGAGAGATATGCATAGTATTTTATTTTTTAAGAAATCAAGCTTAACTTTTAGTACCCTTACATCTTTTTCCAACTGACGTTCACTTATTTGTGATTTCATATAATGGAAGTGCTTGGCTACAGTCAGAACAGGAAATTCATAGGTGGACATCAGTCAAACAGATGCTTCTAATCCTTTCCAGGTAGTTATCAGAGACAGATTTTGTAGATAGTACTGTTATAGGAAAATCCTGGCTGAGACTACAGAGACCCAAAACCTTTGTGAGAAACTTCAAATCTCAGGTACTCAGAAACCTGTTGAGATAGTTTTCCTTCCTTCAGGCTCCGAGAGATATACTAATGTTATAAGCAAAAAAAAAAAAAAAAAAAAAAAAAAAAAAAAAAGTATCGAGGGCTAGGCAAAGCAAAAGAGCTATTTCATCCAAGCTATGTTTTAACATTGCTCAAACCTCAAGCTCACAGCAGTGATGCTACAAATATTGAATCAATTCTAAAATTAATAGAACTCTGTATGAGCTGGCACACCTTTGTTTTCCTCAACTTTGTCTGAGACTTTTGTCTGTATCTTTCATAACATTTTCTTCTTCTGTGAGTTTTGATTTCAAGATTAGATTCAGTCCTCATTTTGTGCTTCTCCAGCTCAGCTGCTCACCGTTAGCTTTCTTTGCAGTCTGGAAAGAAGAACAGGCATTTCCAAGGTGCAGTTTAGCCTGTTTTAGATGTTACATTAGGCTGAGGTCAGTCACGCCTGAGAATTGCTCTTACTATATAAGGGGACCAACTTGGAATCAGAAGCTCACACTGTATGAATTTAACAGGCGAATCCTGCTCTGTTTGATTATCAAGAAAGTCTACATAGGTAGAAGAGTTTCAGTATGGTACAACATGTTATGATAGATAATCACAGAATCACCAAGACTGGAGAAGACCCCCCAAGATCATCCAGTTCAACCATCTACCTACCACCACCATTTCCCCACTAAACCATGTCCCTCAGCACAACATCCAAACATTTCTTGAACACCTCCAGGGATGGTCACTCCACCATCTCCCTGGGAAGCTCATTCCAGCACCTGACCACTCTTCTGGAGAAGAAATTTTTCCTAAAATCCAACCCAAATCTCCCCTGGAGCAACTTGAGGCCATTCCCTTTTGTCCAATTGCTAGTTATGCAGGAGAAGAAGCCAACCTCCAGCTCACCACAACCTCCTTTCAGGTCATTGTAGAGGGCAGTAAGGTCTCCCCTGAGCCTCCTCTTCTCCAGACTAAACAATCCCAGCTCCCTCAGCCACTCCTTATAAGACTTGTGCTCCAGACCCCTCAGCAGCTTAGTTGCCCTTGTCTGGACACACTCCAGAGCCTTAACGTCTTTCTTGTAGTGAGGGGCCCAAAACTGAGCACACAGTACTCCAGGTGTGATCTCACCAGGGCTGAGTACAGAGGGATGGTTATTTCCTTGCTCCTGCTGCCTACACTATTTCCTTTATACGCCAGGATGCCATTGGCCTTCTTGGCCACCTGGGCACACTGCTGGCTCATGTTCAGCCAAGCATCAACCAACACCCCCAGGTTCATTTCCTTCACACATAATTCATCTCACCTGGAAAATTCTCCTTTGTAAATCTAAAGGAAATTAATGATAGTTTTTCTTAACATTGCAAAATTATTAGTTCAGTTGCTTCTAGTTATTGAGAACTGAAACATTAGCAAAGCAATTTTTTACCTATTGAATTCAAATATAATTGATGCACCAGGAAGCTCCTCCTCTGTGCTTCGTTCATAGCTAATGATCTTTGTTTCCTAAAATCATCATGAAGAGTATAATGACCTTTGAAAGAAAGAACTCATGCAAAGCAGCCCCCAGTGCTCTTTAGGCTTAAGGGCAACCTCAGAAGAAAGCAGGGGTAAGAGTCTGCTGGCTAGCACTGACATAGGTTTTAGTTTTGATTGCCAGATATATAGAAAGGGCAGGACTTGTGTGTTTAGTCCACTCCTTGGTTTAAACAGCAACATGACAAGTTATGTGAAGGGGAGATGCATGTTGGAAGAGTTCACCTGAGATGTCTTGGTCCTGGGGCGAAGAATGGCAGGACAGAAAGGTCAGATATCCTGACTACATAAATGCCTCTTTGGCTGCTTAATAGAACAGCAGAGGCACTTGGCACAAAGGCAGCAGCATGCTTCAACTTCTCAGCTGGAGGAATGGCCCACAAGCCATCGTGGAGCACAGCAGATTATTAGAGGAATAAAGACAAAACTGTGCTTGATTTCCAGAATGGAGGGGCTGGAAATCCTCATGACCTTGTCAGGGCTTTAATGGGTCTGCCACAGAGAAGAGCTGTGTTTGAACAGTGGAGGGGTGCTGCTCCTAGGGGAAGAGTTCAAAAACACTAGCTCAGGAGCATTAATAAAAATATTTCCCACTGTTTATTCATCAGAACTTGAAAGTAATAGCTACTGCAGAGCTCAGTGGCAAAATCTGTACATTTATGTCATGAAACACAGACATCTCACTTCTAGAAGCTGGTAACAGTATTTATTGGAAAACGGATGAATTTGTTAAGATAACCGGTTTCTTGTATAAGCAGTCCCCATAAAGAGGGCTTAATGCTTATTTCTAATCTCCTGGAAGATTGTACAAATGAACAAAATGAGGTTAATCACCAAGGAAAATCACCAATGAAGCAATACATCTTTTGTTAAGTATTAATTATATTTTATTTGTTCCCATCACAGAATTTACAGGGTTCTCATGAATCGAGGATTAATTCAGAGGTTTTTTATTTACTGTATGTTTTTTATTTATTTTATGTACTGTGAATGGATCCCCTCTCAACTGAAAGTGAATGAATTCGTTCTGTATCAGCTTTCTGCTTGAAAATAAAATCCTTCGTAAAAGATCTGGCAATCTTTGTCAGAGAAATCCGGGCAGAGTGAAACATTTGATTGTACAAGCTGTTAGAGCCTAATGAGTTCTGCATCTAGACACTTGTATGTTGTTTTTTTTTCACTTGATCCTGCAGTAGCATAGCAGTTTACTCATTTTAATGTGCAAGACTTGTTCGGGAAGAAGATTTGTAATAAGAGAAAGCAGCGTGTTCCATCGTTTTAGTATAGCATCTGTTATTATCATTCAGTGCTGCTCTTAGCCCAGCATGCCCTTCCTCTAAATATCTTATTAATTAAACTGGCTTAGTAGGAAAATAATTAATACTTTCAGTTCTATGCCTACTTAGAAAGGATTTGGAAACTGAAAAAAAGATTGCTTTCGTCTAAGCTTCAAACTGGCGTGGTTTGATTTGGGTTATGGGGGTTTGATTTTCTTTTTGCCATTCTGGATTAGAAACAGATTACAGCTAAAAGGGGGTGTGTGAAAGAAGCTATGTATTTAGTCTTCTGAAAATTTAGATAGACTGCTAGGTGGACTGCAAAATAATCTGTGTTTCTGAGAATTCTTGCCCTATATTTGAATATGTTGCTCATAGTGATAGTTTTGGGAAAGTTACTCCTCTGCTTCTGCACAATATCTAGGTGGCCCTGGTTAGGACTCAGACCCCAGAAGTATTACTGGGTTTCTTACTGCTGCTTTTATGTGATGGGAGTGCCTGACCATGAAGTCAGCAGTAATTGTGTCAGCAGTAGTTGTGCTGCATAACTACGTAGCTGACTGTTCACAAGGCAAAAGGGTGGGATGAGGAACGCCAGTGGGTGCCAGTGCCTGTACAAAATGACAGACACATTCATGTCCTCAGTGGTTGACTTCGATGGCTTGATCTGCACACCCCATGGGGTCTGTACCTTTTGTTGGCTGTTCTCACCTGGCTTATTTGTGTATGGTATATGAAAATCCAGCATCTCGTGTGGAAATCTATCTACCTATATACAGCATATGGTTATACTCCTGCAGTCATGTGCTTGGATTTGTATGTAAAGCGTGAGTCCGTTACTTTGCTATTTCTGGTGAAGTTCAGAAATAGCAGAATTTGCCTCTCTCTTTGTTTTGTGAAGAATGCTGCTGGCCTACAAACAGACACTGCTGCTTTGCTGCTGGTTTGCCCAACTTAATTGCCCTCCAACCAACAGAAGCTGAGTGCTCTACTCTGTTTGCATTCGGGGAAAATTACTGTTTCCCAGACTTACTGGAAAAGGAGTTCAGTAAGGCCAAATTAGTCTTTAAAGACAGGATTTTAATGATCTGTGTGGTGGGAGAAAGCTCAAGGATTAGCTGTAGCTTGTTCTGACTTTTTTTTTGGAGGGACTGATGGTGGCTGTTCTTAGAGAAGAAGCTTTAAATGCCATACCAGAACAAGGCTGCTTGGATGCAAGGAAAAGACAGATGGACGGCCAGTCTATGAGGCAACTCCGCAGGCTGATTGTTGGGGTGTCTATCTGTCAAAAGCATATTAGAAATCTAAGTTCTTCTGAAAGGCATTGAGGTGCCTAAAGCGCTTCTTAAACTGGGCTGTTACGTTGAGAGCTTCAGAAATAAAACTGTACCACACAGCAGGCCGATGGGGCTTGTACTGCCGTAATTCTGATTGATGTTGAAGCTCAGAGGGTGTGTTCAGAAGAAAGCAGGGGTTTTATTAGCTACAGATTGCGTCTGCTGGCTTTCTCAGTCCTAAAGAATACATGTTCAAAGCCGATCTTAAAAATGGAGAAATTTAAATTGATATTATGGAATTGAGTGCTTTTTAAATCAGCGCTGCCTTGTTCGTGCTAAGCCACTCGTATATAACAGCAAATAAATTGCAATGAATGCAGTGTGTCAGTGTAAGCACAGCTAATTCACCAAGTATACTGTGTCCCTCTGGGAACAGCGAACAGCCAGCAGCGCCGGAAAAGGTTACATCCTCATGTTTTCAGGGGCAGAGTGTTTTGGAGCCCCTTTTGCTTTAAATCTGCCTTGGGCAGACTGAAGAGGCAAAGTCCCAGTTCATCTGTGTGTGCATCTGCGCTGTGTCTGATAGGGGAGCATATGGCAGAAGCTATTCGCCCTTAACTGTGCCTCTTTTTTGGCAAGCATGAGCTTGTTTCTCAGAGAGCGCACACAGTCACAGCCCCTCCTGCACATCACTTCTCGTGCCCCTTGCTTGCTGCCTTTCAGAAATTTGCCTGAATCCATGTCCTTTGTGATGTTTTGGTTAATTGGACATTGTTTTAATTACTGCTGAACTAAACAAACATGAAATTGCTATCTGTCATCTTGCTGCCCCGGTGACCACAGTCTCCAAGCAGCAAATACAGGACTCAGGCTGTTGAGACCTGGTGTTAAATTACTGTCATGGAATGTCATTTGTTTGTACTTATTTCGGGGAAAACACCCCTCCAGGGAGAAGACTCCATTAAACAGCTCATTTTTGCCACTCTCCCGAATGCCTTGTTCTACTCTCATTGGAGTTAGTAGCAAACCAGCCTTGTCTTCAGGGCACCAGCAGTGCCAGTCCTCTTCCATGGCCAGAGGACAGTCTACAGCCATGTCTTTCTCCATGATCTTTCACATTACCTTCTTTTTTACCTCTCCCTCGCTAGTTTCTGCATTTTTTTTTTTTTTGTTCTCTCTTTACTAGCAAGGAACGCTTGGGTCATGTATCCAAATTAGGCAATGGGAATTGGGACATGCCCTCAAATGAGTCAGTTTATAGTCATCTCTTTCAATATCAGCCTTACTTCAAGACCAAGGAGTTTCTATGGGCTTTTGACACACTCATTTGCTACTGACTGTAAGTGGAGAAGAAGCATTTTGAAACATTTCCTTTCTTTTCTGTTAATAATCCCCCTTCTCCTTTGCTTTCAGCTTTGGAAAGAAAGATATCAATGAGGCAAAGCAGAGAGGAGCTTATAAAACGAGGAGTGCTAAAAGAAATTTTTGATAAAGGTAAGCGTTCTTCTTTTCACAATGTTAAATTGACATCCCATATAGTTTTATGGACAGATCTCACTTTGTCATAACATTAAGAACTGGCAGTACTGTTTGGAATGGCAGAACCGTACAGAATAAGGTCTCCAAACATCTCTTGGTGTATCTTGAAAATGAACTTGTAAGCTAATCAGAAATGTAAAGCAGTAAAAACACACGCTGTACAGTATACACCTGCTGCAAAACAGTAAGGCATCCCAACTGAGGGGAGATGGAATGGGTCTGTGCATGCATTTATTATCTCTAGTTGAGTCACTGTAGGATTAATGGTTGTGGAAAAGAGAAATGTTTTTAAGGTTTGGAATTGTGTGATGAGCATAGAACACTTGAAACAGCTCAGAATACATAATAATAATGTTTCCCCATTGTATGGGAACTGCTGAATCACAGCCTGAACCTCTGATTGATCACCTGAGGCAGGCAATGAGTCAGCCACGGGAGCACAGCTGAAGGCAATTCACCTGTGCTGCCGGAAGGGGTGGAGCCTGGCTCCACCTCTCCTAGATCCATTTAAGAGCTGACTACCGAGGGGGAAGGATCTCTTTTGGAGATCCCTCCTCTGGAGTTTTGCAGTGAGCCCAGGACACAGGTAAGCTTTCTATCTATTTTTCAATCTCTTTTTGTTATTATAATCTGCTTTGCCCAACTCTCTTGTTTATTTCATAATTATAACATCTTTATATTCACTGACTATACACCCATTCAGAATTATTCATTTGTTGAGTTGGCGATGTATTACTTATGCAAAACACCATTATTTTACGTGGGTAGCATAACTAATAATTGATATCTATTACATATTTGTATTTAACTTCAGCTTTTATTTGTTTGCTGCTTCTCTTGTCAGTAACTAAGGCAATTAATTAAGCGAACTGTACTGGCATACCAAGGTTGTGTTTTAATTTCAATAGAATGTAGGTATGTGCTTTGATGCCTCATTAATTCCAAGTCTAGAAGTGTTTAACAATACCACAACAAAACCTGGTAAAAGTCAATTGAAGTTATAAACTTCCAGAGTTCTTCTAAGTAGGATCAATCTTACAAAATCTGGACTATTTAAATCTACTTTCTTCTAGCTTGTTGGGAAAGAAGAGATAGTATAAAAATTTACTAACCCAAACAAAATCAATGTGCAGCTTGTGAT
>JAOWBP010002052.1:8128253-8174264 GCA_028571105.1 Tragopan temminckii | reverse complement strand
TCATCTGTTACCTATTCTAGATGCTTTTTCCTTGTTTGAGAATGCCTGAGCTCTCACTATGGCTAGCTGTCTTGAAAGTCATCCTAGATGCAAGTGCAGAGTAGAAACCACAACTGACAAAAGATTTTCCCTTCTTGGTGCCTTGATTTTCACACTTTTTGGACAGTGACTTGGATTGAATATGCAGCCAGGTGTCTCCATTGCCAGCAAGACTCCCAGTTCAGCACCCTGGGAACTTGGAAGTCAGCTTCTGGTTGTCCCTACACTCACCTAAAAGCATCCTTAATAAAATCTCTCCTGTGCAACTTGATCCTGTTCTCTGCCTTGAAACTAAGGGAAGTTCTCCCTTCTCTGCTGCAAAGGGCTGCAGTAGTCTGTAATCTTCTTTGTTGCCTGGTAAAGTAGGCACTATGTTGTCTGGCGGTCCTCATGATGAAAACAAACAACAAATCTCCTCTTTGTAGTCATTTTTCACTTTTTCATATCAGAAAGACCTAGTATGACATACATGCTGCCTTTTCCTATTTCCAGTACAAGATGTAGAGACATCAAACTTTTATTGTCAGATGCAACTAAATGGGAAACTGTCACACAATACATATCTAATTCAGTATCTCTACCTTACTTCCTGCTGTTTGCAAACACAGAAAGCTATGAAGCTTTCAAGGAGTCCTTCCTTGAAAGAAGCAGAACAAAGGGGAAGGTAGTTGTGTAGAAGTATAGTAATGGTGATCACATATGATGTAAGAATATAAGTAAGGAAAAATGTGTAGAGGAAAAGTAACATTTTCTTCATTGATATAGTAGGACAAGCATAGTTCTTGTAAAGGGTATTATATCTCGCTGTAAACCTTAAGCAGAAATAACATTTTCCTTGTACTTCCTGATAGCTAATCTCCAATGCTTCGTGGAAGCGCTGCACTTCATAGCAGAAAGCTTTATTTGATGGTTGTTTCTATGCTTTCTATGCCAAGAATCATCTTGCACAGACAACAGGCGGAACCATAATGTAAGATCTCTGCCTTTCCAAAGAGGAGACCAAAGCTGAGGAATGATTATTTTGCCTTTTTCTTTCTTAAATAGATTAAAGGAAACTATACAGATAGACTAACATAACAACAAATTCTGAAACTGCAGTGCACTTACTGTTATTTTATCATCTATGCTGAAGAAAACCAGAATTAGACAGCCAGTTTGTTCTCCGCTTGTTTAGAGTGACACTCTGACCGGTTTGCTTTGGGATTTGCTGGCTTTTCAGGTGACTGTGTCATCCAGCAGGTGAGAGCTAACAGAGCACAGTAAGTCAGTGTTCACACAGAGTCACTGCATTCCAGCTGCTATTTTTGGGAAACAATAAATGATTTTATTATTTCGGTGACCCTCGCACTTAAACTGTTCAAGTGAAACCACTCTAGACTGAAGTGCAGGGAGCTCATTTCTTGGCAAGGTCCAGACTGATGCCCAAATAACTTTTCATTCTTTTATAGGTTCTGTAACTTGAATCTTCTGAAGATATAGGCAAAGTCTGTATTTATTTCAAATGCAGTGTACTTTTAGAAAAACAGTACATTGAAGAAGTATCTGATTAGATGCCTTCTGTTCTAATAGTTTGTGGACTGGCAGAGCCAAGAGCTCAAACACAAAGACGAATAGCTTTGATTTTAACATCAAACTGTAACCGTTTCAAAAGCGGCTGTCTTTAGAGTTGCCCAGTCAAAGAATTAAACAGACTGGTAGTATTTTGATACCTCTTCTTTAATCTGAACCTAAACAAGTTTTCCTGTAGTGAGAAATTTCTGAATGCGTATACTGATCGTTCGCTTCAGAGATAATAACGCAGTGATTCCTCAAGGAAGCATGCGTGATCTTCACCTTTGTATTTTTGTACTGTCAACCTGAACAAAATGAGGTTTTAAAACCCGTATTTCAAATTACCTATATCCTGTCAGGATTTGAATGTGTTCTGTGAGTGATAAACCACAAACAACAGAGCTCAGTGTTGCATTGCCTCAGCATGGATGTGCCCCACCTTCCTACCCTTCACCATCAAGAATAATTTCCTAGTTCTTACTTGAAAGTAGCCCACTACTGAAAAAGACAACTAAAAGTGGAAAGTAACATGGAATGTAGAATTCTCTGTATCATTTTCACTCCCTTAGTCTTTTATCTGTGGAAGGAGCTCATGAGCTTGATATTTTTCAGTCACACGAGAAGTTCTCTATTCTAAGCAGTTCAGAATCAAAAGAGATGGTGATAAGGCAGGCAGAGCTCCAAAGAAATGAAACAACGGAAAGACTGGTCTGTACCAGCTAGGCAATGTCCACATTCAAATTGGGCTGCTTCACAGTGTCATTTTTCAAGAAGTAACCAAAAGTGAATCTGGTGAATGAGTTCCTGAGTACAAACAGTGCTTAATCATAGAATCATAAAGGCTGGAAAAGACCTCCCTTCATCTCATCCACTAAGCTATGCCACATTTACATGTTTCTTGAACATCTCCAGGGATGGTGACTGCACTGCTCCCCAGGGAAGCCTGTTCCAATGTTTGATTGCTCTTTCTGAGAATAAATTTTTCCTAATATTCAACCTGAACCTCCACAGCATAATTTGACTGTTCCCTCTCATCCTATCTCTAGTTACCTGGCAGAAGAGGTCAACTTCCACCTCTCTACAATCTTCTTTCAGGTTGCTGTAGAGAGCAATAAGGTCTCCCCTGAGCCTCCTCTTCTCCAGACTAAGCAATCTCAGTTCCCTCAGCTGCTCCTTGTAAGACTTGTGTTCCAGACCCTTCTCAGCATCATTGCCCTTCTCTGGGCACACTCCAGGGCCTCGATGTCTTGTAGTGAGGGGCTCAATACTGAACGCAGTTCAAGGTGCAGCCTCACCAGTGCTGAGTACAGGAGGACAGTTTCTTCACTAGTGCTATTGGCATTACTGACCATTACTGACTGGTGCTATTGTATTACTGATACAAATCAGAATGCTTTTGGCCTTCTTGACCAAGATGATCTGCTCCATAACCTTCCCTGATACCGAGGTCAGGCTGACAGGCCTGTCATTCCCCAGGTCCTCCTTATGACCCTTCTTGTAAATGGGAGTCACACTGACAGTTCTCCAGTCATCTGGGAGCTTCTCAGTTGATGAAGACTGTTGATAAATGAAGTGTTTTTTCCCTCAGTACTCTGGAGTCGATTCTATCTGGCCTCATGAACTTTGATAGTCTAAGAATTACCCTGAGCTGAGAGCTCAAACCCTCATCCTTCAGCAGATAAGACTGGTGCTGGGTGAGCGGTCTAGCTGCAAGGCCAAAAAAAAAAAGCTCCCAGGGTCCACCTCTTTTGAACATATCATCTCTACATTTCTGAGCCTTCACCCCATATTGTTATTTTCATATGCGAAGGTGAACCAACAAGTCTGGGTAGAGTTTTCTGCGTCAGAGAACTTTCTCTGAGGTTCTCCTTCTTCCATGGCAGGAAGCAGGACCAGCAGGGCAGCACCCTTCATGTGCTCATTTTGCTGCAGAGTTCTTGTTGTTCATTTTGGTCCCTTCTGGATCAGACTGACTTGTACTCCTCCTGCTTTATCAAAAAACCTCATGCATTTAGGGAAAGTCTTTTTCCAGTCAGAAACAGCAGGCTTTGAGAAAATGCAGCAAAGAATTTAGCAAGCATGAGAACAAAAGATTACGTTATCAATGTGCAAAATTAACTTTAAACTCTTAGCCAGTTCCTTAAGACTAATTGATTCATCCATATATATCATAATTGCATTACTAAAATCTTTTCATTTGTATGTCAGCTAACTAAAATAGCTTTTAGTGCTTTAAAAATAGCAATTAATTTGCCTTTTATATCTGATTGTTAAGCATGCCTCTGATTCAGGATTAATTCACACTGAGAGATTCTTTACAAATGATGGTTTTATCTGTTTGATCTGTTTTGTGTTTTAGCAGCTCCCTTTATAGCTTTAAGCAAGCTCAAAATTAGGGTATATGTTTCAGTCATGATTCTGTGTCATGGCTGATCATTTCAGTCAAATTTGAGGATGATTTTTAGAGTCTAGATGAAGATTTAGAGATATTTGGAGGGAAGATTAAAATAGATTATGCTGTCAATACAGAGAACTGTCATGCTTGTTGAAAAATGAAAGTCAAAACTTTATCTCACGTTTTGCTTTTTCTCAGCCATGCTGAATATACCTTGGGAAGTGCAAAGTGCATTTAAGACTGTAAGATCAACATGTTACAATTGGCATCTCACTTCATTATAATATGTAGATATCCTTAAAGAAAAAAATCTTTCTCTTGGGTAAGAATAATGGTTAAATTTAGTCCTGTGCTGAAATTAGTAAATACTGCTGGATATAATCACTGTCTTTGGTTCAAAAAGCAGTTATTCTGCTCGGTGAATAGTTATGGTCTTTCATGAAATCTGAGATAACAGCAGCCTTTATCCCAAACACAGTGAAGGAGCGTGTTTATAAAAGGGAGACAAATCAAGAACAGGATGTATAGTATTTCCACTGAAACAGCTAAGTCAAAAAAACATTCAGCTTAAATGTTGGCTGAACTGTTGCTTGATCTTTGCTGTCTAGGGAAATAAAATGGTTTGTATCGAATGACCGAAGCACCTACAGTGAAGCTGTGCTGTGAACAGTTGGCTGAAACCTTCAGTTTTGATTAATGTTGCCACCTTTTGCCAGCTCAGTTGATTGCTCTGAAAGCTACAGGTAGAGTTTCAGTCTGCTATGATGTAACAGTACATAGTAAAAACTCTAGTTCTTCAAAAACACTGCAAGATAACCAAGAGTGTCACGACCTTGCTGTTTCTAACAATACCAAAATAAACAATAGATCTTTACATGTTGTACAGAAACTCTACAAGTCAAAATAATCTGATTTCTTTCCAGACTTGTTAATTGCAGTGTCTTGACATCTAAGTGAAACTTAACATTTTTTTTTATCTCTTCAGTGTTGTTTTCCAAAGCGCTATGCACATCTTATCCCTGTGAGGGGAAGATGTGTGCTCAGTTGAGTGATGTACATCTCTGTTTGGTACAGTGAGCAATAATATGGCTAGTCACAGTTGCCCCAAAATCAAGAACTAGATCTGGATATTCTTAATTTGATGTAAAAAAATGATAACTTGAATGTGTGGTAACACTAGGCTCTCTTTATCTGCCTGCTGGGCTTTCTGCTTTACAGGTCACATTCTGGTTATATTTTCAGGCTTCCACTCATAATGGCAGAACACTTCATAAAATTGTAATTGAGATATCTGTGTAGTCTTTGCCTCTAGGTACCAGAGGGCTGTGCATAATAAGTTCTGATATAAAAATCATGTGGGTTGATGCTGTGGAGAATGAGCTGATCCCACCCTTCTGTTCTATATTATTTCTAATGTGAAGTGGTATTTGATAGGAAAAAAACCTAACAATTGCTGATCCAGAAATGTTTGCTCAAATGGATAAGTTATTAATAATGGCTTTAAAAAAAAGACTTCTAAAATGCAATCTGCTTTATCTTAATACCAAGACCTTCACCAGACAACTATAGAAATTTTTTTCCCTTACTTATACTCTTGGTCGTGCTGAAAGACTATAGTAGTTTTATTAGTATATAAAACAGTGGCATACGTTTGTGATTTTGTTTGTGCCCCTAATAGCGTAAAAAAATTGTGGAAGGGAATAATGTTTGTTATTATTATTATTATTATTAAAATATAAATTATGTACTGTTGTTTTTTAAAGAAAAAAGCTTGATAGCTTCAGTTCCAACCCATTCTTATTCCTCAGTTCGCAGCTTAAGTGGAGACGGAGGGAAAAACAGATTTTATCACTCTATGAGATGAAAGGTGACTGGGAGCCATCCAGCTTAGACCACATATCATCATACATAATTCATATATCACATATCATATCACATAACAACCCTGTCAGGCAAATGAAATGCTGTCACACTTCTGTGAAACTGTTACAGACTGAACATCAGTCAGATATATTCAAAAAACATTCAACATAAGTTGTATTTTTGAGATGAAAACCATATTGTTTTGATTGTTATCCATGTTTTCTACATACATACAATGGCTTAGTTCAGGTTTCTCACTCACAGACAATATATTGTTAGCAGGATTCACTTTAAATTCTTTCTGCATCTTGTTTATGTGTCTTCTGTTATCATTTTGCTTTCTTCCAAATATGAACAGATGGGGAGCTCTCCATACCAAATGAAGAAGGAGCTTTGGAGAATGGGCAGCCTCTGGGCTCCGGACAAGTGCTGAGCTCCAGCCAGGTATCCCTGCCAGCCCTAGCAGAACTGGAGTCAGGCTCAGCACCTGGGGAACCCTGCTCGTATGAGGTGCTCCCAACCACAGAGATCATGGATGGGACAGGTAATATCTTGTTTTCATCATGCCATAGCAACTTTAAGCTGTTTGAAAGGAGTTTACACACCAAAGGGTTAGAGGTTGAAGTCTCAGGAAGACCATGTTGAATACCAAGGTCTTCTGGTGAAGAAGGAGATGACAGCAAACAGATTATCACTGAGTGCTCCATAAAAAATTTTTGCTCTCTCAGCATAGCAGTAACTGCTGCTTCTACACAAGTAAAGTCTGCAAGTAAAGCAAAGTCTCTGCATTTTGTGAACTTATAGCTGTGGATTTCTCTCCTGCTACTTCTCAGGTGTGCCAATGAGCTCAAGGGGGCTGACAACATTTTTAAACCCTGGGGTATGTCTTGTCCTTTTCTTGCCGTGTGGTGTTGGGTGACATTTACATCATACAACTTTCAGTAATTTGCAGCCAGCTGCACTGCTCTAGATGAGGCTATCTAAGCTTCATCCTCAATCTATAAAGAGAGACACCAATCTGTACATCTGAGTTAACCCCTCATTCTGTGTAGCACTGAGAGTCGTGGATGAAGGTCAGGTGAGGAGAAGTGACTAACGGAAGTGCTCATCTGTGATCAGGTGAACTACGTGACCTCTTCGAAACGGAATAGCCCTTGTGAGGTGCTTTTACAGTTGTAGTATAAATCTAAAGACCACCTGCTAACATGTAAGGTCCTGAGCAAGCTGTGGTGACAGACCATCCAGGGTGTGACATTTGAAACATTTGTATTCGACATGTGGGAATACGTCCCAGGCTGGCATAAGGGAGCTGACTTCTGTCAGAGCTAATGGAAAAATCAGCTGTTGTGTAGATGTGTGTTACTCTTCTTTCTTTCTTTCATTCTTTGTGTTATACAGTGTTTGAGTGAAATCTATTAGTCTTAACCTGCATTCTTGCTCTGCTTTTCATGTTCTGCAATGGCTGTATCCGCTACTGCTTTGCTCGTAACGTTGTTGCGTCTATGATGTGGTTGTGTCCTCCAGTGTCTGAAGAGAGCCCCACAGCCAATGAATCTGGAGTCCTCCTGTCCCAAGATCCTACAGCTAAGCCAGTCCTGCTACTTCCCCCCAAAAAATCTGCTGCTTTCCCTGGAGACCATGAGGACACCCCAGTGAAACAGTTGTCCCTCCTCAAACAGCCCCCTGCCCTGCCTCCTAAACCTATTGCCAGGATTGCCAGCCACTTAACTGGTAAGTTGGTGTTCCTAGACCCTCAGCACTACCATTTCCCTTATAGGAAAAGCCTGCCCTTATAGCAAGGTGCTCTGTGTCCTTCTGTAAAGATGTTCGCCCATGTTGTTGTGTGTACTGGTAATGTATGTGTGTTGTACCTAGGGCAGGTATCACAAAGCATTTTCAGGCTGTACCATCATCAGGGTTGCTTCAGGACTCTTCCCCTCTCAGACATAATTACCTGATGCCGGCACAGCGTTTCCTTCACTCTTTTTTATCAAGATGTACCGTTGCCACAAAAATTACAGAATGTGCATTGATGGGAAAGGAAATACCAGAAAAACACTAGATATCTTTAAATGCCTTTAATCATAAAGGGCCTTGGGAGTTGAGAGGAGAGGGAGAATTTTGCTTTCTGCTATTGCTCTTTGTCACTTCTTCCCTCAACCACCATCTGGGCAGGTCCCACTGCACACACCCTACATTTTTCCCTGTTTCTCTTTCACTTGCCCCCCTGTCCTTACACAAGCTGTACTATCCCATGGCTTCTTGCCATTTTGACTCCCTGCTCACACTTCCTGCCACCTGCTTTCTTTGGACTCTCCTGTCTGTCATTTAGGCCACTGAAACAGAATTATTTCATTTACACAGAACAAAAAAGGTTCCCGAAGTCCTTGCTTGCGTGTTTTGAACAGCCTGCTCATAGTTTCAGCCACTTCCCAGGATGTAACGCCTTGAAATCCCAAGCTCAAGATGAGAAGTGGTTCATCTCTGTAGTGGGGCAGCTCCTGGTGTTCTCACTGGGTTGCTCTTCTGGTGTTAATGCTACTCCAGCCTTTTCAGGGCTAATGTGAAAAATGTTCAGTCTTCATTTAATACATTCAGAATACTATTTTTTTCCTGGAAGTTAATACTTGTTTTATGTAGGTTAAGAAAAATATCAGGAAAGAGCTCATTAGGGAAGAACATGTTCTGGTTTTCTCTCATAACTGTATGTGGTCTCTTCATGTTCCTGTTTGGATGGCTACACATTTTTGTTCAGTATAGTTTTGTTCATTTTATGTGGAATCTCTTTGCTTTCTTGCCTGCCAAAATCTACACATAATTGCCTTATACTACAAACCAAATGGGCATTTCTGCAGCCTGGAAAGCCAGGTAGCAGTATTAATGGCTTCAGGTGAGGAAAGTGACAGCTTCCTATTGCCTTCCACTTCATTCTAATTACAAAAAGCAGCTCAAAAATGAGGCCAACATGAAGAAAATATTTAAAAATAATAAAAATTAAAAAGGAATAGAGTAGGTAAAAAAAAAAAAAAACTAAGGTGTAGGAAAAACCTCTGGTACTAAGTACCCATCATTCGTAAGCTTTCCTTTCATGGAAGATAGCAGAAGAAATGCAGAATGGGTGCTTCTGATGGTTTGGGGTTTTTTTGCAGCTGAAATTGTGTGTGAAGTAGAATTGGTTTCAAGCATAAATCAATTGCTTGATAGTGATGACTTTCCAATTAAAGTGAAATATAACTGTGACTTCTCTTAGTTCATGGTAGCCTTTACTCATCTCTCATTCGATCATAACTGATCTCTTGTATGCGCATATGGACAGACTCTGGAGACATGCAGGAGAAAAGAGCTGAGATTTAGATTTGGTCAAGATATTCCTGCTAGAACCCAAAGCCTCATTTGTACACACTTTATAAATAAAAGCATTAAGCTTATTCTTAAGGATCCGTTTACATTCATGGTCTAAGGATATGTTTGTTCAGCTCCTTGTATTCTCCAGTGGTAATCATATTAGCCATGTATAATTTTTCAAAATGAGCAGTCAATCCTAACGAAGCACCCTCATCAGTGAGAAGCAGAATTAAGGCTATTATTTTACTAATAACCCCAGAGATATCCTCAGCTTGTGTATGGGGAAAACAGGTAAAATCTGAATCCTGGCATTCGAGGTGAAGATTGTTCTCGTTACACACCCATTTTTCTACCAAATATTTTTTGCAAGTATTGAAGGAAAGATTGAGATTCTGAGCATGACTAGTAGGAAGGAACAGTGGTTAATGGCCTGTTAGCTGTCTCTGTTCAACAAGACTGCAAGGCCAAATGTGATCTTGTGATGGAACACATTTCAGTCAGAAGTTACAGAAATGCCTCAACTTCAGTCTTAACATGTTTGTATGTATGTATGCAAATATGTATATATGCATAATTATTTAATGTAAATGTGTTTTTTACAAATGTAAATGAGAACGTGATATTATAAAATCACTAAAGGTATAAAATCAGTAAAATGATGTCCCTTAGGGGTCAGATCTGGGACCAATACTCTAACTTCTTCATCAATGACATCTGAAGGTTTGCAGATGACACCAAGATGTGTAGTGCAGTCAACATGCCTGAGGGGCAGGATGCTATTCAGAGAGACCCAGGCAGGCCCGAGCAGTGGGCCCAGGCTCAAGCAGTGGACCTCATGAAACCCAGATGTGAGGTCTTACACCTGGTTTGCAGCAACCCCCAATATCAGTACAAGCTGGGGGAAGGAAGGAGGGAGCACAGCCCTGCTGAAAAAGTCTGGTAGATGGGCAAGTTGGACATGAGCCAGCGATGTTCCCTCGTAGTGCAGAAAGCCAGCTGTATAAGGGCTGCATCAAAAGAAGCATGGCCTGCAGGTTGAGGGAGGTGATCCTGCCCCTCTACTCTGTGCTGATGATGCCTCATCTGGAGTTCTGGGTCTGGATGTGGAGTCCTCAGTACAGGAGAGATGTGGACCTGCTGAAGTGCATCCAGAGGAAGGCCACGAAAATGATCGAATGGGTGGAAAACCTTCCCTGCAAGTGCAGACTGAGAGAGCTGGGACTGTTCAGCTTGGAGAAGAGGAGGCTCTGGGGAGACCTCAGAACAGCCTTTCAGCATCTAAAGGGGGGCTGTAAGGAAGAAGGAGGCACTCTTTAGCAGGGTCTGTGGTGAAAGGACAAGGGGAAATGGTTTCAAACTAAAAGAGAGGCAATTTAGATTGGATATAAGTAAGAAAGAAGTTTGTTTTTTTTTTTTTTTTTACAATTAAGGTGGTGAGGCACTGGAACAGGTTGTCCAGAGAAATGGCAAGGTCAGGCTGGACAGGGCTCTGAGCAAGCTGAGGTAGGTATAGGTGTCCCTACAGTGCTTATTGCAAGGGAGTTGGACTAGGTGACTTTTAAGGGTCCTTTCCCAGCTTAAAAATTCTATGATTCTATAGTAAGGACAAAAAAAAAAAAAAAGACTAAACACAAGAGTTTTCTTTGTGTCTGATATGCTTCTTGATGAGAACTTGCCCCAGAGTACTTCAATAATGGTATGAAGACTGACTTGCAGGGTTTGTCAAATAATGTAATACAGGTTTTAGAAATGTCAAAGAAACGATCTTCACCTCTGAAAGCATGTGCTAGTACAAAGATCGGTCTTTTCCATGATAAGAAATGCACATAAAAGAGCAGGCCTAAAATAACCATGTAAAAGCTGGGTGCCTCTGCTGCTACAGAAGGGTGCTTGGTACTTTTCTCCACACCATCTCCCAGTGCTCTTGGTAATGCTGCATCAGCACAGAGCATCCCTGTCATGATATTGGGTGTGGAAGTGCCATCACAGCCTCTCTCTACTTTTTACACTGTTGGAACAAAGCGGCATACCTCTCTTAATCATTATTTGATTCCTTCCTAGCACAAGATGGGCAGGCCTAGCAGAAAAATGCAATTCTTCATTGTTTTGATACTGTCGATCCGCTACTCTGCATTTCCTGTTGGCCAGTTACCTCCTAGTGAGCTCCCTGCTGGCTTTCAAATATGATCATTATTAGAGAAACTCCATAGGCAGAATTTCTTTCAATTTTCATTTTCCAATATCCACATGCAGTGCTCAGGCATTTAGGACAACGCTTCAGCTGCCTCATTTCATTGAAGATTAAGGAAGAACTGAAATCATCACCTGGGACCAAATTTAACTGAACTGCTGGGATTGAGTCTCTATTATAAAACTTTTAATGTCTAAACATCTCTTTCGTAATTATGACACACTTGTTACTTAACCGTGTACAGTTTTGAGTGGTCACAACCCTATTGGGAACCAACATCTTGCAAAATTTCTCATTATTGTGAGCATGAAGAATCTAATCCAAAGGAGATTAATCAGACTTGTGCACCTGGCTTCACACAGTTGGCTTCTCTTCTGTCACATCAGTGTTTTGTGCAATGATTTAAAACTCTAGTAATCTTCTACAGAGAAGACAGTTACCACAGATTCCTTGCTCATATTTCTCCTACCCAGCTACTTATTTATCTACAAATGTCAATGTCTGATGGATATTCTACACTGGAGACAATAAGCATTTTTATCTCTGCTTCATACTTCATAAATATTGTGAAATTAATAAAAGAAAGAACTGTAAAATGCAGTCGCTTTTAGGCACAATGGATAAGTCGTTCTGTCCTTTAATCCACAATGGCAGTGCCGTTTGTAGTAGCGTGCCTGGAACCCATGGATTTGAGCAAAGTCCCATTTGTTCAGAACACTTGCTAATCAGTCCACTCTGTTGAATTTTCAGTGCAGAGTTTGTCACCGTTACTGATGACAGTGAAGATGTATTGATACGTTTCTGTGTGAATGGATCAAACTTTTCTTCTGTTGCAATCATTCTCCTTTTAGCCTTTTTTTTTTTTTTTTTGACAGACACGTATAATTCTCCTGCAGGTGGATGGTGGACATGTGGATTTAATGCCTCTGGTTCACTTTCAAGGCTGCATTTAGACACTGGCAGCCCAAAATGCTAACCGTACCCTGGGGTGCATCAGGCTCAGCGCTGCCAGCCGGGCGAGGGAAGGGATTGTCCCACTGTGCTCTGTGCACTGGGGGCAGTTGTGGGTGCTGCAGTATGAGAAGGGCGTAAAACTATTATGGAGTCCATATAAGAGCTACAAAGATGGGAAAGGGTTTAGAGGCTAAGCCATATAAGGAAGAGCTGAAGTCTTTTGGTTGGTTCAGCCCAGAGCAGAGGAGGCTGAGGGGAAGCAAGAGATACCTGCAGTTGGAATCTCTTTTGAATTCACTCTGTATATCATGTAAAAAAATAATGGGGTATTGTGGCACAGACACTGTCAGGTGAATATGTTAATTGAGCATACACAGCAGAAACGAATACAAAACTAACAGACAGATCTGCACTTTTCAATGTGAAAATGAAGATCTTAGGGTAATTTTTGTAATTCAGGACCAGCTCCCGAAGCGAAATTGCCTGGAGCACAAATGTATGAACACGTTTTGTTGCTACAAACCCCGTAGGAGCCTTATGCTCTCAGGGCTCAATATAATTTACTCCTTTTTCTTATTTATCTTCTATTGAAGATGTGTTCTTTTATGGAGAATACAAAGAGGAGATATACACAACTAATGTGTATGTAAGTAAAACACAGTAACTTGGAGACTTGCTTGTGCTTGCAAAGAAAATCTTGAAAGTCTCTTTTTTCTACTGTACAGTAGACAATCTGCTTTAGTGGAGAGGACAGTGCCCTGTCATTTGGCAGTTCCCTGAGTTAGATTTCAGCCTTGATGGAGCCATGAGAATTTTTGCCTTCAAGAGAGGCAACATTGAGGAGATACCATGTCTGTCAGGAGAAGTTTGTGGCTGTCAGGCAAAGTCTTGGTGACTGGAAAAAGGGAAATATCACTCCCGTATTCAAGAAAGGGAGAACGGAAGACCTGGGGAACTAAAGGCCAATGAGCCACATGTTTGTGCCTGGGAAGACCATGGAGCAGATCTTCCTGGAAGAGATGTTAAGACATATGCAAGATGTGGAGGTGATCTGAGACAGCCAGCTTGGCTTCACCAGGGGAAGATTGTGCCTGACCAGTCCAATGGCCTTTTTTTGCAGTGATGGCATCTGTGGAGAAAGGAAGGGCAACTGATGTCACCTACCTGGACTTGTGCAAGGCCTTTGACGTGGTTCCACACCACATCATCATCTCTAAATTAGAGAGATATGGATTTGAAGGTTGGACTATTTGGTGGATAAAAATATGGTTGGATGGTCATAGGCAGAGGGTTGCTGCCGGGTGGAGGCCAGCCATGAGTGGTGTCCCCCAGGGGTCTGTCCTGGGACCAACGCTTGTCAACATCTTTATCAGTGACATAGACAGTGGGTTTGAGTGTACCCTTCACGAGTTTGCTGATGACACCAAGCTGAGTGGTGCAGTTGACACAACAGAAAGGTGGGGTGCCATCCAGAAGGATCTGCACATACTCAAAAAGTGAACATGTGAGAATCTAATGAGGTTTAACAGGGTCAAGTGCAAGATGTTGCACTTTGATTGAGGCAATCTCAAATAAGAGTACGGACTGGGAGAAGAACTCATTGAGAACAGCTGTGTGGAGAAGGACTTAGGGGTTCTGATGAATGAAGAGCTGGACATGAACCAGCAGTCTGCCAGCACTTGCAGCCCAGAAGACTGACAGTATCCTGGGATGCATTGAAACAGGAGTAGGCAGAAGGGAGAGGGAGGTGTTTTGTCTCCCTCTACTCTGTGCTTGTGAAGACCCATTTGGAGAACTGTGTCCAGGCCTGGGGCCCCCAGTACGGAAGGGATGTGGAGCTGTAAGAGTGGGTTCAGAGGAGGGCCACAAAGATGACTGAAGGGCTGGAGTATCTCTCCTATGAAGAAAGATTGAGGGAGTTGGGCTTGTTTAGCTTGATGAAGAGAAGGCTCTGAGGAGATCTTGGGGGAGTTGGAACCGAGTAATCTTTAAGATCCCCTCCAACCTCAGCAATTCTATGATTCTATGATATGATATTGCACTGAAAACAGAAAGACTTGGGTTCTCACATCTGTAACTGTCCTACTCTACAATTTGGAAAGACCACTATCTGTCCATGCCTCCATTTCATCTTTGCACACCCTTTTCATCCCTGGTCTCTTGAAGAAAGAAAGGGAAGGCTTGCTGTTTTTGTGGCCTTTTTTGATCTAGTATAACACCAGTATCAAGTGAATACTGTGGATGCAATAAGCATCCACAGTAGCACTAAAAAAAGTAGCACTAAAAAAAGTCCAGTACCGTGAATGAGCTTGGCCTTATGCATGGTCTTCTTCCACCTTACTGTCCTTAAGCATTTTCAAGAAGCATTAGATCTTACAAGTCTTGGTATTGACCTTGTGCACCCTTAATAGTAGATATGGATACTAGTACAAGCAATGCCCAGGATAGTCCATAAGGAGGGAAGGATAAAGAGATCAGGGAGAAGGGTAGTTAACACTAAAAAGAACCATCTGGAAAAGGACTTTAAAAATCAGATATTACTCAGGAGAGTGATGTCATTTGAAACTAGAGGAAGCAGCATCTTACTGCCAAGCTTTCTTGGGCTATAAGAAGATTCTGACCCTTCAATTCCTTTACCATTTTACAGCAAGAAGTGTGAACTGAAGCTACAAGAAGCCACAGAGCATGCAGAGCATTGCAGAGCCAAATGTCCGGGGTGGGATTCCATGCTATGTAGGGGTTGGCCTTGCAGCTCACAGTATATGTATATTTACTATCATTTTCTTTGCTCCTAGCATATTCTGTGATCATTCCCCACACACATTTTGGGAACTCTAAGCCTTTCCATTACCTCTTCTCCCTTTTGAAACCCTTTCACTGTGCAAAAAATTCGCGTCCTGCAGCCTAGTCCAGGCAGAGGTGTTTGTTTATGGACCTCCCATTGACTTTCCATGGAAACCAGGGGAGTCTTTGCTTGACAGAACAACTATGTTACTCAAGAATATGCCTGAAGTTAAAAAGGTTAAGATTAGAAAAGTGTCTGCCAAGTCTTTTGTAAATTAATGTGTTAACTCTAACTATCTTCTACCCTTTACCATCTTCTCCTCCTGTATCCTTTATTTTTCCAGTTTACTCCTATCTAACATTCAAACCCTGTCTCATTTCTCTCTTGCCCTTTAATGTAATTTTTGACACCAGATTTTTTGCACCTTACAAAGCTGTAAGAAAGGTGACTTGTAGTAATTGCATTGCAGTAGCTGAGAAGGGTCAGGTACGCCTGAGCTTTCACTCCAGCAGTGATGGTGGTGAGTCATCCCATAACTTCAGACTCCAAACTGCTTTCCATGTTTAAGTGCCTGTTGAGTAGGAGAGGTTGTGCTTACTTCTCAGGGCTGGTTTGGGGGGTTAGTGCTTTAAGGTATTGAAGTGTGCCACAAGCCTTGTTAAGCTGTGTTTCTTAAGGGGCATGTACAACCTTGGGATGTTTTTATGAGACTCAGATCTGCTGCAAAACAGTCGATCTTTAAAAAAAGACAGTGCTGAATGAAAGCTATGCAGAGCTGTCTGTCGCATGGGGGAGGGGAAGCACACACCTGCGTTAATTAGCAAACTCAGTACCTGCTCACCCTGACACTGTCATGAAAATTAACACCAGGGCCTCTCTTTTTTCTGTTCTAGATCCTGGTGCTCCTGTGAAACTGCCTTGTATGCCAGTTAAACTGTCACCTCCACTACCTCCAAAGAAAGTCATGATTTGCATGCCTTTAGGGGGGCCAGACCTCTCCTCTCTCTCATCCTATTCCACGCAGAAGAGCTCCCAGCAGCCTTTGACTCAGCACCATCACACTGTCCTGCCATCCCAGTTAGCAGCTCACCAGCACCAGCTCCAGTACGGCAGCCACAGCCAGCACCTGCCTTCTGGATCCAGCACGTTGCCCATACACCCTTCAGGGTGCCGGATGATAGAGGAACTGAACAAAACACTAGCCATGACCATGCAAAGACTAGAAAGGTAATGGACCAACTTTTAAAATTATGTGTTAATGTGCACTGTTTTCCTCCTAGCCTCAGTGTCAATATTAACATTGGAGTCATATTGGCAGTACTGGAATCAAGCTCCTTCTCTGGGATCTAGCACCTTCAGAGCAGAGTCATTGTTGGAGAAACAGAGACAAGCTTTTCCAGGCTTGTTAGAGAACTGTGTGGCAGAAAGGTGAAAAAGACCAAATTCCCTCAGCCCTTGTCCTGTCCTTGATATCCTTGCTATCCTTGCTACGTTACACTGCTAGTGTAGAAAAGGCTAAGAGAAGATGTCTGGTTTGCAGTATATACTGCAGAGTATATAACTGCACAGCTCCAGTTATGTGGAGGATTGCTTAAAAAAACAAACAACAACAAAAAAAAAAACGTTAAGGAAATGAAAGATTCAGAAAAGAGCACTAAAACCAAACGTGCCACTCAACCAGGACATCTGGTTAGTATTACCAATTAGCTCAAAACGACCTATGAGAACTTTGTACAAGTCACTTAGCAGGGCTTTAATACACTATTTAAATTATTTCAGTTACTTTAAATTAAGTATTTAACCCCTTCCACAACAGCTCCCTTCTTATGCATTTGCATCTGGAGGAAGGTTGTACATTGAATCAGCAGGGCCTTACCAACCTTGGGGCAGTTTTTCATTACTGTCACTTGTGAGCATCTCTGAATGCTGTTTCAAGTGGTCTGAATAAGTGAAGCATGTTGCATAAATGCAAGCTGTCCTCATAAACTACTAGATCAGCAAGCTTTGGAAAAATTATTTTGACTTTTAGATGAAAATTGAGCAAGTCACAGAATAGAGAAGATGGTCCAAAAATGACATTCTATTTAGTTACAAGGGCAGCTTTGTAACCAGCTTGTTCTAGGCACATCAGATCATCCTTCTGTTATACAGGAAGCTAAAATATTTGGTCTAACGGACAAAATGCCTAATGACTTGCCCCAGTATCTCTTTGTGATAACATTACCTTCATTATACTGCACAGTTAAAAGGATTTCTATTAGAGATGGCAGATTCTCCTTGCTGCCACTAAAAATAGTCAGCGGAACAGAGGCTGTCCTCCTCTGTCAGCTTATTTCACTTCCAGGATACTGAGATCTCTGCAGTTAGATCAAGGGGGCTAATGCTTCTGCAGCCTGACAAAATTCTCTGGTGGGGGAAAACTATAAGGACAGTGATGGAGATTCCCATCAATAAAAAACTGTAGCAGAAGGATTAGAAAGAGCATCCACAATCCATCTTGTGCCCAGTGACCACCTAGTTACCTCTCACATTGCTAGCAGGGCTGGTCAGATGCATATGCATCAGCCCAGAGCATGGTGCACTGAGTGCAGAGGATAGCAGTGTCTCCCAGAGGCTCCTTTGTGGCAGCACTGCTAATGCACAGGTTGGATTTTGACCTTACAGTCTGGCTCACGTTGTGTGCAAAAGGCACAGTGAAATCTCTCAGAGTATGACTTCACTGTGGCATCTGTTGCCCCACAGCAACAAATGCTCCAATTTCTGGGCATCCATCAAGTTTATGTCTGCAAGTATGCTTAACTGATTTAAAGAAGGTTATGCTGTTTGGTTTTATCTATTAATTTGAATTCAAAGCTGTGCTGCTTGTTAATAATGTAATAAGCGAGGATTCATGCCTTAATATGATGCAGTTGCATCCCTCTGCAGAAGAGAGTAAAAAAGGTTGTGGCACTGATATTTCACATTAAAAATTAAAATGAATCCTAGTTCATGATATTGCAGTTGGTTTTTCATAGCCTTTTGGGGTGATTAACTGTTATTTCATTCATGAAATAAAGTATTGAGTACTTCAGTTATTCTCCTTGTCAAAACAAATCAATAATGTTTCTATTCACAGGAGAGAAAATAGGAAATGACTGTTTCCTCTACTGCAGCAATTGTTATTTCATAGTATTGACAGACAAAAGGGTCTGTGGAACTGACATTTGCTGTTAAAATCTTAAACTACTTTTCCAAGTAACATTGTGGCCTGTGCAGATTCTTAAGATACACACATCTAACTTCGGAGATTAGTTGTACCAAATACTGCTTTTTTCTAATGCTTCTGACAGTACTTCTTTTCCCTTAATTGCATAAGCTCTGGATGGAACCCAATGGAAATCTTATTTCAGTACCTCTCATTGGACATTTCAGCCCAGAAATATTGAAAGCCTTTTAAAACTGCACAGATCCTAGATCTACTTTCTTCTGCTTAAAATTCAGTAATGTGCTCCCGTCTGTTGCATGCATAAGATAGACAGTGACGTCCAGAGCTTTACTGTTCCTTCTGAGATAACGCACTACTGGGTCACTGCACTTGGGCCAACAATCTCGAGGCATTTGTTTTTGCTGATCAGTCTTTATCTTGAAACAGTCCTACATGATAGAATAATAGCTTTTCTACTTCATTTAATATTGATTCCAAGTCTGGTGATTTGGGGGATTATTTTCTTTAATAAAGGAGAATCTCGTAGACAAATACAGATTAGTATCCTGCTCTCCATTTATTTGGTTGTTTCCTATATTAATTATTTTCTCTTCCCTGTGTCTGGTTTTTTGTTCCTGATAGAGTAGAATCTCAACTCTGTTAGATTCCATTGATACACACACCAAATCCACATTTTGTCTGCTAAACTGATCTTTTACTTCATAATCCTTCCTTCAACAAGGACTGTGAGTGTGGACAGGATGAAAGAAAGAGTGAAACACCCCCTTCTAGCAATCTGGATGGGTTTTGTTTTTGTTTTTTTTTTTTGTTGTTTGTTTGTTTGTTTGCAGATGGGGTGTCTGGAATTCAGATAGCCTAGGAGCATCTGAAGAACCATATTTGATTTGCCAATGCACTACAGTTTTGGCCACAGAAAAATGAGCTGTCTCTCTGTACCAGAAAGGAAGCCAGAAGTTATTTTGCTGTGCTTGACCTTGAGAAAGCTACTGAGCTTCTCTTCCTCTAGCTGCTTAAAACTGCAGTTAATTCCCAGATCTTTTACTCAGTTTTATTGCAGACACTATAGAGCATTAGGTTCATTTACACACTTAAGACTTTTGATTCCAAAAAAATCTGGTACTTAAAACATCTATTTGTAACCTACTCTTAAAGGGAAATCTATTCTTTGTCGTAATATGATTATTAAGACATCATCTACACTGCCAGCGTGCCTTCGTTTTCCCTGATAAATTACCAGATTTATGATAGATTAAGAAGAAATAGAGAGGAGTGTGATTTCCATGTAACCTTTTTTCTGCAACCTCTGTTGGTAATTTTTACCTACTGCAAACAACTTTCAGCTTCAACCCAAAGTATATGTGTTCAGCATAAATCATAGAATCATAGAGTCATAGAACCATGGAATGGCCTGGGCTGAAAAGGACCACAGTGATCATCTAGTTTCAACCTCCCTGCTATGTGCAGGGTCGCCAATTCTGGCATCATTTTTTACCAATCTGTGATGCATTTTAAGAGATACTGAAGCTCCATTAATTCCTGCCACCAGCATCCACCAAAGGCTTGATCCTCCTGACTGAATTGAAATTGAGAGGAAGGACCATGCCCAAAAGGATCTCAGCAAAATGTAGCAATAGGGAAAGCTTTAGAAAGCCTCTTGTGCCATTATAATATGCCTTTAACTCCAACTTAGTAGCTTCTTGACCTGAAATAACCTTACTTTCTTCCTTGCCCATAGAGTTCCTCATCTGACCAGTAAGACAAGAAATTATTTCAATTACTCTGTGGACTGTTGTACAGTAGGAACTGAATCAAGGCCTTAGTTTGCTCAGCGCATATACTGAGGAGCTGCTAAGTGTCTGTATCTCACCCTGGACTAGAACTGAATCCATGACAGAAAGCAAAATATTGTGCTGTCCGAAAGACAGTTTGTGAGACTATTTCCTCTGGGACATACAGTTCAGCTTCAGATTGTACATTCACAAAATGAAATGCACTTTTAATATTCCTGACAGTGTCTTGTAAATCTTATAAAATGTATTTGATTCAGAAAACATTTATCTTCCATAAAGCTTGTCAAAATAAGTGCTTTTTGTCTAAACTTCAGTATTACCTAAGGAAAGAAACGCATATTTATACCTCTGCCTTCCTTCTCTCTGTCTCTCACATATACCCGAACAGTATAAATGTATATACAGTCATTTGAATTTTTGTTTTAACTGGTAAGTACAGGACAGTGTCCCGTGGGTCAGAACATGCTGGTAAGAGTGAAACTCTTTATTCCAGATCTAAGAGACTGTGATGACAGAAGAAAAGCATGTGCTTTTTCGCACTAGATTTTACGGAAGACATTTCACTTCTTTTTCTATTTACTTTTTTTCTGTAACATGAGCCACTTATACACTTAAGTTCTGATTTTTCATGAATATCTTTTCCCACTAGGCATTCAAGGCCAGGCTGGATGTGGCTCTGGGCAGCCTGGTCTGGTGGTTGGCGACCCTGCACGTAGCAGGGGGGTTGAAAGTAGATGATCATTGTGATCCTTTTCAACCCAGGCCATTCTATGATTCTATGATTCATTGGAAATATTGGAAGCTGTAGTGATGTAACATTTTTGCCATTTTGATCACATAAGAACGATACAACAATAAGTGCATAGTCAGCTATGAATTATTCAAATCTATGCATTAAGATACATTTATCTTTTTAAAACAAGTACGTGCTTAGCTATTGCTCTGTTCTCTAATTTTGTGGCAGAAGATGAAGCTGATTTAAAATGGACTGTTTGAAACAACAGTGTGCTTTTCAATGAATAATGCTGAAAAATGTTGTGGTGTAGAGCACCTAACTATGGTTTTTTTGGCTAATGACCAGACGAATTTATACACAATGAAGATATACAGTGACCTTGGTTCATCTTTCTTAAGCATACTGCAATAATGCATGTATTTCACAAGCTTTGCTTAGACAGCTGACTTAGTCAAAATGATGCGAAGAAGGCTGAGTTTAGTCAAGAAAAACACAAAACATTAGGAAAAATGAGGGACTTAAAATAGAAAATAGTTTTAGCAAGAAAATGGATGACTCAGAAAAATTACAATGAGATGAGAAGACTTCTATTTCTAGAGCTGTAGTTCAAATAAAGATCTAGTGTGGTAGTTTGTAAATCTTGTTTCCGTTTGATACCTGCTTGGTAACCTGCATTGGTGAGCCACTTTGATATCTGCTGCCCTATGCACATATGGATGAATCCATAACCTACATACATCCTTCACAGAGCAGTGAAGCACCAAATGCTCCTGGGTGCTGAGCTCTTTTCTGCTGCTTTCATTTGTGTTTCCAGAAGGGACTTAGCCAACATGCACTTATTCTCTGTGAATGTATTGTTTTCAAGTCAGGTGAATTAATGATTCGGTGGTTGTGGTCACCATTCTTTTAGCCATATTAACAGAATTTCTCTATTCTAATTTCTCTTGAAAATCCAGGCTTCTGAATTTCCTGCCTTTCCTCTTAAAGGAACTACAAAAAATAGGTTACATAGCAAAATTATTTTTCAGATGAAATTAGTAAATTGATTTTTTTTTAAATGTAGCACTGCCTTGGGAGTGAATATTTTTAAAGGCTGTAGTACATTTGTGTGTCATTAGGAGAACTCACTTGGTGAGTTCTAATACTACTGCTGCGTTAAAAATATCTTGGGTCGAACTTACTGAAGTCTAACACAAATTCGCAAGCCAGCTTTTTGTGAGTTTTTCATGCATTTTGGTGGAACATAGAATATTACTAAGAAAATGGAGTTCCTCTCTTCAAGGCATCCAGTAAAGCTATGCAGCTCATTCTTGGTTAGTCTGTGATAATAAATGTTGCAATTAACAAAACGATTCCTTAGAAGCTGAACGTGATGATAACAGCATGGTACGGTTTGCTCATAGGATCTGAAGTCTTTTATTCTCCTTAATCCCTAAGCTCATTGTGTCCTAGCATTATGTACCCAAAAGTACATTTTTATAACATTCTCTGGGATGTTATCTGGAAGCCACTTGAGAGTCTATGTTAAATTTAGATTAGAAAAAAGAGAAATGTTTCAAGTTGACTTCATAGAAAATCATTTAAAGAGAAAAATACAACTTTTTTTTTTTTCAAGATGTGGAATGCCTCTTGTACTCTGAGTAGTACTGAAGAGAATTGAGGATACTTAGCACTTGGTAAGATCACTCCCAAATTTGAGTGCTTCAAGTACAGCTTGGCCAGGACATTTGATTTCACTCTTGAATTCTTGTGCAAAGTAAAATGAGAATTTGACACAAAGAGAGCATCCAACAGGCACATGTTCCTCACCTTTCATGCACCTGTTGTCTCAGCTGGGACTTGGGGGGGAGAACAGTTTCTCCCCAGTCAGGAATAAACTTCAGCAGACATCATCAGGGGGAAGTTTTTCACACAGAAGGTGGTGACGCACTGGAACAGGTTGCCCAAGGAGGTTGTGGATGCCCCATCCCTGGAGGCATTCAAGGCCAGGCTGGATGTGGCTCTGGGCAGCCTGGTCTGGTGGTTGGCGACCCTGCACATAGCAGGGGTGTTGAAACCAGATGATCTCTGAGGTCCTTTTCAACCCAGGCCATTCTATAATTCTATGATTTTGTGATTCTATGATCATTTTTGCCTATGGATCTCTCCTTCTCATTTCACGATAGAAAAGCAACATGAGTGATGTTTGACTTCAGTCTTCAACTCTTCACGTTCCTTTTTCACTACTTGTATTAGTGTGATCCTTGTTGAAGGACACTGAAATCAGCACATAGGCATTAGATAGTTCTGTTCTAGTTTCTTCTCATAAAGGGATGTAAGACCATTACTAAAAGCAGTGAGAGAAGCAACCCAGTCTTCCATTGCACTGTTTCCTTTTAGTTTATTTATTTGTTTTTCTTTCCCAACAGCTCTGGTTTACACACAGGTGACAATGTTACAAAAACAGGACCTGGAGGCCTTCCAGACATGAGACAAGTGCCAACTGTTGTGATCGAGTGCGATGACAATAAAGAAAATGTGCCTCATGAAGCTGACTATGAAGATTCTTCCTGTCTCTACCCAAGACAGGAAGAGGAGGAAGAGGAAGACGAAGATGAGGATAACTCGTTATTTACAAGTTAGATGCATTCCATTTTTCCTTTCTTATTTAATGAAGTTTTCCTCTGAAATCTCAATACACAAAGGAAACACGCGGCCTGCAAATTTTCTTTCTTGACCATGGCTTTTGCTTTTCTCAGGGCTTGACTACATGGGGACATTTTGTAAATTAATCAAAAATAACGGGGAGTATGAATTTAAACTGATTACCCTAATCCATGTGAATCCCTGTGTGTGTAGTTCTCATACAGAATTCAAACGACCTTTTTTGTTTTATCTTAGTTCACTTTCAAACTGACTTTCAGATTCACTATTCCAAGTGTCAGTAGTATAGAGAAGCACTGACTTTGGCTTAAGTCAGGATCATCTCAGCAGGGTTACAAAGGTGCCACAGATAGATAGTCAGATCTTACGAGCATTGTCAGTATTAAATCACGTCAGAATCAGAAGTTTGCACGTGCTTTTAAAGGAATCGTGATCAGAGAGTAAAACCCCTAAATGAAGACCAAAGGATAGAGGAAATAGTCTTGAAATTTCTATACAGGAAGATGTGAATAAAAAGAGGGGGAGGATCTTATTTTTCTTCCTAGCAGCACACCTACTTAAAAAGCCTGTGGTGTGCAATTTAGATTATGATGGTAGAGAGAATTGTGCAGATGATTGGTATACAGATGCTCTGTTCTGCACAGGAATGCAGCACAGTTCTGCTTTCTCTGCTCTGATGCATTTTACTTTGCAAACAATGTGAGAGTATGTGTGGGAGTAAGTTGGTTTGTGTTTAGATCCCAGTTTTTTTTCTCTGTTCTGTTTTTGTTCTTTAGTTTTTTTAATCTATGAACCTGAACTCTTGACTTGATCTAACATAACTGAGGAAATGAATCTGATTTTACCATACAATGTTTTTGCATGAGGATAACTTCTTTTACTATTCTGGAGTTATTTCACATTTGCATCACTGTTACTCAAACTGGGAATCAAATTTATATACCCCATGCTAACTATCTAACTGCTGTGGGCAGTTCTATACTGGCTTACACTCTGTTGAGGTGCTTATATCAGCACAAAATGAATATAAAATGCCACTGCTGGATTATGTGTGATTTTATTCAAGTTTACTGTGGTCTATAGTAATGGCAAATTGGGCTCAGATATGAATAGGTTAATTGACAGCTGTATCACAACTACAGTTTGGAGGGACTTGTGGCCCCTTTCTGACCTCTCTGGGAAAAACAACTGTCTTGGTGTGCCATCATAGGGCTCTCATGAAGGTGAGATACCTCACTTTGTGTGTGACACAAAGGACGTCTTGCCATCCTACAGTTTGAGCTGAAGTTTCAGGCCATTTAATTTTTTTTCTCTGAAAACCAATAGCACTATAATCACACCATTTTTAAAACACACACGAGTTTTTAAAACAGGCATATTTCACCATCTCAGAATCTTGCCTTACCTTGCAAGTGAAATCAGTCTTTTGTCTTAAATGAAGAAGCAAAGCAGAAGTGCATTATCTGGCATTCTCCTGACAAAGTCTAAAACGTCTTGGGGGCTTGCAGTCTGCTTGTGCCTCTCTACCCTGCTCAATCTGCTTTGGATGCAAACCAAGGGAAGCAAGCTTGTGCCATGAAAGACCACTGGTTTTCACACTGTCTTTGCCACTGTCACTGCCTGAGAAGCAGAATCAGCTAATGTACTTAAAGGTCTATTCCACTTCTCATAGACTTGATTTTTTTTTAATGCTAACTTGGATGTCTTGGTGTTACACTGCAAGAGAGAGATGCCTCTCTCTTTTCACGTGCTGTAGCTCTGCTGCCCTCTCAGAGGTTTAATTATTCATTCCATTATGAATTCTGAAACACTATGGATGCTTCCAGAAATAGTGAAACAAGCCTTTATTCTCTACTCCCCTCTGCGGAGCAATATTCTTTTTCCTGTGTAACTACAAAATTCATCCTTTCTGTATTATGGCATGAATTGAGGCTAACTGAAAACCAGATGTTAATTGATGCCCCTTTTCCCACAGTCCATACCAGCACAAATAAGAATGTAGCACCCTCCCTTGCCTGCCACTTCCTTGTCTGCTGTATGCTGGAATGAAATGATGACAGCTCCTTTGGCAGAACCTCTCCTTTCACCCACAGGTTCCCTGGCAATGAAAGTCTGCAGAAAGGACTCTTTAGCAATCAAACTCAGCAACAGGCCTTCCAAGCGAGAGTTGGAGGAAAAGAACATCCTCCCTATGCAGACTGATGAGGAGAGACTCGAACTTAGGCAGCAGATTGGGACAAAGTTAACAAGGTAGGAGATTAATGTTTTTCTAGCTCTTGTTTTTGGAAATATGTGGCGGGACACACCTTTTTTTTGTATTCTGCAAACATCTGAGATCTGTTTGTTCACAATATGCAAGAGGAAAAGCCATGGGAAAAAAAAAGGCTGTAATAATTAAAGCTGCTGTACTGTAACATTCCATACAGAGATTTCATTTTCCAGATGTACAGTACAGGATCTTTGGTTATGTAAGTACCTACATGAACTATGTGGATTTAGTTGTTTTCAATGCACTGTTGAGATAAGTTCAGCTTTGATAACATTTTGGGTTGTAGCTATAAGTGCCATTTGGTAATCTATTATTTTGACCAAAGGACAGAGGCATAACTTTCTCAGCGGACTGAGTCTCCATTGAGTAGGCAAGTCTTCTTCTGATCCAAAATACTTTCATCCTTCAGTATTTTTTGTTGTGTCAGACTTGAACGGATTTATGTTTGTACACTCTTTCTTCTTTATAACAGCATTTATTCACCAGCTCTTCTGTTTTTCTGTATTATATGGAACGTAGAGGGGTACCCATTAATGAAACATTTCCATCAAGGATTAGTAAAGCAAGGACAGGTAGGAATGTCTATGAACTTCCTGTACTTCAGCCATAATTTCTGCAGTTGATCTAACACTGTTATGTTATCAGCTTGGTGGTATGTAGAGCCAGTGAGTGCTATTGGTTGCCTTCTGGTTTAACCAAGAGATCCAAAGGAGGACCAGCCAGTTTTCTGTTGGCTTTTTTCATTTTTTTCTTCTTTTTTTTTTTTTTTAATGGGGTGGAGAAGCATGTTTTTTATTGCCGGGATGCAAGGACTCATTTATCCATTCTTTGGAATAAACTAACCACATTGTTCCGGTCCATCTTTGAAAGTCTTTCTTTGTGCTGAATCACACTTTGCTTTCTCCAAAACCTGTCTAATTCTTCAGTATTTTTGTGAAGGGCTACAACAGTGGTGACCAAAGATGGTGCTGCACTGTTGATGGGCACCAAAATTGTTCAATCCAGTCTTTGTTCAGCTTAATACCTTGTTAAATGGATGTGAAGCTGATGGTTCAAAGGAGCATTGGAGGATAAGAAAGTCCCAGTCTTGGTCTTACATAATTAATTTTGAACCCTTTGAGGTGTGTGAGGAGTTGAAATTTTTGTCTTTAGTGAATCTTGATCTGCATCACTTGACCCTACAATGACATTAAACGGCATTTCTTCTGTGCTGCCCATTTGCCTAGATTATTTGTGTTCCTTAAAAGTTTTACTGCTCTGTCTAATGAAGGTAAATAGTGTAACTTGCAAATGTTGACTGTAGCTCACTGTGCTCCAGGTGATTTTTTATTATAAATATTTTATCTCTTATCTCTCCAAAACATGCTTTTTTCAACATGAAGTATATTTCTTCAGCATGTGTTTTTTAACACGGGGATGCTTATTTTGGCAATACCCAGAACCCTTCCTGGGTAAGCCACCTATTCTCACAATGTCATTGTTTTTTCCCCAAGTGCATTTGTACTACTGTCTGTGCTTATTCAGAGTTTGAGGTATAGTGCTTGAGTTTGTCTTGTAGCATGACTTCGAAGTAATCACATATGCTTCCAATAATTAAAAGCGTGTATATACAAACAGAAAATAGCTGAGCCATTGCTGGTTCATTCTCATTTGTTACCTGTGTAATATCACTGAAACTGGTAGAATTTCACTAGTCTTATCTGGAAAAATATACTTTTCACTCTGACCTTTTAATGACAAGTGTTTACCATTCAGTATCTCATCCTTTTGAATAATCAAGAAATATAAGGAGAAAAGAACTTTCCTCATCTCTAATATGCAAAAAGCCACAGATGTTTCAGCATCAAAAAGAAGAGTACATGTCTTAACAGTGCCTTATATCTAAATGTGTTGTATCAATGTATACAGGCTGACAAGTATTAGATTGAAATAGAGAGAATATTTCAATTTGGACAATATTTCTTTATGTCCAGACTTCATTACTCCATCTGTCTTTTGCCATTGCTTAGTAATTGTCCCACAGTAATGCAAATGCCAAGCAAAATTAAAGTGGTGAAGCATTTATAGTCTTTAGAGAAGATGTGAGATGCAGAATATAATTGCAGATGGCAATTTTGGATTTCAGAGGGATTTGTGCTATTCTACCAATGGTCCTCTATGGTTTAAAATAACCAGCCAATGAAATTACATATGCTACTTACAGAAGTAAAAAATGTAGAATAAAAATTTCAGCAAATAGTTATTGTTGTCTGTAATGGATCAAATAATTTTCAGCAAGAGGCTGATTAGGATACTTCAGTATTTATGCATAATCCTCACAGTATTTAGTTTAGAAGAGCTCATTAGCTGTACCATTTGGCAAATCAAAATTTAGTACTATAAAGAGAATGTTATTTTAAAAGAAGCTAGTAGACTGGCATATTGAGAGATTGACCATTGGCATACTGCACTGGACCAAAAGCATCCAAGTATAGTCCAACTTTGTTAGAGTTGCACCAAGAACCAACTTGGCTTTGATCATATCTTATTTAAAAGTAGCAGAAAGTAGCAGTAGCTGCAGAAAATTTTTGTGATTTTATTATTGCATCTGCCAGCTGGTAGAGGGAGTCCCGAGCTGGCTTAACCACGTAGCTGTTTCCCAAGTTAGGAGAATAGTGCCTTGGCTTATACTGGACCAGTTGCAAGGATGAGGCTGCAGAGGCTATATCTTACATGAGAATATGACCCACTACACATCTATTAGCTTAGTCATGAGACAAACTTGGACTGTTGTGGCCTACTAGACTAACACTTCATTTGTGGCACAGAGTCTAGTTGGAGGTCTGTAACTAATGGTGTTCTCCAGGGATCGGTGCTGGATCTGATCTTGTTCAATATCTTCATCAGTGACCTGGATACTGATGATACAAAGCTGGGAGGAGTGGCTGACACACCAGAAGGCTGTGCTGCCATTCAGCAACACCTGGACAGACTGAAGAGCTGAGCAGAGTCCACTGATGAAATTCGATAAGAGCATGTGTAGGCTCCTGGGGAGGAATAGCCACATACATCAGTATATGTTAGAGAGCAGCTCTACAGAGAAGGACCTGGGTGTCCTGATGGATAACAGGTTGGCCATGAGCCAGCAGTGTGCCCTTGTGGCCATGAAGGCCAGCGGTATCCTGGGGTGCGTTAAAGAGCATGGCCATCAGGTCGAGGGAGGTGATCCTCCTCTTCTACTCTGCCCTGATGAGACTCATCTAGAGTACTGTATCCAGTTCTGGTTCCCTTGTTCAAAAAGGACAGGGATCTCCTAGGAAGTGTCCAGCAGAGGCTGACAAAGATGATCAGTGGCCTGGAGCATCTCCCGTAGGAGGAAGTTCTGTACTAACACAAGGAAGAAGTTGTTTACTGTCAGAGTGACAGAGCACTGGGACAGGCTGCCCAGAGAGGTTGTGGAGTCTCTTTCTCTGGAGATATTCAAGACCCATCTGGACACCTAACCGTGTGACCTACTGTAGGGAACCTGCTTTAGCAGGGGGTTGGTCTTGATGGTCTCTAAAGGTCCCTTCCAACCCCTACAATTCTGTGATTCTATGATTCATGTGAATATATTGCTTCACTGATGTACATCCTGTTTCAGGGCTCAGCAAAGGCAGGCCCAAGCAAAAATTGATCTTATTGCAAAACATGCCTGTGCCATAGACTGTTTTCTGGCAGTCATTATTCAGCAATTGCAGCAACTAATTAGAATACCTTCTCTTCTAAACAAACCAGAATGGATTCCTCCAAAATGTGACACTTAACTATGCAACCAGAAGCAAAAATAGTGAATTAAGATGCAGAACCACATGATTTGGGGATAGGAAGCGGATGCTAGAGACCATGTTCTTGGCTGTTAAAAACCCTTATAGTTCCATTAACTTCAATTCTGAAATGCAGACCATCTGCACAAATAAATCTTTAAGTGGGTATAGTTTTCTTTTTGCTCTGCCTGCTGAGGTTCTCCCAGTCTCCTCCTCCATTTCATCTCTCTGGTACTTGCATATCTTCACAAGCTACACAAGAAGTGCATATAAGTGGCCGTAAGCTAGAAAGAAAAATAGAGGATAAAACAAGGCCCTGAATATTAGCAAGCAGAGGGAGAAGTCTGATTTCTGCCTTCTGACTGTCATTCTGGCTGCCTAACATTCAGAGAAGCACTGGTTCCCCAGACATTCAGGTTAGAGCAGGATGGGGGGACTGAACTTTGTTTTCAGTGGAAATCAGTGAGAGGACTGATGTATTTCTGGGCTATGATCGCAAAATCAGGATACAGATAGTAACTGGAACTGATCTTGGAAGCACTCTTGTACAGTGACAAAGACATGGTCTGTCAGGAGCCTCTGGCAAGGAGGAGGTCCAGCACTGATAGGCAGTGCACAACAGTGCTGCATGTCTCTAGCGATTGTGTAACTATCCCCTTCCACCAAGACAAGTGCTCCAGTGCCAGTCCCTGCATTTTTCTTTTCCCGAGAAATCATAGTGGTGATTTTAAGAGATCACACAAGCTTCTTCTATCAATGTATTATTTAGTAAGCACAAAAGCCCTTTAGAGAAAATGTGTCTATGTATTTCTTTATAGTTATACACAGCTCCAAACTTTTCTGAGGACTCTGTGCTCCCTTGATCTGGTAAGACCTCCTTTCTTTGCATGTCTTTCACAGCGCCTCTGCCATACCTTGAGACATGTGTCTTTAGACTATGGGCAATCTGTCGTTCATCCTATAAGAGAGGCTGTCTAAAACACCGAAGGTTTTTTGAGTCTCTTAACCCTCAACTGTAGCAAAGAGGCTCATCAGCAGTTAGATACAAGAGTCTTGAAGCTGAGATTTTGGTCCACTGCTTTTGAAGAATGCATGGCATTGTCCTTATCTGCTCTCACTGAATTGCTTCCCTCATGGCTTTTCAAACCTCCTGGAATAAGGTCAAACAATTATACAAAAAATCTGATAACATAGAATGTTATGCTTCACTTTGCCTAACAGTCAGAATCAGTGTTAAGGGAGCTTGTTGTTTCTCGATACACTCTTTATCTTATCAGTGTCATGTCTGTCTCATCAGTATACTCCTGCCCACCTTAGAGCACAGGACAGGTTGACTGCAAGTCACAAGGCAGGGAAGATTAAAGGCTACCCAGGTGAGCAGTGTGTGTCAGGGGACTGCTGCTGATCATCAACAGATGCCTCAGGCAATCCAGTAAGATTTTGCATTCTGTGTTGTGCTACTGCCAAGAGCTGTCAGTTGTTGAAGTCATATTTAACCGTATCTACTGTGAAAGCAAAGAGGGATGGAGTAGGGAAGCAGCCTTCTGCAGATTAACTAACAAAAATAATTAAATTAGAAACAAATAGATAAGAAAGTATCTTTTTGAAGTTTCCTGACATTACCTCTTGCCTCTTCTATGACTTTGATTGAGGGACATCCAATTCCTGAGCCCTGTGAGTGTGTTACTGTGTATGTTCTTTTGGCTTTAATGCAGTGAGTCAGTGGCAAGCCATGCTGACAGATATACAGTAGTGCACTGCACTGTTTATTGTATAGCCTTAGATTTATGCACTCTTTAATACATGATGGGATGCTATCCCTACAACAGCAAGTGGAAAATATCGATCTGAAGCAATATAAATAACACATTGCAAGTATCACAAGACAAAGAATAGGAAGTAGGAAGATAGATCAGAGAGACTGTCTCTTTATGCATCTGGCTGTAAATATGTACATATGAAATATAGACATACCTGCCAGATGTGTTTATAGTCCCATTGATGCTTTGGTAATAGTTGAAAGACGTCTGTGACTTAAAAACATAGTGTGAAAAGTCATACATCTTTGTTATGGAATGGCAAGTTTGACAGATGATGGTTGCCTACTCTCTTGGTCAGAAAAGTAATCTAATCTCCACACTCCCCAGTCAATACTACGTCTTCCCCAGGTGTGCTGAAAAACACTGCCTAGAAACAAATCCTGAGGTGAAATGGACTTGGTGAATTGCCACACACATAAAAAATTGCCATTGATTTTAAGTGTCATGTGGCTGCTGTGAGTTTTTTGCACTTGCTCACATCAGCTGTCAGTTACCTTTGTGTCTCTCTGTGTGAGGGTGAGTGTGGAGGAAAAGAGCATTGCAGAATGTTTGTAAACAGAAGAACCAGAACCAGAAGAAACAGAATACAGAAAGGTAGAAAATTTAGGCAATATGGGAAAAGGACACCTTTTTCAGAGTCACAGTGAAGTAGGCAGAGGTATTACTACTGTTAAAGAAGAGCTGATCTGCAAAGGTAGTTGGATCATTTTCTTTACTTGTCTCCAAAATTTCCTTCCATCTTAAACATAGTGCTTATGGAAGACAGTCCACTAGCTTTGGCCAGTTGTGGTTTTCAGGTGAACAAACCCAAATAAAGAGTAGTGTGATGTTATCATTGTGTTAGTGGCCATTCTCCTTCAGATGGATTGTTAGAACATGGTCCAAAAGAAATTTCTTGTAAAGATTACATGTGACTAATGTTCCAGTTCAATAGCTTACGCATTTGTTTATATCCATAAAACAGTCCCTAATCTATTGATTGCACTATCACTTGTCAGCTTGTTTTCACCAGTCCTTTCCCATCCATATGCTGTGTCAGGTGTCAGCAGGCAGAGCAGGACTCCCCCACCTGACCTCCCATGCTGGGGCTGTGCTGGCATGGCTGCTCTAAGTTTGCCTCCTGACTCTTGTTTCTCACATCAATAGATGTGAGATCTTTTATTTTAGACAAAAAAAAAAAAAAAAAGTAGATCTGAGCTTTGAGAGCAGGTCATGTGTTGGCATGTGGAGGAAATGCTGAGACTGGCAGTGGTGCATAGCCATGGCAGGGCACAGGCCACTCCGTAGCACCACAGTCACGGCTCCCTTGGATGCTGGACTGTGAGGTACCTGGCCTCTGGAAATGCACAACAGTTCTTTCAGAACCCTGAGGGGAATGAATAATCCAAAAAGATCTTTGAAGCAATTAATTATTTAGACTGTGTTGCAGTCTCATTGAGGGGAGGCTTTTTTTCAGCCAGATGATGGAAACGAGATGGCCCCTGTTAGGGCTGAATCTCCTAACGGCTGTTCATCCAGTGCTGTGGAGAGCATTTTGTTTCCTCTCCATCTCAGAGTCATTTAGGGATAGAAAGAGTGGACAGACAGTAGGATTAAGCTTTATTCACAGACCTCCTTTTGTTGGGTAACATGAAATAATTTCTTCCTAATTACCTCTGACGTCTACAATTCTCACATTTATTGTTAGCTTTCACTAATGAGAGAAAAACAAGTGCCTAAAGCAAGAGCTCATCCCTAACCTCTAACTGCAGCACGTGTTATGTGTTGCTTGCCTCTTCACACATCGGGTGCTGGGGATAAATCACACGGAAAATGGGATTGTGGTAAACAAGCTCATCTGAATCCTGGATTAGAGGGGAGGATCGACAGCGCTAGATGCGTGAATGGGAGTGACTGGAAAAAGCTGCAGAGGGCTGAGCCTGGGTTTTAGCTGTGTTGGTAGCTAGGGAAAATGGTGGTTATGTACCCTTCTATTAAACTTTGTGAGGACGCCGTACCAAGAAGGTATCTAAATTGTCCCTAGCACCAGAGGAAGGCAGCAAAAACAGGTGATTATCTATGGGCAACAAATTGAAAATGAGTTACCATTACACATTTGCACTTAACACCAGGAGTAAATACAGTTGAACGGATCTCAGTCCTATGCAGGAGTATGGATGAGATAAACTCTCAACACCCTTGGCAGCCCTGTTTTCTGTTATTGTTAACCTGGTGAGCTGTGTTGCTCTGAAAGGAAAGGTGGCCTTGTAGTTAAAATGCTCTGGAAAGGCTGTGTCTTCCACAGTCTTTCTGACCTAAGAGACTGAAAGATACATACACACATGTACATAAGTATGTTTAAGGTATCCTGAAGTCTCCAAATGTACATATGTACCTATGAACTTTGGAAAAAATCCACTAGTTGACAAGTTTGGTGTGCTTTCAAAAAAAAAACACCAAGATACCAGGATCTTTTTAGACATCTAATTCTGTCTCAGTAAAACAAGGATCCTCATTTCTGAATATGTTTCAGACTTGTCTCTATCTGTCAGCAGTTTTAATAGGTAGCATCCATCATGCAAAAACACAAGTCTAACATCACAAATGATTCTATTACTGTTGTTTTGATGTATGAGTTCAAACCATAAACAATAGGAATTTGCTTCGTCTGAGTAATTTATGATTATGATTTGCTATGGCAAAAGGTCAGTGGAGCAATCTGGAGAGGAGAAGGTGATGCTGTCACCACAAAACACATCACCCTTACATGCTCCCTTGCCTATGGGATGAACGGTGTCCTTGACCCATGATCTTGATGGGCCTTGACAGTGTGACCTCTCCTTTGTTGCAGCTCCAACTCAGGATGAGATGAATCCCTGTCACCACCAGTTTTGCTCAGCCAGGGCCTTCTATTTATCAAAGTTCTGCAGACTGGATACAGTCTGGCTGGTTGTAGTCTCTCCTTGGGCAGATGTGTCTCTTCACATTAGAAGGTAGGGCACCAAATGCGCAGACACAATTTATTAATGTTACTATAGAGGAGAAGACATGCTGAGGAGAGAAATCTCTTAATGGTAGGCAACAGGCAGCAGGAAGCAGCATTGGAGTGCAAGGTCTCCCCAGAAGCACCCAGGTGGCCACTGGGGAAAAATGGACAGTATTTGTTCTGCATCAGAAGTTAGCATTTCAGTCAGAGTTGTTGCCAGTCCAGGAAGGTATTTGTTATTCCTGGGATCTCTCACTACTTCTATTTCCTGCTCTCATAGAGGCAGTACAAGTCACTGTTTTTTCATCGCAGCAGCTGTTTCTCCCATCTTTTCTCTGCAGAATCTAAACCAGAATGCATTATGGAGTTACAATTTCCTCTTCAGACTTTCCATCCACTTCAGCCCCCTAATTCTTCCTACAGCCTGTATTCAAAATCTAACTTATTCTGTCAACAAATATATTTAGTCTACCTTTGTTTCCTTTGCAGACTCAATGGGGTGTGGTATCCTTCATTTCCTGTCCTGAATTGATTGCAGTGTTGCTTTTAGTTGTCAAATCACTGTCAGCTTTTACCTCAGAGGAAGCCACATTTCTCTGCTGGGCAAAATTATTCATGGTGATATATAGTGTATATATAATATAATGAAAGCTTGTGGCAGTAACAAGGAAATAGCTTATGTCAGTAATAGAAATCATCTTTTATTTCTCCAGTAAACAAAAGGCCATGTAGAGTCCACACAGTGCTCTCTTGACTGAAAGTATGACAAGTATTAATAAAAATTGAAACAAACTAGGAAGTAATTTCAAGATGTTATGTTCTGGCTTTAGGAAGATTTTTTTTTTTTTTCTTTTGCTGTTTAATGCTAACAAAAACGGGGCAGCCTAGCTGGGAGTTGCACTTGCTCCACTGTGGGCCTGGTGCCTTCCACTACCAAGCACCTGTGAGAAAAGCCAGGCTTTGTCCTCTTCCACATGCCCAGAAAGCAGCTACAGCAGCTAGGAACACTCAGACCCCTCCCTCCCTTCTTTCCTTAATGTTGATCAAAAGCGTTTCTCTCTGCCTCTCCTGGGATGTGGGGTTCCCTGGCCTCTCCCCAGTCCTGAGAGCCTGATGCCAATGTCTTTCCTGTACTGGGAAGACCAGTGGAGGACAGAGGAAACCATACCCAGATTCTGGAGTTACTGTTTGTATTTCTCCCCTTGTTGTAGCCTATTTGACAACACATATGCAGGAGATTAACAGTGGTAACCCACTTTAAGGAGCTAGGCACATAAAACCAATTTTTCATCCGGACTCCAATCTCTTAAAAGCTTTTTTAAACATCTTTTAAAGGCTTTTACAAGCTTTTAAATATACGTGTGCTTATGTATGTGTACTGTGGTTACTACTGTGAGCACAAGCTGGACTGCTGGGTGCATGGTCATGTCTACATGCAGAAACATGGGAATTCCATACTCGGCTTTTTGTATGTGAGTAAATAGAAATAACTTTCTGAACAACTGACCGTGTAGTTAATAGAATTTAATGTTATACATATATGTGTTTTATATGAGATTAAATGTCTTTTGGACAAATGGACCAGTGCCAAGAAAATTAATTAGTTAATTAGTTTGTCATTACACCTGGTGCAAAGTTTGAACCTCGCATGCTTTCCCTAATAGATAGTATTAACATAAGGATCACTTGGAAATGAAGAGACTTTTTGCATACACGCAGGAAATTTCCAACTGGTCTTCTAAAGGTAAGTGCAGATGAGAATTATGCTCATATTTCAGTGCACTGGAATTCAAAGCCACTGTGCAGACCATATGTGGGGATTAAAGTAAATCCTTTAGCCTCAGACTCAACCATGTAACATTACTGTTTATGTTAATAATATTAAAGAAGAGGAAGTGTTCTCAGTTTCAGTAGACCACGTCAATGTATCTCTAAGTATGCTATCTTTAACATTCACTGCTCACCCTTCTGATGAATAATTTGCAAACCAGCAAACTACAGCAAAAGCATATTTTAGCATCATGGTAAATTCAGCCACATGGTTCTTCACTGACATCCCTGAATTCAGGAGGCAGAACACTGATGGCTAATGAGTAATTAATGAAATAAGCATTCAATATATTGTATTTACTAAATGAACAAGCATCTGTAATCTAAGGCTGGACGATTTATCCTGCAGAGTATCCGAGTTTATTGGTGCTCTGGAAAGGTCTTCACAATTCCTTTTGTTGCAATAATCAAGACAGAAATCGTCTTTCCTCCCTGTAATCAACTGTCTTTGATATAAAAGCAAGCCGTGCAAGCAGCAGACCCTGATCTCAAACAGCAGAGGCTGCAAAGATGCCAGATCATTCCTTCAGCAGGGCCAGGGAATGCTGCTCAAATGAGGCTCTCTTCTCCTTCATGCGCACAGGACCAGGTGCTGATGCTACCAGTGGGGATGCAGAGGCAGCATGTTTAGGAACTTTTATCGTCTGGTGGGTTGGCAGATGGCAGTTTAGTTGCACCCGGACACTGCTGGGGAGCATCCCAGGTGATGCAGACTTCAAGTAAATGCTGTCTTCAGGAGGTCTTTGCAGAAACTGCAGGGAAAGGTTCTGGGCCATCTGCCATGAAAGTTTTTTCATGGCCCAATTAGCTGGTCCACCTCCAGCTAAGCCCAAAGTAGTGCAAGCAATGAGCTCATTTGGATTATTTGGCTGCTCTGGGAAACGGGATCACCTGAATTGTGATCCCTGCCTTTCCTAAAGCATTCTCTGCCCCAGTGTAAGGAATTCCCCATCCTCATATCCAGGTTTTGGCTGTAAAAGGAGACAGCCTGCCAGGCAGGAATCAGTTTGTTTGGAGTCAGGCTTACAGCTAGGTTCAGCTTATCTCATCAGCACATCACTCTCAAGGCTGAGAGTTCAGTTCCTTCTTGAATGTTCTCACCAAGGCATTCTCGAGCTGCTCCAAAAACCTCCTTTTCCCCTCTTAGACAAACAGGTGCCTGATGTCCCACGGCTAAACCATCCCAGAAACTCCCTCTCTTTCCTGTCCCTGACCTTTTGCGGTCTCCCTTAACTCTTTTCTCTTTCAGGTAGCCATATATTCTGAGATTAATATTGTAAAGTTATATGATACTCCACCATCAGTTTCATCTTCTCTTGTAGATCAGTGAATAGTCTAATATACTACTGCAGATAGAACAGCTGCCAGTATTTTACACTGCACTAATTCTATTGCATTCAGGGCCCCATCATGTTTTCTAATGTAATATGACAGCTGAAAGAATGCTCTGCAGCAGTGAAAATGTCTGATTTTTGCCTCCAAAATGCACCATGTGTGGCACATTTTTGGGAGGTACTTTTATTCCTCATTCCCTTGACTAATTCTTCTGTTCTAAGTCTTTATTCTGTCTTATTTCTCCTCAAAGTTTAATGGTGCTAGTAAATCCACCTCCACCCTCTCGTTCAAGGCACTGTAGAGTACCTGACCTCTGCCTAAAGGATTCTAGAGCAGATGTAAAGAGAGCAATGAGGAAATGCAAGTCATCAGTGGAGGAATGAGTCATGCCAGCTCACTTGTCTCAGCTTCCTCACTCATTGCTGCAAACCTGACTGCCTCAGATTTGGTTGTACCACCTGCCTTTCATTGTGTCTTGCTTTTCTCTGAGTTCTGTTCCTTTGTAACTTGACATTTCATGTTTTAAGAATTAAGGCCAGCGTTAGAACTTTGAAGAGAAGGAGGGGTCCAAGAAACCTGCTATTAATTCAAGGATCTCTTCCTCAAAGCTCAGGAATGGCAAAAAAGCCAGGAAGCCTGCATGGATAAACAAGGAGCTCCTGGCCAAACTCAAACACAAAACAGAAGCATACAGAAGGTGGAGGCAGGGGCAGGTAAGCTGGGAGGAATATAGAAACACTGTCTAATCATGCAGGGATGAATTTAGGAAAGTTAAAGTCCAAGTGGAATTAAATCTGTTTGAAGATGTCAAAAGATATGTTAAATTTGTTCGAAGATGTCAAAATTCATACCATAGGTTACAAAGGGAAGGATAGGGAAAATGTGGGACCACTGCTTAATGAGGCAGGGGACCTAATGACTCAGGTCATGGAAGAGGGTGAGGTGCTCAATGCCTTCTCCTTCTGTCTTTACTAGCAAAGCTTGCCTTCAGGAGTCCCAGGTCTGAGAGACAAGTGGAAAATCTGGAGCAAGGAAAATGTACGCTTGGTGGAAGAGAGTCAGTTCAGGGAATACTTAAGCAAACTGGACATGTTTAAGCCCTAAAAGAGTTCACTTAGAAGTGCTGGAAACTGGCTGATGGTATTGCAAGGCTATTCTCAATCATCTTTTAAACAAGCAGGGTGACCAAGAGAAGTTCCCAAAGACTGGAAGTAAACATACCTCCTATCTCTAGGAGGACCCAGAGAACTACAGACCTGTCAACCTCACTTAATTTTCCAGGAAACTGATGGAGTCACTAATCCTGGAAACCATTTCCAGGCACATGGAAGACCAGGATGTCATCAAGAGCAGTCAGCATAGAATCACCGTGGAGAAGTCATGCTTGACCACCTTGATAAACTTCTATGATGAACTGACTGGCCTTGGCAAGTTTGCCTGCTGCACAAAACTGGGAGGAGTGACAGCTACTGCATGGGTTCATGCTATCATCCAGAGGGCACTGGACGAGCTGGAGAAAAGGGCTGATAGAAGCCACATAAAGTTCAACAAGAAGTGCCAAGTCATGTACCTAGGGAGGAACAGCCACTGCATGCTGGCAAACACATAGCCAGAAAGCAGCCTGGCAGGAAAGTACCTGGTAGTCTTGGTGAACAACAAGTTGAATGTGAGCCAACAACATGTCCTTGCTGGTGCGAAAGGCTAATAGTATAGTTAGGAGTAACATTAGGAGGAGTATTGCTAGCAGGTTGATGAGGTGATCCTTGCCCTCAGCACTGGTGAGACCACAGCTGGAGTGCTGTGTCCAGTTCTGGGCACTCCAGTAAAACAGAGACATGGAGCTCCTGGATGGATTCTAAAAAAGGACCACAAAAATGATTGTGCAGTGAAAAGTCTCACATTTGAGAAAGAGGAGGTGCTGTTAGGCTTGGAGAAGAAGAGTCCTTGTCGTTGTATATAAATCCCTGAGAATGCAAAGACGATGGAGTGAAGGCTCTTCTCAGTGGTGCCCAGTGGCAGGACAAGAGGCAACAGTCACAAATCAAAACACAGAAGATTTTATCTGAATATCAAGAAACTCTTTTTTACTGTGATGGAAACTGAGTAGTGGCAAAAGTTTCTAGAGCTGGTTGAGGAGTCTTCTCCCTCAAAGTTATTAATAAGCCATCCGGACTTGGTCCCAGGCAACCTGTTATGGGTGGTTCTGCATGAGCAGGCCCTTTAACCCTAACCATTCACTGATTATATGATAGCGTAAGGCATCAGAAAAAGCTGCACAAGTCTTTAGAGTGTTGGCAACATCTTAGCCTTTTGAAGCGTACAGGATTGTTGGCTGATTTTTGTGTGCCTCTGGCAGTGCAGAGTGGTCAAATTCTGTCTCAGACCTTCCCAAATTCTTAGTCTTTGCCCTCTCCCCCACTCTAAGGTTACTGTGAGTATGTCTCGTGATGCTATTCCAATGCAATTCCTTCCAATGTTTTATTTCGCTTTAGGTTGTTCCACAATGGTTGTGCCAACACAGACAATTTAGCCAGGTCACAAGCTCTGACAAATGTCTTACTATTACATGCAGACTGTAAAAGTCTCCAGCTCGCTTCAGTTACAAGAGAGTATTGGGTTAGCTCTGAAGACCAAAGTCCTCTTGCTTTGCTGCGTGGAAAAAATGACCAGAAGTCAGTTTCTAAACAAGAATGTCTCACAGGCACATTGTGTTTGCATGGAAATAGACTCCAGATGCCCAACTTCTGACAAACATTTCTCTCAGCCCTGCGTTTCTCCATACCCTCAGTCTTTCCCTGCCATTGCAAATTCCCAGTTTCACTTCCAAAGGATTTTCAAATTCTTTGTATATTTTACAGATTTTTTTATTATTATTATTTAATTTTTATTTTTTTTTAGCTTTTCTGACTATTCAAAGCAGAATTTTGAAACAAAAAGGTAATCTGCTTCCAAACCTCCTGTTCCAGAGACAACAAACAGCAGTTTATTGCTCTATCTCTGTTTGGAAAAAGGAGATTGTTGCTTTCAGAAATGTCCCAGACAGCCTGCAGTGCTGCTGTCTGTTACCTTTAGAACAGCAAAGATCTCCAATAGCGCAGAATAAAGTAATGTTCTAATGTATCTAATAGGAAGTAGGACACATAACTGTATTTGATGCACATTTTGCCAGTAACACTGTTCAAACCAGTCTGACACTGTAGTAGTTGTGAGACATTTTTCCCTCTCTTTCTTAGCTGCTGCTGTTCGTTAGCTGGGCTATGCAGAGCACCACTGTTGTCAAGCGGGAGCAGAGTTGTTATTAGCACAAGATAACCTCCAGTCATGAAAGTGGGCTTAACACCCAATAAACTATAAGGTACAGATGTGAATTTAGTATGCTTGTAAAGCAAAAAGCAAGTCCGCATGGCCTTGGCCCACAGAGGCTGGAAGGAGGGGCTGAGCTCAATGTCAGTGCATGAGAGACTGCGCGTTTTAATGATGAAGTCAAGCGAAAGTAGGAAGCAGACACTGTCTGTTTGCACAGACCATCCTAGGCAGTGTGTTTCAATACCAATCTGCAGCCTCTTACAGCAGTAAGTGCAGTCTCCAGTTTTACCAACATTTTGTGTATCAGTACACGTTCAGAAGGGATTTTATCAGGATAAGTGTGCCAGTTCTCCCTCCCAGCTCCCTCTCCTTGCCTTCAGCTGGGGATGCAGGAAACAACACAGTGACACAGAAACAGAGTACTGGAAGCCTAGGACAGAATTTTATCAGTTTTGGCATCTCTAGTCATCTGAGTGTGCCCTGCAGGGAAATCTAGGCCTCTCCTATGGCCTGTCAGTAGCCACGAACAAGCATACTTCGCTTAACTGACATACAAAGCACTCTAAATAATAACCCTCTTTAGCCCTTCTGCCTGAATGCTGGCTGAATAAGCTATTTGGATCAGTAAGGAGCTCAAAAAAACAATCGCTTATTTAAGACAGGAATGAGCTTCTCTCCTATGTAATACAAAGAAGAGGTAGCTGGTCGTTTCTTCTACTTTGCTCAACATCAGCTCTAATTAAACAGAAAAAAAAAGAAAAAAAAGAAAGAAGGCCACTGCTTTTCCCCTCAGCAGCTAGAATGTGATAGTCAAGCAGGTTTTTACTTTGATAGAGTGTGGCAGGAAGCTGGGTAATATGTGTAACATACCTGATCTTAGTTGGAAAACTGACACTGGAGAAACTTCAGTGGGCATTGAAGCAATCCCTTGAAGCTTCAGGGGAAAAATGTAAAAGCTGATGCTGCACTATGCATAAAAAGAAGAAAGTCTGCAGCCTATTCAGCATATCACATGCGTCCCCCTGGAAGTGTTTTGGTTCCTGGGTTTGATTCTGTTTGTTTTGAAGTAAAGAGTATCTGCCTGGAAAGAGGATCTGTGTTACTTTGGAGATTATTGATTCCTGCTGCTAATTCCTTATTCAGTGTAATAAGCTTCTTTATAACATTCCATTTGTTTTACTGTGGAAATACTTATGAAGCAACAAAAAAGGATTATCACTTTGTGGTCCAAATTTAGCCTCAGGGTAATTATACGCATCTCAGTAATTGCAAGAGAATAAAATGCAGATGCGACAAGACTTCTCCCAAGAAAAAAAAATGTCATAATGCTTTTAGGCCACCAGATTTAAATGTAAAGATGATTATATAACTCTGAGTAGATAGTGTGTGATATCTTGTCAAAATCATAGCCATGCAGTGTCCTAAAGTGTGTGTTTTTAAAGGATAGACAGGTGAACAATGTCTCCTTTTTTTTTTTTTTAAACCAATCATTCTTGGTATCTTCTGCTTCGGGTGCAGTTTGTTTTCACTGATGTTTCAGGAGATGCTGCCATTTAAATATACACATTTAAATATAAATACATAAATGTATATTTCTGGATTTTGCCAGTGCATAGGGGCAGAAGTAGACCCTGGCAGTTAAGATGTTAAATATATGCCATCTGGAAGAGGATGGGTTGTGTCCTTGAACAAGGTGGGAATTTAGAGGATAGGAAAATCTCTGGGTAGGGTGATGAAACATGTAGTTACCTGGAAAGCTAAGAACTGAATTTGCAAGCAGTGAAGCAGATACAAAAGAATCAATGTTGTAAAACACATGCAAAGATTCAGTCTAATCAGCAGGTAGCCCAGATGTAGATGTGACTGTTAAATGGACAGGAATGACCCAGACATCTGCACTGCAGCTGGCAATGCTACTGCTGGGAAGAGCCAGCCTTGTAAGCTGCTTCAGTAAATCTGTGCTTGTAATTGCTGTCACAGTTACTGCAAGAAGAGTTTTGTCTACTGTAGTTGGCTGAATAAGGAGTTTTTCGCATTTGGTACTCAGCTGGAACAAAATAAGTAACAAGTATGGGAGAGAAAACAATAAAAATAGCACAGCGAGGAGTTAAATTTTTATTACAAAATGAAAAATACAATTTCAGGCCAGTACCAAATATTTTATCCAATGTGTTTTTAATGCTTTTTAAAACTCTTTTAAGTCGTGTCTAGTAAATTGTTTCCTCAGCTGAAACTATTCACCAAGTTTGACCTCATCTTGTACATAGTTTCTGACCTGCTGGAATTCAATTTTTGGCAATTTTACTGTTTGTCATAAATGTTTGACCCAGGCCTAATTCTCGATCTCCAAGTGAACGTTTTGCAATAATTCACTGCTCTTTATAAGCTAGCCTGCCTTTTATATAGTCTGGGAGACTGAAATGTCACTGACACAATATAGTTAATCACTCTTAAAGCTCTCAAAATTGTTCAAAGAATTTTCCACATCAATAACAAGACAGAGTATGGATGCCATGCTATTTCCTATGCATCCTTTCTCCCAGAAACGGAATTGTTATGGTTCTGCATTAGTGGTACTGCCAACTTCTGTTATGAAGGTGTTTCTTTAGAATTCGTGTATGGTATATTTTCCGAGTCACTGAGTGTTTTAGATTGTGATTCCTTTCTCAGAAAGTAAGTTGATTTTTTTTGCATTCCCATACTCAAAGTGTTTGGAGATGAATTTGATTTGTGCAGTAGTGTTTATTTGCCTTTCTTCATGCTAATGCTGGTAAAGTGGTCTTTAACAAAACAACGCAGTACCTAAGTCTTCTGTTTGTTTCCATTTTTGAGTGGTCAGTTGTTGCTGCAATAACAGAGGAAACTTTTTCAAGTTAGCCATAGAAGTGTTGGGCCCGCCATCAGCAAATTGGAAAAAACTTTCCACGCAAGTTTCCTTCATTAGAATCAACATCTTTTTGTATTTTGAATTGAATTTCATCACTAAATTCACAGATTATTTGGACTATCAAGCAATTTTGGTTGCTTACATGTTTTAGTTCATTCTGACTTGGTGTTTTTAAGATTGCAGTTGTGCAAGTGGCTGTATAAATTAGAAGATAGGTTGCTTTTGCTTTTCTAATTAAGTAAGTTACATACTTACAGTACCAGAAGTGTAAGATATCTACTAATGCACAGGTTATGAAGATACAATCATCATGTTCCATATGTAGTCACCACATCAACATGTTAGTACACAAAGGCTCATCAGGATGTCTCACTTTCATGCTAGCTAAATCAAATGTGTAAAAAAGATGGTTCTTCTGTTATGTGCCTCAGCTCTTAGCGCTTCCTTGGAGCCAGCAACTACTTCTCAGCATAGGCAAAATGTAAGCCTGCGACAGCTGTAGGTATCTCAAAGGAGAACTGTCAGAGGAGGAAAAGATCAGTGGGTTTTAGAGGAGTTTTGAGAAATAAGGCTGTGCTCCCATACTCATCTCAGCTTCCCTCCACAGTTCTCTTTACTGAACCCACAGATCTTCCTGCCTAAAAAGTTGCTTCCTATCCCCATCTCTAGGCTACTACACATTGTACAAGAATAACTGCTTTATTCCTGTATCAAGACTTGCTTGAATGAGCTTCCCTGAGCATCAGGAGCCAGGGCAGAGGGGCCTGTGAAGGTGGAAATGGACTTTGTTACTGAAGATTTTCCTTGGAGATGAGCGTACTTTCAAGAGTAACTTTTATGGGAATAAGCAGTCAAGGACTGGAAACAAGAGGGAGACTCCACATTTATTCAATCTAAGTTTCTAAAAACACCAACCAACTTGTTTGGATGACAGAGTGAAGGGATCTGGGACTCTGTCAGGTCTATTGTTTGGCTGAATGGTCCTTAAAATAGTCCTAGGTCTTCAGCTACAGAAGATGGAGGACACCTTTACAAAAGTATTAATGGGATCTGGTCTTCTACAGATTTTCCAAGCACGAAAGCTACAACTCAAAACTGAGAAAGTAAGTGCCAGAAGGTAGTAGGAGAAGCCTCCAAACACTGATCTTAGGAGAAAAAGAATATTCAATTTGATGTCTTACGAGGAGTAAGGAAAATTAATGTTCGTAAGATTTAGCCTCCAAATTTTTTCTTTAAAAAATGCATCTTTAAAGACTTATTATGTTTGTTCACAGACATAAAACCACGTAACTATAGAGAGAAAAGATTCTAAAAGTAAGTAGCCACAATAATGCCTGTAGATAGCAAGCACATCTGTTCAGATCAGACTGATTTTCACAGTGCCGTTCTATTAATTCAAGTCATTAATGGATTGACCTTGAACTGTGAATTACACTTTGTGAAATCAGCTTTCAGTTGAGTATTACTACTTTTTTTGAAGCAGATTTCTTTTCTCAAAGCTGCACAGGAGGACAATCACTGCCACTTTTGAACATTTTTTTCTTTAGCCTTCTGCATTTATAGTAGTCAAAAATGTCCAATTTTTATTTTTCCAAAAATACATTCTTGAATTAGATATATAGTAAGTCCTCTCTTCTAAAAAAATATTGTTCTTTGTTTCCTACTACAGTTGTTGGACGTTTTGCTGTTGGGGTTAGGGATAAGAGATTCGAGAGCTAATGCTACAAAGCTCATATGATACAACCATTTTAATTCCACCATGCCCTTTTTTAAAATCAAAATTTGTGGTGGTATTTTATGTGAACAGCTAGCATTTGGCTAAAAGGTTTGATGATAATGAAACAATATGATAATGAAACAGGGGAAGCTCCATTTTACAGCTCAAGTTGTGCGACTATCTTGTGTGCTGTTGCAGTGTTCAAGGTATCAGTGGGCATTTTGCAGTTAGTATTACTGAAAAAGGAGCTGAAGTCTGAATTTTTGGAAATGCATGGCTTTATCTTGAGAAAACAATAAGAAACTGATAATTCCTTGGCGAAAAGCAGGTCTGTGCATTGTGATACCGCAGTCCCTTTTGTAAAGGAAGATTCTCTGGAAGCTCACCCTCTGATCTTACAAAAGATTGTTGACTTGGATGTGTCGTTATTAGGTGTGTAACTCTGTGTCTGCCCAGAGCTATAGGACTATCTACTCAGAATCACAGAATCACAGAACTGTAGTCCCTTCCAACCTCAGAGATTATTGAGTCCAACCCCCCTGCCAAAGCAGGTTCCCTACACCAGGTCGCACAAGTAGGCGTCCAGGCGGGTCTTGAATA
>JAOWBP010002052.1:8108400-8128153 GCA_028571105.1 Tragopan temminckii | reverse complement strand
AGGCCCTTCACCATCTTTGTGGCCCTCCGCTGGACTCTTTCCAAGAGATCCCTGTCTTTTTTGTACTGGGGAGCTCATTCCTTTAATTTCATAACATGCAGAGTTCACAGACCAAGATGATTCTGCTTTATTTAGGTATTTTATGGAAATGTGTTCTGTATATGATAGACAAGATTTTAGCTTAATGTAGACCCAGTGAATTGTTGAAATCTACATTTTGAACATGATTCTCTTTCCCCAGGAGACCTAATCTGATCTAATGTGGACAGCCTATTGTTTTGTGAGGAGCTTGTAACTTCCCAAGAGTAAATCAGAACCAAAATAAATCAATTCCTCAATCAGCTTAAACTGAAATGAATACATTGAGCAGTGAGTCCAGAATGATTCACAAGGGCTAAAGAATGAAAAAAAGCTTTAGACAAAGCGCCCACTTGGTTTTATTTTCCACTATTCAGAGTTGGAGTAAGCAGAAAAAGTGCTGATAAGTTTTCCTTAAAGTCTTCCTGGCAATCTAGACTAGATAGAGATTTAAAGTTTGTACTGATTGTGTTTCTCAACACAAAACGAAGTCTGGAATAAGCATGATTTAAGGAGCAGAAGGAGGCTGCTTAAAGCCTAAATTAAAATCTGAAACATTTTTTGTTGAAAATGTGATTTTCTTGCAGAGCCCTTCTAGATGCGTGCCTGCAAACATGCTATAGGAGCTGTCATTCTGTTGTTTCATGTGCTGGACCGCTTGGTATTTCCTGCAGTGCACTCAGAAGAGGTGCTAAGCCCAAGTGCTACCCCTCTCCTTCAGGGCATGGGACTGCTCTAGCTATCCTGGACCAGGTGGTGCAGCCCAGGGAACAAACTGAGATGCAAAGGCAGCGTCAGGAAGTACATAGATGTCCAACTGATATTTTGCAGTTGTTATTTTTTTCTTGCTGTAAGCAAGCACATCCTACCAAAATTTCCTAAATAGTTCTCATTGAGACTCTCTCAGTGGTGCTCCTTCTGGGGTGACCAGGAGTCTGTGCCCCCTGTGGACTGCTCTTACCACAGGCCTCTTTTTAGCTGCAGGAGCACTACAGTCTCCAAGGGGCTGAATGCTTAAAATCAACAGGGAAGTGAGGAGTAGTCATTACATGGTAACTGAGTCGTGGCAAACGCTCCTTATGGTTTTATTGCCTTAATTTCTCAAGAAAAACGGTTATAAAGAGTGTTACCATGACTGATACCAAGAGACTTGTCACACAAGGAGGAGAGCTTAAAGGAGGAGATAATGTATCCTACAAATTAGCCAACATCTTAATGGAGTCTAGTACAGAAATTGTAATGGTGTAGAAGTCTTACATTTTCCTCTTTGGGTAGGGATTTTCTATTTAATATCCCTTCAGCTTATTCATTGATGGAGAAACTGTGTTAATCCCATTTTATAAATCCTGTTAGGAGAAAGATAGTTTTCTGTAGACTCTTAAGTCTGGCTGACAGTATCTGGGTTGACAGTTCAGAGAAGGTGAGCTGCTGAGCTTACAGATATTTTTTGCTCATTGTGCAGTGGCATAAGGAAAGGAGGTCATTTTTTTTCTTGCCCTTTGCTAACAGTTAACTGTCACAAGCAAATAAAAGCTTTTCCTCTCATCCATTTTCATCTTCCAATTTTCTGCATTTGTCATGGGAGTACAAAGAGCCCCTGGTAAGTTATCCTTCATCAATATTGCTTTGCTATCAGCGCTATTATTGAGAAAGGCATGCTAAATTAAGCAATAGTAAGACTCTTCACTGCCATTGAATTTTCCTCATGTTGAATTATATAGCTGATTTAAATCAGCGCAGCTCTGCTGGCTTCAGTTGTGCTCATTTATGCCAACTAAAGAGCTATGCGACAAGTAGTTCTTTGTAGCAGCTTCCTTCTCATGTGCCCAGCTTCTCTGTTAGAGCAATCTCTAGGGTGGTATGAACCCAGATGCACTTAAGTAAAAAGATTTGTTTCTAGAGAATTAATTTAAGAGTTACTGTTACTCCAGAAGATATAACCCCCTGCACTCAGAAGTCACTTTATGTTGTGGTGACTTATACCATAGGAACAGATTGTGAGCATGGATGAGCTCCAGAATATGTTGGTGGTGTTGTGGGCACCTCACCATACTTCTGCATGCCCTGTTGTGACCACCTGTGACCTGTTTGCTGCTCAAGGGTCATGCCCGCCAGATGTCACCATTCAAGCACTGGAGAGCTGCTGGATTCTGCCTCTTGTATCTGCAAACTCTTGGAGTTAACAAGCCTGGCAAGTAAATGAAGTGTCATTTTCCAGCAAGCCATGTTCTGGATCTGGTTCTTTTACTTACAGATGACCCCGTTGTAAGCTCTTACACGTTCTTGCCCTCTGAGAAGAGACAAAGAGGAATTCTGCACATCTAAAAACCGCCAATCCAACACCATACATGAATGACATTAACCAAGTCTTTCTCTGAACTCACGCACAGCACTGCAAGAGACTGTGGAGATAAAGCCCGTGACTTTAAGTGAGGGGACAGCCTAGGCAGTCAGGAGTGCCTTGCTTCAGAAGTGCTACCAGACAGAAGGCTGTCATCTCTGCAGATAGGTGGCCACTGTCCTGAGTGCCTCTGGGCATGACTACACTGCAGAGCAGGCTAAGCATCACTGTGCGGGCTCTTAAGTTTTTGGTGTTGCCTGGGGAGGTGTACAGTCAGTATTTCTTTTTATTGCACATTGTCGCATTAAGCAGGAACTTCCCGTTCTGAGTCTTGAGTTAACTGTGCAGGCTCCAAGCAGTAGCATCCATCATTGAAAATGCTGTCTGTCCTCCTTCTTACTCCCTGAAGAGACTGCATCCCCACCAGCCAATACTTTAAATTGAGGGCAGTATATTTTGCAAGTGATTGTTCCTCCTGCCCCCAAACTCTTGGTCATCCACCATGACATGCTCAGCCCTGACTAGAACAAGTTCAACAAAGCAGAAAGAAAAAAATGGAAATGAAATAAAAACACCATGCAAAGTTTTTACTAAGAAATGAGCACTGTACAGTGCTAGCACAAAGACTGTGGTGTGTTTTGATCCTGTAGGGAGTTAATTCAGAAAATTAGTTTACTGTCACTTATTTTTATAAATCTGAGCAAACTTTTATTTTTCACCGACAATCTCATTTGAATATTTTATTTTCTTTTTCTATTGCTTACTATTATATTAAGTGAAATCTTAATAAGGCTTTCTTTATGTCGACAGAAATCTCAGGAAGGTTTGATTTTTTTATTTTTTTTATTTTTTTTTTTTTTTGTAGGGAAATCTTTATCAGTGTATTCATAAAACCACTATTAACAATACCACAAAAATGTGTGAAGTGTAGAACAGACAACACATTGCAGAGTACAAGTTACAAGAAGCATGCCTCCCTATCGTCTTGAATGCCTGATGTTTATTGCAAAATAAAAAGGATGGCATGTTCACACATGGTTAAGCATGTTTACAAGAAGGTCATCAAATACAGAAAGAACTGTTAAAAGGCTGGTGCTTTCTAAAGCCTGTCTTTTCCTTGGTCAGATATCTACACTCCTGCAGCTCCACAAAACAGAGTTCCCATTCCAATCAATAACTTGCATCCCACTTGATTCTGATAGTTTTCAGAAGCAGTTCCTTTATTTGCTATTGCAGGAGGTCTGCCGCCACATCATTTCTCACCTCCTTTCTCTCCTGTTTGTTCTGATTGTGCTGCTAATTAGACACTTGTTTCCTGACCTCTGGCCTCTTGACAGCCTCATGCAGCCCCTGTGATGTTAAATGAAAGAAGGCACAGCAGCAATCCAGCAATCAATCCTCTGAAATCAGCCTCTGCGATCTAGGTGGGCTTCGTTAATATTTTTGTTCTGTGCAACACAGGAAGGAAAGACAAAGAGTGGAGTTATCACATCTACTGTTTGCTAAGATCACAACAATGCACTGGAGATGGTACACGGAAATTAGGTGTGGAAAAAAAAAATCTGTCTTTGCAGCCACAATAACAAAGCAAGAGCTGCTAACATTTATTTATTTATATGATAGTACCTTGAACTGAGATGTTCAAAAATGTTAACAGTTGCCCAACATATTGCAAACCCAAAAGTTAAGAGGGAAAAAGTAAAAAACTAAAAGATGGCTTTTCTGAGGTGTTAGTGGAGTTTGTAGAGTTCAAAGATAGTTTGGGGATGGAAGTCACTGTGGAAGCAGAAGAAGAAATGAAATGAAAAGAACAGAACAAGAAAAATAATAATTGTAAGAGCCTGGGTGAGAAGGACTAGGCAAGGGGCTGGTTTCACTGATTTGCTCATCAGAGAAATGAACAATGAGGGAGCAGGCCCAGTCAACCCAAAATGAGATGAAAATGGGAATGTAGCAGCAGTCCATGAAAATCAAGAGCAGACACCAGTCCTGGAGGCCAGGTACTTTCAGAGCTGTTCATTGCTATCCTCACCCTTCACTGCTTCCACTGTAAAGACTAGTCATGATTTCATTAAGCTGCAAAGTTATTTTATTCCTACTGCTTAAGTTTTGCTATTTACAAGTTCTTGCATATCTAAGAGTCCAGAAAACTACCCACAACCTATGACTATGATCAGCTCTAGATCTCTAGACTGTATCTACCAAAAATACCATGGCTTTTTCTGCCACGTAACTTCATCCCTTTAGAACAGTGGTCATCACTGAGGCAGGAGCACATTGCAGCCTGTAAAAGGTATTTTATGGGATCCGTAAAATGCTTTGATTCTTGATGGGGAACACAGGTGTTTCTGGCTGGTTTTCACTAGACCCCCTACCGGGCATCTTAGGGAAGAATTGCATAGTGAGTAGGTCTCTGAGCTGCAGAGGAGGCTGGGGATACATGTGTAGGGCACACTTGGAGGAAATTCCTCACCTCAGTGTAGAAGCAGTGACACAGTGAAGTAAAAACTTTGCTTAGATTCATCTACTTTATGGCAGATATTGAGAAGTAAATACATGGAAGACTTGCTCTTTTATGCAAATCATTCATGTAGATAGACAAAACCTCTGCCTTTTGTTCGAAATGTTGAAATGTTGAATGGTCCAGTGTGAACCATTCTTGACAAAACTGTTCGCTGAGTCTTTTAATCATCATTTTCTTCTGGAAGAGGAGGAGTTTTTTGGAAGCCTTCTTTTCAGACTGACGTCTCCTTACATTTATTGTGTTGTTTCTATAGAAGCGCTGCACACTGGGTGGATGGAATCTGTCCTGAACATTCATTTGATGCTTCCTCTTGAGAAACATCACAGTGTGGTGGATTAAAGCTTCATATAACTCAGTTCCTGCAGAAACTCTTACTTGGCAACTTATTCTCTTTGATTCTCAACTGCTGATAGAAATACAGTAGCTTTAATTTCTTCTTAATACTGAGATGAAGTACTCCATTAGCAACAGCTACTGTATCTTAAAGATGGTAATAGCAAGCATTCGAACAGTACTTTCATCTTCAATGTACTTTGTAGGTGTTCTTTACTTCTGAATTATGTCAAGTTTCTGTCCCTATCGACACTTTTTCAAGTGAGGTATATGATTGATGTGCCATGGCAAAGAGGCAAAGCCAGTCACTCCAAATTCTGCACTGGAACAGGGCCATGTTCTGACTTAGTGATGAAAAATGGCCCCAAAGGCAGTACAGATGAAATCCTTTCTGATAGCAGAAATCTTCAGGCTGTGTAAAATCAGTTGCCCAAACTTCTGCCTTCATACAGAAGGTGAGGCTCCTACCCATTCCATGTGCTCCAGCCCTGTGCACCAGGTGATGTCAGTCCAGAGGCTGCTGAACCAAGCAGGAGTATTGAACTATCTGGTGCAGACATGATCCCCTGGCTCTGGAGTCTGCCCCTGTTGGGTACCTCCCTAAATGACCACGCCTGAGGGATGAGAAGTCGGTGTCCTGTCACTGGCAGCGCTGACAAAACTCCCATTGAGCCTGGTGAGAGCAGGAGCAGGCCCAACAGTGTTGACTTCTGATGTCACTGCAGTGGTTGTCTTTGTTTTCGCCAAGATCTCTTTGTGCTTTTCTGCTTTGCTTTGTATTCTGAATATTCAGATTGTTTCTGCGCTCAGGGCCTCCGTTTGTAATTAGACTGCATTTGTTGTGAATCTGTCCTGCAGGTTGACAAGCAAGGCATGCTGATCTTCACTATAAGGTTTAATACAAGCCACCAGAGGAGGAGGGGAGTGGAGCTGTGGAGGAGGAGTGCCACTATTGTTCGGCCCTCAGCACTGCCAAACTGTCCCTTGTTTTTTTCTGCAGGCTGCCTGTGTGTTCAGATGCTGTTTGGACAAGCCTGGAGGCTCACAAGAGGGCAGGGAGGGGGTTAGCAGGGTCTCAGCTAGAAATGTTTGTGCGAGTCAGGAAGCAGGCATGGGAGGAAGGAAATTAAGTGAAGACATCTGTGTAGCTTAACTCCCAGCAGCTCTGCCTGGGGTAGGGGTGGGAGTGCTGTGCCTAAGATGACATAACATAGTTCGTCTTTCATGGGCTGAAGACAGAGGAAACTGCGAAAGTGAAGCATGGTCTGTGTCACGCATGGGCCAGGCACACCAAGTGCATAATGGAGCAGTGTTGGCACTTTCTGCTCTGCCTCTCACACCTCAAAATAACTCTCAAAGACAGTGAGCTGAGGAGGATGTGATATGGTCCAGAAACTGATCTTGGACTTTTTTCGCAGACGACTGAGCCAGAGGCCGACAGCTGAAGAATTGGAGCAGAGGAACATTCTGAAACGTAAGTCTTGATACTACTGACATTTAATCTGAAGCCAGCTAGTTCACATTAGTTTAGATTTATATTGTGTGGGTTCTTTTTATAAGATGTTGGCTATTCCATATGTGCATCACGAATACAAACAAAATGCATCATAAATGCAAGTAAATGTGCAAGTCTGCAGCAACATTCAGAGCTGCAGAAATAATTCATTAAAATCGTAGTCAGTAAATTCACATGAATGAACAGCCCTTGGGAAAGAAAAAAAAAACAACACTGAACCTTTTTTGCAAGTCCTGTTCCCAGCAGAGGATCATTCTGAAAAGCCTTTCTGTGCTGCTCTCACACGGATACGAGCATCCCATTATAAGCTGGTAAAGCCATTAGAGCGTGGCTTGATGAGTTTTGCTAAAAACCTTCACAGCAATCTAGACTTAGGTGGAGCCTTTATTTAATTCAAAAAAGAATCCTGTGTTATTTGGGATAATTCCAGTGAAATGTTCCCCTGAAAGTCTTCCTTTAAATCAGCCAAAAACTTACCGGTAGATCCTCAGATCATTGAAGTATATTTTAAAGAGACAGACTACTATTTGGAGAACCTGTGCTAAGTTAAGTTGCTAGATCTGTTGTCACCAGTTCTAAGAGAAGCAGGACTGAGTCTTGCACAAACTTTGTAATCATGTGAATGAATAGGGGAAAAAAACAAGTTTCATTACTCACATTGAAGTGTTTGATTTTTAACAGGAACACAAAGCTGTTCATCTCATTACTGTTGATACTTTGGAAATAGGGAACTGAATAAACAACTTCTTCCTTTTTTAAGTTAGTAAATCCATCATTCCAGGCAAATTTTAAAAATGAACACAGACAAGAGTATTCCTAAGTGGTACCTTAAAAGAGCATCGTAGAGCATTGTATATCTTCTATTGTTGTTCAAACAACAGACTGGCACAGAATCATAGAAGTGTGGTAGCAAAAGACAAATTATCTGGAAATTAGCAGAAATGATGGATTAAATTCCTCAGAATCAAACTCCTAACATGTTATTCATCTGTTCATGTTGTCATGCATGGCAGACAAGGAAAGACAGAGACACCAGTATCGGTACAAAGAGCAAAGAGTAGACAGCAAAGGGAGTGTGGTGAGCCCGAGGCTGCCAGGAAAGCCATTTCTTTGTGTTAGCCTGTGATAACCATGCTCCTACTATTCATCCCTAGCTTCTCTGCCAGCAGCTGGGGGAGTTCAATCTTCAAGGGGGCAGAAATTGGGGAACTGGTGGCACATCCCTCTGTGATTGCCTTGGGGTGGAGGCTATCAGGACAGCTGGAGGAGGGGGAACCTGCAACATGACCAACAATGAGCTCAGGCTAATGGGAACAGAGGCCAATTCTCTCAGCAGCTCGTGTTGTCATCCTGGCTCTGGCTACCAGCATGAAGCAGCGCGTGCCATGCAGCACCTGGCACTGGTATGTGACCAGTAAACACCGCCCTGGCACTGGTGAGGGTGGCTGCCAGGGGCTGTGGGAAGGTAGGGGGGGTCTCAAGCAGCAGCTCTTGATGAAGTGTTTGAAGCAGAGAAGTGACATGAACAAAGCTGGGTTCCTATCAGAAATTTCCTAATCTCTCCCATGCAAAGACTTGAGTTGTTTTGTTTTTCAGGGGAATTATGCTCTGAGCCTCATCAGTTTCCTTCTGAATTTAGTAAAGGCTCCTAAATGACACAAATGTGCCTGAAAATATTGCTGTGAATCCAGAACTATACTTTATTTCCTGAACTGAATTTTTTATCTTGATTCCTAAGCACACATCTGCCCAAAACCATGTCTGTCCTGGTAGACAAACAACATCGTAGTCACAGGAAAAGCTAAGGCGGTATTCCCAAGGCATCATAATTTTTGGTAAAGCACAATAGGACAAGGAACAAACATTTAAAAATAGTTACACAATTTAAAAAATACATAAAATAATATTCCACTCTTAAACAGGTAAATATAGTGTCTGTTCAGTACAGAATTACTTTATGTCCTTTCCCTAGATTTCTGAGAATTTTGATAGATACAGTGGAGCCTATGGAGAAAGAGACATAGGATGCAATAATTAAGACTTCAAACTGTGTAAACAGCTCCAGTTGTTTGCAAAAGCCCAGGTCACAGCATACACTGAAAAGAAACCCCAGCATTCTCCCAGGTGAAGTAAATAGGATTTCCTCTGCAGTTAAAGCCAACATCTCCTTGATGCAGTTGTCTTACTGGGTATTGTTTTGTTCCTGTGATGTGTAACTGCATTATTGCCAGTTGTGATGGGAAGAAACGAGGCAAGATGCAGATGTGCATTCATTCCCTATAAGTGAAGTGATCCCTTCCTAGCTCCGTGCTGCAGGGATACTTATGAAAGTACTGTCTTTGTTAAATTACAAGAATCCATTACTTGTTTGTAGCAGCAGTAAGATTACAGCAGCCACAGCAAAGAAACTGAGAACAGGGGGACATGCTTGACCAGTCCTGACGTACCCAATGCAGTGACTCTTAATGAAATTAAAGGCACACAGTGCAGAGAAGTTCAGACCTGTATGGTTAGTGTGAAGACTAAACTACTCTTTTTGCAATTAGTACTTGCAGGCCATGTTAGTTTACAAGAAAGATGCCTAGATTCCCCAGTACAACTTCTGTGATGAATACAAATACTTCACTTGTCAGTCCTGCACGTCAGGCTTGCATGAATTCCTCACAAAAACTTGGGTAGATGGGGTCTGATGGCCTCAGAATGTGCCAGGGGACATTTCACACTAGCACAGAAATTAGGCCTGAAAACTCTGACCCACTAAACCCTAAAGAAACAGCATCTCCTGAATACATAAAATAAAGCAACAGTTCTGTAGATCAGCACTGTTTAATAGACATTAAAGAAATAGTACTTTCTGTTTTCAGAGGAGAATGTATTCCTAATTCCCAGCTTGTACCTGACCAAGGTTTTCAGCCTGCCTGGCTGTCTCTGAAGGTGGGTAAATGGGCTGAGAAATGAGGAGAAAAGAAAAGCATTGTATGCGGAGTACAAAAGTGAACCACTTTGACTTAGTTTATACATAACTCCTCATATACTTTCAGTTCTGCCCAGGCACCATGTGGACTCCATTTAGTGTTTTCTCTCTGGCTTAATCTTAAAGGATTTATTAGTGGCTGTGCTTCTGTGAGTGGCTATTTGCAGTCCTGGCTTCTCCAAATTTGAGACACAACGGGAAGAACAAAACTGCTGGAAGGGCAATTGCTAAACCAGAATCCAGCCCAGCAGGAAAAGAAACCATTGAAAGATAAAAGTGTATGTAACAATATAGGTATTCTAGTTACCATTTAAAAACCCATTTGTAAGCCCATGGTGTCTTCTAATCTTTTGGCTCCAATATCAGCTTCCTTCCTCCAGACAATGCAAGCAGTATTTTGGTGAAAACGGCATTTAAAGGTAATGGGCGTGTTATAAACCATCATACAAACCATTGGTGGGCTCTTTGTCCACTTTGGTGGAGAATTCCCATTCCTGATGAAGTCAGTAGCAATCACCTTGGAGTGACACTCTGTTGTCCTGAGCAGCAAAAAAACTGGTGCACAGCCCAGCCTTTCTTCTTGCTTGTTGTGTGACTTCGCCCACAACAGTCTCTTGAACCTTATATCCTATTTTGTTACTACCACTCTGCCAGAGGTGCCTGCTCCCCTTTGATTTATTTTAGACCAAATTTAAGTGACTTAGTTCAAGCCTCCTACCCCAACATGGCCTTGGATGTCTTCTGTATCTTCCCTGCAGAGTTACTGGTGCCTGAGTTAGTTCTGAGTGAAAACCAAATCACACAAGGGGCACAGGGTACTTGTAGCTAAGTTGCATTTGCTTTCCTTTGGGCTTGATTTTACTAAGGAGCAATTCAGGTATCAACGAAGCAGTTAAAACAGATCCTAACTGACTGAGTAGTGGAGCACACAGAAACCCGTGATTTTATTGCCTTTCAGTAAAGTTCAGTGCCAAGACACGCATAAGGGCCTGTTCCTTCCTAAATTGAAAAAAAAAGTAACGTAGTCAAATCTTACTGCTCTCTTGAGTGGTAATGGTTGAGGCTTATCCTGGTGAGCATTTGTAGCATGTGATTTTTTGGCTTAATGTTGAAAGTGGATCTCCTAGGATGTGTTTTTGCACTCTAGTGCAATGCTGTGAAGGCTCATGAAGGAGGGAAGCAGACTCTCTCTTCACTCTGCTCAGTCATATGAAGTTGCAGATACTGCCTAACATCCCTACTCTGAGTTTTCTATCCATTTCCATTCCATAGAGGGAAAAAAAATTAACGCATGTTTCTTTTTCAGCTGTTGACCTCTCAGAATCAAACCATATCATACCTGAACCCCCCACAGCAGTGAAATTATGGCTCATTGCCTGGCCCTTTGACAGAGTGGCACATATGAAGAGTACCAGCACAGGGAAAGGAAGGTTGTGTAGATGTTTATGAAGTGTGTGAAGAAGCAAAGAAGCTATGGGTCAGGCAGGTTCACCAGTCCCAGAGGGGCACGTTGAGAGATCCTGATACATTAATATACTGATGGACAGTCTTATTTGTTGCATGCTTTGCATATTTGATGTCTGCAGCCTGAGATTCCTTTATATCTCTTACAGCCCGGAACGAGCAAGAGGAGCAGGAAGAAAAACGAGAGATAAAGAGAAGATTAACACGTAAGGTGAGGAGCAGCTTTGATCCTATTAAGTCATTACCATAACTTTCTTCCTACTGCACAGCTGTTTGCATTTTTTTCTTTTCCACAGCACTATTTTCAAAACTAGGGTACGAAACCAGTCTTGAAAGAAGTCTTTAAAAAAAGACATCACCTCTGCTACAGAGTTTAAGTCCATGGACAGAGAAGGGAAGTGCTGTGCAGGCTATTAACAGTAACATTTTGAAATTGGCCAAAGTAAGGTCTAGACTTTATAACAGAAGGAGCTTTGGACTATGCAGGCCTAGCATTAGTCTAACTCTGCTCTGTGTAAATGAAATGGCTTACAAAGCTATTACAAGGAGAGAGCGAAGTTAAAACAGTGTTGATTGCATTTGAAAGTTCTGCCTTAAAAAGCAGTAAACTAGGAAATAAACTTTTTCTGGAAGGGGAGATTGCAACTTGAGGCATTCCAACTAAATAGAGACAAGCACTTGGAAAATGGTGTGTAGTGCAGAAAACAATCGTACAATCTTGTATCAGCAGGGAAGGACGAAGTAAACAGGATAGTTTGGTTTTGGTTTTTCTCCCATTTGAAAGTCATTTGCTCTTAAAACAGAAGAACAGTAATTTCAGATACACATGTTCAGATTCTCGGCTGGTGTAAATGTCTACAGATGCCCTAGTATACATAGCCAACAGTCTGTCGTGTTATTGCAGGTAAACTTTATTTCACCAGTTGCTTCTATTTCCCACCTACAGAGCAGGAGAAAGTCCTCTAAAAACTCACAAGCTTATGGAGCAGCACCATTCTTCTGTATGCTTTTAGGTGGCTTAGTCTTTTTGGCATATGTGACTGCAAGCTTTTATGGTGCAAATAATGACAGGAAAAGGACTGTGAATATGTATGCAAAGCTTACATTCAGAGAGCTGGATTGTTTTCTTTCATGCTTAAAAATCTCAGACTTTATTCTCAATTAAATCAGCAGAGTTCTCTGATACCTACTGGGTGATACTGCCTTTGTTTGCAGGAACAAAGAATGTGGCCCAGAGAGCTGTAATACTATTTTAAAGACGCTAATTCCTTCCAACAATGGTAGGGATGCTCTTATCCCCTTATAGCACTGTCTGAAGGAATAGAACCTAACTGCAGTGCAGAGATTTTGTAGTACCTTAAGCTCAGTGCAAATGCTAGAAGTGCTGCTTTACCAGTCTGTCAATTTTCTGTCAATTGAAGAGTAAACATGTACAGGAATCCAGTACAAAGCTTTATGCCATCTGATTAACAACTGTAGTAGATAAAAACCAAAGCTTCCCCTAGCTGATCTGCTGCCTTATACGTGGGGGCTTGCTAAAGCATCCTACACTATCACCATACACCTCTGCTCCTTTGTAGGAAGAGTACATAGCAAATGAATTGTCTGTTAGAGATAGAGGCCACAGCTACATCCTGAACTAAAACATCCAGGCTACAGCATGACTGCTCCCTGAAATCTCAGCGGATTTCTGTAAGGTTTTTTTCCCTTTGTCTTGTTTGCACTTTTAAGTATGAACAAGCCAGTCCAGGTCCTTGGCAGTTCAGTGTTCGTACCGACATTCCAGGCTATGCTGCTTTTAGCCTTTTTTTTTTTTTTTTTTTTTTTTTGGCCTTTTACCAAATATTTTCTTTTGCCCCTAGCATGTTTGTAAGGTTGGTAGCAACATGACTTATATTGTTTGATTTTGCTTACTTGTTAAACTGTTGTAAATTCTTCGAGGACTAGATGATCTTAGCTGTCTTTTCCAAACTTAGTGATTCAATGATTCTAACCACAGGTTTGGTCTAACAGGGAATTTCATTCTCACCTGCCAAATGTACCATCACAGAGGCTCAGTAATGTCTAGAGGAAAGAAGTGGATAAAGTGTGCTAATGGCTAGATGACAACTAGAAATGCCAAGTGCCTAGTGAATCTTGCAGAAATTGTTATTCCCCAGCTCTGTCTTTCATGAACATGTCCCAGATGTGTCGTGTTTGCAGCAGAGTGGCAGGCTCCTTCTGTCGATTTGCACTGAAGTCTTATTACAAAGGATTTTAAACCTCAGATCAAGCAGAAATTTAATTGAGCACGTCAAGAGTGTTGCCCAGCAGACCTCTCTATTTGCACTGCGTTCTCATGCAGACATGCCCACAGGGTGAATTCAACATAAGGAGAATATGCCATGTTGCCTTCTTGTATCCATGTCTGGTTGTAATCAGAAGGGGTTCTGCAGAAGCCACTGAAAAGACTTTTGACTTTGCACTGTAGAAATTGTTACTGTTCCGACTTTCCGATGGCATGATTCCAGCTCCAAGGGTACAACCCATTTCCTCATCCATTAGAAAGCTGTTCCTAAAATTCCTTCAGCAATCACACTTTGCTACAGTATAATGATGATGAGTTGTAACATGACATGCTGTAATAACTAAAATTACCTTACTAGGTCTAGATGTCTTATTAAAGGCAGTAATAAATATCCACTTGAATTCATCATATGGACAGGCAATTTCCAAAAAAAAACTCTAAGAAGTTGGGTAGCCTATAGCAAGCTGCACTTTTAAGCACTTTTCATGCTCTCAGACTCATCTAACTCCAAATTAACTAACTGGGGATAGGAAATAGCTGCCATTCAGAGAGTAAAAAGTAGGCAGCTATAGTGCTTGGGGCAGTTTCTCAGTAACTTTTTTCCCTCCTGCCAGATGAGGGCAAGATATTTGCCTCCCACCTGAGTGCCCGGGGTGGGTTTTGCACATCTGTCCTGCCCCGTGCTCTCTCCCATGGAGTCCCACTGACAGCTTTGGTCAGCTGGACTTCTACTGTTTGAATTGAGGAACATGAATAGGTGGGGATTTCTCTGAGTTCTGGCTGTAGACACCTAACAAGCCCATTCCAGGACTGTGAATGTGCAGAGATCCTCTGGGAGAAGTGTTGGATCCAGTTTCCTTTCACAAGGAGATCTGGGCCTCCAGAAACTACAGCAAAGAATTTATCCTCTCCTAGCTGTAGAGAATTTGGTGTAGCACCAAGGCAATTAACATGAGCCTGAACTCCCCCTGAGGTTTTCCACAGAGATAGAGTTGTAGCCTGAATGAATGGAAGATATTACAGATTTACTTGGAAAGAGGAGGCAAAGCTCTGCTTTTCCTGCCTTCTCTCAAATAGCATTATTCTCTCTGTTCCCAAGAGCTGTTCACTGCTTCCTGTCCCCCCACTGTCAGTAGTCTTTCACTGGGGTCTGGCTACAAAACCAGAAATCTCGTAGCAGTAGAAACAACCAAAGTGAAGAGATGTGGCTGTTTCTTAAAATCCATGCAGTAGTCTGAAGTCTTTGTTCCTGTTAAATTCCTGCTCCAGTACAGCTTGAAGCCTCTATTCACGGGAGAGCAAGCTGGAGCCTCTCCAGGAAGTGTCTTGCTGATAAGTATTTTCTATAATGGGCCTCCCCTCACCTGCATCAGGACGGGATGTTTGAAATAATGAGTTGTGTGGCAAAGCAGAGGGAGGTGAGAGGAAGGGGGAAAGAAGGTCAGAAAGCAGTAAAGGTTAGCTGCTAATTTGGATAAACAGCATTTATAGTCAAAGAGGAAAAAGAGCTTTGGGGCATTTAAGTCACATCCTGCTCCTATGTCTTAGCACAAGAGGCGGGGAGCAAAGAGGTGAGGAGGTTGTTAGCGCTGCTAGTTAAAGTCTGTCATTTTTCATTTTGGTTTCTTCCATAAATAACAATCGTAACATTTTAATGAGGTAACAAAGCAAGCAGTGAAGAGACAGGGTAACAAGCTTCGTTGTGTCTGAAGTAGAGCAAACTCAGCATTTCACATTTGACTAAATCCCAAGACCAGACTGACAAGATTGGTTTTCCCTCCACTTTACCTGGTGACAGTGCTTTAGTTTGCTTCATATCCCATGCTGAGAACACAGGGGTTTGAGTTAAAACTTTCCTTGAAAACTAGCTTAATATCAAGGCTTGTAATGTGCCCATATTTATCTCTAGTGATCCAAAACATCCAGAGGAAAACTTGGCCTCCCATGACAACAGTTTCTGTTCACATTCACACTAAAATAATGTGGTGATTTGCCATTGAATTGACATTCTCCCTCAACTCACAAATCTTCACAAATAGAGGAACAGGAATGTATGTGCCGAGGTGGTATACCCAGACAAGACACACATGGACATCCCTCTAATTTTAGCATTGGTAAGAAAAAAACAAACACCTTTTGTCATACTTGTAAAAAATGCCAATCCTCATGCTATCTTTTTCTGCCTTAAATACCTCCCTCTGGTACCCCTGAAAAGTTCCCAGATGTCCCAGTGTCCCTAACTGGGCTGAACTTGTAGGGAGCCACGGGGTGAGCACAGAGAGAGAGAGACAGCTTCTCCCCTGCCTGGAGCAGCACCTCTTGCTGTAAGCAGTTGCATCGTGTCCTTGAATGTGTCCTTTCCCTGTAACTTTCAAACATTCTTGATTCTTCCTATCTGTTAGAAGAAGCAGAGCTCATTTTCAGATGTGGTCCATGAAGGATTGTGTAGCATTAAGTAATTTTGATCCAAGAGACCGTAACTCACAGGTCATTAAAATAAATGCCAAGGTGAGATCTCAGGTGAGCTGTGCCCTTGTCACAAACTGACACTGAATGGGCACTTACCGAGTGTTCTGCAAAGCTGTCTGCCAGCTACTGCTGCTCTTAAGATTTAAGGGTGCTCTGCATAATGCAGACGTATGGAGAGAGCTTAGTAGTTCACGAGAAGCCTCTGTAATGGCACGAGAAAGAGGCAGGGCAGTTTGTTAACTACAAATAATGAAGCTTTTATCGCTATCTTAAAATAATTGTCCTTTTCTCTCCATTTATTATGATCAGATCTGTGCTTTGGCTTAATATATTGAATATTTGTGTGTGTGTGCTTATGTATGTAAATATATGTAGATTTATGGCTGTACGTTAGCTGTTGGATATAAGGACAGTTTTTCAGCCAGAGCACTGGCACAGGAACGGTGCATCTCATGGCAGCTCAGAGCTCTGCCATGGGGTCCTGGATCACTCTGAGCTGGTTGCTCTGTCTTTGAACTTCACTTGCCCCAGCTGCTTGACAGGGATGGGGACGCAAACCACCACTGTAGTGGGGTGTACAATACCTGACACTGCAGTGGTATTGCAGTGGTTGTATGTTTCCAAAGCAAAGTCAGGGCATCTAAAAACAATATGCAGAGGAAGAGCACAATCAGCTTTTAGGCTGTGTTACATTCAAGTGCCACCTAAGAATGAAAAAAGCACATTAACACCAAAGTTTCACAATGGGATTGTGATACTGTGGCATTCTTGACACCAGCCAGACATCAGCTTGGCACAGCGTAGTGCAGTGGATCAGCAGTCATCTGCCTTCTCCTCTGTAAAACTTGTTCATCTCTAAGATGGATACAAACACGAGATTCAGCTGGTAAAAGTTGACTGAAGCTGTGAAATAGAGCCAGTCGTTTTGTGGAAGGCTTCTTCCAGCTTGCAAGGCTTACAGGAATTCCTTTTTCCCTTGGTGCCATTTAGAAACACAGAATTAAGCTGATAGATTTTGTTTTTTGCTGATGTCGCCATACTCCATGTCATAAAACATTTTATTTGAAAGAATATTCAAATTATCATCTGTGCTGTGTCCTGAAATGTTAAAAGCTGAGAATGATACAGATAATATTGGTGATTCACCCTTAATTCAAGCTGCTGGGTAAAAAAAAAAGGAGATGATAGAAGTAAAGATGGAGTCTCACATTCTTATCTTTGCAATATTTGGCTGTAGTTGCATTGTTATTTCAGAATAAAGATCTTCTGTATCCCCACTGTCCAGGCATAGATTAAAAAAAAAAAAGAAACCGAAAGAAAAATTCTGCTGTGTTGTCTCATTAGCAGTGCATCAGTGGTAACAAAGCTGCCAGCTCCCAGTAGCAAGACTGCTAGAAAAAATAGTGATTTAGAATCACATTCCAGATGAGTTGTAGGACAGGGAGAAGCCTCTCTGAGGCTTATGACTTGAGAGACAATATGTGAGCCACCAAGCTACAACCTGATGGATGCTGCCCTAGGGAAAAGCACAGCATGGCAGTAGAGGTGTGTGCTTGGTTACACTTCCTTCTGTGATTTCTTTCTCTTCTCTGGGCACAAATGTCTCAGCTACAGCCAGGAGGGGTAGAACGGGGTTCCTGTTGTCCTGAGCAGCTCACTGGGGTATTAGTGCAGCTTTGCAGCCTTCTTACAGGTGATGTCTGAACCCACTTTTTGAGTGTTGAGGACTGTCTGTGTCAGTAGAGTAGCACCACTGTCACCTCCAGTAGCAACGCTTTCTTATAAAGGAGAAGAGAGAGGCAAGCATCCTCCAGGGATGATTCGAGTCACACAGGGATTTAAGTGCAGAGGTGGGATGGGATGGGGGAACAGTCCTACCCCGGCAATTGGTTGCTGTAGGAAGGTGGGCTTCTTTCCTGTGATCTTGCAGATTTTTCATCCTCCTCTCAGCATCCTCTCTGGTTTGAATGTTAATTCTCCCTGGGAGATGAAGTGAAAGGAACTGAGATGCTTAATTTGGGAGGTAGGTGGAATTGCACATCAGGATCCAGGAGCCTGAGCTCCTTTGCAGAGAAGAGTCTCAAGCATTTTATGAAGTACTTAACTTTTCACTGGTCACAAGAGTGAAGTATTGCAAAGCACACTTATTTCTAGTGAGTGGTAATAGCATGAGATACTGTCTAGCTAAATGTTAGCAGTTTATGGTTATTTTTCCCGATAATATCATTGTTACAGATGTTTCACTAATGGAGGATTAGCAGCTAATGCATATCCACATGCACACACCTGTTGTGCCTTCTTCAGAAACAGTCATATAATTCCACTTGACATTAACCAGCAAGCTGAGCATCCAAGGAGAACTGATCCCAAAATGCCAACACCTGTCCTTGGCCATGTAAGTGGCCATTCTATACATGGACTACCAGAGATTGACTCTGGCTGCTCTCTCCGCTGAGAAGTTTGAAATAAATGGCTTTGGAACACTGAAGAGGCTTTCTTAACATGATACAGTCCACCCTTGCAATTTGTTATTTGGCTTGTAGTATGAAGTGTAAGCTGTTGAAGTCAAATATGCTGTGGCATAAAATTGAGCTGCAGCGCTCAATGAAACATTCAGCAAGCAATAGTCATCATCCTGCCCACCGTGTCTGGAGGATAAGGGCAGGTCTGCAGAATGTCAGAATGGTAAGGAAAGTTGTTTGTCACCTTTTGCAACTAACTCAAGGCAGGATCCACCCTGTTCCTGTGCATAGCCCTTCCCAGGCAGCACTAAAGCATCCACAGCAACTCAAGGCAAGGGAGCATATGGGAGAGTGTGAGGTTATAAAGTCTTCATCTCCTCCTGAGGCACCACTGTGCCAGCTGTCTTTGTTGCATTACATCCAATTCCTGCCAGGGATCAGGCTTGCCTGCCATGGCTGCTTCACAAACAACAGCAGCAAGGTGGGATGACAAACAAGGTGCTGCAACAAACAACAGGTTATCTGTCTCCCAGGCAGCAGGTCTGTGAAAGTCTGGTAAAAACAGTAGTGCTGGTGATGTTTGAACTCTCTTACTTTCACAATGGTGGTTGTAGTAAAACTGATCCCCAGGCAGCACTCTGCAGGGAAGAAGTGAAGTTCTGATGTCTTTTTCCACCACTTCTTCAACCATGCAGCTGAGTCAAAGGCCCACGGTAGAGGAGCTGCGTGAGAGGAAGATCCTCATCCGCTTCAGCGACTACGTGGAGGTGGCTGACGCGCAGGACTATGACAGGAGGGCAGACAAACCCTGGACACGACTCACGGCTGCCGACAAAGTAAGTGGAGTGACTTGGGGAGAGCCATGACCTGAACAGCTAGAGCATATCATGGTCAACAGCACCCCTCAGGTCCCACAGCCCCCAGGGAGAAACCATCTGAGCTCTCTTCCCAGTTCACCAGGTTTGTGGTTTGAGTTATACACCTTTGGCAAGAAGGCTCCTGTGTGTGTGGAAACATAGCAGCGTTACATCATTTTAAAAAAGTAAGATCCTTTGAGGAAAAGCCTTGATGGTAGCCCTGTGTTATTTGTTCATTGATTTGGGGCTTGCCACATAATTCTGCCAGCTGAGAATGCCCGCAAGCAATTTTCCACAAGACAGACCTAACAGAGCAGCACCTGCCAGAACTGAGCAGGCCTGGCTGCAAGAATGCCAGCAGGTCAAATTGGCAAAGCACCTCCATCCCACCAAGGCCAGGTTTCTTTTCTGTAGGGGGTGAGACAGGTGTGATGCTTCAGGATACCTG
>JAOWBP010002052.1:8083700-8108392 GCA_028571105.1 Tragopan temminckii | reverse complement strand
CCCCACAGTACTGTAACCACTAAGCAGAGGTCTCATGAGCCCTGCAGATGAAAAACAGCTGCATATTTGGTAATAAGTGCACTGTCCTCTGAAAACCAGTTCAGGCTTCATGAAGCAGTGTCTCTGGTGTCAGTGCTGGTGGCAGAGAGGTTAAATCGCTATCAAATGGTAAAAGTCACATCCTGAGGGTCTAAGTGGTGAAGAAGAATTTAAATGCTTTATGGCAGTTGTAAGAAGAGAGGGCTCTGAGCCTGGTAGGTGACTGCTGTGCCTTAAATTCACTCTATGATGCCCTTGTAATTTTGAAGACATTCAGGTACCTGGATTTAAGCCCTGCATATGTCTTTGCTGAGGGCCTGATGCAGTGATGGAGACCAGACCATGATATCCATGATATTCTGGCTGTGACAATCACCTGTGGTGCTCTTGGTTTGCTTCCTAGAGGAAAGGACAGACAGTTTACTTATTTAACTTGTTTAATTGTGAAGTTTTGTAACCACTAGTTTTCTCCTCAGTAGAGGCCCTTTTCAGCTTAGCTTTCAGTAACTTTCATGTAGTATAAATTGATCTGAACAAAAAAATCTTTCTCTGGACTGTCCCCAGACCATAATATAGGGCATTAAATTTGCTTTTCCCATTTTATATCACCGTATTGGCTAAATCAGTTGACTAAAGTCTTGTCCTATCTATCTATTGGGAGTTACATTCTCCCAGTAGGTGAGGGAAGGAATAAATTTCCAATCAGTTCTTCTGTCTTTGAAAGATCTCTGTGTGGGATGGAAGGTGTGGAAATACCTCATCGGGGAAGAGAAGATGAGGTGTCCAGAGAGGTCTTTTCTCACCCCATGTCTGTGGAAAGAACAATTATCAAATATCTCTATGAAACCTAGCCTGTTAAAGAGTTCAGTATGAAAGAGAAGTACTTTGAGGTCACCTTTCCTTCTTTATAACACGTGCGAGGTCAATACACAAATCAGAGGACTCATTTTTCTCTAAACGAACCTTTTTTTCTGGCATATTATTCATGTTTGGGTCATCTGGGAAGTGTTCTAATTCCTGCCATTCAGATCACCTTCTTTTCCCTACTACTATCTTCTGTTGGAAAAAAAAAAAAAAAAAAAAGCCAAATTGGAACCATGCCACAGAACCTGACGAGCTACCACAGATTATTAACAGATTATTTTCTTCTAAAAGTTCTGATTCAATAACTGCCTTCATTGGTCAGCACAAACTAAATTTATCACAAAAGTAGATTTTAGTAATGGGCTTTTCTGTTTCTCAGTAAATCTTCCTCTGTGTTCTGGACATGGGGAACTCTGTTCAGCCTGGCTTCATCTTTACCAAGTCTGACTGCTGGAGGAAGAAGGGCACTTCTACATCTCTCCAGCAGCTGAGAGATGCGGGAGGTGATAGATTTCAAACCCAGTGGGAGGTAGCAGCCCATTTGACCTCCTTCACAGTCACTTGAGCAGCAAATGGGTCTGCTGAAGGTAGACCCTTGAACTGGTGCATAATCATCTCTGCTCTGACAGATCAGAGGCAGAGCTGTGTAGGAAGAGTACAAGAGGCTTGTTCTGTAGATCATACTCACAAGATCTGTCATGTAGGCCTTGTCTAGGCAAAGGTCATTGGTGACCAGATCAGTGGTTGCTGTGGAAGCCCTGTTTTGGGCTTGAGCTCTTTATCCTAGCTTAGACTTAATCAAGAAAACGTTCTTGACAGCCACAAGTACCCGTAGTTGGAGTGGCCGTTTCCAGCCACTGATGTTCCCAGCAGTGGCACACACCTCGGGCTCATGGGAGCACTTGGCCACGCTGGCACCTGGCATATCTGTTCTGTATGCTCATGGAGAGGCCCACTTGTGTGCTACAAATATCACAGCACTGTCAGAAGCCTGCAGCGTGGGGCTAGAGCCATTTTTGCTGAGAGCCCTTTCCACGAAGAAGATGAGTCCCTCAAAGTCAACCTTTCTTTTTCTTCTTCAGTATTCCCTTCTCGTCATTTTCTTTTCCCACATGGACAAACCACAGAAGCTGAAGCTAACAGGTTCTTCTACTAAAGTTAATCCAACCACTTACTTAAGGTGAATTTGGATGGGTTTGGCAGGTGGAACAAATGGATCAGAACAGAGGATGAGGGCAGAGGAGCATGGCCTGAGGCAGAGAGAAGAGCAGGGAGCCAGGCCAGCCCCTTTCCTTCTCGAGTAAGCTCAGCCCCAGATTAGGTGACTTCACCAGGGGGAATTTAGGACTGCATAAAGGGGAGAGACATTTCAGATGTAATTCTGGTGAGATCTACCAATGCTAAGTTTACTCACGGTCCAGCTCTGAAACAGAGCACAGGATTTGAGAAGCTCTGGTGCATGATTTTTTGTCTCATACTTATGCTAATTTGGATTTTGTATATCAAAGTGTTTACATAATAAACCCAAATAGGCTTTTGTATCAGCACTGTCTGCATTTTCAAATTGATCCATCTCACTGAAGCATTTATTTCTTCTCTTTATGCAATTTAGAACATTTATCTCTTTTCCTTTTCACATGTTGTTGTTTTTTCTCTCTAATAATGTTATTTGTTTCACTTCTAATATATTGTTTTGAGAACAAAGTGAACTTGTTTTGATTTCTGTCATTTATACATTTATGAGTTTATTTGTCCTTTGCAGGCAGCCATTCGTAAAGAGCTTAATGAATTTAAAAGCTCTGAAATGGAAGTTCATGAATTAAGTAGGCATCTAACAAGGTAAGTTCATTATTTTAAGGATAGCAATGAATACCGTTGTTTTCCAAAAAACAGAAAACAGCAACCATTTCTCAAGCACTCTGTGAACTCGTGACCCCACTTAGAATTACAGGCTGTCAAAGAAACACACTAATGAACTTGTGCTGCCCTATTACATGGCTGTACGCAGGCACACACCATTCGCTGTGTAACCTTTTGTTTTAAATCGTCGTGCTCTGGTGTCAGTTCTGCTGCTATCAAGAGTAAATAGCATTGGAGAGAAGGACAGGGAACTGTCACAGAGTAAAAGTACATAGAAAGGGATGAATGAGTGCAGATTCTCAGTACTGTCGTCTACATCTTGCATCAGCCATGCAGAAGGGGAATAGTTACTCACAATTGTACGTAGTGCCAAAGAGCAATGATATGAATAAGGTGTGGTTGTGAAGCGAGAGCTATTTCTCTGGTAAGAGAGGGCTTATATAGGTCTGGTAAAGAGACACGATCAGACTTTTGTTTGAGCTGAATGTGTGATTGCAACTCTATACATTCCATTTGAAAATCTGCAGTTCTAATGTATTTATGTTGACTGAAAAGGGAGTCACAAATATACCAAAAAACTGATGTTATTTTTTTTTAATCTTGAAGCTTATTCTCAAGTTCCTTTATCAAAACAGAAAACACAGCTGAGTATTTTTTGCTGTTCACAGAACCATGGCTAGCCAATGTATCAGAATGCACACAATTATTTGCCATCACTTGAGTCAGCACTGCACCGTGCCCTCCCCGTGTCCTGGTTTCAGCCCAGACAGTGCTGATAGCACACTGATGTATTCATCAGATGGGTGGCGGTCATAAAAAACGCAGTTAAGGCTTTTAAGAAAAATACAGAAAAGCTTGAGGCAAAATATTTTTTGCCCTAGGGGATTTTTTTTTAATGTACAAATTCTTTATTAAAATTCACCACATTTATGATGCATGTATCCCTTGCTGTAACAATACACCTTACACTTCCTGTCATGTGCCATGATGATGCGCTGGGGTTTGTAATGATGAAGTGCTGCTAAAGACAAGCAAGCAGCTGCCTTTGAGCCATGAGATCTGGCCAGGTCTGTCAGCTCCAGTGACTGAGGCTTTGAGGGACACTTGGCTCACTGAGCACATCTAACTTACAAGGGATGAGGCTGTTCAAAAGCAGATGTTGCTACAAGCAGTTGAGCTCCAGTGACTTCCTTGAGGCATTTTAGCATCCCACAAAACTAGAGGCTAGTTTAGTTTTCCAGGAAGCCTCTCTACCTGCTTGGCTTTTGCAGGTTTCAAAGCAGTATTTTGCTTCTTTTCCATTGCTAGGGTGAGTGGTTACCCTTTGAGTTATGCTGATTCGTGTTTGACAGCTACCACGTGGCTTTGACCCATTCAGGCCTGGGTCAGGCAAACTCACAGCTACAGTTAATACAATAGAAATTGGCACACAAGGGTTTGAAGTTCAGCAGGACTTGCTGGTTTGGCAAATGGCCTCAGGAAATACGCACTTGAAGGGAGCAGGCTGAAACAAAGGAGAGTAATTCCCTTAAATAAACTTAGATAAATCACCATTATAAAATCATTAGCAAGGTAATGACCTATTCGTGTCATTAAGCAGTGGCAGGAGCTGGGCTGAGAGTGTCAGTGCTGCTTTCCTAGTGGGACAGATTAATTAGTTCAAAAAAATCTCAAAAAATCAAGCCTTAAAAAAATGCATTTGCACAGCCGATAAAACAAGCCCCCTGCTGCTGAGCTCTTGCAGAAATGGTGGCCTTTTCAGCCCTGCTCCTCTCTTCAGATCTACCAGAAACATGGAGAAGTTTCTGATAGATCTGAGTGCTAACTGCTAATGCCTGTGAGCTGCAAATCTGGTGAGAGCCAAGGAAGTTTCCATGTCTGTTCTAATTCTGCAGCGATGGTGATGTCAGTACTGCAGGAATCCAGCTGCATAATTTTGTAGCAATTAGGTCTCTCTTTTTTTTTTTTTTAATTTTGTACCATGTATGTGAAAATATTATCTTACTACTTCTCTCTTTCTTCTTTCTTTCCCTCCCTTGCATTTTAGGTTTCACAGACCGTAGCAGTTAAATTCTACCTGACTACTATGCTGTCTTCAAAACATAACAAAAAGGAACCATAAGTGCTGGTATTATTCACTTCCCTGTTATGTACAATGTAAATCTTACGAACTGCCTTTCTACAAAAAAAAAAAAAAAAAAAAAAAGTAGATGAATATTTAAAAATATAAAAGAAAATTGTATGTACATGTGATGGGTACTGCAGCATCATCACACCTGCTGGCTCAAGCTTCAATTACAGAAAATACCCCTGGTGGGAATCGTGCCAAGACGCAGCATTTATGTATAAGACTTTCCTGGCATGTGGATTTGCCATATGTGTTCAAGCCCAGCTGGTGGGGCATCCATTAGTTCACCTTCAGGTACCCCTCACCCTGACAAGCCTCTGTCATCAACCTGAGAGAGCCCTGAGATGGTATCCAGGGAACCACAGGCCTGGGTGAAGTCTCCAGCAGACCTGCACCTATGGCACTAAAGCACTTCCTTATACCAAACACTCCTTTCAGTCTGCAAGCACCTTACGAGGACAGGGAAGAAGCAAAACTACTCTGTGGGCCGTTTCACCTGCAACCATCATCTGACTTGAAGCTGCTTGCTTGCCTACCCTGGAAAAGCATATGACAACGGTTGGCTCCCAAGAAGAAAAAAGGACTCCCTACACGGTCACTGCATGGTACTCTCTCAGTCTGTAGCTTGTTTTTATGCTCAAGCCTCACGATTGTGTGAGGGCTGACATACCTTCAGCAACAAGAAAGGCTGGGATTGCCACCTGTGCTGCAGAGGGCACACCATGGGAAAACTGGGGGTTGATGGGGGAGTTATCCTTCCTATATCAGGTGTAAAGAACTGACCCTAAATGCATACTGAGAAAAGTATGACGGTGTGTTAACTAGCCTAACAAAGGAAGGCTGTTGCATTGGTATGGATGGTGGGACTCCTCGCTGGTACGTGCAGCTGAAGCATAAGGACAGAAATCCAGGGGCCTCCTGCTGTGTTTTTATTTATTTTTACTGTAGAGGTTTGACATAAGAACTGACCCAGTAGGGCATAGAGGGCTGGATGCTCTGGGCCTGGTTTACCTGCATACTTGAGTGTGTGCTTAACGCTAAACAAGCATGCAGACAGTCTCACTGAAATCCAGACCAGGTCTCACAGGCTTCATTGAAGCTGAACACATTTAAGTGCTTTTCTGGATGTAGGCCAACACCTTTTAGATTCAAGTCCTTAACTAGTGCAGTGCCAGTAAGCATGGACAAACATTGCCTACGAGCCCTTTCTAGCTCTCACAAGAAGCTATTACACTGTTTTGGGTCAGTGATCCAAAGCACAATAGCAACATTACTGTAAGTTCCAGATTATTACTTCAGGACACCTTTTTATTTCCATGATAGCTACTATGCTTAGAAGGTTTGAACAGAGAGGCCAGGGTTTAACTATAGCACTATTATTTCTGTTATTTTTTCTTTTTCCCTTCCTGTCTTTCAGTATCTATCTACCCCTCTGTGCTCCCACTCTGCCTCCCTGCTAACCTTGCCCTCCACTGATCATGGGCCAAGAGGCCTCTCTCTGCATGAGCATTTTCTGGCCAATAGTGCATAATGCCCAGCACTCCCGCCTCATCTCAGGCCTCAGTTTCATTCCTCTGGTGCAAAAGAACCTGCACACAGCCCATGGAGTTGCACTCAGCCTGGCCAAACAACACTCAGACTCCATTTGCGCTTAGTGGTACTCAGTACCTCATAGATGTGCTCCACTGGACACAAGAGGCAGCATCTCAGAGCACTGATAACGAGACAGACACTGCTTTGCAGTTACGTTCCTGAAAAGCTGGGAATCATGGTTGTTGAATTTACTCACACATACACGTAACAAGACTGCATCACAGGCTTTAAGAAAGCAGAAAAAAAACCTCTAGGCTTTTAACCACACACACAACATCAGAAAGGGGCTCTGCAGCATGGCTGAGGAGCAACAAGCCCTCCTCTTCCCTGCATAGAGCCTATAGCACCCTGGCTTCGTGAGCCTAGAGGTTCGGTATGAATGGGAAGGAGAGCACTTCAGGCACAGGAGTGATAGAGATTGCAGGATGGTATAGGCTAGTAGGAGGGAAAAGAGATATTTTATTATTATTTGATTACTAAAATGAAGAGGAAAGAGGTAGAAGTAGCAGGCTGTTGTCAGTGCTAAAGTCTACAGGGGAATGGGTAGTCTGCAGGCAACATCTCATACTGCTACTGACCCTGACAGCACCCACCTCTGCCAGCTGGTAGCCTAAACAAACCCTTCAGCAGTGGTTGAGGGGCATAACAGCTAGGTCCCAATAAATGCTGGTCAGCCACCAGCCACTGTGTCTTTGGCCAATGGGCCCAAGGCAAGTTCCTGCTGACCTCTGAGCAAGTAGTCTGCCTCTGACTGCCTCAGGATTCATGTTGTCCCCAGGGCAATGCTTTTCTTTTATTTTTTAATTATAGTAACTTCTAACAGTCCAAGCAGACAAGGAAACAGTGGAAGAACTGCCAGAGTTCCCCCAACTCATAAGTATAGCCTGTTACTGAAACGGAGAAGGAAGAGGAAGAAGAAGGAATATGAAGTGTTAGACACCAGTAAGCATTGCAGAACTGGCACCTCACCTGGCTTTAGCTCCAGCAGTTTGGGGTATTTTGCAAAGTTATCCTATGACAAGGCATTCTTCAAGAACCTGTCAGTGCCTGAATATCACAGCCTGTCCTCAGTGGGCAGACCCAACTGTCATTCTTGGGAATTTGCAAGTAGGCTAAGGAGCAGCTAGTTCATTGTTTTAACCTGTTTTCTTGAGCACTCAGTTTTCTCATCTGTGAAAGCCATCTCTACCACAGCTGTGATTCTGTCAGGAGAGGAAAAAAGTAGTCCTGATTCCCCCATCAAGCTGGATTATGTGAAGGAAATAAAGACAGCATTCCTGCTGAAGACTCAGTTACCACCAGTCATTCTCATTCATATTAGGAAGAGATTAACAGTAGCAATAAAGAAACTACATCACATTTAGAGAATGGAAGAAGTCAACACAGAACAAAAACTGGTATTCCAGGGCTGATAATGGATGTAATATACAGGAGTCAAGTTTTTATTATTATTATCTGCTGAATTGTGGGTTATTCATACTTAAAATGTACAAGTAACAAGACCTGTCCTACAGCCCATGAAAAGATGAGCTGGAAACTGAGCAGGAAGGAAGAAAGAATTGAAACAGCAACTGCAGGACTTCTAGATGAAAGTTCTGTGATTTGGGAAAAAACAATGGCAAGGTAGCACAACACTGGCATTGTGCTCCCACCCACACTCTTGCCAGGGCTGGACTACAGGAACCTGACAATGGACTCAGGACCAAGGGGGAAGGTTGGTGTTGTGGCCTTTCTCCACCCTAGGCGCCATTGGTTAAGTACTTGCATGCTGAAATAGTTTTAGGCTCGAGGCTCCCTGGGATAGGGCTCAGATCAGCTTTTGTGTCTAGACAATTCCAGGTGCACACTCTAGACGTTACTGAAAGAGGAAGAAGGAGGAAAAAGTAATATAATAGATTCTTATTAACAATTTTATGTCAACTTGGTAGTAAGCCCATTCCACAAATACATTTCAGCCTAAGGTTTACATGTAAAACCACAGCACTTCATCACCACTGCAACTGGCCACCAAATCCACCGTCCACTATTTCTACGGTGCCATCTGTACAGTGGAAACACTACAAACCAAGAGCAGGAGCACTTCCAGCCTGCCTAGTTACATTAACGCTTGCACTCACACAAAAAAGGGCAAGATGGAAAACCCATAGTTATATGTGGACAGGGGCTCCCTAACGTGCCTGCAAATAACGTCACTTTGAATAGCCATGGGAGATGACTACACTGATAAAAAAAAAATCAGGAACAAAAAAAAGAGGACAAGTAATTTTTCCCAGGTGTTCAGCCTGCTTGAGCTTGGAACAACTTCTGTAAGCAAAGAGGAGGTGACGGGCACACTATCTGCTTTCCCATGTGTCCCAGTTACTCCTGCACCAGTTGCATTTACCAGTTGATATCCAAGTGTATGTATATAGTTTGTCTTTGTATAGGAGTGAGTGTGGTGGCTGTCAATCATGTGCTCTTCCAGTATTGTAATTTAACAGATTATGGCTGTAAGAAAACAATGTAAATAACTAGAAAAAAAATTAAGCTGGATCTCTACGTCCTAGTTTTTGTACATACTGAAACTGCATGCTATTTAAATTATTGTTTGTCCCCAATGTATGCAGTTTCTTAAAAAAAAATCATTTAAAAAAAAAACATTCAAGTGTCTGTGTGTTTTCTCACTGTCCCAATGACAGGCACAGCTGAAGGCAGCAGTCCCCTGCTCCCTGCGTGGCAGAAGAGCTGGCCTTACCAGGGCAGGTCTATGGGTCGTTGCAGTTGTGTTGGCTGAGCCTCTCGGAGCCTCTTGGTTCAGTGAAAGTGGGCAAGGGACAACGATTCAACTCAGCTCCAAAGCTGTACCAACACCAGGGTAATGAAGAAAGAATAAAATCTGCAGTCTGCAGCAGACACACACATACAGATCTAAAAACATCACAGTGTGATTAGAGGAAAATGCCTGTGAGTAGTACAAGCATTATTGCTGTTCAGCAAAGCAGCCATACCTGCCCATCCCACTACATTCGTATGGCCTTTCCATCCTCCGATTTCTCCGACCCAAATCCCAGGAGTAGTTTCAATAGCTGGGAAGCATTACTTTAACTGACCAAATTCTGCTGATCTGTGTTGCTGGCACAGATACATACCATGATCAAAAGGCTGGTACTGGGCTTCTCTGTTTGCTTCCATTTAGGTATTTTTTCACTCACCTCCTTCCAGTTGTTTGTGTTTGCGTGTATTTCCATTCTAGAAGCCAACAAGTCTGTATCCTGGGAGATGTGAATGAATAAGTTTTGTGTTTTTTTTTTTTTTAATTGTTGTTTTTGACTAAAGATTCCCTTTCCCCCAGCCACCTACTGATCCCAAAGCAGGATCATATTGTGTTTCAGTTACAGGAATTTCAGTGCGTTAAATATATATATGTACGTATATTGGTAGGGCTGCAGCATACAAGGAATGTGAGAAGGTAAGGCCAACCTCTTGCACAGGGATCCCAACACAAGGGCTGCATTTTTTACATTTTGACTTCAGCTTTTTGTAAAACTAGCCTAAGGAAAGAGATAAGTGCATTCAGTGAAGTCCACTCATTACCCGCAATCAAATTGCTATCTAATGCCACCTGCAGGCAGGAACCAAGAGAAGGGTTGAATAAAAGTCAGCTCTCCATCAGACACAGCCTCCAGGAACCAGCTCACCTTTATCAGCTGCTTCAAACCACTTTGAGAGATGTGCCCTCTGATGGTAGGCCCACAGAAACACCCAACAGCAAGGTGCAGCACACAGTCTCTCTTCTGATGTCTATTGTTACTGTGACGTGATATACAATAATTGCTATTTTAGTTTCTATTTGAAGAGTGTCCAAGTTTCACACACATGGATTCATCAAACCTGACTGGTGGCAGCTAGAAGCTAGCTCCAGACACACACAGTTAATTTGCTGTGATTGCAGCCCCAGGTGAGGAGCATTTCCACCTCTCCTAATGTGGACCATTGTGGTGATGCAAACTGGTCTCCAGGCAGTAGACAGCACTGGACACATACCCAGGCAGATTCAGTTCCCAGGTCTCCACCGGCAACCTGGATTAACAATTAGTATATGAAAGAGGAGCAACTCCATTCCCCCACACTCTCTTGTTGTACCAAAAGCCTAACAGAGAGCATTTCACTGCGCTGCTCAGCTAGGAAACTTTATATAGAGTTTTGGACTGGCTTTTGTGAAACCCATTACTGGATACCAACTTGCCCTGTCCAGTGCAAGGTGAGACAGGACAGCACACAGAACAGTAGGGCTCTTCTTCAGCACAGGGATTTCCAGCCACTAACAACAAACCTAAGAACCACCGGGACACTCAGGCCTGAGTAACTTATCTTGTAAAGGTAACTACGTTGTGAAGGCATCCCTCATGCAACTACAAGAACCCAGTTTTTACCAACTGATCTCCTACCCCCACACACCTGACGTATCACTTTTACTTTACCAACCTCTGAGTTACTACCTCAGACACTTCACTCCACACTCTCCTCCATTTCTTTCCATGTTTTCCAACCCATCACCAGAGTTCAAATTACTCATTATTTTGAGTACATATCAGAAATAAATTCTTTACTGTGAGGGTGGTGAGACACTGGAACAGGTTGCCCAGAGACAACGTGGATGTCCCTTCCCTGGAAGCATTCAAGGCCGGGCTGGATGGAGCTGTGAGCAACCCGGTCTAGAGGGAGGTGTCCCTGCCTATAGCAGGGGCTTGGAACTAGATGATCTTCCAGGTCCCTTCCAACCCAAACCATTCTATGATTCTATGATCATTTTTCAAGCACCATCCTCCGACATCTGCCATTACTTTTCTTATCTGGAATTTCCATCAGTTATTTGGACTATAACTGAACAAGAACTGGCACACGCAACACGGGTGAGTACAGATGTGGCATTCCTCTCAACCTCTCTGGAGGGAAGGCACTGCTTGAGAGGAGAACTGGACCAAAGCAAAGTTATTTTTCTTGTTTGCAAGGTCCACAAAGATATTTGGCATGGGAAGAAGAGGGAGGGGCTTTCACTCTCCAAAGTGAGTGCTCCGGTGTTGCTTCTATTGTCTCTGGGGAAAGAAAAAGAAAAAAAACAACTAAGCTGCTAGTTCTGTATGGAGAAACAAGTGGGTGGTAAGCAGTTACATACTCAGCCAGTCAAGCAGAAATAACGTAAATAAAGAAAAAAAAATTAGTTTTAAGGTTCTCAAGAAGAAAAATGGCTGTCAGATGACTCATCAGCACACTCCTGTAAAGACACTGGGTGAAAAGAAAACGAATTTGAAAGCTAGCCCTTTTCCTTGAATTACTTAGCTAGGGATTTCAGTAGGGTGCACAACTACGTGAAACTGAAAGGAAACTAACAATAATAATCTGTAATAAATGACAAAATTGGGATTGTCCACTAAAAATGTACATGAATGAAACTGCATTTATTGCAGTGCTTTAGTGCAAAAGGACAAAGAGCAAACGTTAGCAGCATATCATTGAATGACAGAATGGTTTGGTTGGAAGGGACCTTAAACACTGTTTAGTTCCAAGTCCTCTGCAGCAGGCAAGGACACCTCTCACTAGACAAACCTTTCTCCAACGTAGTCTTGAACACCATCCAGGGATGGTGCACCGACAGCTTCTCTGGGCAGCCTGTGCCAGTTCTTCACCCCCCTGTGAGAGAAACTTTTCCCCACTTCCCAAAGGCAGACTCTGTTCTAAACTGGGACTATAAAGTCCCTTACTTTGAACTCAAATCTGCTCATTACACAATGGGAACAGTGACAACTCACATTTTACTGTTCTGCCATTCTCTTAGAAAGTAGGCTTCAGAACTAAAGTACTACATTCAACTGAGCAGACATCACCAAAAACAAATTAGTTAGCCATATTCAAACTTTCGACCTTCTAAGAAGTCAGTAAGGTTTGTTTTTTTAATAAACTACATGCCTCACAAATCCAAAGTAAAAGCTGCAGATTAAGATATACACAAACATATACTAAGATCAGTGAAAGCAGCATGGAGATGAGCCATTATTTATTCTCTGGAGAGCTTCTTTTCTTCAGCATAGTCCAGAATAAATAATATATTTGGTTATAGAAACAGTCCTGCTATTTCTTTGCATAGAATCACAGAATTGCTCAGGTTGGAAAAGATCTTAAAGATCATCAAGTCCAACTACCCTAACTGTAACAACCCTCCGCTAAATCATGACCTGCTGCAGTCCTGTCCAACCTCAGCCAGCCTGTGATTCTGTGTCAATTCTGTGCCTGTCAGAGCAGCTCCAGGGTCTGCCCATTGATTGAGAAAGCTTCTCTAAATTAAAAGCAAAAAGTTAAAAAAAAGTTTGTAGCCTTCAGTCTAATAGTGATTGGAGGAATACGCTCTGACTAGTCTGAAAGCAGTAACACTGAGTGGCACTTCTAATCTTGATTCAGGGCTTCTCTCTTCACAGAATATGAGTTATTGATTCCCTTTCAGCACTGAAACTGCTAAACACCTTCCGTGTCATCAGTGCTTGGTTTTTGTTCTTGTGTGAGTGGGTTGGTTTTTTGTTTTTTTTTTAGTAATCTGCAGTGTAAAGGCTTGAATAACGCATACATAACTTACATTTTGTAAGCTGTGCATCCTAAGGGAAAAATGTTCAAATAAGCACTCTCTGACTGTATCACCGCTGATTATTTGAAAAACTTGTGCACTGACTGGTACAGAAAGAAGTGCTGTTATTCACAGAACATATACACTCTTTCTTAACCACATTATTCAGCTTTCACACCTACTCTAGAAAAACAAACTCCTTTTTGAAGCGAGCTGAATGGATTACACTATGCTACAACACAGACACAGCAGTGGCTTTCAAAGCAGACACAAACAAGCTTTTTCTGAATGGGGTAGACTCAGGCATTTCAGGAGCACTAAGGGCAGCATTCAAAATCTCACACAGATCATCTCACCAGGTTCTTTCCTATAACCTGAGCTGAGCTCCACACTTCCCCAGCTAACCTGTTGGAAGGTAAACCTGACCTCGTTTAAAACTTAAATGTCTAAAGCATCTGAACTCTGCCCTGAGTGCAAACTAAATACACTCTTTGAGGAGTAGCAAATGTACTTGGCACAGAAGCACCTCTGAGTCAAATAACTAAGCAACGTATTCTTATATATGATTCTGTGGTCTATATGAGGTATGTGATTTTATATATGAGAAATGTAATTTTACACTTTTATAGGATGAGTTCTCCAGCAACCTGTATCTGTGGCCAATCACTCTCTGCTTTTACCTGCATCATAAATTACATTTCTGCATCTAACTTACTTTGAAAACTAAACCAAACAAGCATAAAACAACAACAAATTCAAGCCACAACAAATAAATGCAGTAAATATGAAATATCTATGTAGTCCCTGAGTCACACTCAGTGGTATTTTTTATTACTTGCCTGTAATTATGAATTATAATTACTCCTTTCACTGATTTCTTCCATACTTGCCTAAAGTTACACGTCAGTATAGGACAGACCACAGGGTAAATCAGGCTGGAAAGGACCTCTGCTTGTCTGTCATTCAACCTGCTGCTCAAAGCATGGCCAGCTAAGGGACAAGACCAGGTTGCTCAAGAACATGCCCAGTTGGAACTTGGAAATCTCCCAAAAGTGGAAACTACACAGTTTCTATGAGCTGTATCTACTGCTTGACTGTCCTCATGGGGGAAAAATCTTTTCTCTATAGCCTATCTGAAAACCCTCTCACTTCAGCTTACATCTAAAGTCCTGCCACTGCTGTATCACCTGATAATCAACACACACTCAGACTGGTTTCATCTGCAAATGTTAAATGGAATAAGCACTCCATCACTTCTCCTACATCACTGATAAAGAAGCCGAACAGGACAGATCCCATCCCAGACACAACCTCCCTTAGAAACATTTCAAATCATGAACCTAAATGAGATGGCGACTTGCCATTTTGCCATTATAAAATGAGGAAGTTATCGGGTGGCCAAAGCTCCTGCTTAACGCATAGCAAATTCTTTTCAAATAATAATTCTTTAGTACATCTACTATCCAACTATCCAGACACTCCAAAGATGCCTCCTCCTTTGTCAAGCCCTAAGATTGCAGTATTGACTATGAACTTAAGAGAAAGAAAAGCTCTCCATTATTTGCAGACTAACATTTAATTTGGCCAAACCACTGAGCACCTTTCCAGGGCATTTTTCACTGAGCACAAACAAACAAGGTACAGTCATAGACAGTTCATTGGCAGACAGGAAGAAAGCACTTCTGTACAATCAATGAATGTACAGATGCTATAATTATAAGATATAGCAGAGAGCTTGGCTATGCAGTTATTACATCAAAGCAGAAGAGATAGGATGCTCACCTGCATCCTGGGCTTGCTACGAAACTCCAGCAGAGAAGATCTCCAGAAAAGATCCTTCCCCACTGGTAGTCAGCTCTTAAAGGGGTCTAGGAGAGGTGGAGTCAGGCTCCACCCCTTCCAGCAGCACAGGTGAATTGCCTTCACCTGTGCTCCCATGGCTGACTCATTGCTCACCTCAGGTGATCAATCAGAGGTTCAGGCCGTGACTCAGCAGTTCCCATACAACTTCTAAGATATTTCAGAACAAATACGACTCACCTGGTCATTGTGATGTCTTTCTCTGTCTCAAATTTGTGATGCCTCTTTTGCATTTACCTGCAAATGTATGGTACTGATAGAGTACTTTTAAATTTCCAGCAAAGGAATGTGTTTTGTTCACCAATGAGTTCCAGCAAAATAAAAGATACTACACATTCACCTCAAAAACACCTCCAAGTAGTAACTAGTTCTAGCAAGTATAAGCTGGCATACAGAAGTATTTTCTACAAGTCAGCCTACTTACCTTGTTCCAGGAGTTAGATTTACTTCCCCAAAAGCCTTAGAACACACTGTGCAATCAGAATAGTGTAGCTGGCTGGATTAAAATGCCCCAGGCATAATCATATCACCACTCACTATTTTCACTCCATCCACATTTATTGAAAAATATTTACACATCGATGGCTATGCCGTGAAATGTTTTAATAGCATCTTTGAATTAGAGAGAAAATGAAAAACATTATACCACAAAGAGGGAAGAACAGTAAGAGGAAACTTTTTAAATGCCTTTTTTTCCAAGCTGTCGTAAGTGGGGAAAGTTCTCAGACAGAGTGTGCTGGAGTCCCACAGTGTGTGCGCCACAGATCTACAGCTTTGCTGACAATAGCATCAGTGTTATCTTGAGGAATCTACAAAAGATTGAGTTAAGATGCCTTGTCAGTGCATCTTATGTGGACTGTTTTATTTTGAATTGGAGATTTAAAATCTGTATTTAAGTTTCATCTCTTTATACAAAGAGAAACTACAGTCCCATCTCCCTCCCCTAGCATCCCTCACATCCTACAAGCACCCCCAAGTTTTAGACACAACACTTATTTACAAAACAGGAGAACCTAAGGTTCTGTTACTTTACACCCCTCATCTGCCATCAGACAGGACTTACACTGGCCCATCCATGACCATAAACACATCCAATCCAGCTACCCTTGGTCACGTGAGGATCCTACAACCCTGCTGTCACACCCACGTCTTTCCACAAAGGGAAAGTTCAGGGCTAGGTTTAAGATCCCAACACTGCAACAACAAAAAGGATGCGCTGAGCCTATAGGCTCATACCCAGAAAAGAAACAGAAGGGGTGCAAGACACCAGTCCTGGTGAGAGGTTCTGGAAAAATTAATCTAACTTCATCCATGTTTATTTTCACAGGAAAAAAACCCTTTATTATCACAAGGAATGCAGTCAAATCTGCACAAACATAAATAACATATTACCCAGAGCCTACAATCCTTTCATTCTATACAAGCCTTACCTCCTGACAGAAACTATTCCTCTCATCCCTTCTTCTGGTAAGTTTAAAACAACAAATGACCAAGGCCAAAAGACATTTTTATGGGCCATGCAAGGTAATTGCACATCACAGAGTATAATATTACATTTCACTTACATTTTCCAAAAACTGGGTGATCTTTTCTGCAGTGGCCAGTGCGATTATCTTCATTTTAAAGGTTAACAATATCTCCAAAGCAACAAAAACGAGAATTTTGCAGGATCCACTAATAACTTTGTCCCAAACCCTAGAAAAAGTGATAAAGGAATCACTAAGCGTTACTGTAGTCCTTATCTGCTTGTGTATCTGCTAGAACAGCATTTGTACAATTATCTTTTCCAGATTGTTTTCCTGACTAGCAATAAATAAATTAAATTATTCAGGTCACAGTCAATAAGAGACATTTTATCAGTTCCTCAATCTGTACTGATGAGTGATGGCAAGCAAATGTATTAATATGGCATGTCCTTGTTTAGAAATGGAACTGCTTACAAGCTCAAGTGCAAAAAGCAAATCATGTTTTAACAGCCTGAACTGTGACAACTATTCCATATGGTGTGGTAAGGGTGAGAATTTTTCCTAGTGCAAAAAAAGGAAACAATTTGCTAGCATGCTTAATAACGAGATTCTTCAAATAGTCAGGTAACTGAACATTCAGAAGAATGAAATTCTCAATCACTACATCTCAAGCAGCAAAGTATTCCAAGTCATTTCTCTAGAAGACATAATTATCAGCAAGATACAGTCCATAATGTTTAACAGTTGTTCCCTGTACCAAATTTAAGTGTTGCAACTCATTCCACTGTGCACAGACTCTCTCAGAACTACAAAGCACTCCTACCACCTGTAAGAGCCAGGCCTGGACCTCACAGTTTTAAGGAAACCAGAAGACCAGACCTTCACAGAACGCACGTTCTTTAGCAACAGAACCTCTCTAACTACTGGAAGAGATTCACAGTACTAAAACAGCCTGCAACAATTTGAAACCATGCTTCATCCAGCAGCTCTATTTCAGGCCCAGCTCAACAGACATGGGATGAAAGATTATCCAAAACCGGTGTGAGACCATCTGTCAGATGGCAGCTTTAATGTTCCTGCATTATTTTCAGTTCTTCACGTTTAAGAGCCATGTCAGAAAGACCTTCTGAGGATTACCTTTCTTTAATCCATCCAGGTGCTTGTGAAAAGTGGTTCTCCTTTCAAATAAAACCACGGGAGACAGAGATCACACACCATTCTCTATAATCTCTGAATATAGTAACTGGAAAACATCTTCTACAGCCCACCTATAAACTTGGATCTGCAGGTGTGTTTCTTCAAAAGACAATTCAATTTTGGCATGACCTTTTCTCTTGGAAGAACTTGCACTTCAACTTGAGTGCCATGAGAACACAATGCAGGTATAATGAGCTTCAAAGGCCAGATGAGAGTTCCTATCACACCTTTAAGCAAAGTCTTTTTTAATTCATAGTATGGAATGTTTGTTGCTGTTATACAGTATCTACTTTTCAAACTCTGACTCAAGTCACATTTTTGTCAGTTTCATCAGGGCAAGCAGAGCAAAAACACTGCATAAGCTCAAAGGAAGTTTCTACATGAAAGCTCTCTACATTAGTTTTCCAAATCCACTTAAAATAAATTGATGTGCAATTTTTAGCTATGGTTAAGCATAGGAGTGCACTGTAAGAGTATGTACACCAAATGAAAACACCTGTCAGGAATACAGCTGGCATTATGCACTCTTCATCTCACCATTAGTAGATAAAATTTCCGTACAGTGTACACAAATCTTGTACATCTTAGAAAAAAAAGATGAAATTTCAGTTTTGCTGCCTGGCAGAGAGGGCTGCAACTTAGACGAAGCAAGCAACCTCTCTAAGAAATACAGTATTAAATCAGAAGTTAAATTAAATCATAAAACACCACGGTCAAATCAGCTGTCACTTGAAAAATTAAGTAAAACTCACAGGAGAACTGGGGAGCTGTTTGCAGTTCTCAACAGTTCTAATACTGCCATTTGGATGCATTTCAGATAAGCATTCGGGCTTTCAGATTCTAATCCAAACTGAATCTCCAAGCATTAATTAAGTTCATCTGTCACACGCTGCCCACAAAGTATGCTATTTCCTTAGCAAATACGGCCATTTTGATTACAACTGAATAATTTAGAAACCTAAACTGGCAAAGGCAAAGTGCACATCTATCATGTTGTCATACAAATTGTCGGTAAATAGAATTGTTGTGCCACCAGAAGTTCCAGTGCTCTGATTCTGTAGCTAAAACAAGAGTGAAAGTTTTTAACCTCCATATTACAGAGCCACAACACAGAATAGACTGCTTACAGATGCTTGGTGGCAGAACCTACCATGCAACAACAAGCATGCCACACACAGGGTAATGCTGAAACTGCAAACTGCAGAATAAGGACTTCATTAACCTAGTGATGCAAAACGTGCCCTAATATTTTTTTTGTTCAAATAAACATCACCAGAATCTATTTCATCTGATAATGATACAGTATTACCATTGCTCCCTAAGCAAGGATTTCAGTTTAAAAGCCTGAGAACTGACTGCTTTCAGCTACCTATCACTAATAGGGGATTAGAAGTTTTAAATCCTAGGAGGCGAGAAGTGCCTAACAGAATAAATTGCTATATTCAACTCCTTCCTTGCTAGAAGTGATCACAAACAGCTTATCTTGTATCAGTAACAAGCAGAACAAAACAAAATCATGTCATTTCCAAGTCAGCAATAAAGCCAACTCCATAACTACACAACAGGTAAAATGCATGTGGTAACAACAATTTAAAATTACTATGGAATTACAAACAGAAAGGAAAAAAAAAAATCTTGCCTCTGTAAACTGGACTCAGGTAAACAGCCTGCAAAACACTTCTTAAACCAGAGATCATAAGGGAGCTTGCTCATCGCAGCACATGCCTTCAGATGCATGAGAAGCCTACTGTCTTCAATGTTCAAATACTGCTCCAGAATTTTTGGCTGAGAAAGGAAGTGCAAAAGTTTAGATAATTCCCTGCTGCCCACTCTTACAGAACACTGTAAAACAAGAAGTACCTTCAAAATCCTGTAAGCACAGACATGTTTAAATAATGAATTTGCATTATTTTAAACTAAAAATACGGTGTTCCAAAATACAAGCATTGTTGATTTCTGAAATTAACTCATTAAATAAACTCATTAAACAAACAGCTCCAGGTTCCTTAAATTGCTGACCACCAGCAGGATTTCAGAAATATACACACACTCTTCCCTAATGCAGGTGTTGGAGAGCTTAAGGCAATGCAGATTCATGCTGCACTAATTACTGCTGTCCACACGAGTAACACTGAGTTTCATCAACCTTGAAGCTAACTGCCTTAGCACACATCATAACAACCTACGCACAAGGCAACAAAAACAAGAAAATCAATTCTCAAACAAAATCTCTGCGCAATAAATAAAAAGCTGGGCATTTATTTGTTGTTTAAAAGCACAGCGTGTATAGAAAGGGCAACAGACGAGCACACAAATAGGCTTAAAAATGTGAATGGTTATCATTGTGCTCAAGCTCTAATGTAACACAACGCCATGTTTTCATAAATCCTGGAGTGTCTTTACACTTTTTGTCATAATAAGATAAGGAGTTAATATAGCTGTCGAAGAAAAAAACACTTCCTTTATCCATCAGTCCTGGTACAATGTGTATATTACAGTGACAACTTAGGGATACTCCTTATGTAATTGAGGCACATAGTTTCTAGAAAAACAGTTGTGCTTTGCCTCATTATCACCCAGTGAGCAGTATTAGACTCTTAAGGACAAGTCCGAAAAGCAGCAGACATGAATCTAAATGTTCTTAAGTTTTTTACATCTTTGTTTTAAACAAAACTCCAAAGTGACTGAGAAATGTAACTCATCTAAATGCAATGTAAGCTTCAGCTAAGCTTAAAAAACCATAATGGAGAATTACAACCAATTTCTTTCTAACGTTACTTTAGGCAAAGTGTCCTATCAGCTAGTGCAACCACAATTTCAAAAGCACTGCTCCTTCCTCTTAGAACTGTTGCTAGAACAGAATCCACAGGTACTGCCTCTGACATTCCAGCTGTCTCCACTCATTGTGACTACCAGAATGCTTAGAAGGCATGCTTCTCATGACTGACTTACTTCTTTCCCTCTTATACTTTACTTCTCACATACACACAAGACTATTTTATCCTTACTAGTTGTTGTAATGAATCTTTGTGCTTGCTGTTAAGCTGATTCACAAAGCAACTGACAAGCCAATAGCATTCTATAGGATCCTCCACCATTTCCTCCATTGCCTTAGCAATTGCAAGAAACACTTCATCTTCTGGTTCCTGGAAAACAAAATGAAAAACGAACTAACCACACAGTAGAATTAGACTGTACAACTTACATTATTTGATCATTCCTTTTCCCTGCTCTTTGCAAAAAGAGAATGGAATCTAAGTATATAAAGAGAGATGCCAGCTGTCCCTGACATATTTATAAATAAAGCACTGGGAAACAGCTGCATTATGGTGACAGATACCTAATAAAGAAGAACAAATAAGATTTGTCTTGTTTTTAAAACAAACCATACAAGGGGAGTTTGGATCAACTCTAACTCAAAGTTCCCAAATATTCTCAAATGAGAATTCATCTCCTGATGGCACTGCAATATTCCTATTTTTATAATCCACATTTTAAACCAGCAGATTCTTTTTTTCCCTTTCCTTTGCCAAACAGGCCCCTCAAACACCATTGTCATGGATATTAATTATGGAAGAAAAGAAGGCAACCATGAGCAGTCATGAGCTATATCCCTACCTTCATCTTATTTATTTGGTTTGAGATAAAACACCTTCCCAGAGACAAATAAGCAACTTTTCCACATGATGAGACTCTTATTCCCCACAATACAAGTCTAGAAGTGTGTGATGGGCACACTATTTCATTTTCTCCAGAAGAAAAGATCCTTGGTACAAGAAACATCAGGATGCCTAAAACACAATTCCAGGTGTAACTGCACACAGGATAGAGTTGAGCTAACTATTCTATAGATACACTCTATTCTATAGATGAAGAGTAATAAAGCTGGGCTCGAGTGAGCATGGAAAGTGAACATAAAATATAAGGTAATGTCTGCTTCAGAAAGTTCATGGTTCCTTCCATCACCTCTTCTTTTACAGAGGCTTATATATGAAGCCCATACACTTCTCATCATCACATTACAGACACAAAATACAGACCTGTTTACCCACGAGTGAGCATACTGCAAACTAGAGAGTACATGTGTTAAATGATAAACCCAGATCAGTTCAGACTAACAGAAAAAGGAAGGCAGAATATTAATATCTGGATTTAAAAGCAAATTAAATTATTTTTAAATTTTTAAATTATTTAAATGAGGTGCTGCAAGATATGGTTCAGTAGCTTAGAGGGAAGTAATGATGATAGGTGAACGGTTGGACTAGATGATCTTATAGGTCCTTTCCCACCTTGTGATTTTATTATTCTATGACTTAAATATTATTAGAGTGGAAACTTACCAAAGGATAAGCCAAGTTTCGAGGCAACTTGCCTGATTCCAGTTGATGTATGCGGAGGAAAACATCTACCTGTGGGGTGGAGTCATTGATAAAACGAATTACATGAAGAGCATGGTGGATATCCCAGTACTGCTCCTTCCGGTAGTTCATCACCAAAGCATGAGATTTATGGTGAGGAGGAATAATTCCTAAAAAAAAAAAATAATAATAATATTATTATTAATATTTTCTTTAGAAAATAGAAAAGCATCCGTAAAGAGAAAAAACCTCAAAACTCTCTTTCCAAGAGATCTGCCTAACTTCAATTCCTACTAACACTCCAGCCTACGGAAATGTAGGCCCTGGCAGAGAATATACATACAATTAACTAATGCAAAGATGCTATACGTTACAGTTTTATTGCTTAATTTGATGTTAGATCTCTGCTGGAAACACCCTTGCACACCGTACTATAGAAATTAATCCTCTCTAAAATCACACCACATGGTTGAACCAACTGCAGATTAGAATTTAAGAATACCATCCAAGTACCCTTTGATGTAGGGCTTTTGACTTTCTCAGCACAACATAAGCAGTTTTCTAGACGGACAAAATAGATACGTATATATCCAAGTAGAGAGGCAGAGAAAACAAAATTGTTTCTGACATCCAGAAGAAATGCTCAGCATTTCATTGTTTCCTTCTCCATCCCTGGAGGCATTCAAGGCCAGGCTGGATGTGGCTCTGGGCAGCCTGGGCTAGTGGCTGGCGACCCTGCACATAGCAGAGGGGTTGAAACTACATGATCATTGTGGTCCTTTTCAACCCAGGCCATTCTGTGATTCTAACTCAGGGCTGAATCTTGCAGTGCTCACAACAAAGCTGTCACTGGCTACAGTAGAAAGAAGATCTTAGAAACATCAAAACAAAGAAACACCATTTTCATATCACCAATGGAGGAGAATTCTTCTTGTTGTAGAAACCCATGAGAACAAGACATTCCTCAAAACTCAGTCTTAAAGCAGGCTACCTGCTGCTTTCATATTTCATTTAAAGGAGAAGGGGGGGGAATTGCTGTCAAAGTGTTAAACCATGACATGCTTGAGGTTTAATATCAAGCACAACAGACAGTAACTTATCTTTTATTTCCCAACTGCAAACTTCTTTGCACTGCAAAAGCTGGGACAGAGCAAGACATTTTTATGTGATCCAAAAACAGAGTTAACACCTGTGTTATCTTACACACTGCCAATTGCTTTTCTTAAACAGAGAAGACTCCTTTTGGCAGACAGAAAAGAATCTTAACACTGGCATGCCTAGAAACTATTTCAGCCTCAACACCATCCTGAGTCACACCTGAATGAGAGGTCAACAGAGACATCTCTGACATACCACGTCACGTGGGACAACATCAAGGTGTATTAAGTGAACCATTAATATGAAGGCATGATTCTTAAATTGCAAGAAATTGGAGAGGGCGGAGGAGAAAACCAGTTTAAAAGATTGTTTAAAATTCAGACAAAGCTTCCTCATACATTATTTCCAGCTCCACGTGTAGTGGCACACGGACACCAAGAACAAAAAGAAGACACACTCAAGGTTTTCAACAGTGGCGTGATGCTCAACCATCAATAGTGCAGTAGATCACATTTCTCTTCCAAAGACTCAGTCATGCACCCTATTTCACACTCAATTTGGCAGTGTTTCTTACACTCAGCCCCCTAAGAGAACCTCTCCTGATACCTTTTGTGAGTCAGAACTCAAGGACCCTCCGCAATCTGCTCTGTCTCCAAGCGTCATGGTCTCAAATCCAGTAAATCCAACACACTTGACCACTTAGCCAAGTCATTAGTGCCGTTCAATTGATCATATGATTAACAAACTCCAAGGAGAATAGAATCTCCGCATGTTTTGTGGTTTTTTTTTTCCATGGTTTCTGGGCTATATACTTTCTCTGGCCTCATATCTTCTTAAACAGCAAATACCACTTAAAGCCAGAAGCAAAAACAGAAGTAATCTTCAAACCAAGATCTTACAGAACACAACTTCTCCAAAACATAAACATACATTTGCATAGCTTGCCAAGCTTTTCAAGCTTAATCACTGCTTTACTCAGTTGCCTTTTATTTTAGGAACAGATCTGAAAACCCTATCAGGTATCAGTGACTGACAAACCACCTTTTAAATCCATTTCATAGATTTACTTGGGTAGCGTTACAGACTAAAATACACTCTTCTGTGTGTACTTCTGCAAAAGTTCTCAAAAAGTACACATGGAATACTCAAGTTTTATAATTGCTACTGTGCATCCTTGGTGAATATAAATATAGGCTACATTTGTATCAGCAGAAAACAGTACAGAATCCATGCTATTAATTAGGAGTACAGAGGAGCATGTTACATACTCATTTCTATAGAGAATCACAGATGTTGTTTCATACCTAAAAGAACCTTCCACACCAGGATACGATACATGGATGGGAGAGGGAACCTCTGACTGAAGGTGCAAAGCTTCTCAATATCTGTAGAGAAATAAAAATTTATGATAAAAAAGTTTTAATAGAATAACAGTTTTGAGTCTCTGCTTATCTAAATATGACAAATAGTTGCAGATCAAAATCCACACTTACACAATATATTATTAACAAATGCTTTCACCTGTTCAGTTGAGAATAGAATGTGTCTAATAAACTGCAACAGTATTTCCTCTGAAAAAAAATCATAGAATGGCCTGGGTTGAAAAGGACCACAATGATCATCTAGTTTCAACC
>JAOWBP010002052.1:8056588-8072342 GCA_028571105.1 Tragopan temminckii | reverse complement strand
ATAATATATAAAATATAAACTCTGTTTACTTATAACACTTACTTTTCTTGATAAATAGCTCTTTAAAATATCTACTGTACATATGTCCATGCGTTGACATTTTATATATATATATAGCATTTATATATATGTATGTATGTCTGAAAAACAATAAATATATACTTAATATTGACACAGCAACAAACTGAACATATTCTCATTTTCAAAATCAAATAAAACCAGTACAGAGAGAAACAGTGAGTGTCATTTGTGAAGCACGGCACAGCAGGGAGCTTGGATTCCTGCCCTAGCGGGGGCATCAGGTATGCCATGTACTTGAGTGGTTGTATTGTTAACACCTTCTTTAATGGATTTGTCTCCAAAGTGACTTCAAGTCATACATTAGCCACCCTGCATGCCACGTGTAACACAGACTGGGAGCAAACTCAGGGGGAAATGGGGAGACCCGCCTCTTGACTCGCAATGGAATGAAAGAAGGGGAGGTAAGCGAGTCTGACGGATGGTGTAAAGAGAAAAGAGAGTAATGGATGGCTGCAAGGTCATAAATAACCACAGTAAACACATTAATAGATTTAAGTGCTTTTAGAGATGATGGCTGGCACTGCTGCAAACAGTATTTTGATTATCTACAGCCAACACCGTGTAATGAACCAGTTGTCCCTTTGCCACAAGAAGATACAAATGAAACCCACACGGCCAAATTCAAATGCTGGAAGGGGGTCCCTGCATGACACTTCAAGGGTGCAGGTTTGGAGCTGGACCTGCCCAAGGACAGCGGTATCCACCAAACAGGCATGGGGTTTTTTTAAGCGTGAGCCTAAAACAAGAAAAAAACACAACCCCAAACTGTTAATTTCACAAATGCCAAAACATAATAAAAGGGATTTGTTGAAAACTTCACTTCAAAACAGCATTCTTTAGAAATGGAACTTAATCCCAAAAGCAAAATCAAAAAGAAAAAGGGAAAAAAAAAAAGAAAAAAAAAGACCTTCTGCATGTGTTGTGTTCAGTTTTGGATTGACCACAGCTATTTTGTTTGTTCATTTCACAGAAAATGATGAATAAAAGCTATTTCAGTTTGACCCACGCTGATACCCATCACTCTCCAACCCCACTGCTTTGATTTGGCAGCTTTGAAAAAGCCATTACTTGCCTAGGCTCTGGCTTCATACACTCAGTAAGTCATGAGGTTATGACACTGGTTCATGAACGCAGCTTTATGTATAGTCCTGTCTACTGAAAATGTCTTCTTTTCATGAGCAAATGGAAGTGGACAGTCACTGTGAAGGGGAAGTTGTTTTTACTGGACATACTCCATCCAGCAGCTCAACAGAGTGGAAATTTTAAAGCAGATACAACTGCCAATGATTATTCAGTCATACGTCATCTCTAAAACTTACAAGCTTTGCTCCCCACAAGTAACAACTTCAACAACAAGAAGCTGCTATCCTGAACAATTCTGCCATTTCACAACCAGTCCTAAATACCAGAGTGCTGCAGAGGTCAAACAGCCCAGTGCTGTGCTTTGTATGTACTTAAGGGTACATCACCGGACCACTGGACCACCAAACCAACGTGTAAGTATCTGCACAAAGCCAAACATCTGCTGGGTGCATTTAGACCTTTGTAAATACACAACTTAACAGTGAAGAGATTTCGCAATTTGTGATATTTTATACCGAAGGTAAGAGAACAAGGTCAAATTTAAACATTCCCAGAAACAAAAAATTGTCATCAAGTAATTTCTGAATCTCTGCAAGGACACCATCAAGCTACTACATTTATCTTTACCCATGAAATAAAATCAGCTTTTTTGTGTGTGTGGTAGAGAATCATTTTAATTTGTCTGGGTCTTTTCCACTTTTGTATGCACGCGGAAATAAACAAGGTAACAGAAATTGAATTGTCTTTGTGCTGTGATTGCACACAGCAGGAAAGCCTCCTTCTTTGAACGGCTGAACTCCCAGGACAGCTGTTCACCTGCACAGTCGTCACGATTCGAAAGCTATTCAAAAGAAGGAAACACGAAGTGCAAAGTGGAGAGTGCCTCTGATTGCCCCGTGCTGGCTTGGCAGGAATTTCTCATGCTTTCAGCCAAAGCCAAGGATGAACTCTGCAAAAGTCCATCCTGAGCCTAATCTTGTCTATGCAAGCCCTGATTCTCTGCCTTATTGGCTGCATGGGTAAGGACATACCATCTCTACTCAGTATTTTTTATCTACACAGCTAAAGTACTACTAATTTAACACATGCACAATATTAGATATAGGAAAACCCAAAGCTCTTGCAGAGGTCTTACACCTCCATGCAGGACTTCACTGAGGTCAGCACTGAGGCTGTGCACGCATCTAGCAGGAGCACAGGGACGCAGGGAGGGGTTGCCCTACTAACCCTGGTGTGGAGCCCAATCTGATTCCCACTGAAAACAAGGCATCATCTTTCAGCTGACCATCCCAGCACTGGAAGAGGCTCCTACAAAGTGGAAGAGCACTTCACCCTGGATCTCCCCTTTGGCTCTTTTCGTCTTTGGCAACAGATCATAATGTTTAGTATCCTGCGTGCACAGGTAGATGGCAAAGGAAAGAGCCTCTCAACAGCAGCCCTGGGAAAAAGGATTTAATATTTATCATCTAGTGTATGAATAAGCTCATTTGGGGGCTACTGTAAATTCCAGCAGCAGCCTAATAGCAGTTTGGCTATTAGACCTGCACCAGGTCTAGCAGTGTTCGTCTCACACATTGTGGCAGAGCATTAAAGAACAGCATTAAAAGTGCAATTCCAAATGTATGTTCCCTGGTGTGGTACCGCTTTTGAGTTCAATCAAGTACATCTCTTCTAACTGCTGCCCAAATTTTCAAAGCCAGCAGGAACTACAGAGGCTACTTAGGGTAACCCAATGTACTTTTCAGCTGTACCAAAAGAGGAGAGGGCTTCATACTGCCAAGGAAGATCCCAGACTATAATGTAACATTTATTTTTAGAATTGTAGTACATATTCTATAAATAAACCAATTCCTGGCTCCTCTAAGCCAGGTGGAAGTTACGTATCTTTACATTTGGAACTACAGCATCTTCGCCTCCTAGAGAATGGAAAAACTGTAATACAATCCTGAACGTATGCAGTCACTGCTGCTGTCCCAGTTAGATAACAGTTCTCCTCAATCTAGCCTAAGATCTGCTGCTGTCAGAAAAGGATGCCCCCTCTGCCCCTGCCCCTGCTCACCCTGGCTGCCTCTCTAGGAGCTGTGATCACACAGCGAGCCGTACGGGATCCAACAATACAGGACTAACGCAAGTATCAGGTGGCTCTGTAACCAAAGTATTACATTTTATTTCTGCTAAGCAGCAAGTTCTGCATTGCTAAGTCTGCACAGAGTGTGGATGATGACTGACACTGAAACCTCCGGATCCAAGATAGAACGGTTAAGGTCAGGACCTGTCCCTGTTCCTTGTGTTTCACCTGCTGACAGCTCACTGCAGGGAGGGCTGTCTAGGATTCCAGGGTATCTTCTCCCAACTGGCATCATAAAACACAGCATGACACAGAAAAAAGTAAAACGCGGATAGGAAAAGCTGCCCACATTCATGAACCAAAATAAGGTGCATAGACATGAGCAGCAATTCCAGCACAAACCACTAAGAAGTAAGATTCACAAACGTTTTGGTCCATGTTTAGTTCCAGTTTTGGATGATATGCAACTAGACACGGTTATTTATCTACTGTGCTTACATTCATGACTTGAACTTGCCATAATTTCCGTAAAGGGGTTCTGCCTTATTGTATTAAAACTCTCTCTTGATCCCTTTGAGGCTAATTCAATTTTTCAGAGGAGAGGGATGATTTCTTGATCAAATTTGGTCTTCTGTATTTTTCTGTGCATTTTAAAGGGCTGAAACTGTACATCACGGTACACCATGACAATTACAATAGGAAATTCCTGTTAGCATGGACACAGGAATTCCCAGATAGATCACAGTAGGAAAAACATTCAAATTTGTCAAAAGCTTCTTCCAAGAAGGAACGATGAAAGCTTGCCTGAGGCCTCTGCAAAAACTGACCGCCTCAGACACAATCGCTAAAGCTGGCAGAACAATATGGACAGGAACAGTTCTCTGGCTGCAGTTTTGTGGTATTACATTACTCCATCATCAGTCATGCTCCAACACTTAAGGGAAACTTCATGAAAGGTCACACATACATACTCTTTAAAAGTCAAGCATGCACTAATAATTTTGGGGTGGGATTCAAGTTTCCTAACATTAGTGACCTAAAAATGTAGAAGTCAAGATTTTTTGCACAGACAAAGGAGGAGGACTGGAGTTTCCAGTACGCACTGCTATCTTAATCTGAGGATGAACTGCATCACCCTACGGAGAGTTCTCTCTGTACTGACAACCATGTCCTTGCAGAGCTGATGGAGACAACAAATCTGACTTTTAGCTGGCTTGTGTCAGATGAGATGAATCACACTAATGATACTCTCCTGTTCAAAATCATGCAGCACTAAAACTGGGAACAGGACAGGCAAGAGCATACAGCAACCAGATGGACTCATTTGAAGGAGCTCTTCAGAGTGCTCCTAAAAGCAGCAAAACTGTAAGTGCTTTTTAAAAAAACCTGAATTATTCTGATTGCACTCTTTCTAATCCCAAACGGCAACACTAATTTGGAAAGTCATATTTTCTTCTTTACTGTTTGTCCAAATGTCTTCCTCTTTCCCCTAGTCAAAATGAAGAAAAAGAATCCTGAAATAGTTTTTATCAAGTTTAATATAATTTAGTGCTATATGCTTGTTTTCTACTTTTTTTTTTCCTATCTGAAGACCTAGTGCTGTGAACACATAAGCCCAGGAGCAGCTTTATGCAGAAAAACAGCATCCCCATTTACTGGGATAACACATGTGCCTTTCACTATATTTTTTTAAGAACTGAAAGAATATGTTCTTTCAAGACTGCAAACTAATCTATTAAAAAAGACAGTACAAATTTATCAAGAAGGTTTATCCATCCCTGCACTGATGACAGGGAACGATCACTACAGTACCAGCAGTTAGCCACTTGAAGCAGGTAGAGAGGTGGGGTTCCTCTTCCCACCTCTGATAGGTGATGGTAATTTTTCCCTGGAAATGACAGGAAACTTTCTCATCCCTTTCTATTTTTCACTCACAAGCACCATTTGGTGGAGGTGAAAGCTTCTGGGTTGAGCTACGTGAAATTAATTGTTGGTGTGGATGTCTCAAGTGTGACTTCACAAAGGTTTAGAAGAACTGTCTAAGCATCGCATGGTTTGGTGGTTAGATTTCTACTACTTTGTTATCTACCTAAAACCAAAATGCGAGATGAATTCACTCAAAAGTGAGTCCCGCACACAAGAGATTGTGTCCAAACCTTTGTGAGGCTAGCTCAAGTTCAGCTGTGTAATAAAATCCACCAGCACTTTTTCATGCCACCTGCCATTCATGAAGGTTTTTCACAACCCATTTCAATCAGTAAATCTGTACAGTAAACACTGAAGCTTATCATAAGCTCACAGAAGACCCTCCCTCCCACAATAATGGGTCATATGCACTGCAGTTGAGGGCTGCTTTTTTTGTAAAAGCTACACATCTTCCTACATAATTGTGCTTTAAAAGAAAACGACAAAACAATTAACTAAACCAACACATAGGAGCTCCTAAAAAGCTGTATGAAAAGTGAGCTGCCAAAATTTTCTGCGTCACGCAACACTCACACGAAGTCCCACTGTTCTGTGTGTTGGTTGGAGGTGTAGTAGTACAGCATGGTGGTGTCAGCTGTCATGGTAGGAACCATTCATGTCAGACACTACAGAAAATTTGATGACATGACAGTACCTTCACAGCCCTCTGGTAGGTAAGGAAAATCTAAAAGGATTTTCCCAACCTTTCACAGTAAACACAATTGGATAATCTAAAGCACCTGCAAGCAGGAGACGAGTCCATGATACATATTTCCAATCATCCAGATAATACTGTTATTAAAACAGGTAAGTCAGCTCTCAACTTTCCTATCCATTTTGGGCATTTCTAAGGACCTTTCCACTTTGGTATTTAGCCACCAACAGATTTAGTTGATCCAAACACCATATTTCCTTCTCCCCTATCCCCACAGCTGTTTGCAAGATGTTCAAGCCCTTCATAAGGGCTGAATTACCATTTCCTTTAAGAGCTGTCTGGTTCCTATTCTTTCCTAGAAGCTGAGTGGAGCTAGCAGTACAGAGACATCCTGCTCTTCCGCATGGCTTCACTGATTAAGTACGCTGGGCTCAGTTCTGGCTCCTCAGTCATGATGGAAATGTTCTGCCACTCCCCCAGCTGGTTTGACTTTTTAATGGTGTCCACCACACACAGGGCATACAGACAGTCGTCAAAAGTGGCAGCCATCGTGAGAGGCCTCCCGTCCCAGGTCCTCCTGTCATCCTGGTCCTCAAAGGCCTGCCGGACAGCTTGGACCATCTTAATGGTGCCTCGGAGGTACGGGGAAGGGATGTCACTGAAGGCCTTCTCCGGAAGCAAGGAGTTGCTGACTGGTGTGGAGTCCTTCAGCAGGAGCTCCCGCTGAGGAGAGTTGTTGCTCTGTCCGTAGAGATCAGTGCCGATGACGATCAGCCGTCCCGCCGAGCCCACCACAATAATGTCTTGTTTGAACTCCCCTGGGACGTTGAAGTTGAGCGTCACCGTGCAGCACACGCCGCCTTCCAGAACCATCTGAAACGTACAGAAGTCATCACTGGTGATCTGCCGTATCCCCTTGATGTGATCCGTCTGCTTCACGAAGGTCTTGAGCAAGCCGTGCACCTTCACAGCCTTCTGGCTGGTGAGGAATGTCAGCAGATCAATGATGTAGGTGCCAACCGAGTGCAAACCTCCGCCCCCCATCAGGTCGTCACAGCTCCAGTTGTACTTCTTGCCCAGCAGGCTTCCACTGTGAACCTGCACCTCGCACACCAGCAGCTCCCCCACGTAGCCCTCCTGGATCAGCTGCTTCATCTTCACAAAGGCGGGCAGGAAGCGCAGGACGTTCCCCATGATGCTCATGAGTTTGGGGTAATAATGAGCCGCAGTCATCATCCTGAAGGCATCCAGCGGAGTCGCTGTTCGGTCACAGATGACATTTTTTCCAATGCCTGAAAAACATTCACAAAAAAAAAAATCAACAAAAATATACTGATGAGTAAACTCATCGCCTCAAACTAAGCCATAGAGAAAGACCCCGAAAGAAAATATTTCAACATTGTGTTAAAGACACAAAGATCCCCTCTGGCATTGACGTAATTCTTAAGCACCACCATGAAAATGTACCCTTTTTGTTCTTAAAATGCAATCATGTCTCTATGTAGTACAATAGTGACAGTCTGGATAGACAAGAAAGTAAGCTAAGGTAAAGTGGACTACTACCCCACATTTGCTATCTTCAGGGAACAGATGCAAAACCAACCCCCTCAGCTCTGCCATCTCACTCACGTCTCTTCTGTGATGCCCTGCCTGTGTGTGGGCTTTCAGGAGCTGAAGCTGAGCTTCAGATTCAAATCCCTACAGCACATGAGTCACACAGCCTCATGTCCGTAGTGACTTGAAGTAGGCGCACTGACAGGCCTGGGCTTGTATTCTCAATGGCCTTGTTCCTTCATCCTTCCCATTCTGACTGTTCAAGGTGCCTTCACCAGGGACACGGAAAGTACTGGGCTTGTTGCATAATTTAGAATGCAGGAGTTGCTTCTCACAGAACAGCACGCTATTTCTGAAAAAGGCAGGCATTTTTTTGAAGGAGCTCTTGAGAGATGTCAACAACACAACCACAGTGCCAAGGGAGAGCCACAATTGCTCTAAAACAGGTCAAACGTAACTGCGACAATCTGTTCCCTCCCAGAACTGCCCATATGTGCACAGCTTACTGAAGCTTGCACAATGATCCTGTTTTATCTGGCCATCAAGGTATGCAGCTGAATGCAGCGCAAGCTGAGATGCCTAAATAATGGTATTCATATTGATTTTTCCTTGTCAAATACTTTCACTCAATATCCATACACACAAATAGTGACAGATGAACAAAGTAACAGGCAGAAGCCTACAGCAGAAACTCATCTGCAGAGAGCAACGTGAAGTGTGACCAGGGTAGATTACTTCCCACCTTCCCACGTTCAGCATGAGATGACTGGAGGCATATGTCACAGCAGAAAAGAGTGGTACATTTACATAAGGCCTGTACCTAAGCTTTTGACACAGGATAAAAGAAAAATTCTTTAGGGCTCCAGTTTCCTTCACAGTCACAAACTTGGATGTTTTTTAATGTTTAATGAGCAGTATTAGTGAGCTATATACAAACACCCTATAGCACTAAATATGAACTTTGTCTTGGGAATCCAGGGCTATAGCTGGGTCTGGCATTTAGAAGAGCCGAGTTTGGATCCTGTCTGCTGGAGTCCAGATGAATAAATCCAGTAAATCACTCCATCTCTTTGTGCTTTGATTCCTTTTCCCTTAAGACAGGAGAGGAATTCCTTTTTCTTTAAAGAGATGTTGCGAGGATAAAATTTTACATGTTTCGGAGCTGTTTGGATGAAGTCATATAAATACAGACAGATGGCAAGGATCTGTCTGAGCCCGCTTACATGAATATTTAACAGTCTGGCTGCAAGAAGAAGGGGGTCACAGTCCAAACATGCAATAACCAGCTTATCCACACTGCCTATTCCAGTCTTTGTCGGCTGCTATTTGAGTAGCTGAAACTGGAGGGAGGGCTGTCACCACTGAGGTGGCAGTCACATCCAGTAACAGCCAAAAAGGGGAAGATTCCTTCAACTTGACCTATTTACCTACTACACAATCAGGTGAGCACAGAGGAACTCATTTTCCTCTCCTGCTAGCTAGGAATCCTCTATTCAATGGCCACAGACTTCCTTTCTCACCTTTCTCTCTCATCTTTACAGACGACTACTGGTGAATTAGTTGCCATTTTCAACTTTATAGCATTCCTTTTCCTGCTTCTGAATAGTATTTTTCTGCATGTGTTTCCGCATTCATCCACCTGCCCTATATTCCTCTAACTAGTATATCCAGCTGTGCCACAATACTGATAACTAATATAACAGCCCACTTTGAGTCACAGACTCTTTACAGAGAGATCATAGTCTGGCGAACTGATAACAAAATAAGGGAAGCTAGTCAAAACATGCCTACAGTGGAATCTTCCTGAAAAAGCCATTTCTCCCCTAAGAACCCATTGATACTACCTCATGATCTGACCTCTTCACCACTATTTGACACGTCTGACTTTCTGCTCAAGTTCAGCTTGTGTCTTCCTGCTTCTCAGGTGTCTGTCTCATCTTCTCTGGGGTTTGTGCAGGCACTCACCTCTCAAGATATGCAGCTCTGCACGTGCATGTGAGGAAAAGGGTTTGCTTTCATTAGGCGCTGGAGCCTGGGGACAAACTTTTAGCTGTGTGCTCAGTGGCCAGGCTCAGTGGGGGCTCAGTCGTGACTGAATGGGGACAGGAAACAGGGCTTTCCTTATCTACGTACCAAGTTATGATAATAAATAAAGAAAAACTTAAGAGTTTTCACATTCCTCATGTTGAAGAAAAATTGCTGTTTAGATAGTAAGTCAGGCACACATGCAACAAAAAGGGAAGAGCCCTAAATATTTGTATGGAGACAGGAAAAATGTGGACTCTTACATTTACTCCTTCTACCATTTCAACCTTTTTGGAAAGCTTGAAGCCTTTTAATTACAGCAAATCCAAAATGCAAATGTTCCTAGAGCCTGTGCATATGCTGATAATACATGCTGTGCTCTCATCCCTGTCAGGGATTTAAGCAGATTTCTGGTTGGCGCTCAGAAAGCTTTTGTACTCCATTAAGGCTCGTCCAAGCTCTTCCAGCATGACACCGCTCAGCACTTGAGCCTGTGCACACTATGTCTTTGTCTTCTCTCTAGCTGCAAATCTGCAAGCAGCCACCTTAGCTATCTTGAAACAGGGAGAGAACATAAAAGGTTTGCTTAATTCAATTTACAGGAATACTCTGGTGTGTTTATGCAGCTAGAATAAGAAGCTGGAGGATCAAAACACCGTCATTTTCTGCTCTTCTCCCTTTGCTTCCCTTACAAAGGAGAAGGAAAAAGGGCACTTTCCCTTTCAGCCACTCTCTAAAGCAGCAACATGCACACAGAGGGCAGTGTGGAAGGAAGACCATTCTTCTCAACACTGACAGTTCTGCGCTTCTGCCTGCAGACTCCAAAGGAGCACTCTTGGGGAACTGACCTATACACAATATCTACTCCCATTCTCCGTGTGTAGGCTCTGCAAAAGTGATTTGTCATTTCACACATCCTTGAAAATCACACCATATACACTGCTAACTACATGCCTTAGGCTTGCTCCATCCCACTGTACTCCTGGCACAGGTGGACAGAACTGCAAAGATTCTGCATGAGCAGCCACTGTCCTGTGCTGACAATGAGTCAGTGTGCCCACAGCAGAGGGCCATGAGGTGGGAACTATGTTAGACCCAATAGTTCTGCTCCCCCAGGCCCCTCCAGCAGGAAATAGCAATGGTGGAAATGAAATGAGTCCATCCATTAGACAGACCAGATCCCTAGGCCAATGACTGAGGTATAATGTGCTCCCACCGTCCTCAAAACCGTGTAAGGACATGAGTGTAAGCAAAGTGACACAAGAGAATTTGACTTACAGGTTTGTTTGCTCAAGAGCAGAGGATGACAACATCTGATGACTGCTTGGTTCCTCTTTAAAATGAACGTTATGAAACTACTACTACCATTAGCATATTCTCAGTGTTTTACAAGGAAAGATAAGGGCTGAATGGCCCTCCTGGGACTGTTCTGAATCTTCCAAGTAAAACCTCAAAAACTTAAGATACCAATCTGTGCTTATTTTAAGAAGGTTATTTAAGAGATCTCTGAAGGAGTGTGTGTCCAAACAGATCTCTAGAAACAGCTGAGGAAACAGAAGAAAATTGTTTATGCTATCGCTCTTTTGAGTGAAGATTTCTCAAGCACCTTATGCAGAAAAGTCAAATTTGACCAATATGTTTACTAACGGTTTGTCAATCACCTCACAGTAAGTTTTGTCTGGATGTCATGTGATATTTGCAAACTTCAGCCTTTGCTTTAGAAAGAGATAATTCTGAAAGCCAAACAGCCCACAACTGACAGTAGAACCCCAGGATCACAGAACATCCCGAACTGGAAGGGACCCACAAGGAACATCCAGTCCATCCCCTGGCTCCACACAAGATCACCCAAAATTCAATCTTGATGTCTGAGAGCAGTGTCCAAACATTCCCTGAACTCCAGCAACTTGTGGCCCTGACCACTGCCCTGGGCAGCCTGTTCCAGGGCCCAATCACTGTCTGGTGAAGAACCTCTCCCTAGCCTTCAACCTGACCCTCCCCTGCTGCAGCCCCATGCCGTTCCCTGGGGTCCTGTTGCTGTCACCAGGGAGACTGTATCTACTTCTCTCTGAGAGAAAAGTAGATAGAGCCCAGGTCAGCAGCATTTAATTTTTTTTTTTTTCTGTGTAGAGTAATAATAGTAAGGAGGTGGAGTAAGAATTCCAGATTTTGAAATGGCTGAGGTCTGCAGTTCTTCATGTACAAAAGGCCCTAACTCCTCGGTTACCAGTAGCCAAAGTGTCCCTGCAATGCCCCTGAGCTGCACAACTCACAGCTGAGCAGAGTTCATGGGCCAGGCCTCAGGAACAGTAAGAGGCACAGCCTTCATCAGCTCTGGACAATGCCAAGGCAGCCTGTTCCCATCTGCTCTGATTGCTTTAAATACAGACAAACACATTTTCACAGTAAAATAATAATTAAAGAAGAGTACCCACCACTGAACTGTGGCAAGACTACTTCTCAATCTGTTCAACTTAGGACACGATGCCTCAGTACAGTGTTTTCTCTTCCTATTCACAAGAAAATAAAATAGAGCTTTCTTTGGTGTCTGGGCACATAACCAAAACCTTCACTGACACCAGAAAGGTTCATTAGTTAGCAGTCACTACCAACTGGATAGGGCTGAAAGGGAAAGTAAGGCTTTGGTGGCCTAAGCTAAGTTGGTCAGCAGAAAAACACACTTCCAAAGGTTATGGGGAGCTGCTAACACTCAAGGAACAGTTCTGAAGTACAGGAGTTGTGGAAGAGCACGCTTACCAGCTTATTTCAAATTGATGATTTTCAATATTTATATCAGATGATAGCATCTTCTTTAAAACTGTTGTGTTTTTGTTTGTTTTTTTTAAGAAGCTAACTCAAAATTGCATTCCAAATGGTGGCAATCCACATTATTACTATTAGAAACTATTAATATGGCTTCAATAAATAAATACAGACAAAAGGACAAAAGTTTCTGCTTGGAACTTGACCATTACGGCTGTTGTTGCCTTTGGATCCTATGCAGAATCAGAGAGAAAATCATCTTTGGCATTCAGCTCTGTTCTTGGCTCATAACACATGTTGCAGCGACATATGCTGTATTATTAGTATACATATTAATAGTTGCAATCAGACCACAGTTTCATTCCCAATGCACTTTGACATGGTTTGAAGATACACAGCAGTATCATCTAACATATGAACGAGGAGTATCTCATTTACATTCTTCCAGCATTATAACACTGAATAATTAAGCTAGGATATACAGCTGTTTTCCTATATGTGCCCACCTCAACAACAACAAAAAAGTAGCAAATTTAGTTTAAAAGCTCTACTTTGCTGCAAATTGGTGTTCTTGGCCATTTCGACCAGACCAGATATTGCCCAGACCTCACCTGGGGAAATATCAAAAATCATAGTCAAAACAGAATCAAAACAAAATGACATATCAGAAGTCACTACTTCTCATTCAGATAGTTTACTTGCAGCAATTTCCTCTTGTGCACAAACATGCACATATTGCCAACTCTGTGGTTTTGCACAGAAACCATCTCAGAAATCATGTGTGGCCAGGAGCCAGTGCACAGTTCCCTGCAGTTAAATTGATGTTTGATATAAGCCGAGCATCAGCAGAGCTGTGTGTTTTGCATATTCCCATACTAGACAGAGATCTGTTTGCAATATTAATCAAGCCAGGGTACTGTGCTGATGCAGTCCCCTTAGGTATTCAAAAAACGCCTTTCCATTTTGATATTGCATAAAAATTTAAATTAATTCTGCTGTATAGCTACATGCAAAAATATACAGAACTGATTGAAGGTAATGGCTTCAGAAATCCTCACACCTGTATGAACCATTGCCTCCTATCCTTTCCTTTCAAATCTGCAAACATAGCATTGGAATGCTGTCATTTAGCCAGGACCTCAAAAAGTGTTCTCAGCTATCTACATTGACTCCTGCCTAAGAGACAACCCTAAATAAAACAAAGGGTTGGTAATCAGAAAGTTCTTTCCTTCCTAAATCCATCATGCCTATGAAACCCCAAAGGCAGGGGTAGTGATCTGAGCTTTAAGTGCCCTGAGCTGCTGCCTGCAGGGGACAGCCCTCAGAACTGAGAGCAGATGATGCTATTTTTTCTGTTTCACATCCCTCCTTAATATAACCTCAGAGTCGTGCTCCCTTTCATCTCAAGCTGGAACAAACCAGTTCAGCACTGCTCTGCATTTCTAGCTCAGGTGTACAAGAGAGACACATGATGTTCAGACTGCCTCTTGAAAACTCTATGCTAATACAGAATTTGGGAGCCGTGGCTCTCAACAATGCTTTTTATTAAATGCAAGTTCTGATAGTTGGGCTGGTTCTTCAGAGTCTCAGAGATAGAATTTAGCATGCTACAAGCATCACAAGCCATAAACCATTAGCACTAGCCAAACACCATTTTCTGGTCTGCTCTTCATCTGCTGCAACGCTTCTTGCTGAGCACTCACCCTTCTTCATCACAACTCCACAAACTGCCTGGTGCCACTGCTCTGTCTGCACTAAGCTGCAGGGGATGACCACAGCAACACTTTGCCCCTTTGGGCAGATTCTGAAGTCTTAAGTGGGACGCAGCAAAGGAGAAGGGAGAATGTGGCTGAGGGAAGGGAGAAGGGGACAGGAAACAGAAGGAAGAACGCTGCTTGGAGGAAAGAAGGACATGAAAGGGGATGGGAGTTTGCAGCCACCAGCTTAGAGAAACACAGCATACCCAAGTGGCATTGGCAACATCCCCGGGCCTCAGATCCCCAAAGGGTCTCCTTCAGTGCAGTGCTGGTGTGAGCCCTGCTAGCATCTTTTCGGCAGAAAAAATAACAGTGAAACAGGAAGAAAGAGACTGTACCCTCCTGGGCAGGAGGAAGTAATGACGATTAAAGCTATCCACTTTTAAAAAGTGATGTGAGTGCTACTTAAGCTATTGTCCAACTCTACATCAGACTAGAGGAATGTAGTACTGGGGCAGGCTATGCAATGGGGCTGATACTCTTTTCTGATGTATCAAATTTGGAGATGAATCACATACTGCAAAGCAACAAAAAGCTTTGGAATCTCTCAGAAAAATGGTCTGAATAAATACGAGTACGTACATTTCTAGCAGGAGCAGTGAAGAAACTACTGGATTGTTGATCTGCTCTTGGAGTGCATTCTGGGTGACCTCATGACAACAAGCAAGCTTAGTGTGAGGTGATTCAAGCGCATTTTCACACAGGACATTTATTTGTTCTTAGCACATACATGTGTCTCTGCTCTTACTAGAGGCTGCTGCTCTCAATACTATGATACAGTAAAACTTCGAGTGACAATAATAACACTGGTTGTATTTATCATATTCAGTGCATGATCTGTCATTCAGTTCCTTAAATGGCTCAGGAAAAAAGCATTTATTTCAATCAATGGATCTGGCAGGGGAAAATTGATGGCAAGATAATGTTTCTTCGAGGAAACCTTATTTAACAAAACTTTTGACAAGGAAATAAGTCTGGGTGATGAATGCCTGCCTAAAAGATTGGCATTAGTCACAGCTCTAAGACTGGCTAAGACAATCTCTGATAATCACAGATATATATAGCTGCTGCAAAAAATCAAGTTGCTATAGCATACTGAGTCATAGCTCACAAACTAATTCATACTAATAGGGCATGAGTGTGTATTCCTCGTCTGCTCCAAGTGTGAGGTAAAATAACAGCGACGTAAGGAACAGATTTCCCTTTGCAACTGAAACAGACTGGGGAGGCACACAGAGGGCAATACACCTCGCTGCTAACTAGCAACAGCTCATTTGGCCATAGTAAACCAATTGCTTCTACAGATTTTGCAAACCCTGAATCTCTTCCTCCGCATCAAAATATTATGATGTAAATAAACACTTGTACTGTCATATTTCATAGTCAGTGGAATGAGATGCACATCACAAATATTTGATGAAGAACTAAATACAGTAAACACACACATGCCCAGTGTACACCACTACCACCAAATGAGGGGCTCAGCTCATCTATCTTAGAATCACAAAATGGTCTGAGTTGGAAGAGATCCCTAAAGGTCACCTAGTCCAACTTCCCTGCAATGAACAGGGACACACACAGTTCCATAAGGTTGCCCTGAGCCCCATCCAGCCTCACCTTGAATGTCTTCAAGGATGGGGCTTCCACTACCTCTCTGGGCAATCTGTGCCAGTGCCTCATCACTGTAACTGTAAAAAAACTTCCTTATATCCAGTCTAAATCTCACCTCTTTCAGTTTGAAACCATTTCCCCTTGTCCTATCACAACAGACACTGCTGAAGAGTCTGTCCCCTTCTTTTTTAT
>JAOWBP010002052.1:8027380-8042343 GCA_028571105.1 Tragopan temminckii | reverse complement strand
TTAAACCCATTTTAAAAAAAAAAAAAAAAAAAAAAAAAAAGGAAGAGAATTAGGTTTTATTATTTCTGCTGTTTACAGCCTCCAGCTCAACGATGTACTATGACTCATGACTAATGGCTATGGCTCTTTAGTAAAGCATGCCTTTACCTTTGCAGGCACAATGTATTGCAAACACAACATACCACAGTGGCAAGGCAGATATCTCTGAAAAAGAATGAAAGAAATATTTTTTAAAATAAAGCAAAAAAAGAGGAAGAGGAGGAAGGGCTGATGTTCCATTCTCTTCTACTACATGTTGTTGTTCTGACTTGGAAGGGGTTTAGGTTGAGCTTTCAGATGTGCTAGTCAACATACAAGGTGCCAGGCAGAGAAGAGGTAAGCTGTATAAGCAGTAAACAGAAAACTACGCTAACATGTGGCCTTTGCCTGATCATCTTGAGTAATCCAAGAAAGGCTGAATAGTATCCCAGAGAGCAAAGAAGCTTGTTAGAGGAACTCAGTGAGCAGTATCTAGCTGCTAGGGAGCTGGGCCATCATCTAGATACAGTACTCAAACACTGCTTCCAGACATAGTAGAAAGCCAAACCTGGTAAGATGAAAAGAAAACAACTGGCAACCTCTGTATGCTGGCAAATGATCTCACACAATCAGCCAATACAAGACACTAATCTTTGAGTCACACAGGAAAATGTGTCACCAAATATTTAAAGGCAGTCTTTAAAAAATAGTCCTAGTTATATAAAACAAAATAAATTATATTTAATAGCTATTTCTTGCAGCTTGACCTAAACCCTTTTTCAGAAAGGATTTTACATCATTGCATTAGACAATAAAACAAAAAAAGATGATCGTAAGCCAAACTCTAGAGCTGACTTTTTCAGTCACAGAGGTCTCAGAAGGTTTCCACCTCTGGCCAAACTCTAAACAGCAAGATCCCATGAGCTTTCAGTCCAGTTAAGGCAGAGAAATGGGAGGAAATCTCAGTTCAAAGTTCACATTCCCCAGCTCCGCACCCCAGATAAAGACGCAGTGGTGTAACAAAATGCATAACAGGAAAACAGGTAAGTGTAATTACACTACAGGTATGCTGTGCAAGACTAGGAAATAATCTGCAATTTTGACTGAAAAAGGAATCTAAGGTGTTTCTTTGTAATGTACGTTAACATGTATAGATGAGTGAGATGGAAAGATGAACAATTTAAAATCAGAGGGCTTCCTTCCTTCAACACACTCCAATTGTCTACCTACAATGTGATGGGGTTTTCTTCTGCAAAGTAGAGTTCTCTAGAGGAAGGTGAGAAACATCTAACAGTGATACACTCGGAAAAGGTACCACGTGTACTACACGCAGCTTCAGAGCAACCCCAGCTGTGCCAGCATAAGAAAACCTGACAGCCTCTTTGAAGGCAGCTGTTGGCAGCATAAGCATGACATGCACCTATGAGTGAAAACATGCTTCCATTCTCGCTGTGTAGCACATAGTGGAGATGTCCCACCAGAAACTTACTGAGGAGTAAATGAGAACTGTCACATCACTCATTCATGGAGGCAGCACTGCTTGAGGGATAAAGCATGCAAACTGCCTGCAGGGAAGTAACGTTACGTGTTTGTATCACAACTGAGAGCCAGTGTACTACATTTTTACAGAAAAGCACTTAGAGTCTTAATGTTATTCTCCGGTTCTCTCAATAAGCACAGACACAAAGGAGTGGGAAAACATTTCCAGCAGTTCATATTAACTGTGAGTCATGCACTGCTGGGAGTAGAGCTGTGCAAATACACAAGTTTGAGGCCATGGGTGGCTTTTGTAACCTATCAGGAAATTAACAATATTCCTGATGAAAACTGAGCAGGATAGAATGGGCAAAACCAAAGCAAACAAACAAACAAAATAAATAAAAAATTACCATTACATACTGAATCTCACACTAAAACAAATAATTCTTCTCCAGACAAGTGAAGCTGAGTTCAAATAGTGCCTCGGAGATGGCCAGTGCATCTGGCTGTGGTGGATGAGATTCACAGAATCATAAAATCATACAATGGCTTGGGTAGGGTTGGGTTGGAAGGGACCTCATGGATCACGAACCAACCCCTCTGCCACAAGCAGGTTGCCAGCTGCTAGATCAAATACTAGGTCAGATTGCCCAGGGCCCCATCCAACCTGGCATTAAACGCCTCCAGGGAGAGCGTATCCAACAGCCACTTTGGGCACCCTGCTCCAGCACCTCATCAATCTCTCAGTAAAAGACCTCCCCCTGACTCTACTAAACCAACACAAACCTGATCTTGAAGAAAAATCAAGTAATTCTGACTAAGCAGGTCTTATCTGGCATACCAGGCATCTCACTGCGCAAACTCTTTGAAGTCCTTCCAGATTGTCAGGTGGATGAAACAGATCACCAAAACGCCTTAGATAATACTGCAGTGACTTCATACTCCTTTCAGTGGGAGGGGTACTGAGCTAAACCAGATGGTGGTATGTCTTCCTCACTACCTCACTGGGCTGAATGATCCCCAAGGAGAAACTCAAGCACCTTCTAACTCTCATCTCTGCACAATGTACCAAGCACTGAGGATCCTTCGTGGTGATTCTCCCTCAGCTCACATTGTCAGCTCTGGCCAAGGAGAAACACAGCTCCCCAGCAGCTGGGCCACAAGAATCTAGCCATGCCTCCTGCAGAGAGAAAGCATCTCTGTGTTTTTCACAAACCCACAGAACACAGGGGTGTGAGACCCTGTCACAAGGAGGTTCCTAAAAGAGCAGGAAGCAAGTGGCACTTCTGCCTGACAATCTGTTTATTAAATATACAATTACTGCTTTAACCACAGAAGCTGTCTGTGCTTTTGACTTCATAAATTTTATAAACCTAGTTGTTTGGGAGAAGAATAAAACTTTTTTCCCACTCGAAGCCACTGTCACTTTATTTGGGGCAGGTTTCCCTTTTACAAAGCTCACTAGTCATTTATAAAATCTCTGAGCATTTTCATTATTACCAGCCACCACATCCTGCAAAGCAGCAGATAATCATTAAAGATTTGTATAATCAGTCAAAAGAGGCATAGAGAGACTACAAACCCTGGATTCATTTCTGCTGCTTTCTGCCACTACAAATTTAAGTATCTAGTCTAAACGAAACATCTGGGATTCCTCTGGACTCAACTGATATAAATACACACCTCTGGAAGGCTATTTACCTTATCTAATTTAAACATGTATTTCAGGATGGTGCCTGTCTACCATCTACAAAGACAGTGGTATCCAGTCGTGACCAGATGCCTAGACAGAGTCTAAAGTTAATTGAGACAGGCCTCCACTATAAAGGACACAGATAGCAGCAGCAGGAGAGAAAAGTTAATTTGCATCTCTCAGATCTCAGGCTAACGGGCAAAAAACTAGAATGATCCTTCCTGAGCTGCACTGTTTCATATTGCCTATTTGGCACTTCTGTGCCTGCTCACAGAGGACATCTGTAAAGAGAACGACTGCAAGTCACTCACGAAGGCTCTGTTCATAAAGTGCAGGCTTTTCTTCTGGGCCATGCCTACAGAATGTCTACCTCCTAAAACACACGGCCTTTGTGCCAGATCTTCTTGCCCTACAAGAGTCACTGTGAATCTCAATCCTCCAGGGGTGCTACGAGCTTGACAGCTCAGACCTGCAGTGGACCAGCAGGTATACTCACTTGAACAACTGACAGACAGGCTGAACAGTGTCCTCCTGTGCTTATATATATACTGAACAGAGAGTATGAGCTCAAAATCAAGCCTAAAAAGAGAATTCAGAATTGCTAAGTGGTAAATTCCTATGTCTTTGCCAATGTTTTCAACTGAGTTAGCCAAGTCAATCTAAAAGCACACTGTAACAGGAATGGAAAGATGCTCACTGTAGGCGGAAGCCATGAAAAAGGCATCTGGTCTGAGCTGTTGTATGACTCGTCCTCATAGCTGGAGACATTTCAAGAAGAGATCTGACGGGTGGATCAGGCAGAGAATTATACAACGCCGACTTCTTCAGCTGGGGAGATGCTGTACGGTCAGAGTGAGCTGAAGTTAACAACAGCACTGCAGTCACTGCTCTTCTCTGCAACATCTCTGCATCTGACTTATTAGCAACGGGCAGCTGCTGCAGAAATTGAAGCTATGCTGAAATGACAACTCTATTAAAGGGGCAGATGGTCCTACAAGCAAATGTTTCACTAAGGACTGGGTAGATATCATCAAACTCGATTCTCAATGACTCAGAGATGACAGCTGATATCCCAGGAGATGAAATCTCAGTGTTGCTGTACTATGAAGACAGGGGGGCTGGAAAATTTCTGAACATGACTTGACTTAAAAATATAATGAAAATGGCTGAAACACAAGTCTGTTGGTATGGTAAGCAGCTTTTATGACAGTCATGGATGAAATGTGCCACTTCTGGAAGGCAGACAAACTTCACATTGCAAGGGAGTGCAGCTGCACCATAAAGCCATAAAATCATGTAGCTTTTTGGATGGATTATCATTCATAATGAAGTAAGAAAATGCAGAAAAATGAAATGAAGAAGATGCCAAAGTGGACCATATTTACCCCAGAAAAAGTGTTGTTGTTTTTGAGACACTGGAAATCTGATTCACAGGACAATTTTGACTGCATATTAATTCTCCTATTATCTTGATAGAAAATTTTGAAATTCAAACTAAATATTGATTTATATTGTCATTTCCCCCGCACACAAAGGATTCAGAATGCCAACTTGTAATGCAATGTCTCTCACAGGTAATGCTTTTTTTCAGTTTTCTCCTTGCAAATTAGAAAATCAGATTTGATATCCTCCACTATTTATACCCTCCAATCAAAAAGCATGGAGATTCTCTGAACACAGGTCAAGGGGGTAAAATATCACAGCTGATCTCTGCCATGAGCTGCGGTCTCCAAGTTTTTCAACTAATCACCTACTGAAACCAGCACAGAACTACCCTGGTTCAAAATGTGCAATTCATTCATAGGACACAGGAGTTGAAATTCACGTAAAGATGATCACTCAGCAAGAAAACGGGATATTTCTTCACTGTTCCTGAGGGAAGATGGCCATGACATTGCTTATTATGCAAAGTTAACCCTCTAGGGTCAGCCCTCCATCTGCAGGGAGCAATGATAAAGAAACCTGGAAAACATAATTCTCACTACAAGACTGATCCTTACCCATGTGGCCAAGCTTAGACACTTTCAGATTCATTTCTAATCTTAACCTGTGTAAAATATTCTCTCAGTCTAGCTACGAATTCTGAATCACAGAGGTAAGCCCTCCTCCTTTTTAAGGCATTGACAATTACACTGGCAAAATATAAGGGTTATCAAAAAACAAAACAAAACAAAACAGCTCTTCTGTCTATATGCACATATGTATGAACACACATAAGCATAGTGGGTTCAGATACTACGATGCTGCTTACTATCATGAATAGCTCCTGCAAATCCATGTGACTGTTCTTGGCAACACAACAGCTGGAAATGTTTGTAGGGCTGGGACCATGTGTTAAGCTATTTTGTTCAGAAACTGTGAGGTAGTGCTATGTTATTTTGACCCATCCTATCTTTGTATCTTCTGTAACACGTCATTCACACTTACCATACAAAATAGCAAACATATTACAAAACGCTATTATCTTAGTGTTTTAAAATGTATCTGGCATGTCAATGCCCAGTGGGTATTCAAACTGGAAGCTTTGGTGGTTCTTCTTTGTGGGGAACTGCGCAGCACTGTAGTTCCACTTACAAGCTCCATCGTTATGAAATTTACAGGCCTACCAAGTATTGTGCATGTCTGCTTTCTGCATCTAAAGGAGGATGAAACAAAAAGGTACACAAATGGGCAACTATAATGATTAAGAGGACAAAGAAGCTGCTCTACAAAGAGACTGAAAGGTCTTTAGCTTAAAAGGAAAAGCATGACAGGGGATATGATCAAAGTTTACAAAGCTTTGAAGGCACTGAAAAAAGTACTCATGGAATTGTTCTTCACTAAATTCAGTGATGCAGGAAATTCACTTAGCAGGAAATCAGTCAAAATTAATAAAAGAAGGTACATTTCTACTGAGGTGGTAGTGAACTTCTGAAACGTGTTGCCACAGCAATGATCAGTAACACCTGCCACAGCACCAGCAGGTTCAGAAAGGGATTAAATAAATCCAGGTACAAACAGGGTCCATAAACAGGAAACAGTAAGAATGTTCCTACTAACATCTCAAATACAAGAACTGTGTCTGCAGGGGACTGCAACGCAGCAGCCACGCACTTGCACTCTCTCTGAAAAACAATACATTTAGGGCTAGAGAAGAAACCAGGTGTAACCCATTTGGGTGTTTCTTAATATTTATATGACTGATGGGTAGGTGGCTGCCAGTTTGGGGCACATAATTTGGATTGATTTCCATTAGCATCCATTAACTCCCTTGCAGACACCAATATTCATGAAGCCTACCAAAAAGCGTTTTCTCCATCTACCCTGTCTCTGGGGAATGAACTCCACAGTAGATAAGCACTCTTATATATCCCCATATTTGCAGTTATTTCATTTTCACATCATTGAGAATCCTGGTAAACTCCCTTTATGGCATCCCCTTGGCAAACTGATGCTCCTCCCTCTTCAAACCTGTTTTAATACTAAATATCCCAACTCACAGAATCACAGAATTGTAGGGGTTGGAAGGGACCTCTGGAGAACACCTAGCCCAGCCCTCTGCTAAAGCAGAGGATCACACAGAGGAAAATGTCCACGCAGGTTTTGAATATCTCCAGAGAAGGAGTATCCACAACCTCTGTGAGCATCTTGTTCCAGTGTTCACCCCCTTCTCCTGTGAGATTTGCTTTTATCATTCTACTAGGAGCCAGGCATATAACAGAGTGGTCTGATGAAAGTTCAGAGCTACCCTTAAGCAGTTCATGACAGCCTGGCTTTGCAGGAACACGTTCTCCATGGCGCAGCAAGCAGCATCAGGATGACACTGGGAACAGTAATTACAAACATGCCTGCAAGGCTTGGAGCTCATGCTCTGAACAATAAGCACAGGAGGACACTGAGAAAGGACTTCAACAGATGCCAGATGACATGGAGGAGTGGTTGCCTTGCTGACACCATCACTGTTGTTTTTCTACTGCAATAATTACCTGACACATAAAGTCTTTGTACACATACTGTATAAATCAACATCCTCCAAATAAACTTTTTCATGTTTAGTGGCCTACTATAGCGATGACTGACAACAGCAACAGGAAGAATGATTCTGTCAGGCCCTGCTCGCTCTTATTTTAGCTATCTTTCACCTGCATCTAATCTCCTGGCATGATGCTAAAGGCAAAGAATAGACCAGCAGGAGTCTAACTGACTGCAGAAATAAAGGGCTTTAGCAAACTTGAGCTTAAATTTTAGAAAAAAACATCTTCAAGTTACACCTCTTGTTTTCTGTCTACGTATTAAATGAATCTTAAAATTTTGGCTCTGTGTATAATTTGGTCTTATGAACATTCATGCAAAGCCAATTTCTTCACGCTGAGGAACTTGACTGTCAAATCCAGTAAGACCCCAAGCCTCAATAAAAGACAAGACTGCTTGTGAGTCATCTGTGAAAAGAGTGCGACCCACATAACTTGAAAACTCTGATTCATCCAGGCTTGGATCATCTTAATCCTGTGCAGTTTACTGGCTTGTACTTGTTTTCATGTGTTATAATAGGAAGAACAATCAAAGAAACACCTCATCTCTTTTGGATATAAAGGTTATTTGAAATGGAATGAGCAGTCTCGTCGTAGTGTGAGAATATTGCCCAAAACAAGGTAAAAACTTAGACTGAAGTCAAGGAAGTTTATGACTTAATATGTTAATAAAACACTTCTTAACCAGCCCAAATACCCATGCAAACTTACTAAGATTGTTAATAAAGCGACTGATGTTTCAAGAATTTTAGTATTTGAAGTATCCAAATCAAGGTTAAGTCTCTTTCATTTATTTCCTCCCTTGGTTACACCACTGTATCTTCACTGGTGTCACAGCGGCAAAAGGGCAAGAATGAAGCCAATCTCTGTAAGAGCTAGTTAAAACATGCAACACCTTCTGCAAAATACGGCAGCGGCTGAGGTTTGGGTTTGTTCAGCTTCGAGGAGGCTGAGGGGAGGCCTCATGGCATCCAGCAGCTCTTCACTATGGCAGCACTGAGCTCTGCTCTCCGGTGACGGCAACAGGACCAGAGGGAACAGCATGGGGCTGTGTCAGGAGAGGGTTAGGATAAGGTTCTTCACCAGAGGGTGGTCGGGTCCTGGAATAGGCTCCCCAGGGCAGTGCTCACGGCCCCAGGCTGCTGGAGTTCAGGGAGTGTTTGGACACTGCTCTCAGACATCCGGTTTGAGTTTGGATTGGTGTTGTGTGGAGCCAGGGGTTGGACTCAGTGACCCCTGTGGGCACTTTCCAACTCACGGTATTCTGTGAATTTGACTAGTCCCTTAGGACCTCTCAGCAGCTTGGACACCAGGGAAAAATCTGACTTCCTTGGGATTATTCTTGATTTCCTCTAAAGAATCAATTCTTACTGTATCTTCTTGATACAGCCCGCTACTACCAAGGAATAAAGTGAAAAAGGGGGGACACACAATCATAGAATCATAGAATTGTTTGAGTTGGAAGGGACCTTTAAAGGTCATCTAGTCCAACTCCGCTGCAGTGAACAGGGACATGCTGATGTTTACACTGTAAAGCTTTTATGATTTGCTGTAGGCAGAAAAAAACCATCCAAGTTCAACCATATGTCTATGCGATGTCTTTTTGTACTGATCTTAGTCATTCTTAAGATAGTTTTATCCTACTTATTAAGCGAGGTAGACTACAGAAGATATTTACCATTGCCTCCCCAATCACTATTGCTGGTGCCTCTCTCTACCACCCCATCCTCACCATCCTATGCAGGCTCATCCACTTGGTGTGTCTACACAGTGTGCAAAAGAATAAGTGGGTTTCATGCAGCCACCTCCATTCAGGCTTTGAGGAAATCATAGCAGCTTTTATCCTGAGTAGCAACAAGGTATGAAATTTGTCATACAGAAGGTTATAGTTCTTCTTGAAGAACTAGTGACCATATGCTGTTATCATCATCAATAGTTTACACTCTCTGTGCTATAGATGGAAAATAAAGTGAAAAAAAGATAAAAATTATTTTTCTCTTTTTTTTTCCTTCCCTTTGGAGTTTCTGAATTTAAGACCATTTCATGCATTACCAGCCTATCTCCAAAAAACCTGTGCAGGGCTTTTGTGTACAGCAACATTGGCAAGAAAGATATCTTAAAAATAGAAAAATGTGACAAATCATGTGAACTGTGAAAGGAGTTGTTTTTCTTGTTCCATCTTTATGGCGATACACAGTGTTCACAATGGGCTCCCATGTGACAAGACAGTGAAAATGCAATATTTGACAAACCAAAATTACCTGCCACGGGCAAAACTTTTAGCTTGTTTTTCTCAAATTGACTCAATTCTCAGCAGATTGTGTCTGTCAGTACCAGTATGAGACCTTCCTCCTGTCCTTCAGATCGCTACCAGGGTGTAAAAAAGAGCCACCATCCTCTCACACCATGCTACGCTTGTCACCACCCACTCTTCCCATCTCACTGCTCCTTAAGACACTTGTTTCTGTTCCCAAAATGTATCTTCCAGACAAAATCAAAAGTGATTTCATCTCAGCTGGAAGCCTAAGTCCTTCCACACACTACTGGCTTGGTTCCCTTTGTTTAAACCAAAGATTTTCCCCAAAAGCTGCATGGAGAAAAGAGCTCTTGAGTTTTTTGTTCTGTGATTTGCTTGCAAAAGTCTCTTGCTGAAGCGTGCAGGGCTCACACTGAGGCTGCTCTAGTCAGAAAAACAGACAAAAGTAACCTCCTGATGATTGAGCATGCACTGTTTGAATGACAGTTGGACTAGATGATCTTTGAGGTCTGTTCTATCCTACATGATTCTACGAATGGATATGAGGTGCTTTGCTTCACGGACTTTTCTGAACTCACTGGCCCCAAAATGCTCTAATGATAAAAAAACATGCTACCTAGAATAGCTGGAAAGTTTCCTGCTAATTCTTTCTTCTAGCATCAGAATATATTTCTGCACAAAGATTCAACTGAATTTGTTTAACTGTTCTTGTTACAACTTCCTCCTGGTCTGTCTTTGTGCTCAATAAGGTCATAAGCTCTCAGAGAAAGGAACGTGTATATTTACAGACTTCAAATACAGTTTTTTTGGCCCTGAAGGGAGCCTACAGATGCCACAGGAAAATAAATAATGAACTTGTTTAAGTTACTGACCTACTGAGTCCGGCCTGCAGTAAACGTCCCTTCTCCTAGTACAACCAGAAAAGGCAAGAGGATGAATACTGCTCAAGGCTAAAATGCTTTACAAAAGCTACCATAATCCAGGGCTGACCAGATCATATGCTTCTACATCCTGTCAGCCCCTGCATCACATGGACGTTTCTAAAGAGCAAAAAAACATCAAAAGAAACATGGTTCACCATCAGAGTCCCAAATATTTGCGTTCCCTGAGCTCCTGCCAGGCAGTGTCTCCTTCCTTCCACAAGTGATGCCCTGGAGACGGAGAAAGTATGTACCAAAGAGGAATGCCATGTGGAGGCTGCAAGTACAGCCTGATGTAGCTTAACAAGACAGAAGAAATAAATGCCAAACCCCCTGAGACTGTTCTGGATGCAGACCAGGTCTGAGGGCATCAGTGTGCAAGTGGGGGTGTCTCCCAGGCACCCACATACTGCGCGACCCGGGCCAGAAGGCAGGGCACTGGGAAGGAAGCTGAATAAAAACATCTTCGCTGTGAGACTGAGCAGGGCTCTGCCAGCTGAACACAGCAGTGCCGCATTTGCACTGACATTAATTTCTCTGTTTAGTTACTATAAGGAAAGTATTTCTTGGCGATTCACAAGGAGCCTGTGTTGTCCGGTTCCCAGTCTCTCTGTGTCTGAAGCGCTAAGCTGCTTCCCATGCACAGTAAACCTTTTCATGCTGTGCACAGGCTGGTTAAGACAAGAGACACGGCAACCTGAAAGCTGAAGAGAAAGACAATTTTCATTTCAGCACCTAGATAACACACAGATATTGGTAAGCATCTTGGAGCAAAAAGTGGGAACTGCAGGCAAAGCTACTGCTGTGTTTTCTTTTTCCCAATTTGTATCCTGCTGGATCTCACAGACATCAAATCACTATGCCCGATCAAAACTCTGTAGTGTTTTTGTTCCAGAGGAAGAATAAATTAGTTCTGCCGTGCCAAATTCTGCTTTGGAAAATTACCATTTACCTACCCATGAATTTCCCCATAATAACAGCATGAGTACTGCTCCCTGCCTTAACGCTGTGAGCACGGGCAGTGCTCCTTTGTGCCTTCTGACAAGTGGCACCTCTCAGCTCTGCAAAGCAGCATTTCAGAAATTGGTGAATGAGCCCCCACTGTCTGCAGGGAAAAAAATATATATAAAAGATCAGAAATATCCTCAATAAATCCAAATATGCTTTATAGATATGTTTGCCAAATCCAAATGAATTATGAGAAGGGTTTACATTGAATGTAATGCACAGAAGCCTGAACTGTAACTGTAGGATGTATTTGATTCTTTCTCTAAAGACAAGTGCCACCTGACAGCTGCTTTTCCCACAAAAATGTGTTCTAACATCTGCAAGCTATTTTGCAGAACTACAGAAGCAGCCTCCCATTTTGGTATATACAAAATATTCAATCACATAACTAAAAGAGTACATTTATCTGGTATAGAGACTCAGGTAAAGGGACTTAAGAAAGCCCAGCACAGAGCAAAGCTGATCTCCCCTGGTTACAGTGGTGCTGCCAGCACTGCAGAGCTGTGCTCTCCATGTACCACCAGCTCTCGCTGCCATCTAGCAAATCACAGGCCTAAGCAGTGATTTTCTTCCTATATTTCCATGTTCAAAGATTGGAAGGGAACCATCCCCTCATTTTGAAACGCTGCCTGTATACAGTGCTTATTATTTGCTTTCTGAGACTGGACTGCACTGTGAGAACAGCTAGCAGGATTCTGCAATGGTTAGTAATTATAGTGTCATTAAGGCAGGGGAATGAGCAGCTACCCCTGCAACACTATGAGGTGTTAGGACAGCTGCTCATTGAGATGACCCCTCCATTAGTTCTTTCAAGCTCACAGATATTACTGACCTTTGTACAGGGCTTAAACACTTGATTGCATTTTATTCCATCTGTAATGTCTCTTGTTCCAACTTGCTGCCTTTTCTTAATGAATGGTTACAATCAACACTTCCAGGAGCAGCCACTGATTCTGGATGATTCTGAATTTGACAACCCACTACATGACCCAACAGTGCTGCTGTTTCAGGTGTTCTGAGTGAAACAGTGAGGGCATGTGTTCAGTAGTAATCAAAATCAGGTGCAAGAGATCCCTCTGCTTCCTTACTATTCCACTGAAATGGAACTCCACTGGCAAGTGAAGTGTGGCTTGTAGAAACGCAAGTGAACAGGGGTGTCACATAGCTGCTGAGGTTTTCCACAACCTCCTCTACACAGAAGGTAGCCGGATGTCTTGGTCATGGGCTGTGCTTTGTCACTTCAGTATCAACAAACAAATGGACAGTCATCTCCACAAGGCTAGTCCATATGCAACAGAATTACTGACCTCCAAGCCCACACTTCAGCTAGAAGACCATATACCTCCTTCTTACTACTAATGGTTCCCCCTTGTGTCTGCTAGCAATGGATGATACAGCATATTCTCAACGACTCCCCAAGGTCTTAAATGACTCAACTGCTTTAGTTTACATGTGCAGGGACACTTTCTATGACTATATTTAGTTTTAGAGAGGGTCTGGAAAAGTGATATAACCACTGGAATGAGGAAGTATTTATCCCCCGACTGGAAACACATGATGATGATGTAAAGCTACTATTTGGAGAGCTCTATTTATACTGTTGTTTCCTGAATCTAACGTGACTCAGAGAACCTCAGGACATGCTGTGGTGTCACTGCTGTATTCTGCCACAATTGCTGTCACAGTTTCGCAAAAGTCTGACCAACAGCAAGTCACCACCGAGCTGTGAGCAAGGCTGAGCAACAGATGTTGAAATTTAGAGGAAGATTCACCCATCTAAGAAAAACTGGGTCCTGGAGGATAAATAGCATTTTAACTGATTCGGTTGGTTGGGCTTTTCTTCCCATGACTTCAGGTCTCCTGACATATGAGTCAAATAGCCTCTATGGAAAAAAAATGATGTAAAGTCTACACACAGAAATGTACAGGGGGAAAAAAAAATACACAACCCAAACTTTTGACAAATTCCCTCTTGCAGTGAATCCTCCATCAATAATTTGACCAGTTTGTTACCAGTACCTTTAAACTCTGTATTATTAATGGTAGGCCAGTAACAGAATTATATGGGAAATAGCTAACAACTACCATATAATAAATACACAAGAACAATCAGTGTACAGTGAGGCTTTATTTCACTAACTGCTGCTTGTTGTGATTTTTTTTTTAATTTTTACAAATCAATAACCGCCTTCCCAAAGCCAATTCCTTCTGCTGCTTGACATGCCAGGCATTTCTGTGATCACCACTTGTTTAGAAGTATTCACTGTACAGTTTACAGAGGCAGAGGAGATCCAGCTGTAAAACAAGTTCCCAGGAGCAAATCTTGTGAATTCAGCCTGAATGCTTCCACTGTCATTTTGCTCAGAAAAGAACAAGAGTCCAGTAAAAGGAATGGCATCCATCTATTTCCCTTTCTTTTTACCTTTATAAAAATGAAACCATAGCACAACTCTCTGTACTCTGAGAGCAACAGCCAGATGTCCCATGGCTATGACCAGTCTGTTTGATGTAGCAGACTGAGAAAGATCAGGGTAAATGTTGTTAAAAAGAAGAAAGTAAGCAAAAATTTCACATTTACAAGTGCCAGTGGATTACGTAAAGCTAGTTAGAAATGAGATAAACTGGCATTAGCATTCCTAACGATATTAATACTACCCAACACTAATTGTATACACTAATCACTCTTGCAAAATCAAGGTGTGTGGACAAAGGATCATCCAAGATGAGGGGTTCCTTAAGCAAATCACAGTCTAATGGCTCTGACACACCAAGCAGATCTCTAAATATGATCCTGTATTTCTAGGCCAGTATTGTTTCTGGAACTCACCCATACCCGTCAGTCACAATGGTATTATGCTGTATGCAGTACTGGCCTTTCTACCAGCGCTTGGTTCAAGCAGAGTATAACTGATACCTTGTCAAAGATGCAGCAGTTTTACACCTGCTTTGCACAAAACAGCCAAACAAAATAGCTAATCGAATAGCTAATATTTATAGCTTAGATTTCACCAGTAGTTCATTCACCTCTTTGACAGTTTAATATTTAATGGAATCACAAGGTGACTAAATGATGCTACACCGTTCCTTTCTAAAGGGCAGAAATCCCCATTTATTAGAGCGACAGGCAGAATGCCTAAGCAGTAAAATCATAGGGGAAAAAGAACAGTTCAGGAAAGAGAGGGTCATAGGCAGTTATCTTCCTTGAGATGCCTCATGCCTCAGCCTTGTCAGCAGCAGGTAGACTCGCTTCCAACAAGGGAAAAAGAGCTGGGATAAAAGTTCCACAAGACAGCCTCACAAAATTGTTTAAACTTTGGGACAAATGGGAAATAGGCTAACTAAAAATCCTCATGTTGCCATATCAGTAAGTAGTACTCAGTCATTACAAACATCCAAGGGAGCCACGCGGCCCTTGGTTCTCCAGAGACACCATGGACATAAGGCATCCCCTGCCATTGCCCAGAACAGCCTTACAACTCTGCTCTCACAGCAGCTCCAACACCAGATCTCCCAGATCTCTGCTGGGCCACCTACGTTCTGTGATAATCCCCATAGTCCTCAACCTCCAAAAAAACCAC
>JAOWBP010002052.1:7982059-7994460 GCA_028571105.1 Tragopan temminckii | reverse complement strand
GCAACTACAATCATCACTGACAGCAGAATCTATGGTAAAATCCACATCACTACTTGTACTGGCTACTTACTGCTGACTTTACATACTATCAAATTCAGTCGATATTTTTGTGCAGTGCAAGAAAGGTTAAGGCAGCACTGAAGTGCTCTGCTTTGAAAACACATCTAGCTGGAACTGAGGCTCCTTGGGCTGCATGTACTCCAGGAACTTTGAAGCCTCCTGTGTTCCGTTTATCTTTGATGTCTTCCCATTCCTAAGTCTGCCAGTCTTGTCAAGAGAGGCAACATTTTGTTCTTACGATTGCTGCAGCTTCCTTCAAGGAATACATACACATGTGGATTTCTCTGATAGAAAACAGTTTTGTCCTTAAGCATTGAAGAACATAGTTCTTTGAACTATTTCTCATTCTGAAATAAATGATTACCATAAAGCATAAAGTTGCATTTCTGAATTCTGTAAATGAAAGCAATCAGCAATAAAGTAATGAAAGCATTACAATCACCATTTTGCTCCTATTACGCATTTCAGTTGAGTTTTGGAGCACCACATCGTTTTACTATGTATATCCTGGTACATCACCAACTTTATGTGAGAAATCCCAACTTAATATCTCCTCTACAGAAGTCTGATAACGTTGGTTGCAAAGATTTGAAACTGTCTTCTCAGTTGAATTTCATATGTTTTCGGGTAATTTCTGTAGAACAGTATTGGTTTCTTCTTTATTAAATTTTGATACTATAAAAATCAGAAGTCCTTAATTTTATTTTTTTTTTACTTTTCATTTAATTACTTTTATTCAACCGTTATTTAGCTTTGTACTTCATTTTAATATTACCAATCTAGTCTGTAAGTTGTAAGTACTAGATATTAAAAGATACGGGAGGGTTTGACAGGATCAATCAAGCACACGTGATGTGCAAGTACTTGTTATTAGTTGGCTTAAGGAAAATGCAGAATGTTGGTGGTCTTCCAAATGCAGTCATCTCTTAGCAGATAAAAGTCCTCAATCTACTTGTCAAAATGTGTGAAGGTCTTCCCACGTATTGCACAGGTTTCTGTTCATTGCCCACTGAACTTGCCAGAAAAATGCAGATCTGTTTGATAGAACATTGGGAACCCAAACTGTTTCTTTCTTACTTCTCTGTTCTTGAAATCTGGTCTTTCTCATTTTTCCTGTCAGACTCCACAGCTGCGTTTCTCATACATCAGTCTGAACAATGGAAAGAGCTAAATAATACATGGCTTCTGTGAAATCATGAAATGGAGCTCACTGTCTCTCCAAATACTTTTCAAGTTCCAGAATTGTAAGATTAATTAACTAATTTCCTTCTACATACATCAGTGTCTTCAAATACGAAGCAGCTGTGAATTTTCATTAACCAGTTGACTCCTTCTGGGACATGAGGTTTGTGACTGCCTCTACTGCACTGCTGCATCTTTGAGACTGGAAATTATTTGCGTGGAGATAATACTGTTTCAGAGAGGAGGAAAAAGTGGTGATTCAGACCTGTCTGGTTCTCCCACTCAGCCTTACTGAGTCATCTACCACACTAGAAATGATGTGTGAACTGTGTTGCTCAAGTCCCTTTTTACATCTAGTATAATGCAACTTGCAGTTTCTCAGAGAAACAGAAATCTGATCCGCCGTACATTTCATTTTAATGTCTCTTTGAATACCTTTCCACTGAGAAAAACTTATTTACTGTGAGGATGATAGAGCACTGGAGGAGGCCCATGGAGTTTGTGGAGTCTCCTCTGGATAGTCTTTCCTGTGCAACCTTCTCCAGGGAGCCCACTTTAGCAGGATTTGGACTAGATGATCTCCAGAGGTTCCTTCCAACCCCTATGATTCAGTGATGCTGTGATCATGTGAAATTCATTCCTGAGAAGTGCAACCCACAGTGGGGTCTTGTGGGATAGAAGGATGGGAACTGCTTTAACATTTGTAGCATTGGTCCAAAGTGCAGTGGAGAGCACTAGAAAAAAAGTAGAGTGCGTGCCACTTGTCGTTCTTTTCAGTGGGAGTTTTGTCCATACCCAGACTCTCTTAGCCTGCTCAATATATTTTCAGTTTATTCTTTTCCAGTTTCCAAAGCCATTCTTTACAAGATATCTATGCCAAATGTAATTGGGCTTTAAGGAAACTAGCAAGGCTTTAAGAAACTACATTGCTAACAAGATACATCAGAAGTTGTTAGCACTCTAGTCATCAAGGCACACAGAAGGATTTAAGTATGTACAATTTTCACTCTTTAATTATGTAAACATCTAGTGAAGGAAGACAAATAAATATGAGCATTCCCACTTTACGTGAGTAGTAACTGATGCTCAAGTAAAATGTTATTTGTTGGGTCTTGAGAACTTGTTATTTTGTGGGTATTGAGAGCAACTGAGCACTCAAAATGGTGTACTCACCTTGTAGACCCTTGCAGTTTTGGCCTAGCTGACTTTCATGAGCTCCTGTCAGTCACAGGTCAGTAACAGGCCATTTTCCTGGAGAGCTCTGGCTGCTGTAGGCAGGTTCCTGCCAAGCATCCCAAGACCCTGGATGAATGCGAGGGACTGGACAGCAGTAGCTAAATCTTACTAAGCTGCCTTAGCAAATCCATGGCTGCTGTCAGGCATAATTAGACACGCGGAGAACGGGATTCTCATATTAGTACCATGCAGAAAAAGATTATAACAGGGTGAGCAAGTGTAATGCAAAAGCACCAGCACTTCTGCGTGAGGTTTACTGATCCACAAGAAAGTACACAAAGTTCATCAGTAGAGTGCCTGCCCTGGGACCACCCCCAGCAGGTACCAGTGGCAGCCAGCAAGAAGTCTGCTAACCCCCCTTAGTACCATGACCATATATATAACAGCAGGAAAAAATAAAGCATCGTGTATCAGTATAAGCAAGGTCATTCACAGAAAGCAAGGATGCTTGATTACATCTACAGAGTAGTTTCCCAAAACAAGTTTCCTCTAGCTGCATGCAGAAGCTAGTGGCAGTTTACTTGTGTTCCCAAGTTAACTCGAGCCCTTTCTCATGGGCTATTCGCTTGTTCAGGCCATGATCTGTATTTTTTCCACTCAATGAGTCATATTGAAATTCTTAATTCTGAAAAATAGTTGTGAGCCTAAGAGGTAGGTAGTGCCACATCACACTTGTTAAGCACTGCGCAAATAGCTGTAATGTGCTGCGGAAGTGATTATTATTAAAGCAATAGAATATTCCACACCATTCGCAGGGCAGCTGAGATGTTTCTTCGGGATGAAGGCAGCAGAGCACCATCGATTTATTAGTCACAGGGGACTGCATGACAGCAAGCATGTGCAATGTCAAGGTTTTTGAGTCTTTCCATGCAACACGTGTTGTGAAGGAGTTCAGTCGGGTAAAAAACGCACTTTGACAGGAAATGGATGTAAGGATGTTCTGCTCTGCAGTCAGGCAGTTGTCCCCTTGTCTGTGTCCTGTCTCTGGAAGTGGCTAGGACTACAATGGGGCTTGCAAGAAGCCTTGAAGGAGTCAGTTGTGGGATGAGTTTTAAAGGAAAATAGATCTGCGTGAATAACACATGTTAAGTACTGCAGATTTGGAGAGCCCTCCAGCATACTGCAAATCAGCTCCATTTCACAATGGAAAACCTGCTCCTGTTGGACAAAGGCTCAGTGATTCAGTCAGGGTAGGCAAGAAATTTTTTGTACTTGTTACAACAAGCACAGGCACTGTGAGAGCTGGGAAGATGCTGAATCTCTGGAGTATCATTTCCTGGGAGGAGCTGAACCCATCTAACTGTCCCCAAAGCCCCCTCAGACCTGAAGTACGATCCTGTCATCCTACACAGTCTTCCTCGCTTATTTCAATTTTAACTTCGAACTTATGGCTCATAAATTGGTTTGTGACAATTTTTATCCTGGACAGAAAAAAAAAAAAAAAAAAAAGGCTACTCAAAAAGTCCTTCCTTTTTACACACTGAGAAAACAAGTATTAAGAAAAATAATTGTCTTGGTCTAATCCAGTACCACGGTATGAACAGATATGCCTCCAGATATTTGCAATTACTCTGCACAGCTATTGCTCCCTTAAAATCATGCTCTTTAGGATCTTAATATTTAAATATGAGGCTTTAGATTCACCACTTGTACTGATTAGATCGTGTTGAAGTTCATCCTGCGTTACCTGACCTGTGACTTTTCTTCGTTAAATCGATAATGCTCAGTCATATGCTCTTTATTTGTTCAAAGGGTAAAATTAATCCCATGCAGTTTCTAGGCTTCTGGCTCTTTGCAAATTCTCCTTTAGCTGAAACAGCAAAACCATTATTTGGAGTTCTTTGGTCCACTTTTGGAAGGTTCTTGTCTCTCTGGGTGGAGCATCCCTATCCATGGGGTACAGGGGTTACACTGTGCAGTGCATGAGGGCATCATGCATTCACAGCACTGGCTCCTTAATCATAGTTCACAGGGGTGTTGTGAAGTAGATGTTACATGCTTTCTTTACCTATGCACCATAGAAGACTTCTCCTTTCCCCATAAAGGCAGTACCCATTTGCCACAGCTATTGTTAGGTGCTGTACAGAAACGGTAGCCTGCCTCGGTGCTCCATTCCCATGTAATCACACATGGAACACACAGAAAGAAACAGCAAACTTTAATTCTTTCCTTCTTAGTCAACAAGGTATTTCTTAAGTTTTTCAAAACTGAAAACTTCCTTCTCGAAATTAATCCTTTCCCCTTCCTCTTTCACCTTGCCCAATATGTGCCATCATTCAGCATGAGCTGAGTTGAGTGTGAGGGTTGTTCCTTCCTCCCTCAAGGAGGTCTGGTTCATAGGAGCTGGTGGTCTCTGGTACCCAATTGCCACCCACAGGACGATCAGGGCTGAGCTGCTCTCTCAGACAGTCTGCAAACCAAGACAGGCAATAAGGCACCAGATTTAATGAGGTTATGTTTCTTCAGATGTTCTTTGAAATCAGATCAGCTCAACACTGACACCCTGTTGAAAATAAACAATTTCCACAGCAGAAATTCCTGTTAATATTTAAACAAGGCTTAATCTTCCTCCTGAAATGAAAACGCACATTTTCAAAGGAACTTTATTTCGGAGGTGAATGTTTCTTCAGAAGTATTTTAACAGCTCAGAGGACTACATATCATCAGAAATCAGATATTAATCATCAGGAGTAACACAGCTACTATTCTAGGAACCAGTGCAGCATCTGTGCTTGATCAAATACACCTTTGTGAAGAACTTGATGACATTTTACTGCAGGGAGAGCTGCAACAGAGAGCTTGCTGGTGCCACACTTCTCTTCTGTAATGTAAACTTCAGCTGCATGTGTGTCTATCGGACACACAGCTTTTAATATAGGTCAAATGACCAAAAGCGGATGGCTGAGGACTGCTTAGTAATACAAGAATATTTCTTTGAATATGAATAAGTCTGTGATACAGGGCTAAGCACTTCTAATATTAGAAAAGCATCTCAACAACGAAAGTAGGGCAGATTTATTAAGGACATTACGGAATCAGAAGTCTAATACGGTACACATCAGCCTGTGTCCCACATACTATAAGACGTATCAGTGTGCTCTTGTTTTTCTAGTAAGAAGCAGGAAAAAGGAGGATATTAAGACAGCACTACATTCACTGGAAGCGTTCGGCTACGTATCTCGAGACACATAACTTTTATTATTTACCATGAAAAGCTAGACAGGTTTTAATCACATTTGTAAGGCATTTTACAAATCCAGGTTAGTGCATTTACTTTCAGATTTTGGACTTAACTGGATTTGATTTCACAGAGAAATGAAATACAGTAAATATTGTGATGGGAAGACTCCAAGGTAAGTAAAAAAAAAGCACATGGCACTTGTCCTGAAATCATGGACATCTCGAAAGACGAGCTGCTTGGGTTTTGTTTTATTCATTTCAGACCTGAAAAAATGGAGAACACAATGAAGGGAAGGAAGAGCATTGTGATTAGAGTGCTGGAATGTCACATTTTTGTCTTTGCATTGTTTTTTATCATTTCAGATACCAAGGTATCATTCATCTGGCATAGAAAATGGCCCTTAATTAAATTATGACTCATTTTCATGACAGCTAGGGAGGAGAAAATATTAACTCTTTTCCTGCAGTAAATATTCTCAGACTAGATTCACAGTAGCCTTGTGTGATGCAAATCCTGCTCTTCTCCATGTTAAACTCCCCCAATAAATGAAGCCACAAAGCTTCCCAACCTCACAGTTATTCCTTTCATCCAAGATGGACAAACCTGCCTTGAGTCAGTCCCCCCCCTGCCCCTCATCACATTTGCAGTAGCATTAACCAGCAGCCAACATGTTTTAATGGCCCAGGTGTTGTCTCCCATTAACCTCTATCCCCTAGGCAGTGCTTCCCTCAGCACCACCAAGCCAGAGCCATTCCAGTGCCTGGCTTCAGCAGGTAGCATGGCATCAATTGGGAACTCTGCCACAGGCGTGCAGGATTGCCAGGCTGCACATGGGCTGTGTAGTTCGTATGAAGTATGTGCAGGATGCATAATGCCAGAATGACACCACGTGATGGTTTCACAAGTAGCTCGCTGGCGCGTGACATCTACAGGGAACATGAATGGGATGAACAAAGGTAAAGAGCTGGGTGCTGGGGAGAGGAAAACCAAGCAGCAGTCAGAGGTGCCTCGCTTCTCAGAAGTGCAGGAGAGAGAAATGGGAGGCAAAATGGACATTTGATGGAAGCCCTTAGCAAGAAAGGGCTGGGAATGGATGAAGGTGAACTGAAGCTGCAGCCTGTAGTGACAACACTAGCGGGTTACCCTCCTCCTCTTTTGTGGCCACAGGGACACATCAACTCCCTGCCTTCTGCTGTGCGAAATGAGCTGGGTGGAGTGATTTATGTGCAAGGGATTTAAGCAGTCATTTAATTGACACTTAAAGGAGGAAGTGAGTGACCTTGGGTAAAGTGATCTGCTTTATTCCCACTTTGCATTTGTGCTTAATCATTTTCCCAGAGAGCGGTTGACTCCTCTAGTTGGCAACCGCTGAGATTTCTTCCATAGCACCCGAAGCCTTTTGCTATATTTCGTACTCTCTTGTATTTGCTAACTTACTGTGCGATGCATTTAAATACTTAAACAACTACAGTTTTTACTCTAACACTTAATGTTTACCTTGTATTATATCAGAAATTGGCAAATGATATTTTGTATTCACTAACTAATTCAATTCCTTCCCTAGGAGTTTTGCTGAATTGCTTTTGGGTAGAAATTAGGTTATAATAACCTGCAAAAAGGCAGCATTGTTTTCTGTTATTAAATAAAGTCATATTAAATGCTTTGGATGTGGAAGAAGAAGGTATGAAAACACATTCTGTATTTAGAGTCAGATGAATTATTAAACAAAGGAAATTGTCATTCGTGAAATAATTTGTTAACCAGACAGGTAGGAAAAACATGTTTTCCGCTTCTTAAACCTCTTATTTAATTTCTTATTTCTAGTGAACAAGTCATTGCTAAAACAAAGACACTGAAATGAAGGAAAATGGTTTCCTCACTTGCAGGGAAGGCTCCAAGTGAAAAGACCTTGTTCATCACTTCAGTAAAGGGCTGCTCCAGAAGTTTACTTACTGACTTGTCTCCCCATGTCAGTACTCTGTCCTTCTTTAAAGCCTCATTAGCAAATGCGTTGCTAAAACACTGAGCTGGGCTGGAGCTCAGGTCTTCCCTCTTCCTCACAAGCAAATGCCCTGTCTTGTAAGCTGTACAGTTTTGACATCCTGAAGCAAAACCTTCATTAAGACCCGGAGTTAAGAAGCTTCCAAGGCATCCTTGATATTGATGACCACCTCAAAGCTTACTCCTCTCAAATTAGACTTGCCGCACAGCTGACTTATGTTGATAGCTTGCAGGGAAGAGCTTTCTCTTTTCTTGTAATGCATGTATTACAACCATCCCATTTCCACCAGGATACATAGATGATGCATGCCATGGGACTTTCTTCTCCATGTAGTTCAGAGGTACTGGCCCTCCACTGGAGGGAATTCAGATTAATTCTGGACAGACAGCACAATATATGGGAGATCCGAATAAGGCCAAGGAGACTTCCAGAGGTGCTGGTCAGGCCATACTCAGTGCCTGATGCTACAGAGAGATCTCAATTAGACCTCAGCACTGAACAAAGCGAGGTACACAGCCGAGGACGTGGAGTATGCAAACCAAAATGCTGAATTTCTGGTCCAGTATCACATGATGATAATAAAGTCCTGATCATTACATTCAGATCATCTTCAAGGCCAGGAGGGCTTTGCCATGCCCAACACATGTACAAAGAAAAATCTTTCCAGTAGGAAAAGAAACACGTACTCTGTACAGTCTTTACCTTTAAATTACCCAAGACTGCTGGATGGCCTGAGAGAAAAGAGAAATTAGTTGGGCAGGAATGGCTGATCAATATGTGGAGGCAGTTTCAGCGCTCTTTACAGGAGGCACAAGAGAGGGGAAGAGAAAAAGGAGAACCAAAATTTGCTGCCTTAGAGAAGATGAAGACGTTCAAAGGAAGTGTCAGGAAAGGCTTGAGAAGTCAGGACCTGGAATAAACCTCAGTTTTTAGAAGTTGCTCCAAAGAGAGATGGCATAAAACAAGCATCAAGCAATAGAGTTACCTGGATGACTGCTCTGGCATTTGCTCCCTTTTTGTTACGCAGGAAGCAAAACTCAGAACAGTTTTTTTCCTGGAACAAAGTGTTTGGGGCACCTCATCTCTCTCCAGGAATTCATTATTCCATTAGAGAATCACAAGCATTTACCACAACAGCCACTGAAATCTGGGGCTCCCATGTGGAGCAGAAGCCAATCAGAAACTCAGTCCCAGCCCAATGTTTTATACGAACTATAAGGGGTTTGAAGCTCCTATTCACCATATATTTTCATATAAATTGTACATCAGCATGTCAGTACACCCCTTTCCCTCCCCAGCTGTTGCACCTCACTCTTCCCTCTGTGGCACAGCAGACTGACACCAGCTGACAGCAGTCCACGTCTTCCTAGCACACGTGATTTCTGATCAAAAGCCAGCAGCTTGGCTGGCAGGAAAAGACTGAAAAATATCATTGCAATTAATATGGAGAAACTGGAAGCTGTAACACTATCAGCAATTCTGCAGGATGAAACATGGCAGTGCAAAAAAGACTAAGCAACATTTTGCAAGCCATCTGTTTTGTTTTGCTTTGTTTTGTTTTCTAGGGAACACTGGACAATTTTTAATGGACTGGTTGGATGGGCAGATTGCTGTGATTGTAGATCAGGGTGTGGAAGGGCAGTAATTCTGTGAGATTGATGGAGCAAGTGAGCAGAGCATCCAATGCTGCCGGGTAAAAGCAGACAAAACTCTTTCATGGCAATCTGCCTGTGGCAGAGTTGCAGAGCCCACGCCAAATTCGAAAGCAGAAAGCGAGATCAATACGGAGCAGAGCACAAATTAATATAGCTGGGTTTCAAGCGCATCCTTCATTTGTCCTCTAAAATTTCCTTTGTCTCTGCCACAGTTCAGTAGAGAGCACTGAAATCTCTCTCTAAGCTATGATTCAGACTGCAAGGAGCAGGAGAATCTACACCATAGACATTAGTTTTGTCTTAATTATGCATAGGAAAATAAAATTTAATTATGTAGAGTTTCTTGCCTCAGATCAGAGATTTACTTGAGAAACAGATGTGATTTCTTTTCAAAGGCTTTTTTCATTCTCCTCAGAGATACATTTCCTTAAAGCACTTTATCCTTGTATGCACGATACGGTCACATTAGGGCAACACAAATGTCAGGGAAAAAACTGTCTTCTTCTAGGGGCCAGAAGCCGCAGTTGTTTGTCAAATATGACTCCCAGGGAGACTCAGCACAGCTTTCTGGTGGGAAGAAGCTATTCTCTTGGCAGGGCACCATGGGCTTATGCACTGATATCAGTGTATACGCAGCAGTTCAGCTAGAAATCTAAAATTTGATCAAACTCGATAAAAGCAAGCTTTCTGCTGTTTATTTTTCATTAGGTGCGTGACCTGAACAAAGCCACCTTCCCTTTCTTTTCCCACATCTTCTCTTGTTCAGATTTATAGTGTGTTGTGGTGGTTTCACCGTGCTGCACCTGCCATAATGCTGAAGAAAGAAATTGCATTTGATTTTGTCATCTGAATTTCATGTATTGCCTGAGACAGGTTGCTGGCATTTGTGCGCTTTCCTGTAGGTTTATAAGAATCCCTGAGAAATTCAGCTGAAGGTGACGGGAATTTCAAATCTTCTGCCAGAAAGGATAGCAGGATGGATGCGGCCAGACTGCACGAATTGTGACATAATAAGGACCACTGGTGCCTACTCCCCAGTCTGCATGGCTGAAGAAGGCATAAGCAGTGCGGGATGGAGCTTGGGTTATTTCCAGCTGAGCCCCACATCCCAAAAGCTACATCAGCTGATGTGCCTTGAAGCATCTCTGTGACTTCTTCAAGCGTGTGGGAGCAAACAGCAGTGTTGCCACCTCTCCTGGCTGGGTACCACGCAGATGGCTCTGTCATGGGCACAAACAATGGAGCGCAGCTGGGAACCTTAGCCTAAAATTAACTTGATTTGCCCCACACTGTGCCTCAAGACAAAGCCATGCTGACCGTCATTTCCCATACAGAGGGAACTGATGGGGCTTAGGGAAGTTTCCTGACCAAGAAGGAAAGGAAGGCTGGCAGCTCGAGATGTCAGGCTGCTCTGGTTTGCGCCCTCACAGGGTAGACGTGCCTCAGACTCCCTTGTCTGCAGGCAGAGGGTCCCATAAGTGCGGACTTACTGCACAGCACTTTGAGGTGTGTTGTTGAATATTAGTTTACCCAGGCACGGTGATTAAGCTGAGCCTGAATCAGTCTTGTCCCCAGAGTACCTACAGGAAAGCTCAATGCTTTGCTTTTCTCCTCCTCCATAAATTTCAGAATGACCTCCAGAGAAATTAACACAAAAACACCTTCTCCTTATGTTCTCTATGTTCTCTGCTGAGAGGTTTTTTTTTTGTTTTTTTTGTTTTTTTTTTTTTTGCAAGATCTGCAAATAGATTTACTCTGATTATAGTCTTCGAAACTCATCTCATTAACAGATCTCTCTGCAGAAAATCTCAGGACAGGAGGACAGGTGCTTGGAGGGGGCACTAACACAGGACAGCACAGATAAGTAGAAGAACCTTTTCAGAAACCTTCATTCAGGGCAGCATCTTCACACCACTCCAAATAGTCCACTCTTTTTTTTTTTTTTTTTTTTGTTGTTGTTTTGTTTTGTTTTAGTGTAATCATCTGGCGTTTATTTCTTTCCCTTCCTACCAAAGATGCTGCACAAACTGATTTCCCCTTAGGGTCAATGGAAACAAAGTGGAAAACCCTCTCCTCAATTTCTGACGCACGTTTGATAAAGAAAAAGAGGATGATGAATGCAGTAGCAGACCCAGAGCTTTCACGGTGTTGCCATCCTGGGTTTTAAACCAAGATGGCAATTAAAGATTGGAATGAGGTCAGCTGCAGTAACCCAGCTAAACGAGATGCAATTAATAGGAGGCTGACCTCCCTCACCCTTCTTCCTCCAAATCTCTTCTTTTTTCTGTCTGCGCTCTCCTGTGGAGAGAAAAAAAGAAAAAGAAAAAAGAATAAATAGCACTAATAAGATCTGACTTAACACGGCCATTTAAATATCTAACTCTCCTCCTTCCTGCTGTATTGCTAACACACACGTCACACCCTGTTTAAGGCTGACAAGGAAGAATCTGAGTGCTTTTAACATCATCTTTTGCTCTGTCCTTACAGAGAATGCTATCTAAGGAACTCTGAGTGTCTATAGGTGACAACAGTGGGTGTCACACTCATCTGTGAGGAGCACTCCTGCGATAAGCTTCGATCCCACGGGGAGTCCTGTGGGTTTCATTCTGTGACTCAAACATATCTAACACAGTCTATGGCTGTTTTCTGTCTTCTTGTAACACACTGCTCCCAGTACTCCAAAGCTAACAGCTAACCAAAAAAAGGAATAATTGCAGGCTGCTGCCTTCTCTGCCTCAAAAAAGCCTGTAGCCTTTTACCATCCACTATAGGGAATATTTGCTGGCATCTAGGGCGGAGTGACTGATGCACTGCCAAATACTGGGGATGTGTAAGTAGCTGGAGAACGTGGAAGACTATGTTAACAGATTATGGGTTATGATACGTTCAGAGGATTTTAGGTTTGCCACTGTGCCCTTGGGTTCTTGCACCCATCACCAAATATTTCCCTTACCTCCCAGTACAGGCTTTCTTTCTTCTTAGGTAAGTGGACCAGCCCCAATCTCACCTTGAAGTATTTTAGGTCTCTTCATAATCCCACAGACTAATGAGAACCTCCACAAAAAGAAACGTCCATCCAGAATTC
>JAOWBP010002052.1:7891349-7937664 GCA_028571105.1 Tragopan temminckii | reverse complement strand
GATTGAAGGTATTCCCCAATATACACCTTAGGTGGGTTCTACAAAGATAACGTGATGAAAACTCTCCTTTGTGCTTTCTGTAACATAATATACACATCTGAGGCTGAAGAATTATTCAATGTCTGTTTTTCTAATGAAGAATTTTAGCTATTAGGTAGATTTTCTTATTACCTGTTAAGATATTTAGTAATTCATCTGTTCATTTTCATGAGCAACTCTCCTGAATTTGGATATTTTTATTACTTTCCGTTGTACCGATGTCTTGTGCCATGGATCTCCCATTCATGCCACTATGTTCAATGTTTTTTTTTTCCGAACAGTTTTGCATTAAAGCCTGGACTTGCTTTCTCCTTTTGCCCCCATGTCTTCTCTACCTGTTTCGATGTTGAATCAAAGACATGATTTATGTTCATTTTTTAAGCTAAAGAGATGTTAATTTTGCTAACAGTTGAGGCACTTGGAGCTGCTGTTACTCACAGCTATGCATCACCACTTCAGCTTGTTACTCCCTCACCTCTGTTAGTGAAAGGGACTGGAAGATTACCCTGAGCCCTTTCAAGCCAAGGCAGATGGGTCATCTGAAAACGGGGCCAAGGCGAGTAGGAACTAGCTTGTTTGACTGCCTGAAGCATAAGGCATTTTGCAACTTGCTGATACAGTATTTGTCATTGTGGTATTCTAGATTACTTTACAAAGATGCTTATTAATTAAAAGATCCTCTCAACTATAATGTTTGCTTTTCTTTGTTGTTCTTGGAGAGATTACAGATATATCCCCCTTCTTTTGACAAGAGAAGACTTGAAGTTATTTTTCTGCTGTCTAGGAAACAGCGCAGCACTAAAGCTGTTGTGTTGGGGCAGTACTGCTGACGTTTTCAGGGCGGCAGTTCCTTTTGAGATTCTGTAACTCATAATTGCACTTTGCATTTAATTATAGTGTCTGAATGTGTGCTTGGCATGGTTGTGATCGCCATCTTTTTTTGAAGTACGCATAAGCTCATGATAATCTCTATTCTTGTGGAAAAAATGTGTGTGTTAACATTTATACCTCTAGCACACGTGCTTAAAGCTACAGTTTTAACACACGTGCTTGCTTTGCAAATACCTGTGCCAGCAGAAAATTTTCTTTCTCCTTGGTGAGGTTGTTTATCATTGTCTCCATAGCTCTGCTTTTGGGAGGAGTTGTGCAAGTGTGTCCTGAAAAAATAGCTGACTTTGCTTTGAAGCTGTAGTCTGTTTTGAGTCTAACTCTTTTCTGCATGAACTGGGTCTCGTGGCTCCTTCCCCTCTTAGTGCTCTACCTCTGGCTGTCTCCAAGATCAACCAAAGATTTAAACTGTTCATCTGCACCAGGCATGTGGTAATTCTGACATCAAACTGCCGTAATGTCAGCCTTAAGGATTTGTTAATAAACTGCCATAATGTCAGCCTTAAGGATTTGTTAATGAACTTAGTATGCAGAGCTGTAGAACATATACAGATTTATAGAATTGTATACTATTATTTAGAGCCACTGAATAGATCTCTGTGTAGTGACAATCTTTTTTTTTATTAGTGGTAAGAGAATGGTATTTAGAGATCCGCTTATGTTTGCGAGATGCTCTTGATTCTGTCAGACGAACTGTGGAGAAGACACACAGGCAGAAATATGTTGCTGCCCCTGTTTGCTGGAGATTACTGCCCTGCAGCAGAGGTGAACCTATGTTGGCTTTACCGATTCAGAATATTAGCTTAAAATGTCAAAGAGTATAACCATAGCTGCAGCTAAAGCAGCTGTGCCTGAGTCAGCATTTTAGTTTGTCTTAAATCTGGTCAGAAATGTGTGCAACAGGATCAAATGTAATACGGTTTTTAAAACTCTTGCCTTGTTTAATTGCAGGTTCTGCTGACTTAGTTGAATTGTGAGATGTAACTTGCACATACTAAACAGCACTGATGTGTGATGCTTCAAAAGTAAGAAGGCTTAGAGCTTTGCTTACTTTCAGATGAGCACAGAGAATAACTAAAGGTGATTCTTTGATTACTTAGTTTTAACTTGCAAGGTCAAGCTGATGTATAAGAAGAAAAGATTCCGTGTTTAACAGGATTGACAAGATAGATTTTGCGTGCCCACCAGCGTATGCTACGATCAGCTCAGTTTGTAGATCAGTAGTTGCTCAAAGGAAGCGTAAGAGTACTTGGCCATCTTTTATTAACACCACATATAATGAAAAAATGTAGTTTCACTCTTCTTATTATGAGTTTATAATTTACTCTGGAGTGCTGCTCCAAAGTGACAGAAGGCACTTCAAGTTATCTGTAACGTCTGCACTAGAAAACATTGGACATGGAGATGAGCATCAGCAAGCTGTGAGTTGCCCTTGAATGGCATTTAACCATTGCTTCAGAAGCTGCTGTGGGATTTGGCCTGCTCTTGCTTGTAGTTTACCCACATAACGTGTCCTCGCTACTCAGAGCTGTAGCTTGTGGGCGCGTTTAGGCAAAGTGGCAGTGAAAATATTGTTTAATAATTGCTGGGAGTCAAATATATTATCAGAGGTAGCAGATGCATAGGATGTGATGTGATACGTGGAAAGCATACATTTGTATGCGTAGACTTATTTCCTGTAAAGGGGGGGGAACAGAAAGGTTGCCATTTCTTTTGGCAGATATCTTTGATCATGCTGAAATACTGTAATGAATCGTGTCTTATTGTACAGAGGATATCTATAAATAAGATTTTATGCCTAAACTCTATTTAAATCCTAAATATAAATGTTTGTTATCGTACGTCTTGCTAAATCTCATAGTTTGTACTAATGGCTTTGCAAAGACCATCTGGTGCTTTGGGAAGTGTATTTTTTGATCATTTTAACTTTGGACAATTTAGACTTCTTATCTGTGTGGTTGTGAGAGTTTGCTACCCTGGTACCATGCATTGTTTTAGATGTTGTGTTTGCTGAATAAAAACAGTTTAGACTGTAGGGTACCCTTACAGGAAAAGAAAAAGAAATCTGGGCTGAGTTTTGGTTGGTAGAATTAGGGCCCTTGCAGCTATGCTGCAGACACTGCATTGTGCAGCAGTCTTTCAATAAAAAAATATACTGATAGCCCCTTCTTAGATCAAGAATGAATTCGTTCAAAACAGCTCATGAAGTTGTAAGTGCACGTTGTCTCCTTAGTCCTAATTTTTGTTTTTGATGCTGATAGGTCTCAGTATCTACCACTCCATATGCACTCCATAATTTGCAGCACCATCTCTTGATTTCTGCTGAGGATTGGCTGGAGCCTCGCACAGTGCTGGTACCAAGAAGGGAGGTGTCCTGTACTTTGCTCCCTCTTTTGAAAATGTGCCTGTAGGTGTGGGCTAAACTCGAGATAAAACTGTTTGGTGTCACTAGGATTTAACCTGGGGGTTAAGTGGGTTAGATGCTGGTTTACCTACGGGAGCACACGCTGGCTTTTTGCACTCGGATGGAAGCAATAATGATGGGCTGTTGTCTTCCTCGTGGAAATGTGCAGGCAGTGCCAGAATGCAGAACAGCACTAGTGTCCCTGGATGTTCCTTCTAGAGCTAGCCTGAGAAAGGCTCGTTTCACACAATAAGAAGGAAATACTGGCATCTGGAAGCGTAAACCCTTCTTCATGGTCTTTGAAAGTAAATTTGTACTAGTCCAGTTGCCTTAAATAAAACAGTTTTTTTCCACTGTCGTATAATTGATGACATTCCTGTAACATGTTGTTCTTATTAAGTCATAAGTTTTATTGTCTGTTTTCTAAATGAAATATCAAACTCTGCTGTCCTACATCCAGACTGAAACCACTCCCTAAAGGAAAAGAGCACAGCTAGTTTGGAGCTGGTCTGCGTCTGTGCTGCTGCAGGAGACAACCATGTCACGTTTCCATTTCTATCCTCGCTTTTGCACTTGCACCACTGTAACCAAATGGTGAGCTGTTGCAAGCAGTAGGTGAAATTTTGGCTGAGTCAGTTCGATACAGCCCTGATATGGATGTTACATGACTATCTGTGCATATTTGGTCAGAGGAAGGGAGAAGTCTTGCTGCTTCTTTCTCTTGTCCCGCTGCCCGATCTTTCTCTTTCTCCTGAGCCATTTTTGTTGCACTGCGCCAGCTGAACTCATTAGTCCAGCAGAGAAACATGTGCTTTTTGCCAGATTAACAAATTCAGCTAGTAAGGAGAACAGCCTGCTGCGCCAGAGCTGGCACCGGGTAATGTGGGGGATGGAGGGAGCCCGAGTTCTGTCAGTGGCGGTGGGAAGTGCTGCTTCTCACTGAACTTCACCCTCAGGTGCAGGCTTTCTTTTTGAAGACTTACTGATTTGTATGTTTTAAGAGCTTGAGCTTTGAAATGGGAAGCAAAATAAAAAAAAAATCTGAGTTGGCCTTGATGCTCTTAGGGGTGTGCGTATAGGGAAGTAGAAATTAGCTCTCCTGTCAGGTTGTGCTTTTTGCATCTCTGAAGGGTTCATGTTAGTGTGTAGCCTTTCTGTGGTTGTTGTTTTTTTTCTTTTTTTAATACATCCCTTGTTGTACAGTGGGATTTACTTAAGCCTCTTGGATTGAAATCAACTCAATTACAGAAACCAGCATTACCAGAACCATGTTTTCTGGTAACGTATTGTTTCTGAGTATTTCTGCCATCACTCTCACTGCTATGTGAGAGACCCCTGAGGAGCCAGACAAACTGTCCAGTTCATAAATAACTATTGCCAAGAGATGGTCTGCTTTTAAGGTTGAAAGTCAAACTGTAACTGAAACCTATCGGTTTTTATTTCTTTATATAAAACCTTTCAGAAACTGGCATTTTAAAGTAGTGAATTAGGACACCTGCTTGTTTACTCTCGGGTGCCTACAGCACATCATTTGTTTGGAGTCACATCCCAAGGCAGCGTGCCTCCGAGCTGCAGCTGTAGTTACTGTTGCTGTGGTGGTGCATGTATGTGTTGGTGGAGACATACCCAGCAGTGCTGCAGGCGCTTGGGATGCGCGGCGTTTGAAGAGCTGTTGTAAATACCTATTCATAAGCTATTGGATCTCTTCTCCACGTTCTGTGCTTTGTTCTGCTTTCCTGCTGCTATTTTCGGATGAGCATAGCGTGCGAGTGCATTTAACATCAACAGACAACTGTTGGAACTGAGAGCAGCTCTCAAACTGCTGAAATCAGTGAGTTAATTCTGAATCTGCTGAAGGACCAAAACGTATTCACTGACCGAATTGCTGCTACTCACAACTGGGATTCTCCCTGTCACCGTATCACGTTGCTGAGCCTCCTGGTCCGGTAGCAATGAGGAACGACAGAGCTGCCCCTCCTCTAAGCGCAGGGCTGGCACCAGAGAAGTTGTTGTGTGGCAGCATGCGGGGCATATGTGTAGTGAGTTCAGGTGATGAGGGAGGGCCTGGTAAGTAACTGTGGAATGAGGAGGTGAGGGGTTGAGCATTCCACAGGCATGTCTTGTTACAAAAGGAGGCACGTCTGTTTTTTGGGTTGTTTCCTTTTTTTCTGCTTTGCATACGTTGTCCAGTATATTCCAGGAATTGCAAGATTCATTAAACTTTTTTTTTTTTTTAAATGAAATCAGCTTGGAAGATGTAAGTGAAATAAATATAGATAGCTTTTTACTTGCATTTAATTTGCTTCACCATATGCATTGACGGGTTGGTGGGCTCAGGCCAGTTGTATGAGGTTCATTGAGACCGAGTGCCAGCTCCTGCATTTTGCTCACAACAACCCCATGCAATGCTACAGGCTTGGGGCAGTGTGGCTGGCAAGCTGCGCGGAAGAAAATGATCTGGAAGTGCTAGTCAACAGCTGGCTGAACATGAGCTAGCAGTGTCTCCAGGTGGCCAAGAGAGCAGCCTGGCTTGTATCAGAAATAGTGTTGCCAGCAGGAGCAGGGAGGTGATCATATCGTCTCTCTGTTCTCAGCGCCGGTGAGGCCGCATCTTGAGCACTGTGTTCAGTTTTGGGCCCCTAACTACAAGAAAGATGTTGAGGCCCTGGAGCACATCTAGAGAAGGGCAACAAAGCTGTGAAGGATCTGGAGCACAAGTCTTAGGGGGAGTGTCTGAGGGAATTGGGATTGTTCAGGAGGAGACTCAGCAGAGACCTCATTTCTCTCCGCAGTGACCTGAGAGGAGGTTGTAGCCAGGTGGGGGCTAGCCTCTTCTCCTGGATAACTAGTGATAGAATGAGAGGTAATGGTCTTAAGTTGCACCTGGGGAAGTTCAGGTTGGATATTAGGAAAAATTTCTCCTCTAAAACAGTGATGAGGCATTGGAACAGGCTGCCCGTGGAGGTGGTGGAGTCACTATTCCTGGAGGTGTTCAAGAAACACACAGATTTGGCACCAAGGGACGTAGATTAGTGGGCATGGTGGGGATGGTTTGGCAGGTGGTCTAGATGAGACCAACCTTAATGATCCTATGCATACTACTGAAAGCATCAGATTTGATCTCTGGAGAGCTGCTGCTATGGATGAGGTATACAGCATCCTTGTCAGCCTGTGTCATCCCACTCAGTGGTTGTGAGGAAGGTGAATCTTTGGATTCCTCCAAGTAGGACAGTCCCTGATCCACAGGGGTTGTGGAGGTGACAGAGTCAGACAACATCTCAGAGCAGCAATACAAAACAATTTGAGTTTTCCAACTACAATTAGTCAACTACCTTGAGGTGAAATTAAGCAGCTTTCTAACAACAATAAGCATTATGGATAAAGGATACTCTGGCACAGGTGTTATTTCCGAGTCAGCTACTCTGAGGCACATTTAAGCAATGGCAATTAGAGAAAACAAATGAAAAGAGATCGAGGGGAGAAACAGGAAGATGGTGAAAGATAGACAAAACAAAAGTGAAAGAGATTTTTTCACCACGTTCTTGGATCCAGTGTTGTCTTGAGTTGGAGCCTTGATCTGTGGGTGGAGACTCAGCCAACAACAAAATGTGCGTGTTCACCATCACGTAGTCCAGTTGGTTACAGACTGCCCTGGAGGTGGCAGGTCCCTCACGTCTGCTCAGCTAGGGGGTTCCAGAAGACTGGGGAGTTTTTGACAACGGCCTCTGGTGGTTGTGCACCCTCTCCTCAGTAAGGAGATAAAAGGAAGTGAGTAAAACTGCTCGTTGCTCTGCCTCTGCAGGACTCAGACCTCCTCTCTCTTGAACTCAAGTTGTTCAGTCAGTTTCCCATTGGTCCCTTACACCGCCTCTGGAGGGACTGCTGATGCCCATGCAGGGAACCTGAAATGTACCGTCAGTACTCTCTGCAGTATGGTTGTGTGGAGACTCCCAGCTTCTGAACTGGTTTAAGGAATTATCCTGGGTTCAGAATGGTGGTAATGTGGACAACAGTGGCGAGGCAATGTGCAAGAAAAGTGCAAGAAAGAAAAACCAGCTTGGCTTTAGATATGGATGATAAAATGTCATCTCTAATTGCTTGAGAGCTAGACTCTCCAATTATTCATTTGGATTACTGAAGATTGACAGGGTGTTTGCTCTTCTGAATGCCTGCAGCTTCTTCCTCGAATCTTCGGCAGCACTCAGTACTGGTGGGATTTCTTCAGCAAGAGAAACCTGTGGGCCTATTGTAATAGCCGTGCTGTGTCTGAGCAACTCTCCAGCAATACTACATGAAGCAGTGCCTTCTGTGAAAGAACGCTGCCTTGGATGCCTGAGCATTTGTTCTTTTTTGCAAATGTTATCCTGTATGATGATTTGTCCCAGTGCTCTTTCATTCGTAGTGCTGGTAAAAAGTGGAATGTGTCAGAGAAAAAGGTGTCAACAAGGGGCTGGAGGATTAGAAGGAGCCGCTCTGCTGACACCGTGTGTTGAACTGCTTGTGAACTCTGGCATCATCTGCATTTGTGGTTTCTGCAGGAAAGCTGAGGCTTAGCGTTTAAGAGAAGAATAGCAATGTTCTGAGCATTTTGTACTCGTGTGCATTTTAATGTAGTAATTGTGATGGATGTGTTTATTCCGTGGTATCCTGCGTGGCTGAAACTGTCCCCGGGTATTTATTCTGTCCTTGTGCAAGTAAACAATAGAATAGCAGATCATTAGGAAAAATGTCTAATTGTGAATTAGGATGACTTTCTTCCTGTGAAAAGGCTTTTTGTTTTCTACTCTTTCCTCTTTCCTTGCCTCCCTCCTAGTTCTGGATTCAAGGGTGTATCAGTGTTTATAATTCTTGTATCTCAGTGTTTGCGCTGTCGTCTATGGAATACTTCAATGATACAGGCTTCTATTTTGGCTATGTGGGGTTTTTTGTTGTTGTTTTTGTGTGTGTGCACGGTTGTTATCTCAGAATTTTGTTAGACTGTAACTAACTTTGGCGTGTTCAAAGCGTATTATCAATTTTCTACACCAGGCAAAACTTGGGTGCACGCATTAGCAACCGCTGAACAGATTTTTTGCTGTATTCCATTCACTCTTGTCACTTCTTGGTTTTCAGAGCTGGAGTTGCTGAGTCAGCCTTCATGTTTGCTTGTAGCATAAGGAGCCAAGCAGCTCCATGGCTGTCAGCTGTGTGAGAGGGAGTGCTGCAAGCGATTGGACAGAAAGGGATGCTAAAGTTTTGAGGGAATGATAGGGAAAAAGTGAACATCTGTAACATGGTAAATCAGCATTCTTTTAACGTGGAATGCAAGAATTGCAAAGGGTTTGTAAATGGCAAAATGGAAATGGCTGTTAAGTGTATAGTAGTTGTGGAGTAATAGTGTTTGGAGGTCCAAAACTTTCATGTCCATAAACTGAAATTTGATTAGAAGGGGTCTATTTAACATACCTGTTGTGGTGCAGCTGATAGTTGGCTGTAGCTGTCTTTCTTCCTGGATTTTGATCAGGTTACACTGACTGTTCAGAGTATAGCAGTGTTTCTTTATGCATGTTACTACTGTGATTCAGCATGAGAAAAAACAGCAATATTTAGACTCCCTGCTTTTAGTGGATAGAACGATCCTCACTGTCGCTGCAGATAACTGCTGGGTTTCTGGTTTAGGTGGTTTCCAATTGAGTATGTGGAGGAGGAGTTGTGGAACAAGTACGTAGATCAGGAGTTATGTAGAAATAGTTTCCTGATGGCCTTGTGATTTGACAAGCTGCTGGAGAACTCTGATGGAAGCATCAGAACTTTGAATATTAATAGGTAGTCAGGAATCAATCTTAGGGGAATTTTAGGCATCCCGGAAGCATAGCAATCCTATGCTAAGGATCAACCTCCTGCATCTTACTCTTGTTCTCAGTATTTGCTGTATAACATCTGTCTTTGAGGTCTGTGGAAGATTGTATCCCAGTATATGCTGTTGGCTGTGTTTCTGTAATTAAAGAAGTATCTCTTCTTTCAAGCAGGGAATCATTAGCAGAATGACGGAATCAGTGAAAAACATCGTACCAGGATGGCTACAGAAGTATTTTAATAAAAGTGAAGATGAATGTGTAGATACAAATGAATCTACAAACCAGGAAGAGAATCCGGTAAATTATCATCACGATTATGGAGATGAAGATACCTTAATGACCGATGGGAGAGTCACACCTGAACCAGCAGGAATTAACCTGGAAGGTATGTGAAAAATCATTTAGCGTTCTGGTTATCTCTATTTCTTCACAGATTTCTGGTTTTGAATCTAAATTTCCAAAGGAATCTGCTAAGAGGGTTTTGATGTAATTAAAACTAGCCCCTCCCCCACAAGTTAACAAAAAAACCAAACCTCAAAACAACAGTAGTTTGTGAAACTGACTCTTAGCTTTAAACTGTAAATACAGTTGTAAAGCATTGAACTTACAGCTCTTGGAAGCCATCCGTTAACTTCACGTACTCTATTAGTCAGGTAGCAAATGCTGAAAATATTCATTTACAAGTGTGCTGAGTTGTATTTTCTTCTTTCTGGAATGAAACTTTGTCTAACTGCCTAACGCAATTAAAAACATTAATTTGTTTTGAAGTTCTGAAAACAAAAAGTAGATTCTAGAATGGAAGAGGAAAAAATTCTTCTCATGTCTTGATTTTTTTAATGTTATTTGTTTACCTTTTGACTTAAATCAGTTTAGTAAAGCTCCTTGTTAGCCTAATGGCGAACTGGAGAACTCGTGCATGTGATTTATGTCATCATTTTTAGAATATTCAATAAAATTAAGATGTGTTAGTATCTAGGCTGTTGTCTTTGAAAAGATATTTGGACTCTTGGCAGAGACTTGCAACCTCTATACCATGTTAAAAATTCATCTTTGTTTTAAATCAAGTTCCTTCCACCGGTTCTGTAGTCCTGCTGTGTAAATTTCCATGTGCTTTCAGTTGGGTTCCTCTTTGATAGCTGTTGGGGGAACTTATCTCTTAATAAGGAGAGTAGTTTTGTCTGAGCATGTAAAGGGAATCACAGATAATGTGGAAAGTCGGTTGCTTCTGTTGTTGTCAGAGTCGAAAATAATGAGGAAGCATCTTTGCCTCCAGTGTCATCTAATTGTAAACAAGGAGTTTATTGCTTTCTGTGTTGCTGTAGCTTGGGAGTAAGTTTGAATAAAGCAATAGATAATGTCTTCATGACTGAGGAACACATGTTGGCTTTTCTGTAGAACTGTGTGAAAGAACCTTTTAGTAAGAACAGCTGCACAGCAAACTTACTAACTCCAGAAGATCAGGAGCAGGTGGACCGTGTAGAACCTTTGCTAACTTATGTTGCTGTCTGTGTATGTTACTTGCTGTGTTTAAGATTTGTTTTGATTTTTTTTTTTGCTTAAGATAAGTTATTACTACAATTTTAGATAAGCGTGTTTCTTCAGCTCTGAGAAATCTATGTGCTAGAGCCTGTATTCCTTGCTTGGCTGATCCAGTATCTCAAGCAGTACTGTCCTAAAAATCTGCTAATGTTTTGGAGAGCTGATTAGTGGTACTGCAGTGGCTATGAGGATTGAACTAGCTAGTTTAAGCTTCAGTGCAAGTATCAAGGGGAGAGCAGCTCAAAATCATTTGAATTCCCAGGATTCCTGAGAGAGTGAACTTTCATCAGGCAAGATATTTATTAGTAGTCCTGTTCATTTAGCAAGTTGGAGCTGTGAGGCCACCCCCTCCAGGCCACTGGCAGTGTTTGTAGACCCTTTGGTTCCAGAGGAAAAAATGCTTGTTTGGTTACTTGGGCCAACATGCTTACTTGTCTCTTGGCTTAAAATCTCAGAAGTTAATGGATAGGAGATAACGTTTACTTGTGGCATGAGCTGATTCGCAGATTTGTTTGGGAGGGGATAAAAAAAAAGGTACTGCAAACATTCATTTTCGTGTTGTATTCAAACGAATGGGATCTTTGTGCCAAGATTATATAAACTGCAGTGTTGTCTACAATTTGCCACACGATCTAAATTTTGGAAAGTTTATTGCAAACTTTTCATGCAAGAGGAAGGAGTCTGTATGTTTGGTTAGTGAAAGATCCAGCACTTGAGCATGAAGTCAGGAGTAAAGCCCCATGCTTAACTTCTTCTTAATGTGATATTAATACTTAGAATTGCAAGTAGAGTTGCTGTTGTCACACAGATGAAACCGTATCTGGATGAGGAAGAAGTTAAATTTGGCTTCTCTATTTTTGTGCTTAGATCTTGGCAATAGCTTGACTGTTGATAGAAAACAGGTTTTGGCTTCTATGAGCTTGTCTTTAGGAAGGCTAACCATCTCCCTGTTTGTATTTAGAACCATCCACGAGTAGATCAGCATTGAACTTTTCAGTTGTGTTAACAAGGCCCTCTCTTCATCGGAGCCATTTGAACTGTACCATGTTAGATTCCGCTGTATCACCTTGTCAGCCCTCTACATCTTCTACACTTGGCATTGGCAATCCTGGACTGTCTCTTGTAAAAGAAATAAAAGATTCTACCTCTCAGCACGATGATGATAACATCTCAACAACTAGTGGCTTCTCCTCTAGAGCATCTGATAAAGGTAATTTTCATACTTTCTTTTAATTGTTAGTTTAATTTTTACATAACGTGAAGTACTTTCCATTCAGTCATATTCCTCATCAACTTAGTAAATAAAATAAGTGAATGTCAGCTTTGGAAGTGAGAATTGAATTGAATTTTTAGTGTTTTAGAAGTATTTGATTCGGTCAACATTTTAATAGAACTATGCTCGGAAGTACATTTATGAGACCTTGATGTTACAAAAAAATCAGTGCTGATTTACCTACTTTCAGCTAGTTGTATGTAGATTTTGAACTGGGGTGGTAACAAATGAAAGTGACTTGCTCTAGCTTGACAGCTAGGTTGATCACTTGGAAGAGTGACTCAGTGTCCAACAGACCCTAGTTAAAAGTGAGTACGTACAGGTGACAAATGGAAACGCAGGTTGTTTTCTTGTGTTTCACAAAGAACAGATAAAGGAACTATTCTGACTGTGTTTGAGCTGCTTTTCTGGCCTTTTTTGAAAGAAGGTTTCTGCTGTCAATGCTGCCATGTTTTACGCTGAGCTCACTAAGGAATGCACAGTATTTTAAAATAAAAAAAATTAATGTTGTATTGATGTGGATGGGTACCTGGGTCATCTCACTGTGAAAAGGCAAACAGCAGGTTTGCAGCTTTTTCTAATCCCCTGTATAGACAGGGATTGAGGCATTCTCAGCAAGTTTTGTGGAGTACAGATTTTTGAAGTTCAGAGTAGATGTTGCCAGGTTTTAGCAATGTAACCTTTGCCTATTAGAGCATTTTGATGTGTCTTCATAAAACGTACATGGGAAACAGATTATTAACTCTTAGATCAGCCTTTGCGGAATCTTTCAAGTTTAAAACTTGTGTAGTTATGACCTATGCTGGCCTCCAGCCTTTCACCAACACAGGGAAAACTTTGTGTCCTTACAGATGCACTGGTGTTAATGCAGTTCCCTTTTATCTTGATATGAAAGAAAAAGAAATCACATTGCATTGGAAACATAGAATTAACTTCCTAAGATTGCTGAAAAGTAACTGTACTTGTGTTGAACAGTTTTCAAGTTCAGAATTGGTACTTGATTTTCAGACTCTATGTGAAATCGATCTGTTTAAAGAATGCTGAAGTCAAGGTTATTTTTTGTATTAAAGAACTCAAGTCAGTGTGATCGTTAATAATGGGAGTTCTTCTTGTACTCGAGGCATTTACATCCAGTGTGTGTCTTTTTGGCAGATATCGCAGTTTCAAAAACCAATTCAGCACCACTGCTCTGGTCCACAGAAGCTGAAAGATCTCATTCCCTCTCCCAGCATTCTGCATCCAGTTCAAAGAAACCTGCATTCAATTTATCTGCTTTTGGAGCTCTCTCTCCTGTAAGTTCTGCGCAGTATTTATTTTAATCATTTTAAATGTGTACCCATTTTACTAACCAGTTACCATACTGTGTTTCTATAGTCGCTTGGAAACACTTCTGTCTTCAAGACAAGCCAGCTTGGAGATTCTCCATTTTACCCTGGAAAGACCACTTATGGTGGAGCAGCTGCAGCAGTGAGGCAGACAAAAGTGCGAATTGCTCCTTATCAGGTATGGGAAAAACAGCGTGGTAAGAAATAGTGGTTGAAATACGAAAGTAGTGTACTGTAGCTTTCAGAGGAGAGCTGAGAATGTGGCAACAGCTCCTATTATCCGCTCTCCGCCTGCAAGAGTAGAAATTTAAATGGCAATTGCTATTTAAATTATTTTTAATAGGTATTATGTAAATATTTGTTGTAATGAACAAGAATGACTGTTAAAGCTAGATGTTTGTACTTGGGATTTCCTCTATTGCTAAGTCTTTAAAAATATTCCATTTGAGTGCCATTGTGTACCTCTAACTGTATCATGTTAAAATAACGTCACGCAATTAAAACAATGACAGCATAACATCAAAAACTTGTGTTTATAGTAGCAAAAGCTACAGTAGTCAGACCTGTCTGATATTTATCCGTAGAACTTACATGGTCATATCTACTCTCATGCTATGAATAAATTGTATAAGGCTGTTCACTCTTTACTATATCTAAAATGAGCATTACAAATCCTTTATTCTACTGCTGCCTAGAGAGGGGCATGCAGGACTAAATGCAATCTCAAGGTGAACAGTAGCATTCTTTTTTATTTTACTATGTTTCATATTGTTCTTGAAAAGAGTTATTTGCCCCTAAGAGTTCTGGGTGCTCTGAAATGAAGCTGTAAATAAATGCTGACAACTCTCAGGAGCTAGAGTTGAATCAAAAATAAAAGTCAAATCAGGTTTGCTAGGAATGTATTTTAATCAAAATGCCCTTTATAAAAAAAGAGAATAAAATCAAAAGGAACTTGAAGGAAATTGAAACATGGTTTTCTGGATCTATTCTGGCAGTCCATTTCAGACGTGGAACAAGGGCAGTGCAAGTTTCTGATGTATGGGAAACGTTGAAAACTTGTTTTTAAAACTTCCTGCAAGCTGGGAGCCCTCTTTGATCAGTTATTTCAACTTTTTGCAGTGTAACTGGGGTTACACCGAAAAGAGGAACCAAAATATTAGGCTTTTAAAGGAGAGAGTAGCTTGCTTATTCCTGTTTGCTGTGGAGTACAGCAGCATACTGGAAGAGTCCAGAAGAGGGCCACCAAGATGATGAGGGGATTGGAACACCTCTCTTCTGAGAAGAGGCTGAGAGAGCTGGGCCTGTTCAGCCTGGGTCAGGGGAGGCTCAGGGAGGATCTCATCAATGTCCGTAAATCTTTGAAGAGTGGTTGCCAAGAGGATGGAGCACTGGGCTCTTTTCAGTGGTGCCTAGTGCTGGGACAGCAGGCAGTGGGCAAAACTGGAACACTGGAGGTTCCAGGTAGTTACCAGGAAGCACTTCTGTGCTGTGCAGGTGATGGGACACTGATACAGGCTGTTCAGAGGCTGTGGAGTCTCTTCCTTGAAGATCTCCCTAAGATGCCTTGACGCAGGCTTGGGCACCCTGCTCTGGGTGTCCCTGCTTGAGCAGGGGCTGGACTTGGTAGACCCAGAGGCCCCTTCCCAGATCAAGCATTACATAATCCTGTGAGCCTTGCTGAAGTTTTTATATGCTGTACAGTCTGCTTCCTATCTTCACATTGTGTGATAAGCACAATGTGGTTACACTGTCATGCTGAATTAAATTGTAGTGCAAGTAAAAGAGCTTACTTCTTCATTGTAATGTGTTTTGATCTGTTACCGTTCAAGTCAGAGAGTTTATCTTACTAAACAGAGAAAAAGATTTGCAGCCTCCCCTCCTGAGGGAGGGGAAGAAGCAAGAGAGAAGTAAAACTAGGAATTCCTGGTTGTGGTTGTAGACACTGATTTTAAAGATGATACGTTTGCACCATTATGAAACTCTTCAGGTCTGTGTCGTTAGTGAAAGTGCTTTCTGCATCACAAGCCTTTGCTTCAGTTCTGTTTTCCTGATTACTGCTTCAGAGATGCTGGCAGTCATAACATCTTCCATCTTTACTTTCTACACATATGGATTTCTTTTTTAGTTTTATCCCTTGTGCAAGATGTGTTGGAGGCCCAGTTAAACTGCTATAAACTCAGAATGTATTTTCATTATGTCTTGAACTCCCATTGGATGTATTTTTCTCTGTCGTCAGAGAGTATTGGTTATGTTGTTCGTGTAGCCTGGGGACATAATATACATGTGTATTTAACTCAAAATTGAACAGCACGACAATTACAATGTTGTTTTTTTCAGACACCAGTAAGAAGGCAAATGAAAGCTAAACAAGCAAACGTGCAATCCTATGGTGTGACAAGTTCCACAGCACGGCGCATCCTGCAGTCGCTAGAGAAGATGTCAAGTCCTCTGGCAGTAAGTGGCACTCCTTTTAATCTGCTTTATTTCATATACTTATAAAACTTAGTACATCTGCCAGTAAAGAATGAAAGTCTTCCCTGTGTTGTGCCCTGTTTAATTTATTGTTATTTTTTCCATAGGATGCTAAAAGAATTCCATCTTCTGTTACCAGTCCATTGTCTTCTGTAAGTTGGCTGTGAAACCCACACATTTCTATTGCATGAAACCCTCTCTCAGGGGAAGAAAAAAAAAAAAAAAAAAAGGATCTCTGGGTCTCTAATATTTAGATTTTCTTTCTTTCCCTTAGCCTGTGGACAGAAGCGTGCTGGATATTACGAGCTTCCATTCCACTCGAAAACAGGTAAGAACCAGTAACGTCTTAAGGTGAGAAATTTCCTTTGCTTCAGTGCTATCACAAGAAATTTCACCTCGGTGGCACTGTACGCATGAGTACAAGTTAATGTTACTATTACAGTTATAAATTCATATCTTGGTTGTGTGAAAATAGCTAAAAAATGTCATTATACCTGCACTAAATGAAGAGCCGTGAAGATTACTCAGGTTAAACATTTATGTGATCTTTGTGTAGTGGTGTTTTGATATGTCAAATGAAGAAACAACTTCTCTAGAACACATAAAGTAGTTTTGTCTTGTCATGTTAGAGTGAAGCTGTGTGTTAAAATTCCTGTTTAGGAAAACTTGATCTTGAAGAAGTGATCACAGATAGCAAAGTAATGATCAGGCGGTCATATAGATTTAGTGCAGGCTTCTGTATTGATTCAGGTGCAGAAAAAGAGTACTTCTGTTAATTATCACCATCCAGATAATGAAAATGAAAATTGTTAATTTCTGTCCTTTATATAATCCCTTGATTGGATGTATAACTAAGTTTACAGTCACTTCAGAGTTTACAAACATCTGAGACTTCCTGCACCTTCTTTTTGCAGTGTGCTAAATTATAAGATTACAGAAAAGTAAAGTACAGCGTAAGTATTACCCAATTAACTGCAAACAAATCTGGTGTGAATTCTCAGTTAAATTGTAGAACCACACCTGTGATAAGGCATTAAGAAAGATCTGCCAGATTTGCAACAGAGAGCTTGAAGTTGTCAGGGTAAAAGAATGTTGCACACAGCTGTCACTGGGTAAAAGGAGATAGATTGTCTATTCATAATGCTAGGATTCATAATGTTTGGCAGGAGAAGGGTAGCCTGTGATGAAAAGCAATTATTTGCAAAGGACATGGCTCTCTGTTTTCCTGCTTTCCAGAACTCTTGTATGCTCAGGCAAAGCTTTTGCAGTGGGTAGCAGTGATGTATGTGGCATTTCACTTATTTCAAGGATCTGCACTGGACAGAATAGCTCTTGGTGTACTAAACAGCTAACTGGGCAGTTTTTATTTACTTAAGTCATTTACTTTTAAAGCCAGCAATGAAACACAGTTCATTCAAAGCAGAATTGTGAATTTAAATAAAATGTATTTTAGTCAACGTTTCAAATCATTCCTAGAAAGATGTATTTTTAATCACGTTGTAGATAGCGTGAATTATTATTACCAGGTGTTGAGAGAGGTTAAAGTTTAGTGTGAAGTTTTCTGTTCATATGAAAGAATAGCAAACTTCATAAGAATGATTCTTCTGTTCATTAAAACTGTGGATGGAGCATTTGGTAAATCTCACAGCCCTTTGAGTTTGCTTTCTGTTTGACAGTTTAGTGAAGTCAGTTTTGCAGAACATTCAGTGCTTTCTGTTTAAAAAAAAAAAAAATCAGCTCTGGTCGCTGAAAATACTTTGAATGGGCAAATTAAACTATTACTTTAAGTGTATTTAGTACAAATCTAAAATGTTACATGACGTTTTAGTGAATGAGATTATTTTAAGGTTATTTGACAACGTTTTTTTTTTTTAAGTGCTGTAGTGTTTGTTTGGCTTTGAAGGAGGAAAATGTAGGTAGTATGAAGCCCAGAAGGCTGTATCTTAATGCTCTGAAAGATAAATCAGTGGATTAAGCTAGTAAAAAATATCACAGTGTAGGCAGAGGAAAAGAGAGGAGTATTATAGGAACATGAGTTATTTTGATTATGGTAGCGTGAATTGTTTTGTCTATGAAATTAACTGCCCAATTTTGAAATGAGATTTAGTCAAATTTTGGTTACTTCTGTGTAGCTTTCTGGACTTCATCACTGGTCTTCTGGTGATTTCCCCCTGTGAGTTGAATGCTTTCAGAATTTTTTAATGATTATCATTGAGTTCCAAGACTACTGGGATGTTTATAGTTCTGTAATTGTTTTCATCCATAAATACTGCAGTTAAATTTGGTGGGTGCAAGAATAAATTGATTACTGCTTCCCTTTCTAAGATGGAATCTCACCATCCGCCTGTTCAAAAACTGGTGACACCAAAGGCAATCTCTCTGTCAGGAAGTCGGGCCCAGTATTTTAAACCATCTCTGACTCCATCTGCTGATTCTAGCAAAATTCACCAGAGAGTAGATACAAAGCACAAAGTAAGTAAATTCTGCAGTCCTTACCTGCCTGGAATGTTTCTAACCAATTACTATACTGAGATGCTCTTTCTTTGCAAAGAGTACTGATAGTATGTTTGAGATATGCATGAAAGCAGTGGGAGCTATTGAGAAATAGATTGAGGTTTTCTAGATTTAATTTTTTCTAGATTTAATTTTTTGGAATAATTAAGTAGCTTCTGGTAGTTTCACAATGTAATGATGTGCTATAGGGTCAGGCTGTTTTCAGTGAAAGAATATTAAAAGACAGAAGCAACATTTTCCTTTTGGATCCTCCTGTACACAAAGTTGTCCTTGATGGAACGTGCTGATGTTGTGTATAAGCTCTTCCAGGTGAGCTGTGTGCTCCAACTGAGATTTCTGACAGTGTGCTTAGTTATAATTCTTGGTCCCTTTGGTGTAGATGGAGTCTCTGATAAGTTTTCTGTAAAAACAAGAGTGGCGTCTCTTTCTGAAAAACCACCACATTCCCAGTATTCGTCTGAATGTAAAAATGGCCAGGTGTTAAATCTGTGGACCTTCTAGGCAAGAGATGAAAGTGGGTAGTCATTACTGATTGGTTACTGCTTTGCAATCTCTCAATCTCTGTATCGTTTAGCCAGCACAATCTTTCTTTAACAGAGTACTAATAAAAGAGCATAATAGCAGCTGCTTGGGTTTTTTTTTTCTGAAGGGAAGGGTGTGTTTTTTTGTTTTGATCTTTGATAAATGATATAACTGAAGCCCTTTTAATGGGTTTGTAAATTAGCACTAGCTTGGTTAAGAAAACTTGATTTGATTCCCCATCACCCAATACTATTACCATTATGTGTTGTTTAATTACTTACTCTGGTAGAGAGTTTGACAAATGTGATTAACTATTCTGTCAATTCATCCTCAATGCTAAGAGAAGCAGCAGTACTTGTTTTAGCCCCCAAATTTAGCTGAGCTGTACCTAGTAGAATACTGAATTAGGGAACAAGATTAGTTAGGTAGAGGTGTAGTGGTATAAATTAAAAAATTAGCCAACAAAAATACAAAAACAACACAATTCACTGTCTGTACTTTGCATATAGTATATATGTTCAGCTAAATCTTGAAATAATTTGCAGGAAGTGAAGGAGAAGAGTTTGCCTGAAGAACAGCGTGTAGAACCATCTGAAAGGTATGACAGATCTATTAATTTAAGACTAACTTGTATGAAGAAAACCATCTCCTTTGTCACTGTGTTCTGCCTGCATGTGTCTTTGGAAATGCAGTAACAGTTCTCAGTAATGGGAACAAAAATTTTGTCTTTTGAGAGCTGTAAAGTCTAAATCACATTTGAAGATCAATATAAGTTTGAGAAAATTTTTGTTTTTAAGAAAGGAAGGAAGATAAACAAGAATGAAATTAGATTATCAGTGATGTATCAGTAATGATTTTTTCCCCTTGTCTGTCTCCTTAGTAGGATATGAAGGTTGGAAACAAGGTAGGTAATGGTAGCAGAAATGCTAAGTCACACCTGAAGCAGTGATTGAGCACCTGGTGGGAAGGCAGGGCCAATCCAGGGGAGCTCAGGTACATGCACTGCACCTGAGTGACCAGAAGAGGTGTGGAGCCAGGATCCACCCCTTTCCAGACCTCATTTAAGTTTTGGCAGTGGAGGTGAGGGTATCTTGCTGGAGATCCCTGCCTACCTGAGGCCTTCCAAGGGCAAGCAGCTTTTTTTTTTTTTTTTTTTCCTGCATCCATGGCTGCTGCATTTGGGCTTATTCTCACTTGCTGCAGCCCAGGACTTTGCTACCCTGCTGTCATTGCTGTGTTTTCCATAGCATTATAGCATTACAGTTATGATGCTGTTATGATGCACACAAAGGGTATTTGCTATTGGAAGCCTTCTATCTTTAGGAAGTAAAGATAGTTTAGTTTTCAATTCAACTGTATCTCTAGTGTTAGAAATTTCTCTTTGGCAGGTATTTTGTAGTATATCAGTTTACTTAATGGCAATGAAACCATTTATCCATCTCGATATTATCTGGAGTAAGAGCTGTTAGTTTTAGTGATTTGTTTAGTTTAATTGCTTGAAGCTTGAAAGCTGGGTCCTAAAGGAATGATTCTTTCTGAAGGATTCTGTATAAGACAGAATGGCGTACAGCTCAGGAGTGTGTTTGTTGTCAATCTTTGGTTTGTTTGGGTGTTTTTTGTTTTTTTGGGGGGAAGGGAGGGATGTTGTTTGTTTTCTGCAAGAAACCTGGAGGAAGATTTTTTTTCTTTTTTTTTTTTTTTTTGAAGTTCCTTTCTTGTAGAAGTCATTTTTCTGCTTTGAGTTAGCATGAAAACCAGGAGCTTTACAGAACCTATTGAGGTCAAATGTTAGCTTGTTTCTAAAACAAAATTCCCAGGGAGTTAACAGTTGTAATTGTCTTGAGGAGATTGTTCTGTGCCATATGGCTTACTTGGTTTAGGTAGATAGAATGAGTTCTCCTCCACCTAGCTAATAGTGTTTTCGATAAAGCTTGAGTGAAAGCGCTTTGTACTCTAAGGTTATCTTTTGGGGTGTGGATTTTTCTCTTCAAACAACACTAAAAGGACTCTGTTCATCTGCCAAGCAATTCCTATGTGGCCTGGGGCATTCTTTGGCTCACAGAAAAAACCCAAACAAACCAGCAACACCTCAATGCTTTGATTTGGCATCTAAAAGTTTGACTTCACAACAGCTGCCTTTTCAGGGGTGTGAGATTGGCTTTAAGGTTTTGGTATTAATGCAAAGGGGTGTTGGGTTTGACTTGTGGTGTTTTTTTCCCCCCCAACAGTTCTAAATTGTTGTTTGTAGAAATCCGTTCTACTCCTCCATGTAAAAAGGAGATTCAGAAAACATTCTTCATTTTATTTCATTCTCAGTGTTTATTGCAATGTTGCAACGTCTTTTTGTCTGTAGAGTAGGTAGATGTTTTTTCTTGCCTTTTTTTTTTCTTTTTCCCTTTTTTTGAAGCCAGTCTTTGTTGTGTGCCATACTGTAGATCAGGAACACAACACTGACATTCTGGCAAGAGTGGAATACTGGTTAAGCTATTTTCAACCTACCAAAGGCTATTTGTTCTTTAAACTTCTCTGGTTGTAGGATGGATTTACTCGAAGACTGACAAATGTCTTTGCCCCTTGAAGCTGATATGTGTTAGGAGAAAGAGGAATAATAGCCTATTATATGCAGGCTATAGTTGTCTGAATAAAGATCTGTTTTGACATAAGACTTTTTTTCAGAATTCTGATTGATTGACAGTTTGGTTTAGAGAAAAGCCTGAACATATGGCCTTAGGGATCTGGCTTCCTCTCAGCAGTTACATGCTAATCAGACTGCTTTCAAGTATCTGACAAGTTTAGACCAGTTCTTTTCTTCAGTCTTCCAGAAACTGGACCTGGTGTCTTCCAATGTGATCTAATATAATTAACTCTTTAATAACTGATTGAATAAGCTTTGATATAGTGATTTTTTTTTTTTTTTTTTTTCAGGGATATTTCATTCTGTTGCCATAGTACTTCTGATGTTATTCTTTATTTCACTTCTGGTTTGTGACGTGTTTTTTTTTTTTTCTTTTTCTTCTCTTAGCACTTGCATTAAGAAATCTTTCTGGTTTTGATCAAGTCTTTCATAACAAACAGAGAAATGCTTTTGTATGCATTACAAAAGGGATCTGTGTTCATGTCTGAAAAGAATTCTGGAATGTTGGCACACCCAAACACCTCTGCTGTTCCTTCTGATGGCCACATAAAAGCCTGAGCTGCTTCTGAAACTTCTGCCCTATTATCTTACCATCTTAAGGGCTCTCTCTTCCATCAGAGCTGTTGGCAGTGTTTCCCATGTGTGCATACGTACACTCTGTGTATTTTCATGAGTTGTTCTTTTATATCCTTGCAGAATTAACATTCATCACAGAATTGGAGAACCAGTCCATGTCTGGACTATCTAAAAGAAGCATTAGAAATTATCAATGTGAATCAGCTCTTCTATTTCAGGTCTTCTGGCTTAGTCATCATTCCCATATGGATGTTGCAACTTTGTATGTCATTTTCCTTGCTTTTTTTTTTTTTTTTTAACTTGATGTTCTAAATAGCAAAAATTGTATTTACCAGCATTTAGGAACTTATGAAGCAGCTTTACTTTTTTCCTGATTCTGATCAACAGGTTTCAGTTCTAGAACTAATGATGGCTATAATAGCTTGAAAATAAATTGATAGCTTTTTCTTATTTTTCTTTTCTTTTCTTTCCTTTTTTTTTTTTTTTTTTTTTTTAAACTCCCAACCCATGTGTTGTTGTTCTGTGCTAGCAATTTGACCTACCCCAAATTCAGTACTCCTGCATCCAATGGTCTGACTTCAGGAGTAAGTGGTGGTGGCAAGATGAGAAGGGAAAGAGGGGTACACTACGTATCAAAGTCTGGACAAGAACAGGTAAGTGACTTTTCCATTGATTGCTGTCTTTGAGATGACTGAAGTATGTCAGTTTTATTGCCTCACAGTAAATTATAAGAATGCAGCCTTAGGTTTGTGGGGTTTTTTTTCTTGTGGGTTTCAGAGCAAGCTCCTGTTTGCTTACTCTGTTTGAACCTTGCCTATGTTGTTCTGGAATTTGTAGTTCTGCTATACTGCAGATTCCTCGTGCTAGAAAGTTTCCCACTAACATTTAAATGAATGAGTCCTAAGAACAAGAATATTTTAGTGGAGGTTTGTATAGTTTCTATAATGCAGTGATTCTTGAAACAAGTGCCAAGTACGTAAACAAAGCGTACTGAATTTATTGTTTCCTATTTAAGTCTCGTAGACATATGGGCCAAGAGTTCAAAAGAGAATTAGAAAATGGTGTTCTGCATGTCTGCTAATGATGACTTAGAATTTCTGATACTTACTCAACTTGTTGTGAAAGGTTTTTTTTTTCTTGTTTTAAGGGGAAAAATCTGTTTTATAAAACTGTAGTCACAAATACTCAAAAGATTATTTTTCTGATTGGATGTTATCTGAGCTGCCCGTGACTATATCTTTAGCGTAAGTCTTTAAGTTGGTCTTTTAGCTGATGCAATATAAAGAAATCATAAACAGTGGAGTATGTTTATATAATTCAAATAAAATAGTGATACAAATAAGACTAGCTAAGTTCCATAAACTTTTCAAATCAAAATTGTGAAACACTTGTAAGTCACAGGATACACTGAATGTCTGTAGTACCAATTTATCTCTCTGCTTACTTGTTCATTTCTATTTAGATCTTGGTGCTTCTGTGCAGATTGTGATTAGATTGGCAGTTCTCATTTAAACCCTAACTCATCCAGTCTTGGTTATCAAATAGCTTAAAAGACAAGAACAAACCCAGCTGTTTTGAAGATGTACTGATTTCTGATTTGCGTCCTCATACTTGGCTGGATTTACTAGAATGCAGTCTTCTGTAACTTTCTTTGTAGGCATTTTGTGTTTTGTCTGTGTACTGAACCCACATACTTTAAATGTTATATTTTTCTAAATTCACTGCTGTAGTGGCTTCAGAAACTTGAGCAGCTGCCCTGTCTAATTCTGCAAGAACACTTTCTCATTTGTCTTGAGAGTTTAATATTAAAGGAAGAAATGTGAGGATATTTAGAAATGGTGATGTTTCCCTAGAGCATTAATGACTAAAGCATAGAAAACAACAACAACAACAAAGTCTGATCTGTACCTCTCTCTGTTCTGCACAGGTAACAATTTTGAGGTAACTTCCAGTATTCTTACTGGACTAGTGGTGAATGTGGTGTAATGTGAAAGCAGACCTGCCGTGAATTAAAATGACTGCACAGACTGAGACGGGGAGATTAGGAATTCCTTTTGAAAACTTGCTTTCTCTTAATTTGTGTTTTTGTTATGTTTAATTTTATTAAGAGATCAGAGTGGAGCAGGATGAGAAAGTAGTATGTTTTGTAAAAGAGAAAAATTTTAATTTACAACTCTAGGAAGTAGAGGAACCAGTACTCCCGAAAATATCCCTACCCATCAGTACTGCATCACTGGCTCCTTTCAGCTTCAGTTTTCTGACTAGCAGTACTGTCTCATCATCACCAAGCACTGTTTCAACATCAGTGATGAACAAGGTAAATCTTTGTTGTATGCTATGAATTCTTTTCAGTATGAATATATATCTGCTTTGCTGCAAGTTAACTTCTGTGGTACTTGTGAAACTAACCAGCATTAGTTCATCCTGAGTTGAATAATTCAGAGTTGTATTGCAATTTGCAGAGAAAAATGCAATTTTTTGATAGTCAGACTTGCAAACGTCTGGTTAAGATAACTGTATAACTGTTTCAAACACTATGGAATTTGAGGGGGGTGGGATTTTATGCCAAGTTGTTCATACGGGTTTTGGTGGGGATAGAGTTAATTTTCTTTGTAGTAGTTATGCAAAGTTGCTGGTCTGTGATGAGTGCAGTGTTGATAGCAGACCAGTGTTCAGCTGTTGTTGTGTAGTGCTTACACAGCATCAAGGCCATTTCTGCTTCTCTCACAGCCCTGGCAGCAAGCAGGCCGAGGTGCACAAGGGCTGGGAGAGGGCTCAGCTGGGACACTGTCCTGTGTGACCAAAGGGATGAGCCACACCAATAGCACTGTGCTCAGCAGTAATACAGGGGGACCAGAGTGGGGATGTTCAGGCTTACAGCATTTGGTTTTCCAAGTGGCCATTATGCTACTGAACTTCTTTTACCTTTGTGATTCTTTTCCCTGCCCACATGAAGGGAGTGGCTAGCTGCCTACGATGGTTACACCATGACATCAGGTTATTGAATGAGAGGTAGCATAAGTGGTCGTTCAAGCCTTGCATAGAACGAGCCTAGGGTGCAATAATTTATATTACTACAGAAAAATAAAGATTAATCTGTTCCAGAATACTTGAAATAATTTTGCCTTTTTTGAAGCAGGTATCTGCTTTAACCTGTCAGGGAAATTCTTTAGTAGAGCTGAGTTTAGATGTCTTCAATTTCCTGCTTTTCCATATTTTTAGACCTAAGTAGCATCTCATCTTTTTCTGTTGGTTTGTGCAGTGTGGTTTTAAGGATGATGTCTTGTATACTCATTAGCAGACTTCATTTTATTGTTACCTTTATCTGTGGATTAGAAATAACTAAAACATCAGATTTCTGAACTTCTGCAAAACTTCTGTTGGATTCTGAATTCAGGTAGTTGCTGCTCTTAGATATAAACCTTTAATTCTTTTGACAATACAGGTACAACCGACAAGTAATGTTGGCAGTCCTGTGTTCAGATTTTCATCTCCAATCGTGAAATCTACTGAGGCAGAAGTGCTACCTCCGTTGTCTGTAAGTAAAAGAAAAAAGCTCAACTTTTTATCAGACGTTCAGTCGAATATTGCAGAACATTAAAACAGAGGTGGCTGTGCTAATGGGGAAAATGATTATGTAGGTTTCTGGCTTATAATTAGTCATCCAGTATGTATACCAAAAACTTGGAGATATGGTTTCAGATTTGTATTTGTGTGTAAATTTCCTTAAAGTTTCTTTAGTTTCAGACTCTGAAAAACCTCTCTTTTTCGTAGCAGATTGGCTTTACGTTTAGTGTTCCTGTTGTGAAGTCGGCAGAGCGCTCTGGATGCAGTGATACAGCAGTGACGTCCTTACTTACCCGCGGTAACTGCAACTTTAGCACTTCAGTTCTGAAGTGCAAATATTCTTTTTTGTGTGTTAAATACCAAATCTATCCTTTGTGTGCATGCTAGCAATTTCAGACAGTGTTGGGCTTCTGCAGTATTTTTTTTTCTTTTTCAGTGACAGATCTGCTTTTACAAGGTGTAACTAAAAATTGTAAAGCAGGTTGAATTTTAAAGATTTCTTAGATTCATGAAAGTTGGAAGTTCTCGTTACTGGCAAAAGAGGATGTATTCTGTTCTAATTGGATTGCATTGTGAAAGATGTTTTTGTTTTCTCTTGTTTCTGAAGATACCACCGCTGTAAACAGCATCAGCAATAAAAAGGAAGAAAAAGAAGAATATGATGGTCCCTTCAAACCTGCAAAGGTCTTAAAGGAAGGGAGTGTGTTAGACATTCTAAGAAACCCTGGTGAGATAATGATCTTCTTTTTAAAACATACTGCAAAAAAAAATGCTAACATGAATTAAAAAAAAAAAAGCTTACGTCATGGTTAATGCAATATCAGCTATAAATACAAACGTAGGAAAGCATTGTGTTAAGTGCTACGTCTGTTAGGATGAATCTGCCCCTTCTAAGTGTTTTTTTTTTGCTGAAAGTAAGACTGCAACTTCAAAACCAGATGGATTACATCTCTGTTATGTGTTAGAATGTAAATGAGGTGCGAAGACAATTAGTCAAATAATTAGTGCTTGATTTTAAATAAGTAAACCTTATGGAATTGAAAAGGAAATGTTTGTAAATTTCAGCGTTCCTGTCCCACTTTCAACAGTCCTGAAAATAAAAATATACATAAAAAAGAAAGAATAAGGGATTTCATTCCTAAATATGTTGCAAAAGCTGCAAATCTTTGGGCCTTAAATTGTAATTTGTTTTGTACTGGAAGGAGCTGAGTGAGAGAAAAACCCTGTGTTTTGTTTAAGGAAAGACCTCTGAATGAAGTGCCAGTCACTTTCTTCTTCAATTTAAGAGAAGCAGGATCTACATCCACGCTGTTCAGAGGCTTCATTGCTGATTAAAAAATAAGCCAACAACACAGTATTTATTTTAGCTTTACAGGCAACTTGAGCTGCTACTGAAGGTGCATTTCCTTTAGTGTATCTTTGTTAGTAGCTTCTGTTTTCTGTTAAAATTGGCATCTTAAAATAAGAAGTTGGCCTGTGTCCAGCGCACTTTAAAGAAAGATTATAAAACTGAGACAATTGTTTTACTGTCTTATTATTACTTAATTAATATTCAGCACCTGTGGGGAAATAATCGTGTGGATTACTGTTCCAAAGGCAAACTGCCGTATGGTTGCTGAAATAAATTTGAATAGTTACTACAGAAGGAATAGCTTCAGAAATTTGATTTGCTTGGGCGTGGTGTCTTGATGAAACTGAATTATTTCCAGTGCATGATGAACAGTCAGATTTCAGTCAGCCGCTGTTTGGTCACATGTGTCAACCAGTGCAAAAATTGATTTCAAACTTCACTGAAAGTGAAGAGTTAAACGAAGCTTTCTGTTGTGTCTCAGTGCAGCATATGAAATTTAACCCGTTTAGATCAGATTTCCAGGGACTTCCTTTTGCACTCAGTCTGAATGTATAGTTGTAACTGTTGACACTTGAGTTAAAATTTATGCCCTGTAGTGTTGTAAGTAACTCTGCTAACTGTAGCGAGGTACAGCTTTAACAGGAAGATACATATTTTTTTCTTTCTCCAGGATTTACATCTGTAAAAACACACTCCTCTGCATCTGCACAGCCTGTCACAAGCACAGTGGTCTGTACAAGGCCTGCAATAAGTAGTTTTTCTGCAGGTAAAGAGACCTCTAAACAAGCATCGTCGTATTGGCAGACTGATCCGTGTGACCCGTGTTTGCAGAACAAAGGCACAGACAGCAAGTGTGTCACTTGTCAAGCTGCTAAAGTGTCAGCAGCTGAGAGTACGAAACAGACGATGAGCTCAAGTCCAAGTGGCTCCACTAAGGCAGCAGCCCCTCCAGTAGGGATGCTGGGCTTTGGAGACAAATTCAAGGCAGCGCCTGGAACGTGGGATTGTGATACTTGTCTGGTCCAGAACAAACCTGAAGCTACAAAATGCGTAGCGTGTGAGACACCAAAGCCTGGAATGGGAGTGATGCCTACTCTGGCATTGCCAGTGACCACAGAGAGCTCGGTGACTGTGACATCCTCCTCCAGCAGCACTGATACCACAGTCACTCTGGGCTTTGGAGACAAGTTTAAGAAGCCAAAAGGCTCTTGGGACTGTGCAACATGCTTTGTATCAAATAAGGCAGAAGATAGCAAATGTGTAGCCTGTCAGTCCGAGAAACCAGGTATGGCCTTTTTTTTTTTTTTTTTTTTAACCTCCTGTTGTTTCCATCTTAGTCTGTGATTTTCTTTATGGAAAAAAAAAACAACCAAACAACAGAGAAAATATTTTGAACAGCACAACAGCCAGATGTGATTGATGGGTTAGTGCCTGTCTGCAAAAATGACTACAGGCACATTCAAGGTGTCAGCCCAGGTTCCAGCCTATCACATTAATTGAACTGATTGTGCAGTGTGTTAGTACAGAGCTGAGTCAAAGCAAATACTCCTTGCATTGCTGTTGGTGAGAAAAGATGTCTGAACTGGGTGACTTAATTTAAGAACTACTCACTGTTTTTTCACCAGAGAAAAATGTGAACTCTGTAGAAAGAGTTTAAAAAAAAAAAGTTTTTTTCTTTTTCAAAAAAGTAAAAATCATATTTACAAGCCACGATCAAAAAGATCTCCATTCACCACTTGTATTACATGAGGGAGATAGGAAGCTGGATTTCAAGACTGTATAGTCCTAATTAGTCGTATTAAGCTAAAGCAAAACCTGATGTCCAGGTAACCCAGTGAAGCTCATTGGTAGGCTTAAAGAACATAGGTAACCCACTGGGTTCTTCAGTCTAGTTCTGGATTGTTTCCCGCTATTTGCTATTGTAAATGTCTTGATTCTACACATCATTTAATATACTAATATGTCAAAAAACACATTTTCAAATATATTCCTGAAGAAAAAAAAATTAGGACAAACTAGATTTTTGTCGTCATCCTGTACAATAAGAGTGAAATTTCATCAGGTAAGATAATGCATTTCAGGGAGAGCTGATTCTCTTGGAGAGCCTCTGAGAACCTTTATTGAGACTAGCCATTGCAAGGAGGGATTTTGGAAATGAAGGGCTTACTGTTACATCCATGCAGTTCCCTGCACCAGGAGGATGTTACATCTCTGAAGGGAAGAGTGTTGAAAATAAGATGAGGTTAAAATCTGCTGGGTTTACCATGAAAGAGAAGACCCTGTCTTTATTGTTTCAAATACAAGGCTTTTTTTTTTTTGCCTCTCTTTTAAAATCTGCCCTCAGTGATTTAAAACGGTTGGAGTGAAGATGTCAGCGTGATGCTTTTGTGCCTTCTGGGTGGCTGCTTCAATCCTCATGCTTATGGAGCTAAAAGTTTTCTGTTGCAGCATCAACTACTCCTTTGCAGGGGAGAAAAATCAGAAGGGAAACAATGTCTTTCAGGCCTCTTTTATGGAGGTTTCTGCTGCTCTTGATGACAGTGCAGCTTGTGTGCTGAACAGAGTTGCATGTCTGGAAGCTTTGGGTTCCTTTCTGTTTTTTTTTTTTCATGTTTGTTTCATGATGATGTGGTTTCTAAGATGTCTGACTTTGGAATTTGGAGATAAATCTGATAAATTCTTAGCTTCACATCACTTTACACTCATCATCAATTTGTGTGTGCTAACATTGACTATGGGTTACTTGTGTCAGCAGAAATTATTTTCATAAGTTTAGTTGATAAGAATATCCATGAATTACATCTGAAATGGGCTGTGTTGTTGTATTGTATGAATAGCTGTTGTTTGATGTTTCACTGTTACACTTGTCTGATTTGTAAACTAGAGAGCATTTGAGAGGTTCTTAAAAAAAACTTCATGTTTGCTTTATAACTCAAGCAGAGTGTTTAATTACTGTTCATCTCCTAGGGAGTTCAGTGCCTGTGACCAGCAGCAGCGCATCTGCATTTGCTGCTCCTTCTGGAGAACTTCTGGATTTAGACAAATTCAAGAAGCCTGAGGGAAGCTGGGATTGTGAGATCTGCTTGGTCCAAAACAAACCGGAGGCCACAAAGTGTGTAGCCTGTGAAAGTGCAAAGCCAGGCACCAAAGCAGAGTTCAAAGGTAATACTTAATGATTAAAATGAGGATGTGCGTTCTGCAATTTGTTTTGCTTAGACTTTTTTAAAGCTCACTTATTTTTTTTCCTTAGAGCTATGACAAACTAATTCATTTTTTCCTGTAGGAATATTGTCTAGATAAGATCGCGTGTATGTTTCCACACATTTTCCAAGAATAAATGTATGCTTTTTAGAGAGAGGCCTTTTTTAACAACATGCTTGTTTTTGGTCTTACATGATGTTCATTTACAGTTTAGACAAAAAGTGTAATAATAATAGTATGTGTGTTACATCTAATACCAGTACACATCTGAAAGCCAAGCAGCAGACAGAAAAATACCATTGTGAAAAGGTTTACTTAGAAGTGTGAGGGAATTTTGTTTTCTGTTTTGATGTTGGGTTGTTGCTTTCTTTTTTTTCTTTTTTTTTACAGTTGTGATTGGGAAGGTTGGGGACTAGAACCCCAGCTAAGTAGCTAAAGCCTTCATGTGCCACAGATGTATCATAGATTACAAAGTAAACGTTATTTCTTACTTCTGCAGGTTTTGATGCTTCTGCTGTGTCCACAAATGCTGCATTGCCATCATTTACATTTGGTGTTCAGTCATCATCCTCTGATTCTCAAACATCAAGTACCACAGGAAGTTTTAAATTTGGAGAACAAGGGGGCTTCAAGTTTGGCATTGCATCTGAATCTGCATCTTCCAACACTGCGCCTGGGGGATTCAAGTTTCCTAGCAGTTCAGGGAATTTTAAATTTGGAGTTTCATCCTCGGACTCTAAATCAGAAGAGAGTAAAAAGGAAGACAAAAGTAACAATTTTACCTTTGGCCTTCCGTCTACAAGTAGTCCGGCTCCTTTAACGTTTCAGTTTGGGACAGCAAGCCTGGGACAGCAGGAAAAGAAAGAGCAACAACCAGTATTGGGAGGTTTCAGTTTTGGTTCAAGTTCTACTTCTTCCATAACTAGCAATGAGAATAAAACCGCAGTCGCTGGTTTCACTTTTGGAACTGTGGCAGAAAATGAAGTTGCGTCAGCTTCTTTTGCATTTAAGAAATCAGACGAGAGAAAGGATGAAACTCCTTCAACAAAGGGAGGCTTCTCTTTTGGTAACGTGGAGTCAGCACCTGCCTCGCAGTTTGTTTTGGGAAGGACAGAAGAGAAACAGGATTCTGTCAGCTCTGCTGCTCCGTTAGTGTTTGGGAAGAAAGCTGACAGTGAAGAGTCAAAGGCACAACCTGTCTTTTCCGTTGGGCAGTCTGAGCATACCAAAGAAGAAAGCACAGCAAAACCTATGTTCAACTTCAGCTTTGTTAAACCATCAGAGAAGGAAACTGAGCAGGCAAAGCCAGCTTTTTCATTTGGGGCCCAAGCCAGTACTTCAGGTAAGCAGAATATCTTTTGTCTTCAATGTGTAAGACCCTCAAATAGTACCTCTGAAGTCATAAGTTACAAAATCTGTAGGAGCTGATAGGTTCATGTACTGGAGCTTTAGAAAAAGCTTAATTACTGTATGCAGTGTAATTTCTGTTCCAGTTTTTGATGTATAGACAATTAGTAGCAATTCCTATTTCAATTTCAGTGAGTTTTAAGACTAGGTTTAGACAAGAAAAAGAAATTGTTGCACCTTAAGGAAATTGTATTGCATCCTACACAAACACAGATGTTTTGTATGGTTTCTGTGCTAACAGCATCGTTGGTGGTAAAATCTTTAGCATGGTGACATAGAGGCCTCATGCTATGGTTTTCATAGTGAAGGGAGATGTGAGAAAGTGTCTCATTCGTGTGTACTTGCAGCTGTGCTGCCGGGTGTACTGCTGCAATTCTACTGCCACGAAGGTACGGAAGTCATTTAACAGATACTGCACAGTTCTGTGCATCTTTAATCTTCTGAAAGACTGGACTGAAAGGTTTTAGTGACAATTACTATGTGGAAAAATTCTGATTGTAATTCCTTTTGTATGACTTATCAACCATGGTCTGGAGAACAGAGTTCATTACTAACTTCTACTAACTTTGGAAGTAATAAGGAAAAGAACAGAGGGAATAAAAACAATGCATGGGGTTATGGTGATTTTTTTAATCTCTGTATTCTTACAATTGAGCTGCTACTGAGAAGATTGGGGATTGTGGGACTTGGTGGAGGGGAGGTGGTTGAATTGTTTTGGCTGTTTTCCAGTTGAAGTTCTGGAGTTTGATTTAGTCATGGGAATTTGACGAAACACTTTGTGTAAAAAGGAGACTTTAACAAACCTTCTTCAACGCAGTAGAGTTCCTTACAAGTGGCGTAGATGAAAAGGGTCCATCACTGCTGGAAAAAACAGCAGTGGGAAATGAAGAGCAGGGCCAGGTACAATAATGAGAGCAGAAGCTTAGGGAAAGCTGAATTATATACTTCAAAAAATAACTTTAAAATTGCACTCAGTACATTGTGACAGTTCTGTAACAGAGGGCTGTTCTCCATGGCTCCCAAAAGCAGGTCTTGAAAGTACTGAAGTGCAGTGAGCTTAAGCCATAAGAGCGAGGCTGCAGGATGATCAGCTTAGCTGGCTTTAGGGCTGTAGACCCAAGGCTGTAACTGCAGGAGAGGCTACAAAAGAAACTGTAGCACTATTTTTGTTGTTTGTTTTGTTGGTTTTTTTTTTGCTATGTTCCATTTAACAAACTATAGAAGCGTTCAGGTAATTGATGTTGTTCTTTTGTGAACACCTGAAAAATATTTTTGTTTGAAGAGTTGAGATGTACTGGTTAAATCTGGTTCCGATTGTTATAGCCAGTGCTTGGTGTCTGTAACTGCTAAAGCCTAGAAGTGTGGTGGTGTCATCATTCTTCACAGCTCTCCCATTCCATTAATTGTGAATGGCAGCAATCAGTATATTAAATCTGGATCTTATGTAATCCACAGTAGCTGCATAGTAGTTGAGGTATCATCCAGGGTTTCTCCTTGTACAGCCTTTGGAACAGGGTCTGTGTTGCACGCACTTGGGTGTTCTGCAGCGTTTTGTGTTCTGTTCTCCCTCGCAGATCAAGGAGCAGCAAAGCCATCCTTCAGCTTCTTGAGCTCCAGTTCCTCCAGCACAGCTGTACCCACCACTTCAGCCAACAGCAGCAGCGTGTTTGGCAGCGTCACCTCTTCCTCCAACCCTGCACCGGTTCCCACTCCCTTTGTGTTTGGGCAAGCCAGCAACACTGTGAGCAGCACTGCTTTTGGCAATTCTGCAGAATCTACAGCATCTCAGTCATTTGGCTTCTCTCAAGAAAGCAAACCAGCAACCACATCTTCCACCACTGGTGCAGCAGTTGCTCCGTTTGTCTTCGGTTCAGGAGCCAGCAGTAGCAGTGCAGCAAGTTCTGGCTTCACCTTTGGAGCCACGGCCACATCAAGTTCAACAGGTACGTTTAAGCAGGTGCTTTTGTTTTTGCTGTTAGATCACAAAATAGATAAGCTGAGCAGGGAAATAGTGTTTCATGGAGGACGTGTAGGCAAAACGTATGGAAAGAGAGAAAAGCAGTGACTATTTACATTCACCAATATATAAACCATGCTAACGCTTGGGGCTCAGGTTTTCAGGCAGTCTGGGAAATACAGTTTAGGAATCAACTGGCTGTGCTGTTATTTTGTGCAGTGGACAATCCTTTACTGGCTTTCATTTGCATAGGAACTTGTCATTGTGAGAATGAATTTCCCTCTTCTCAGTATCAATCCAGTGCTGAAGGTTAAAAGTCAGTTACAACTTCAGTTTTTTCTCTCCCGTACCTCAAACTCTCAAGCATTGTAAATAACATTAAAATTTGTAATGTCCATCCTTCACAAGTGTATATTACAAACACAGTATTGATACATGCTACTGCTGCTTTGTAAAGAGTGACTTCTGATGAGCATTATAGCCAGTCTTTCATTTTCTTGCTTACCTGAACACAAAAACAAGAATCTGGATTTTTTTTTTCGTGTTCTATATGTATTACGTCACTGAAGTTCAGCATGAATTTAGCAGTATGGCACAAGGCTAATGTTTCCAAATAATCTGTATTTCTGCTAGCCTAGGAATTGTTGGCAATAAAATTGAAGCTGTAAGGAAGCTACAACTATTCTGATCAGTTTCCTCAAACTTGTCATTCATGGAAATTAAATCTGTTATTTTTTGTATATCAGAAACAGAGAGAGAAGAGTCCTAAGTTACAGCAGTAAGCAGATCAGTCTAACCCACTAGCAAGTCAGGACTTCCAGCATCTTTTTGTTAGTAAATGAAGCTATCAAAAATCTTCATAAAAGTATTTAAATACCTTTTAGTCTGTCTTAACTTCTGTTTTCCTTCTTGGAAAAACAGTCAGCCGTTCTGAGTTGTGTTGCAGTGATGGATGTTTTTTTTGTTGCATGACGTCTGCTTAAGTTGCATTTAGATTAATAGTGCTATTTAGAATGTCTCTTTTTGCTCAGCAGAAGTGCGTATGTTTGAAGTCACTGTTCAGTCATGTATTTTCTTCTCATTATTTCTGCTGGCCACGCAGAACCAAAGCAGCTAATTGAATGAGCTTGTTTTCTGTTATACGAAGGGACGGAATTATTCTGGTAGCTGAGTTAGGTCCCTGCAAGCCTGATTTGGTCTCCAGAAATTGATAAACACTTGGATGAGGAAGGGGTGCAGTTGCTTGCAAGAGGAAAGGTTTGCATTCTCCTGATTCTAATAGGTCAGGAGCTGTATTTTGAATGATTAAAATATTAAAAATAAATGAATGAGTATTCTTTACCCGTGATGTAAATAACTCTTAGTAAACACAAATCAGCATGTGCTATTTGTGGGAGTCCGTTTCTAGAACATGAATGGCTCACAGTAATTTGAGTCTAGACAACCAGTGTTTGAGGTGTAAGCGTGCTGTTTTTCATCTTACTTACAAGAAAAGGTATAATTCCTATTATGAAGGAGGTACTGTTTGTTGTTTTACCTACCCGGCTGCAGACATAAAGCTCTGTAACAAACAAAACAACCCAGCACATACTGAAACTTCTCTTCTTCTCCCTGAGGGTCGTCCTCTTCATTTGTCTTTGGGTCCGGCTCGTCAGCGCCTGCTGCTGGCCCGGCATTTGGCGCCGGTCAGCTACCAGCATTTGGCCAGAGCCAGGGCTCCGGCCAGCCAAACGCTCCCAGCTTTGGATCCCTGTCAACAACGCTGTTTTCAGCTGGCCCTCAGCCTGCGCCTCCTGCCTTCGGCTCTGTGACAAGCAGTACTCAGCCCCCTGTGTTTGGACAGCAGTCGAGCCAACAACCAGGTTTTGGCTCCGGCACCTCCAGTGCTGGTGAGTGTTGAGCATCCTCTTCTTTTCTAGTCTCAAAGAGAGCTTGGTTAGTCTGTGGGTTGGTTTCCATCAAGTGCATTTGAAGTTTAGTGAGTGAGATAACTTTTGCACATACTCAACTGTAAGAATTCACCTCTGTAAAAGGAGTGGGCGCAGGGTTAAGTAATGCGCATCTGATTCCTGACTGCCAGAGATGTGCTGTAGGTGCACTAGCTTCACCAATAGGCTGCACAGACCAGAGTGGCAGAAGCACTGCACAGTTGTTTTTTGGTTTGTTACAGAGTAGTTTTTAGGGTTTTTTTGCTAGTTTACTTGGATTGGAGGCTTTCTTGTGTGAGATATATTGCTGGTACTAGACATCTGTGTGAAAGCTTCATTTAAAATTCTTTTTCTGAAATATGCTGGCAAGAATGATCCTTGCAATTTAAGTGTAAGACCTGTTCCACAGTAATAATTATTTTTCAGTTAAACACATTCACAGGTAAAACACTTGTATTTGATAACGTAGCATCAGATACAGAAAAAGGTTAGGCCAGTTAAAAAAGAAAAGCCTCTTCTCAGACGTTTTACAAAATAGTCTCTGTTGAAAGCAGCCTGCATTTGTATTAATCAGTAATTAGTTGGCACACCATATTAGCTGCTCTTTCATTCTTTAATGAATGAAGTAGGAGTTTAAAGAGAAAAATCCCCCTGGTTTGTCTGTTACTTTGATTGTATGAATGGTTAATGTTATTTTTTAGGCTGCAGTTACACAACAAAGTTGGTTTAAATGGTAAACCTAGAGAATTCAGTACTGCAATTTGAGACTTCATTAATATATTTTGGTGCATGCAGGCATAAATTAATGGCAATACAGATAGCAGCAAACAGTTCGTTAGCAGTGTGCCAGCAGTCTTACTTAGAATCCCTTTATGCTTCTCTACTGAAGCAAATGAAGTTTTCTAAGTGTTGTTCCTGTGGTAATTTAGCATTTCTGGTAAAACCTTCCTTTCACTCCAAGCTTTGCCATCTTGAGCAATGTTTGATAGAGGTAGTGGGAGGATGGCGGTGAGGATTTTGCTGGAAAGAATGAAATCAGATTTCAATTTTCTTATTCCCTTCTGCTTCTACCCCATCTTTCTTAGGTCCCGTATTCCAGTTTGGAAGTAGTACTTCTAATTTCAACTTCACAAGTAACCCAGAAGTATTTACTTTTGGTGCAAATCCTCCTGCACCAGCAGCACCGGTACAGCCTTCTGGCTCTTCAGGATTTTCATTCAGCCAGCCTCCGACATTTACAGTGGGGTAAGAGACCGTATCAGAATTTCACTTGAGCTTTTGGTAGTATCGGTGGACTGTGTGCAGCCTCTACTGATGTTAAATTGCGAGGTGCTCAGATGAACCTCGGAATTCCTGTCTAAGCATGGCATCTTTCCTCGCTCTGTTAGCGTGACCGGCTAAGTAAGCCACGCTAGCTTTACAGCAGCCTAGTTCTCAGAAATATCACGCACCCATGTGAAATGTTCTTGAAAAATAAGGTCTGCGTTTAGCCACTATGTGCTGCTTACCTGCTGAATGAGAGATTTAATTGCTTTTGGTTTCTGGAACTCTCTTCCTGTTCGTCATACGCTGTTTGTTGCCAGCTGCTAACTAGTGAGCCAGATGATAAAACAGTTGTTCTGGAATATCTGCTCAGTGCTGCTACTGAATTGTCAGCTATACTGTCCTAAACTCTGCACTACTGATTTCTTTTGATAGGACTAACGGAAAAAATATTTTCTCTGCCTCTGGATCTTCAGTTTCTGGTCGGAAGATAAAGACTGCAGTTAGACGTAGAAAGTAATCGCCTGACTGGTAAAGCAACTTTCAAAGCAGCTGCTGCCCTGCATTGTTCAGTTGTTGGGATCGTACCTCATGCTGGGTTAGCTGAAGTCAGATCTGCCTAAAGGAATATAGAACTCTGCTGCCCTTTCCTTCCCTCCCTCGTTTAGTTTTTTTTGTAACAAGTAGAGTTGGCAACAGGGCCGTTCTCAAGCAAAACTATTTTAGAATCCAGCAAGTTACTTCTTTCACTGACTCGGCATGGTTCGGCTATAGAGATGAGTATAGCCCGCACAGTGAATGGCTTGTACAATACCTCTTCATCTGCACCACTATGTGCGCTCATCTGCGTTTACTGACGCCTCCGAATTGTAATTATACCAGTGAGGGGTTCTGTATAGAGTAGAGAATGTTGGTAACGAATGATTTCTATGCTGAGTTTGTGCCGGTGTATGTGTGAAGTGAGTGAGTTTGGGTGTATCGTGCACTAAAATTTTCTGATAGAGGAAGACTGATTACAGGATGATTCATGCTAAGGACTTGTTAGATCTGTAGTTCTCCATTTAATAATTATATGCTATTTCTATATTTTCATTCTTACAGCCCTTTATCACCTGTCTCGCCTTTGTTATTTTATTATGAAACGTGTAAATACGGTTTTGTTTCTCTATGTACTTTTTTGGCATAACAGATCTGTGAAATTGAAATTTTAATTTTGTGTGTTACGGCCATTTTTGTTTAGTATCGTCTCAGATTTTATTATGTAAATCCCATTATTCAAAGTTGCCTAAATCCATTTAGAAAATCTTTAAAATTGGGAATTCTTAAAGTAAGTTTATTGGCTTTTCTGATCCATTTTTGTTTGGACCAAAAACCAGTATTGTACAAAGTATTAAGTATATATTTTTATATTTACTGAAATGGACTGTGGTGACTTTGGATAATAAGGAAAAGTTTAATATTAAAGCCATGTTTATTACAGTATAATTAACATGTTAAACCATGGGATAAATGCCATCAATAAAAATATGAAATATTGTCTGGCAGTTTTAACTCCAAACGAAGGCCTCGGTGACTGCAGCCGTGCTGCAAGGCAGTGCGCTCACGCCCACTGCTGTCACCTGCTTTCTGCAACCACAGAGGACTTGAGAATTCTTTGAATTAGCGGGGAACTGGAACCTCTCCCTTGTTAGGGTTTTATTGTAGGCTTGCTTGGAGCCCTAAGTCTGACTCAACTCAACTACTGTAGCTACTTGGCTAACTTCTACTGCAGAACTTAACTGGTAGAACCATTCACCACAGCAAAATATACCCAAGTGAAAGTGGATGATGTGTTTTTTTTCCACTTCTGTAGGAGCGAGAAAAGTTTCTCAGAGAGCAGACAGTCTAGTCAAGGGAGGAAGAAGGCTCTTGATTCTTCAGGGACTACAGCTGAGCTTTTGGTAAGCCACAGCATTTAGTTTAGGGTTGAGATCCAATCATTCACTGCAGCAAATACTGAAAGCACCGCTTCCCTCTCATATTGCTAAGGGAGAAAAGCTTGCATGGCCCACCTAGCTTACAGTTGATATAAATAATTTCAGACACGTTAGTGGTTACTTGGCAGCACTTTTGCCATTCAGTGCTGCTTTGCATTTCTACAGCCATACATGCTCATGTTTTGAAACTTTTCCAACTGTGAGCTACACTTCACAGGAGGACAAAAGCCAGCTTTCACTGTTGTCAGTCTTACAGCATGCGTAGAATTATCAGTATTTCTGTATACAGAAAAAGCGTTTAGCAACTGGACTTGAAAAGCACGGAGCTAAGCTGTTATTCAGGTGCTCACATCTTACTGCTGTAGACAGATTATGTGCAGTTAGATATTTCCAGGCGTCTAAATCAGAGAAATGCCACTCAGTTTTCCTCAGCCCTTTTACCTGCTAAGTACTGAACCTACAAATAGAAAAAATAAACAGGCACTTGTCTAGGCAACTGGATATTTATTCTTCCCTGGCCATTTTGGCTTTTCTGAGTTGTAATTTTTTCTTTGCCTGCTCTGGCCAGGGTAGTATTTTTCTCCAGGCTAAGAAAAATCTGAAGCATTAACATTGAAATTTTATCCAGCTCTGGTTCTACCTGCCTCCATCCTGAATCCCAGTTTCTAGATCACCACAACAGGAACTAGACCAAAAGTTCCATCTGTATTTATAGTGAAAATATAAATAGGTAACACCCAACCCAGACTGGCTTTTCTCAGTTTTAACAACTTCAGCTTCTGTCAGGTTGGACAGCCCCTCCTAAACTTCTATCGCTCAAATCAGCAGTGCTGTTCTTTGTATTTTGGTACAGATACGTTTTCTGATGATGCATTTGGAAGCGGGGTTTCTAGGTAAGACAACTGCTTGCTTATAGCAAAGAATCTGAAAGTCATTATCCAAAAAGGTAGTGACTTCATTCTGGAAAGTTCAGTGAGGAGAAAATGCCATTCTCAGCAGATGGCAAATAAAGATCAGGAAGTATATGCAAAAAGTTCTCTTCATAAACAAAACAGCAGCCCTTGTCAAATTAAACTAATGCAGAATATTAACGTTACTGCTTTTAAGCTGTTTCACCTGAAGAGAGAAGAAGAGCTCGTACAACTACTTCTATTGCCTACCTCCGGAAGGGAAGAAAGGGTAAGAATTTCAGCAGCAGAGCAGCAGAAGTGCTTCAGAGAAGAAGAGAGAAAAACTGCTCTGGGAGAATTCTAAACTCTTCAAATTTTAATAAAACGTCAACATTGTTGTAGATAGCCCTTTCCAAGATACTAATGCCATAAGAACAAAAATCAAAGCTATGTGTAATCATGCAAAATATGAGGCTTTTTTATTCAGTATTTAAGTTATTCTGAATATACCAACAGTTAGCCAGAAAATAAAGTGAAAACAAGTAGTATTTGTACTTCTGTACACTTACACCCATAATACGTGTTTCAATTAATAGTTTCTGCATGCTCCCGGAAACTCAGTCAGCTGTTTTGCTTGATATTATATGCAAGAAATAGACAAGTGCTTTCACTCCAGAGAGAAGCAAATGATGTGTGCTGTTCACAGCTCCAAAATTATACACATGGCAATTCACTAACACTGCAGTGTAAAATGCCCTTTCCAGAGAAAAAGCAGCTACCATTTCACCTCATTATTAGCTTTGACACATTAAATAAATGACAATACTTAAGATAATCATGCAAAAAAACTTGTCACATCAATATTCAGATAAAATACTTTAAAGAGGTGAGGGAAGATGATCTGTGAAGCAGTGATAAAGGCAGCGATAAACACTGTTTTCTTTCTACACACCTGTCACTGTAAGTCAGTGAACGCGCCTTTCTCTCCAACACTGCAGTTCCCTTCCCCTCACAGAGCCTGCAACAACACAACTCAGGCAGCTGCTTGGAAAATAACATTTTCTAGTTAGTTACCTCCAATACCCAAAACCACAGGGAAAAACATTTCTTTGGAGGTGGAGTATTTCTCAATATCTGCTTTCCCCCCAGGATGACAGAACAGCACCGTTCTGCAGTTATTAACAGCCACTTATTTTCAAGCTACGGTTAATACACAGCATTTCTCTCAAAGTTCTTTGGCATTGGTGAGAACTCCAATACTTTGAAGGTAGCTGCCGGCACCGCTCTGGAGCAACCCATTTCCTTTAGCTTCAGAATCATTCTGCTTTAATTTGGGCTTAAGATTCGGACGGTCATCTCAATGTCAGTTTTGGGGTAGGTCTTTGTTCATTTGGGAACGGTATTCAAAAAACAGTCTGGGAGTCTGTCATCTTTTGATATCATCTGATTCCATTTCTTCTTACCACAATAGTTCCTGCTACAATATCGTAGGCTGTTCTGTTGTGCTGAAAAAACAGCAGCGTAATGAATGCAGGAAAAAATGAAGCAATAGAAAAATTCTTGATCAAAGCTCTTATTGTAGACCTGAAAAGAAAATAAAAGTATTCAGTGCCTTATTGTCACTCTTCCGCTTTCCCCAAACCCACAACCTTCAGAATTTAGAGATTATTTTACCACCTGAACTAGAAAATATTCACAACTGAATAACTGTTATATTGAAAGAATCTGAGAATGGTTCTTGGCAATTCAATTCCGGCAAAGGCCAACGATAAAGAAATGGCGCATTTCCTTCCAAACTGCACACTCTCCACACCATTAATATGAAAGCACTTACGTTGTCATACTGACATTAGAAGATGGAATGACCAACACACGACTGGGTGCGATGAGTACAGACGTATCGCATGTCACAACTCGCAGTCCGAGCAAGAACTTCCCTGGGGTTGCTCCGCCTGCTCCCCAAATACAGATGATCTGCAAAAGAAGAGTTATTTCAATTCCACACAGCGCGCTGTAGTTTGCTGGTACGGCAAACTTAGCTTTCAGCTGAAAGTCACGTAGCTTCACAGAACTCAAAGTAAAGAGGATTTACTTCACTGGCCACTGATGATACGTTTGTTTTGTTTGTTTATTCGAGAACTGCCAAGTATGAATTACAGAAGTTCAAATGTAGGAGTAGTTACCTCGTAGAAGCAGACTAATAGTCTGTAGATGAGAGCTACTACCATCATTTTCTGCAAATCTTCCATGGATGTATCTTCATCTATTTCTTCTATTATGTAATGCATGGCAAATTTAGAGATGTCTCTGTTGAAAATAAGATAACTTTAAAAAAACAACAATAACAAAACACTACACAAAAGCCAGAACTCATTTGTCCCTTCTAATATTAGAATTCACTTCTTCAGTTCCGTTGTTAAAAAAGAATAACAGCTCTTCAGCTTCTGTGATATTAAGCCATCCATTAAAATTCCTAACACTGGTAGGTTTCCTTCTGGGTTGCTGTTTGCTTTTTCATTATGAAAAAATTCATTGTTACCACGTTTGCAACACGATGGCTTATGTAGTGAGCTGCAGAATTGTTAGGAAAACTCTCATTCTTGAGAGATACACCAGGGATTCCACAGTCATCTAACTTAATGCACGGATACAACTATCTTCACTACAGGGTGAGGAGGGAGATGGGAACCCAAAGCGCTGTTCTCTTGTAACTGTAAGGCAGAATGTGCAAGTCACTAGGCAAGCAAAGGACACTTCTCCCCCTTGGCACGACCAGGGTTTGTCTTCTCAGCAGTTTCAAAATGCTTTCACCGAGCAGTTGAAACTTGGAGCCGTTTCCCTTAACGAAGCTATGCAAAGCAGCAGTCTGGAATCAGCTGTGTATTTTCACAAGTCAAACCACAGATATGACATCTGATATGTAGAACAGGCACACTTGCAATGTGTATTTAGGAGGTGACTTTTCAGTGACCCACCTAAATTATAATTTCTATTTAAATAGAGAGGCGTGGTCCCACTTCAAAACAACCCGTATGTTGTTGATCTCCTCTTTACTGAGGATCAAAAAAGATAAGGGACTGAGAAAATGACAGTATGGCACAATCTGCTTTTCCCTTCAGTACAACGTTGGCCCAAAGTCTTTGTCTTCAGTGAGGATGTGCTTTTTCATGACAGCTCAGCCTGGCCTCCAGCACACAGCTCACCAGGAAAAAAATATATATATATATATATTTTTCTGAAGCTGCTTGTAAGCAACTTTGTGACTCTTGCAAGAGCAGTAATATTCAATATGCTGTACGTTAATTCAAAAAGAAAAAGATTCTCTTTCAATCACCATTTTTGCAGAAGCAATACACACATAGCTGTTCTCCAGCTTGCCTGTACCTTCTGTATCATTTTTGGCCTACAAAACCAAGCTGCCAGGTTAGAGTTGGAGGCTTTGGCAACTGAACAGAACTGAGAGGTTGGCATTTCATTTGCCTGGTTATTTGAACAACGAACACTGATAATTTACACTGACATTTACTGTTTTGAATTTAAGTCTCCTCCACACACCTTTCAAGCAGCAGTTCAACCTGTCCAAAAGATGTTATCTCTGTAGCATCAGTTTACATCCATCAACATTTGGAAGGCTGTTTTAGCAGAAACCTTCAATTCTGAAATGTAGGTGTACGCACCATACTAAGCCTCCATCTCCTCATAAGACTGAAATATCTGAATATATCGAAGTGGAGGAACTGAATCAGCTATAGAATAAGAACCACTGCAGAAGGAGCAAGCCTTTGAGGTAATTAATCACTAAAAAAACCCAAATACATCAAGTATAAAAATGTGAAGACTCTCATTCTGGTGCACAGTTGAATATGATGCTTATTCCATTTTCCCCTCCAGTTTATGCACAGTAAAGCCTGCAGCATGGCAACGTTCCTAGCAACCTTCCTGTTGATACATATTTGACATGATCTGAAATAAAAACCTTTTTAAGAGCATTTAAAAAAATTCTTGCTAATTCCCTCAAAAACATACACTGCAGGTCAGCCTAATTAATCCTTAGTAACGAGTCTGTGAGCCTACAAAACTACTCCAAAATTCTTCCCCCTGCCATCAGGGAGGAAGGACTCCAGATCAGGAAAGATTTAGAAGGAGGTTATCCTACAGTGGGGCTGTTTCCTCTACCTGTGCCAGTTAAGAAAGAGACATCAAATGCATAACCACAGCACACATACATCACGACACCTCAAAGAGCACAAAGACCTTAAAGCCGCATACAATAAACCTTCATGTTGTTCTACTTACTTTATCCCACTCAGGTGCATAATACTTAAAACTATGGTTGCCTTTATAAAGAACAGAATGAAGAAATCCACCATCTCTGCTATGAACCTGTGTGCCAGCGAAGGGATAATGAACTCCCGACCTGCAACAGAAACAGTTAGGATTACCCAGCTTGTACTGCACTAAAAAGTTCAATTCTCTCAAGGATACTTCACATATGCCTTTCTCAAGAACACAACCAAGAGCTTTATCTCAGCTCACACCAAGAATTCTTCTAAAGAAATCCATCAATTAAAAGAACACATCTGAATTACTTCAGTTATATGAGCCTTCGGGTCAGACCCAGAAACAGGAGCAGATGAAAGCATTAATCACGTCTGTCAGAAAGGTTCCTGTGCTGTTTATTATAATACAACACAGCACACTGTTCTACAAGCCAGAAAACGTCACCCATTTCCCCAGTGTCATTGGCCAAGGGCAGATGGGGGCAGAATAAACAGCATTTCTGCAAATGCCTGTCCCACACACAGGAAAAGGAACAAAGGGGGGGGGAGGGGAAAAAGGAAATTCTCACCCCAATCTCAAAAGAACATCATGAAAAACATCACCGCTCTACGGTAAATTTCACCCAGAATAGTTCAGCTTTCAAAAGTGCTACTGCCAGTCCCGGCCTCACAAGCAGTGCGTGTGAAGCTGCCAGCCCAGGGCACTTCTGTGCTTTTAAATGCAGTAAGTACAATAAAGCAGTGATTACACAAGAGCAAGTTCTTACTTAACGCAACTCAGCTTGTATCTTCCCTTCAGAGCTGTTTACACTGGTAACTCCACATTGATACTATCTGTCAAGCAGCGTGACTTACATAAGGAATACTAAAATAGATCCAGTTTGCACTGCCGAAGCACATCCAAGTTGTCAAATAACTTCTAACGGAGGATTCTGTACCTCAGCCTCCCCTGGGCCAGCTCAAGCCTGTAGCAGCAGAAAGCACAGCGCAAACGCACTCCTCAAATGCAGCACGGTGGCTGACGGTAGCAGCAGCGCCGTTTGGACACGCAGACACAGCGACCGAGTAAGGCAGAAGCGTTTGTGGCTGTGGAAGTATTCAAGTTACATTAAATTCTGCTAAGACTTCAGCGTATTTCCACCGCAACGATTTAAGGAGATGCTTTTTACATCAGAAGTTAACACGTGCGGTAGGGACGGCAGAAAGCAACACGCGGCTCAAAGCCCAGGCCCTTACATGAAGGAGGGTTGGCACTAATCGGGCAGTGACACAGGGCAACTGAAGCCTGAGCATGCTTTGTTCTGTGCTCAGTGTAAGAGTGGTAACCTGCTACAATAAGGCAGGGAGGGGCAAGGGCACAAAGCATCTTCAACCACAATTAGCATCCAACAAAAGCTTGCTGCTGCCCAGCGTGCAACTAACATACAATAACGTGTTCTGACACTCGGCTGCAGGCAGACTGAGCAGGGAGAGGCGGTCACCTGCTCTGCTTTTTGGCACTCCAGCTGGAAACGTGCAAAGTTCAGCTGAAATAAGCGACAGCTTATGTTACATAAGCACGCAGGGCTGTAAACTACAGCAGCACCAGGATGGAAACACGTGCTCTCCCGCCAAGCTTGCTCCAAGGACAATAATCTGCAGCAGAAAAGGAGATGTAATCACTTGAGCTGTTCCAGATGCATCCCCTCGCAAGATGGAGCACAACTGACTGCATCAGAGCACTGGGGCACGCAGAGAATTCCCTTAGGAAGGCCGGGTGTCACGACAGTAACGAGCATTCAGAATGACCACGATCACCAGCAGGAAGAGCTGTCTGTGCCCCGGTTGCCTTGGGCATACTGAATTTGTTCCTCAAGAGCAACATAAAAACCCAGGAAACATTTCCATCCACCTCTGTATCCTCTTAGGGACAGGCAGCTTCTGTTCAAAAGCAATCTATAACCCCCAATTAAAGAGAGCGCTACTTTGCGCCACAACCTTGTTCAAACAAACCACCAAAAGCACGTTTAGAAGTCAGAATCCCTTTCCTTGGAAAACAACAACAACAACAACGAGAAAAAGGAAGGAAGGAACCACAAATGCTCTCCAGGGAGCGAGCTCACACCAGCGGCACAGCTCTGCCGCCGCACTTCGCCCTGCGGAGGGCCAGGACACCTGGCTTTTCTCCAGGGGCCTCGGCAGCACAGCCGGATGGACGGCCGTCCACCAGCGCTCACAGCACCGCTCGGCAGCCCCGGAACGAAGGAGGCAGCCATTCCCCCAGGCAGCGGGGAAGCACCTGCGCGCAGCCCGCATTCTCTCGCACGCCATCAGCTTGCTCTGCTCTCAAGCGAACACAAACAGAAGCACCGCTGCACATCCGAAACAAGCTCCAGGCCCTGCTGCCGCGGCTCCGCTTCTTCCCTTCGGCTTCGCTGGGCGACGTCGCCGTGGCACAGAATCACAGAATTGTAGGGGTTGGAAGGGACCTC
>JAOWBP010002052.1:7880051-7890058 GCA_028571105.1 Tragopan temminckii | reverse complement strand
AGCGCCTCAGCAGCGCTCCTTTCCCGCCCCCCTGTGACGCAGTGAAGGCTTTATTTCGAAACCCGAAAGAAAACGGGCACTGGGAAACAAGGATCTAATCTGTTAGAACGCTGGGAGGATTTGTGGATTTCAAATGCAGGCTTGAAGTTGCTCAGCCTTTTCTCTTCTGAAGCTCTGTTGAGCATCAGCGCCACGATCAGTTTTTTTATGGCGTGGAAATGGCGTTAATTGTGGAAGTAGCGGTGTTCAAATGACAGCCTTAAATTATTCCAACACGTAGATGTTTCTCCTTCTTCCGCGCTCAGTCCCCTCAGACCTTTTACCAAGATGATCTTTCAGCGTCTTAACGGCGACGCTTAGAGAGCAGTTTCTCAGCCCCTTGATAGACAGCACGCACAGCCTTTGCAAACACGAGGCCAGCCTTAACAGAACAGCTCGCCACTGCCCGCGCCTCAGCTGCTCTCTGCCATCTGGCGGATACGCGGAGTCACTGCTTCGATGCTTCCAATTTCCACGACGGAAGCGAGGTTCTGAATAACTAAGCCGATATCGCAAAACCGGAGGATGGCTGAGGCTGGCAGGGCTCTCTCTGCCCACCTGGCCCCAGCCCTGCCCGAGCAGCGTGCTCAGAGCCATGACCAGGCTGGAGATTCTGGAGATCTCCAAGGAGGAGACCCCGCAGCCTCTGAGCTGCCTGTGCCTGCGCTCCATCACCTGCACAGCACAGAAGCGATGTCTGGTGGTCAGATAGAACCTCCTGTGTGCCAGTTTGTGCCCAGTGGCCCTTGTTCTGCTGCTTTCTACCTGAGAGGCCCCAGCGTGTCCTGGGTTTGGCCCTTCTCCTTGTTGTCCTTCATGTGGTCCTTTTACAGAGATGCTATTGAAGAAAGCATAAGATCTCACAAGAAAAACACTGTTTACATTTGAAAACTTACATCAGAATCTCTCATGTATCTCACCAGCTGATTTGCAGCCTAGTGAACATTTGATCCACACGGGTTTATAAAAATGAACAGGCCAGTTACACCACACGCATTCATTCCATAACAACATACACAGTACAGTTCTCTGTTTAGATTCAGAACAGAAGCACAATTTTAAAGCAGTGCAGACTGTATGGGAACTGGTGAATCATAGCCTGAACCTGTGATTGATCACCTGAGGCAAGCAATGAATGAGCCCTGGGAGCACAGGTGAAGGCAATTCACCTGTGCTGCCGGAAGGGGTGGAGCTTGGCTCCACCTCTCCTAGACCCCATTTAAGAGCTGACTACCACTGGGGAAGGCTCTCTTTCTGGAGGACCCTTCTTTTGGAGTTTTCTAGCAAGTCCCAGACAAGGGTAAGCCTGCTATCTATTCTTTTTTGTTGTAATAACCTGCTTAGCCAAACTCTCTTGTATATTTCTTAATTGTAGCATCTGTATATTCATTGATTATATAGCAGACCAGTCTGAAATACTTGGTATATCTCCTGTGGTAGTGTGTAGTAAAAAGAAGGGATTGATAGAACATCAGGGCTGCTCAGCGTTTAGTGTTTCATTCCTTGCTGGAGTCAGTCTGTAAATGCAGGTCAGGTTTGCTGGTGAGGCTGTGGACACAGCTGACCACAGCTGGAATCTCTCATCAAATCATCATTCTGCAGCTTGGTGACTATTTCTAACTTAAGGTGTGTGTAATGATTCTTTCAAAAAAGAGTCTTTTACATTTAATTGCACATAAAGTTGTATAGGGTAGAATCAGAACCTTGGATTTATCTTGTTTATTTTGCATTCTTGAAGATAGGTTGCAGAGAGCAGCCCTAACTACTGGAGACATACAGCAAATGCTTTTCCCAAGGATTAGAGCTGACAAGACACAATTATGGCTTTGTGCCACATGGCTGACTTTGTATACTTAATAAAAGATGTCTGCATATTTAACAAGTCTCTCTCCCGTTCTACTTTTCTGGTGTCTAATGCTGCATGGACTTTGTTGGCCTTTTCTCCAGTTACTAGCATTACCTTGTGTCTCTTAATGTAAGGCCTCCTTCCTTATCTTCTCAACCTCTGCTCTCTGACAAAGTTCTCAGGTGTGGTCAGACCTTCAAGCATGCAGTGTGATTGCACAGGACTCCTTCCTGTTAAGAAACTCATCAGTGATTGTGCTTGGGTCTTGCAGGAGTGTGAGTGTAGAGAGAAGGCTTAGCCATAAGGGAGTTTGCTCTGAAATAAGATTGATACAAGTAAACCAGCCTTGAGGAGAGAGCTGAACCCTTTGGAAGAACTAAAGGAATTAGTCCCTGTAGCGAGTCAGAGCTGCTTCACTGTTTTCTGTTCACCAGGAAGTGTTTTAGACTTGTTTTGTGCCATACCTCCAAGGGAGCACGTGGCTTCCTGTCTTCATCCCTGTTTGATGCTGGATAAAAAGATGGCTCAGTCTTTCAGATCAGAGTGCTCCAGAATGAGATCATTTTACAGAACAAATCATGATTATGATTTGAAGATGAAACAATCCTCCCACAATCCTTTTATCACAAGTATGTGATGCTATTTTTCAGATGTGCTGCATTTCTAAATGAAATATGGGATGGACTGCTCCTGGAGCTTGTTAACGTGGGAAGGACTCATCCAAAGACATGTATAGGAACAATGGGAAAACCTGAAAATAGGTAGACCTTATAAACTTGTATGGGTCGTGACATCTCTGTCAACAAAATCTCTGGAAGATACAGGTGTACCTAGAAGTGAGAACCACGAACAGCTGGGTTCCAGTGCTGTCACAGAAGTTATATGCACAAAACTTCACCTGCTTACGTGCAGCACAACCACTGCTTGCTGTCAGGTGGGTGATGGCTGCTGATGTGGTGATGTTTCATTAGACGGGAGGAGCAGCTACTTCTCAGTTAAGCTAATGAAATGGCATTTAAGATGGGGAGGGTGTATGGGACAAGCAGCACAGCACAGTAAGCTCTGAGCAACTTTATATTTAAACAAGTACGTTTTCCTTTTTTATTTCATAAGAAGTTTACTGTTGAAAAATGGTATATACTAAGGCAAACACATACATGTAGATTAAAGATCAGATAGCAAAACTTTGCGGAATGAGCACTACTGTTGTGTTACGTAGGGTCTACAATCAAAGACAGTTAAAAACCCTCAAGGATTAATGTACTTTCAAGGTAAATTAGGCACAAAATTTAGCTTGTAACTAGCTCTGCAAGCATCTCACTTAGATTTCACTATTATGAAGTATTACAAGTGATCAAAAACATGCTGGCTGCAAAATTTTAAAATTTTATTGTACTATGTGCTGAAATAGTACAAATGTATACAAGACTCCACCTTTGTTTAAAAAAGCATGTACAGTAGGGACTATAGAAAGTAGAACTGAAGGGCCAAGTGGGCTTTATTTGGGCTCAACTGATAGGTCATAAATCTATGGCTTTGCTTCGTGGATGTATTTGAAATTGAGTAAGTGTTAGAAATGCAGGGAAGAAATGGAAAGGTTTAATTAACAGAAGCTATGACAGCTATGATAGATTTTAAAGGAACTTTAACAAGCAAACTAAGTGAATCTGACATGTGCCTCTTGCCCTGGGAAAACCACCTGCCGGGTCATGGTATCTCCCCTGTCAGCTTGCTGAGTAGCAGAGGTGCAGTTTGCAGGATACAATGTGAAATTTTAAAGCATGAGGGATTGTCTTAAAAACAACAAAAGATACCTGTGGAGCAAAAACTTTCAGGTGATTTGCTGCAAGCTGTTAGCTCACATGAGGCTTTGGTTTCAAAAAATGTCCTGATTTGCAAGAAATGAGAGGGCTGCTGCAGGTCTGTGTGGAATAAAATCTTGTATTGCTGTTAACACAGGGATCTTCTAAATATGCATATTAGAAAAGTGTTAGATTAAAATATGTTATTTCATCTTCCATTAGGAAAATGTATTGCTGAAAGTTATCCTTTTTGCTTGCTTAAAAGCAAAGATTGCCACAGAACTACAAGGAACTGTCAGGTACTTCTCTCCAGGGGTGTGTTTGTACTGCATTGTACAGGAGTAGCTTAAGAGGTGAAAACAAATATCTTAGAGTCTTAATGCTGTTTTTGATTAGCAGAAACATAAAAAGGAATGCCCGGAAGCAATGTGATAACCAAGTGTATCATGCAGTATTTTGGCTTAACGAATAAAGTGTTTCAAACCAATGACGTGGCTAGAAGGCGGGGGTTTCAAGCCATTACATTCACATGACATCACTGAGAAGTAAAACAGTAAGTGAAGGCAAACTGTGGAAACTTGAGAAATGCTGAGGTGCCTAACAAAAGCGTGCCAGACGAGTTATTGTTTCTAGCATGCACAGCTAATGCTTGAAGGCCTATGAGAGCAGTAGGAGCTACTGCCATTTCTAGTTCTTTACGCTGCTGCGTTGTTTCTGCTGGCTATGGTCTGATCGCGGTCAGTGAGCGCTGGCTGCTGTTAGGAGGTTAACCCACGATCTCTGCAGGTTCAGTGACCAACTTAGATCCATCCCATGCTGTCTTGAACTGTTCAGGAACCGGAAATTCTTTCTGGTAAGAAACAAAAGCAACAATGATGATTAGATAAACAGTGGATACCTCATGAAAACTGGTGGAATAACATTAGTGCTACATGACTGGGAAAGCATTGAGAGCTCAGACAAGCCAGGATTATAGAGAGGCCTTCCTCATTACCCTAGGAAGCTATTTTCAATGCCACACAGGAAAAAGCCTTACTGCTACCTAGTTTCAAATAGCCTTGCTGTGGTACTCCTGTGTAATAATCCTCACACCATTATTTGGGACAGCTAAGTAAATAAATCACACAGCAGAAATGACTTTAGGCTCCATCAGTGACCGGCCTGGAAGACAGTAGAAGGGATTTGATGTGGAGATTTAGTGAGGAGACTAATTTTAAGGAGGAAAGCAAATGGTATAACACAGAGTAAAATCTAAAATACCAAGCTATCATTTTACATGTGATATACTTCAAGAGACATAGCATTCTTTGTGGGACAGACAAAACAAAGTAGAACACTGGAGGAAGTTTCCTTCCATTCCGTGTATTCAATGAAAGCATGAGAGGTGTTGGGTCCTCCTCGGTTCCCGGAGAACAAAAGTGTGGAGGAAAGGATTTTTTTCTTTCAGATCTCACAGCGTTTTGATAGCCAGTGACTTCACACAATAGTGGCAATTTGAGGAGAGAGACTCATCAAAGAGATCTCTTTTATTTTTTTTTTTTCAGAAGCAGGTAGATATGCACTTGCTGAAAATCATTCTCTTTTTATTTGCCTGAAGATGAGCATCCAGTAATCACTTTGGGAAAAGTAGAGCATGCAAATTCTCTTGTCGCATCTTTTCTTTTGTAAAGCCTAAACCCTTCTGCCATACCATATTCCAGAGTGGAAGATTTATGGCAAATTCAAGTTCTATCTTGAGTCATTCAGTGCAGCTTCAAAACTACTCTGAATAAGTATGCTTTACCTGCATGTTGCCTTGCTACAGCGTGACACAGCAGTGGATAGCTTTACTAGAAATGATGGAGAGCCAAGTATTAAGGTCTTACTAGGACAAAAAAAGGAGCCTTTGAGTTAGAAAAGGCACACCTCATGTTTAAGTGATGTTTAAGAACCATATTTTGAAAAATACTAGAAAGAATTCTACAGGTACTACCCATGTATCAACAGCCTTAGAAAAAGTAACAAGTAAATAATACTTTATCATTTCACTTGGAGCTGAAAGATTTCTATCAACTTTAGTGTCATCCTCTTCAGGCAGAGCGCTCTCAAATAATGTGCAAAGTGAGTCCCACTGGGAGATTATGTTTAGAAACCGACTTCAAGAAAATTAAGTGGATGGGAGGTGAAGCCATCATCTGTAAAAATGGGGACAAATAATGTCTAATCTTTGTAATTTGTGCCCCTGCCAAAGAAGTCATTCTTTCTGCACTGATAGCTGAGAAAACAGAACACAGAAATTCAATTGTTTTGGATCATTTCTTGATTGTGTTCATATGTGTGGTGTGTTAGCTATTTCTTTCCTAGCAGTTTTATCTACCGAGGCTAGACAGGTAGAGGGACAGAATCTCTAAAAACAATCCCACTCACATAATCACCATCTTGGGGGATGAGGATGTTCATCTCAGAAGACTTGGCGCTCACGATCTCACAATCTAATGATTCCTCACTGAGGTAGATGTGACAGCCTTCTGTTTTGTTAATGGAAATGGTTGGCACTTTCCCCATCACCTGAAAAATGAGATGTACTCATTATCGAATCTTAAAAAGCAAACAAAGACGCTGTTAATATAATTTTTATTGCCTGCCAGGTCAAATTTTGCCCATCAACATCTGATCTGTATGTTGTCTGCCTGCATGATGCTTGTATTTGAGATAACAGCTATTTATTTGCTAAGCACTGGAAGTTCTTGGTGGTGATAACTATGTTCTCTATGCAACTGCAAGCTTATAATACACAGCAAACTTTTAATGTATGATTTGATGCAAGTTTTTTCTCCATTCTCTCTACTTCCAGTGATGTTTTTGTGTTGATGCTCAGGCAGTGCTCAGCTTGTTCATCACCAGGATGGCAAGAAATCAAACACATGAACTCCAACCCATTCTGGGCAAATGAAGGATCTCAGCATCCAAAAGAAGTGTTTTGTGATGCAATCCAAAGACTTAAAAACTCTTCCCAGATTTATAGCACACAACAGGAGAGGGTTTTATCCCCTTCAGGCAAGATAGAGCCCTAAAGAAGCATGAAGATCAATTTAATTACATCTTCAAAGGTATTTCTTACATCACATTAAAAGCAAGCACAAGATTTACTTGAGGGGAGAAAAGGAAGTAAATCTTATGTTGACTGTCCTACAAATTAAAAGGTCTCTACCTGGCTAACTGGCTGACTCACAGCTGTCAGTAAAAATTCCTCCCCCTCCTGCCTGCTGGCTGAAAGCAGCAGTACGCTCTGGTCAGTATACTGAAAGGGCAAAGGTTACTTTGAGCTACGAAACAATAACAGCATGTGACAGATATCTACTCGCTAATAAAAAAAAGTAGTGTCTCCCATCATTTGAGTTTAGAATGTAATTTCAGCTTCAGTTCCTTAAATGTGACAGCAAACAAAGAGCAAGTGGTCTGTCTATTGCACTCTGCCCTCCTCCTGAAGTCTGATCTATGTGGATCAGTGCTTCCTAGCCTGATCTTTCCTCTCTTTTGCAGGATCTCATGCAATAAAGGGCAAAAGGAGGCTGTGTTTAATGTTATACATTTTGCAAACATCAGGGAAAAATAAAATGCCACTGGGAGAAAGAAGAGCCAAGAAGTAAGGCACTGAAGTAAATACAGAAGAATTGTAGGGTAATTCGTTGCATTAATATGTGATATATTTGCAATTTATGAGCTCAGATCTTCAAAATACTGAGAAAATGGAGGTTCTGAGCACTTAGCATGCTCAAACCCTGCAGAATCAGGCAGCTTATAGCCAGAATCTTAAGTGTAACTCCACTCTGTTCTATGCCTTATGCAATATTCATAGAACCTGCTTAATCAAAAGAATTTTTGTCCTTAGAAAAGATATTTCCCCTTTGCATGAATATTAACAGTGTCCGGTTTTGCTGTTCCTTTCATAGGAGTTTTTTGTCTTTCATGAGAAGTTCTAGCAGTAATGATAAAAATAATCTATTTATTTAGAAAAAAAAAAAAACCACAAACCAGCCAAATGCCTGGGATGTGTAAATGCCTGTGCCATAAGACGTGTAGTGATCATGACTAAACCTGCTTGTTACAGCTCAGAAGGTGATGTGCAGCTGATAGCAATGTCAGTCACTTGCAAGAGGTGCAAAATAGCAAAAAAAAATCCTGCTGTTTTTTAGTGTGGTATCTGTGAGCAGTATTTCTGAAGAATGGAACAGGCCTGCTTACGTTTACTGCAGGCACAGCCTTTTAAGCAAAAGACCTCACCTTTTGTGAAGAAGACAGGCGGTTTAATATAATTTAATTCGCATTTAATTATTTTTCTCTTAGAAGAAAACATCCCAGAGGCCTTTCTTAAGACACGATCATCTGTGTTGGTCACAGCCCAGTATTAGAGCTTGTACAGTTAGACCTCTTTGGAACAGAACGAGTGAAGTGCTGTAAGTGCCAGGCAGACTGTCTGTATTTTGAATAGCGCAGTGTCCAGTAGAGGGAGGGCAAGATCTGGATTTAAAAAGTGTATATTTTCATTTCAAAAGAACCACAAAAGAAGGTGATCTCTGCTGAAGTTTTACTCACTGGTTGTCTAGGACAAAACCAGTAGAGACTCACAGCCCATATCTGGGCAAGTTGTCTGCATTATCTTTTCATGTAATGAGTCAAGTTGCTGGCAGGGAGATCTTCAAAATCCGAGAGCCTGCTTTCACTTTGTCATTTAGTTGTCCTTTGACAGTCTACTTGAATGTTTTCATTGAGAGGAGGAAAAAAAAAAAAAAAAAGAAAAAAAGAAATAACCAACTTCTGAGCTCAGAAACCAATTAGCTAACTGCCAGAATTTGAAGCACTGCTAAACTTTCAATTTCAGGAGCTGTTTACCATGAAAACAACAGAATTAAGGTCAGAAGTAATAATATTTCAACCCTGCCCAGGGCAGGGGGATTGGAACTGGATGACCTTGAAGGTCCCTTCCAACCCAAGCTATTTTATGATTCCGTGATTTCATTGAATAGATCTCTCCGTTTCACTGGAACCAGGTGTTGGACTAAATGAAGTTTATGCAGTAACTATCAGTAGTTTTCATAGGCACTTTCTAAATACATCAGCAGAATTCACTGTCTATTAAGATAGGTTTGGCTGCACCAGTCTCTTATTCTTCGTGTGCACATGTGAGTTTTCAATAATCTCTTGCAGCTACATGTTGGGCTTGTTCTTTCTGCCTGTTCTCTTTCTCTCTTTGTTTTTCAAACAGATGTTTACCTGAATCTGAATATCCCTGGAGTTGATCACTTCCACGATTCCAACAACGTTGTCAAACACAAGGCCAAACTTTTTACAGTTATCTAAAATAAAAATAATCGTAAATAAGAAAAGCAAGATAAACATAAATATATGCACACTGGCTGCGTTAAATACAGAAGTTTCCAGTCTCATACTGCATAGCTGATCACTGGTGATCAGCCTATCACAATGAATGAAATGATTCAGATGCATTATTAATTGCGTAAGTCAGTTTTTTCAAGATTGGCATTTAAAGTCCAGCGGAGCTATTCACTCACCAATAGTAATCGAATTGATCTTTCCTTTTATCTGAAGTGTAGACTTGTTGCACTTGAAGATGTAGGCTACTTGCTTGAGTTCGGTGTTGGTAATGACCAGGTCATTCTTATCCTCTTGATATTCCTATTTCAGAAGAAAGTTTATTTATTTGGTTATCTTTAAGTAGCTAACAGTCAGAGCTTAGTACAACACATCATCAAGTCACTGCATCACTGCAACAGAGCAATATCCTTCTGGTGGCTTAAAAATCCAGTGTGATTGGTGGCTGGATATTTCACCTACCTCAGCCTTCGGTGATGCATGTGTACATTCTAGAGCTGCAGAACTGAAGAACTTGGCATAGACACACTGACTTGGTAGCAAAGACATTATGCTCTCAGCAGTGTAAGAATGCCCTCACAGAACTCTTGTTTGGCTCTCATTCAACTTAGAACCAGCATGCTGAAGGCCAAACCAAGTTTTCAGTCCCAGCTATGCTATCTAGGGCTGTATATAGTATATTGTGAGCTGGTGCAGGCAGTACCTTAAACAATAACGAGGAATATGTGAAGAAATTTTCTTTCATTATGAAGTGCAAAAGGATATTTACACTCTATGCATGTCAAAGAAAGGCTAGGGATCCATAAGAGAAGTTCCAGGTAATAGAACCCTAATGCAAAATAACAGAAGTAAATTGTGGCTACGCTCTGTGCAAACTTTCCTCCACAGTAATGACTGTGTATTGAAACTTCTGCATCACTAAATTGCTTATTGCTTTCTCCCTTTTT
>JAOWBP010002052.1:7849117-7880041 GCA_028571105.1 Tragopan temminckii | reverse complement strand
AAACCAACACAGTGACATGGCTTTTCACTCCCAAATAATTTGCTATGTGCCTCCATAAATTAACTCTCAGGCTATAAACAAAGCTATCTTTTTCTTCTGTAGATTGAGCAAAAGGAAAATACTTCTGCACTTTTAAGCATGAGAGAGGTGCTTGCATGGAATGAGCGACTGAGTGATGAAAAATAAATGTATAATTCCATCAGTTAACAAGGATGGGAAAAGTGCTCTGTGCTAATAATGTACGTTTTCTCACAAGAGTGGCCTGCAAAGAGGGATTTTAATTCTCCATTGGATTTGTTTCTGGAGCACTGTCTGATTTTGTTAGAATCTATCTGTTGGTTTTGACATTCTCCGGTTCAGATGAATCGTTTTAGACTCTCAGAGACAAATGAATTAACTTTAGATCTCAGAGAATAATAGCAGCTAAACTGGAATGAGGCACGGTAGTTGCAAATTTTAGTTGCAAATTTGATTTGTTGCTACTTGATCGTGGACAGCCTTTTGCAAGAAGCTCAGCACTCAAGCTGCTTTGCAACGTGCAGTGTGCAATTCCGCGGTGTGACTGGAACGCACCACTCTCCATTTTTTCCCCTCTAGCTCCAAGACGGGGGCATGGCTCTGCTGCGGGGAGTTCTTGGGGGAGGTGGGACTTGGAGTATGGCTTTTCGTGGGAGAACGAGCGGGTGGACCTTGGGCACGTAGGCTGGGGTTCTTGTGAGTCTTCTGGTCGTCAGAGACATGGCGAAGCCCTTGGGAAAAAAAAAGGGTCATTATTATAAAAGAGAATCTGTTCTCTTGTCCTAAGGCTATTCATATTGAAATAAGAAAGATAGTACTAAATCATTTGCAATTGTGTTAAATTATCTGATGAGTTGACATTTTTTATTTCCTCATGCTTTGCCTGGGTAACCACCTGAAGTGTAACTGGCATAGATATTTTTAGCCATTTATATAAAACCTCTTGGACCGTGGATGGGCTGTCTTAAAATCGTTACAAGAAATGCAGCAGTCTTTTAGTCCCTCTCTATCTGTAGAGAGCTCTGTGATCTTCCTATTGAGTATTTTTACATCCAGAGAGGTGAGATTCTTTTTCTAATTTGGCACAAGAGGCGGACATATCAATTGTAGCTTTTTAAACTCACAGCCATCTACTTTAATTACAGCTATCCAGTATTAATATGAAAGGTTTTATCACACTGATTTGTGAGCCATACCTTTCCACGCAAATGTACGACACATTTTGACACAGGTTGGTACACTGACTGAGGGTCAGAAACAGGAATAACTTCTGACTGCAATTGCAACTTTGAAGTTCACCAGCTACTGGGGATTGAAGATGTCTAATGCTGTTGCACTGTAATTAAATGAAGACTTCGAAATAAGTGGTGTGAATTTCAGGAATACTGAGTAATTTTGAGTGCTGCTACTTCTAAAGGAGTGTTTGGTATGCTGTCTCATCCAGTGGATCAGTGCAAGCCTTGCAAAGGTCTCTGTTGCTTAAACGTAGCTTAAAAACATTGGTGGAATTTGGGTCAGTACATGCAACAGCTGTTGATGTAGTTTGACTCAAGGGTCAGAATTTGATTTCTTTTCTCCTGACCTTTGGTAATTGCCTCTCCTTGGTTAAGCTGTGCAAACAGGGCTGAGCGAGATGCCGTTCCTTCATCCTTTGGGGGGGTTTCTGTATCAAAGACGGGGGGAGGTCCCGGTGGTGGCGGTGGTGGAGGAGGTGTTGAAGAGGGGCACGACCCACTGGTTAGGACAGATCTCATAGATGTGGGTGATGCGACAGGACCCTGTGTGGGATAGATGGAAATTATTTTTAAGTACAGTGTTTCACGGAACACTTTATTATGATAGCTCTTACTAACATCCTTGGATACTGTTGAGTTTCATTGATTCCAGGCAGCCACAGGTTCAGAAGAACTTCTAGCATCATAAATGGTTATTAAACACTATTAGTCTTTCCTCGCATCAATGGAATCCAGGCTGGAAAGGCAGGCAGTCCACACTGTCACTCTGCTGCAGAGCTACTCCACCTAACATACTTATACAAAATGCTTGCCAAGAGTATTATTAAACGTCTTCAATATTAAAGTTTCCACATGATTTACATGTGGTGTGATATGTAAATGCTTCTCAGATGTAAAAGCAAAAATCTCTCTTCTTTTTCTTCAGACACTGTATTCAGTGTGTTCAGAAACACAGAAAACGGTTTGTCTAAAAAATCACTGGGAGGGTCATCAAATGTCAGTTATACATATGCAAGATTCTCAACGATAAAAAATATGTAAAATGCTGTTCTTCAGACTGTTGAAGTAACCTGCAAAGATTCGAATTGCAGTAGAGCACAAAGCTATGGTCATTCAAGTCAGTTCTTTATGAAATTCAATATTTTTTGATTTCTCAAATTATTTTTTTTTCAATTGCAGGAGATCACAGCACATGAATAATGAGTGAGGGGACCTTGATAAAGTAAGTAATGCAATCATTCTATTAGTTTGCATAATCAAAAGTAAATGTTTTGGTCTGAATGGTGGTGCTCATATATAATATTATCAAACAAACAGGGAATACAGATAATGAGCTGATTACATTTTTATGCGTCCTATCGATTGAAAAGATACAAAGAATCTGAGAAACTGAGAATCACTTTTCCTGTCTTGCCACTGAGTGTCACTCTGATGCCAGAAGTTGCTCAACTAGACAGCATCTCTGCAGCAGAGCAGAGACTTTTATAAGAACTGCTGTGAAAAAATTAGGTTGGTCTGATTAATTTAGCTACCTACCCAAGTGTTGTGCATTGCACTAACTCATGTTCATTAGGTAGGCAGATACAGTGGAAAAATGACAGAGACTTACAGAGTCATGTCTCCTAATTGGCTACCTTTGTTAGGAGATATAGGTTGTTAAAAATGCATCCCAGGTAACCAATACTGGAAACAGATATTGCTTAGCTGGACTCAAAGGATATTTTTAATTGTTTAATGTGCCACCACTTTCTGCTTTGCACTAAGCGAAAACATCAAAGCATCCATCTGGTTCATGCATCTCATAGGAGTAAAATCTGTAGCTATTTTTTAAACAGTAAACTAGCTTTGGCTTGTGATCTCAAATGTGAAGGGGGCTGAGGTGCACACACTTCTGTTATTCTTCAGACATCCTTTAAAAAAAAAAAGACTGGCACACTTGAGTACCCAACAGTATTCAGACCTCTCAGTCTGTATGACCCTGATTTAAGCAGCACGGAAAAGTAATAACAACATTAATTAACATCTTAATGTAACCCTTCTCTTGGCACATGGGTCTTCAGCATGTGGGTACTGTTCCATTTGAGGCAATTACTTACGATTACGTTAGTGATAAATACACTGCAAGATACTTTGTCGCATTAGTGGCATTAAAACTGCACTTGCACAGTAAGACTCAGGTGAGTAACAAAGCCGATGTAACAACACGGTCTGATTGTTTCTGAAAGGATCTGTGATCTCTTAAAGCAATGAGTTCTCCCCCATGCTATTAATGTTTTTAATCAAATGTCAACAAAAGAGAAGAATCCCCTTTTGAAACTGATTATCATTTATTGTCAAGATACACCAGAACCAGGTTGTGATGTTGTTTGCTTTTAGAGACATTTCATTGTTGCACGGATACATTTAGCTCTGAGCATTTCTGCATATGTACTTGGTAATTATAGGTTATTATTTTAGACTGGGGACGACTCCCCCACTGGGAAGTCGATTTACAGCGCCCGTCTTCCTGCCTGTGCTCATGTCAGTAATGTTACCTGCAGCAGAGTCAGCACAACTGTGAATTACTATAGTAAAAAATGAACATAAGTGGATTTAGTGGCACACTCAGTTATTGCTGCCTGAGGTGCAACAGAGATCTTCCCTATCTGTTGCCTGCAACCATAGCAACTGAATTCACTATGTCCTGGTTATCCAGAATTATGAACGTTGCATTTGCAGGTCTTTTTAAAATACTCAGCTACACAGAAATGGCAATCACCATCCACACTGCAATGTGAACCTGCAGCTATGAATTATGTATGCTTTAAGTGAGTGGATTAATGGTAGTGTTGGCAGTAGTGGTTAATAACCTGTGGCTTGAGATAAAAATTTGGCCGTGTGATTTCCCAACATACTTTATAGCTTCCACCTGCATAAATACAGTACTGTGATTTTCCAGAAACTTGTGTGTGAAAGAGTCATTGTCTGAGGAGCAACTATCACCTAGAAGCAGAAGCAGCTGATGTTCTTTTGTAATTAACACCAATTACATTCTGCAAAAGCAACAAAGATGCAGGAGTCATCTGCATGTTCTGCATACAACACAGAACGGTGGGTCGCTGCCAATCTCTTTGTTTCAGGTGCTAAAGGTCTATGCTTGATCTATGCAGGAGACTCTGAGCTCAAACAATGAGGCTAAGCAGTGTACCAAAGGGCAGTTTTCCAAACAGGAACAAAGGGAAGGGGGTGTCCAGTAACCAAAGTAGAGCAAAACTCAAAGGAATTTAATTGTGGGAAGTGGATGATCCCTCTCCCAGAACTCTGAAAGGACTATCTAGTGAAAACACAAACAAAACGGAAGGATTTTAAATAATCAAATTCAGACATGGTCTTATGTGACTGGAGAATGTCTTATTTACTTTTCAAGGGCAGAGGTGGGAAAGGATCTGGGCAATTACAAGCGTGTTCTTCTTCTAAAGCAGTACTCACAGAGATAAGCCAAGTCTAGTCAAAAACCTCCACTTTTCTTTACAAGCTTGGTGCATTCTCTGAAGTCAGTGGCTATCTCTACTGAGCTCAAAAGATGTCGGGTTATACATAATAACAGCACAGGAGCTGTCACGAGGAGAAGACAACTGGAGTTCTTCATTTTTCCTCATAATCTTGTGGAATCACAGAAATAAGAGATGGACTGAACCAGTTGTAAACTTTTCTCCTTTGTGATGAATTCTTGTTTATGACCGAGTTACAACTACAGAAGCTAACAGAACATGGTGACATTTTCAATTGTCTAAACATCTACGGCCAGGGTGTGAAAATCTACTGCCATTCTGAAAACTGCAAACAATTTCAGTCATAATTTAACCTAGGCTAAATGAAAAGGCAAGTCAAAGTCTAAAAAGGTTGCTGATGATAGGACCAGGACTCACTGCTCCACTGTAAATCTACCATCTAATGACACGGATACATGCAGTACAACAATCCTCAAATGAAACAGAGCAGCATGGAAAAGACATAGAGGTCTGGGAAGACTTGGGAAGGCACGCAGAGTCATGCTGTATGGAAGGGCTCTATCTCACTCTAGCATTTATCTTCTTTTCCATTTTGTTTTACCTGATGGAAATCAAGCTAACAGTCAAGTGATATGAAATTTTTTTGTGGGAGGAATGTCTCAGGGTAACACTCAGAAGGGGATGGAAGGCACAAGTGAACTGGAAATGCAGGAAACACGGTGCGCTTCTTGCATTCCCTGCATGCCAGGGAGATCGTGTTGGACTAAAACACGCTCATGCCAAGGGCAGTTTTAAAACCAGACTAGAGAAGTGGCTCCAGGAACTTTCTTCTTTTGATTAGTTTCGACCTCTATTAATGCATAGACCTCAGTGTTATCAACCTAAGTCACTGGAAATTGGTTTCTTTTTCTTAGTCGTCTTTCTGAGACCACTTAGATCCTCGGGCTCTAGAATATTTCTGAACCAGACTCTTAAACTGTTCTGGTATCTAGCAATACTTGTGTATAGTCCTATCCTATTTCAACTAAAGTGCTCTTCACAAAGTCCATTCATTTCTTTTCTGTATAGGATGGTGTTTACGAGAGCTGCTGGGAATAAAATAGCACGTTATATGCCCACAAAAGTTCATCTTTCCTAAGGCAGCAGGTGCTTACCAGCTTTGCTATTTGCAAACAACTCTTTATATTAACTTCAAGCAGATGTTAACAACAGTGTGTCTTTACACAAAGAGTATTAAGAGCCATTTGGACTAGCAAAAGCGGTTATTTGCAAGCCGCCTTTCTTCCTCTTTTATTTCAGCTGTTTGCCTTGGTAACAGCTGCTGTTCTCAGTGCAGTGGTGTCTGTACACTTCGTGACAAGTTGTGCTGATAGCCAAATGTTCTCACTGCCATGTTGGTGAGGTCATTTTTTTCATCATTTGAAAATATGCCCCTTGAAAGAACTGCGAGGGGAATAGATAGCTTCAGCCTTTCTTCATGAAAATGCAACACAAAAACAAGCCATTAACGTTTAACCTGCTAGCTTTGTATCAGAGTGAACTTGGTATGGTTTCAATCTTGTTCCCGGGGCTTCCTGAAATATGGGAAAAGGTGTCATTCTCTGAGTAAGGTCCCATCAGGAACAGAGGCTGCAGGCCCTGTGGTCATGTAGAAATAGTTATGAAGGGGACAAAATATTCCAGAATTCTTCTCTCTGGGAAAAGAAAAATGTCTTCGGCCTCCTTCTAAACTATAATCTGAATGCAGTGACAGGAAGGGGTCAGGGATAGCCTTTGCTGGATAGCCCAGAGCCACCTGCAGAGGCTCAAGAGCTTCCCATTGCCTGTGTCTCAGCCATTTCCCTGGAGCCAGCGTCTGAAGCTGCTGACAGCCTTGGGTCTGATAAATGTATGTTATCACCGTGGAAGGGTTTGCAGGATTGCAGTACAAGCTCAGAGTAAGCTGTATTTCTATCTTTATCTCATAGGACTGGCAGAAGGGTGAGGTATATATATGTATATTTTTTCCAAGCTGTCTGCCTACCTGGCTCAGTGGAATAAAGAAGAGACTGTTTATTTTTGGGGTAGCTGGCTAATTAAAATTCATCTGTGCTGAATCTGAATATTTAATTCCCTTGAAATTACAGTAGAGATGAGTGAAACCCTTGGCTTCTGGGGAGCTAGGCCTTGCATACAGAACATGTCTACCAAGGGCTTTCCCCAGAGCACAATGCAGTGGCCAGTCTTGTTAGAGAAACACAACAGTGTCTACACAAGTGCTCTGTAGGTCCTAGGGGCTACATGCAGCTTGACATGCTGTTGTGTTTGTAGTACCGTAACAGCAAAGAACCCTAATCAGAATCTCCTGCCTCTTCACTGGTTCCCAGTGGCAGCTGGGAAGAGCTGAAATGGAACCATACAATTTTATCGCATGGGCATGCTGCTGTGCTGGGGGAGGATGAGAAGGTCTTACGGGCCAGGCCCTGTACAAACCACCACAGTATTTCTCTGTGTCCATCCAGCTTTAGCTGACACAGTGCAGCATGTGTACAGGGAGGAACAAAGTTCATATTTAAGTGAACAGCCATCTCTTGTAACTCTAATGGACAGTTTTAGCCAAAGACAGACAGACATTACAAATATCTATACAATGCATATAAATAAATTCAGTATGAATGTGCATGTAATATATGGTACTTTTTTGTTTGTTACTCACGTTAAGATGTAAGCATCTATCTGTGGCTGAGGCAACAAGTGGCTTAGAAATAGGCATAAAATCCCTCCCTTCGTTTATTGAAAAGCTGTCTTTTCAAGGCAGCAGGTAAATAGAAATCCTAACGGGGACTATGTTCTCCTTAAAAAAAAAGAAATGAAAAAACCCTCTCTTTTAGTAATCCTAGTTTCACACCTAAAATGATCACAGCATTCTGTATTGTTCTTCTTGTAGATAAGCACAGGCAAAGACGAGAATTGTGGAGCTCAAGATATCATGTGTCAACCTCTGGGAACAGGTGGACTCTGACTTGGGGGCACAGAGCTCTCGTTAAGGTGTTTTTGTGTGTAGAAGTAGCTTAGCACAACAGTCCTATTAGGTACTGTATTTATGCCACCTGTCTGCATGAGGTTCTGCTGCCCTCAGATACACAATTTACTAGATGAAACAGCTGACTTGCAGGACCTGTAATCATTGAGAGTTAAAACACAAAACAACAAAAACCAGACTAGGCTCTTTTTTTCTTGTTACTAAGTCCCAGCAGAACTACTTATCTGTTGAGTTTGCAAACATTTAAGCCCCTTTTAATGCATTTCTGCCATTTGTCATCTGTTGAGGATTTAAAGTGGTCCTCACATCTTCCCAGGTACCCAGTCAGAAATGTTTTACACAGCTAAGGTCTTCTGAACCATCTGAAAGCTGTATCTTAGTGCAGTTGTTAACAAGGAACTTGTTCCCACAGGCACACTGAACAATCCTATACTTAAACAAAAATCCAGTTAAAAAGAAGATGACTCTACTGCATTATACTGAAGTTTTAATAGATGTTCTCTTTTCCTTTTCTCTCCATTTTACATGCTTTCAGTTTTCTCTTCCCTCTCCCTTTTCCACTGAAACCAGGTTGCATTATGTTACATGTTACGTTTGACAGCTGTTGTCAAACAAACCTCTCCCAGCCTCTTCCTTAACATGTCTGAGTGGTGTTGGGTCACTGACGTTGAAAGGACACCACTGATAGCCAGCAGAGACATGTATTTTCAGCCATTTTTTAAATAAGGGAGTAAAACCACTTTTTTCAAAGGGACTTCAATGTCATAGTGGCAAACTCCAACAGAGGCAACTAATTGTAGAGTTGCCAGGATGTTTCTAAGATGATGGGCAACTTTTAGGGCAGTTTCCAAATAAGGCGTTGCCTTCAGGAAAGGGTTTTTCCTGTACCTTTCTGGTGGCCAGTTTCTAAATTGATCGTATATCAAAACCTGTATGTTGTCTATTCTCTGGGAACAAATTTTTAACATAAAATATAAGGAAAGGAGGAGAGGGAGAGGAAGAGGAAGAAGAAAAGAGAATGAAAGGGAAGAGAAAGAGACAGAAAAGGCAAAGAAAAGCTATGACAAGAAAAACTGAACACTCTGAAAAAGTCTGTGTCTTATCCAAGGTACAGATATTTAAATCGGTCTATCTGTGCTGCCATTAGTTCTGTCAGAATGAAGCCTCTGGGATTGCAACTGTGGCTTTGGATGGAATTTGGCACTACAGTTTTGACCTTTAGCTTCAGTGAAGTGGCTCAGACGATGGCTTCTTGATAAGTGAGTCAAACCAAACAGCACAGAAGAGATACTGTTATGATAATAGAAGCCTTTCGCCTGCAGGATTTGGTCTTTTTCAACTTGTTCACATTGGTATTTAGAGAGTTGATACGTTGCAAGAAAGTATTTTGATAGTACAGGAGACAGGCAGAGCCTTTTAATAGGAAAAATATCTGCAGGTGATTATCCTGGATGAGCATGAAATGGCCAAACGCTGCACTGAGGCCAGTGTAATCGCACTCAGGCTGATGTAGGAAGCGTGATGGCCATTTGTAGAACCTGTGGTGAATCAACTTTTAAATAATGTTTTTAGAATAGTATATGACCATATATATATGTATATTAATGAAAGGAAAAAAGACTTTAGGAGGTCCCTTCCAACCCAAGCCATTCTATGATTCAGTGGGAACAGAATATAAATAAATCTCAACTGATTCAACTACATCAGCTGCTATGCAGATGCAGGCTTCCTGCTAGCAATTTGTTTTGATTTGTAAATGGGGGTGGGAGAGCATTCATTACTTGAGTGTCATTTTGTGTTAAACCAAACACTGTAAAGAAATTCACCCCTATTTTGTGAATACCTCTTCAAATCCTGCTGTCAAAATTTGTCCTAAATGACAACTGTGTACAAACAGCAAAAACTTACTGCGGCTCTATCTGCAAGTGAGAGGAACATTTAGGACAATTATCCTTGAGCAAGATCTGTTTCTTAACGCTTATTTGATGTACAGGAAACTACAGCAACCTCTCATTATCGCTAGTTGTTTTCTTGCTGCAGAGTTAACCTGCAGTAATAGGAGCAGAAGTTTCACTTCCCCCAGCTTACTCATGCAGTCCTTGTAGCAAACAAACTTTTATGAGGCATTCTTGTGAGCTTATATTACAGCTGTTCATTTCTTTGCACCACCAAAAGAAAGAAAAAAAAAAAAGCAGGGAGGAAAGAAAGAGCTGTGCTTCAATAGAATCCCTTCTTTAGGAGGTGGGGGGAAGGAAAAGGACACTTGCTATTTTCAGTAAAGACTGAAAAAAAGACGTAGGTTACTGTTACAGCTGTACAGTTCATGTTTAAGTCAGAAAGCTGTCGCAAGCAAACACGACAGTTGCTGCATGGGTAAAATGCTACGCTGGATATTTACAGCATTTCATTTTTTGCATAAAACTCACTGACACTTCAGGACGTCATATATGGCAGCAAATTAATGCTTGCATATCTCTATTAGGTGTGCAATTACTATTGTTGCAATTATCAAGATGCCTTAACTGATATATAGAGAGTAAATTGAACTGCTACTCACCACAGGATACATTTATGTGCTTTAGTTTTACTGCATGTCCTGTAATTTATTAAGACATTTCTGACACTTTTCTCTAAAGTGTGTGCCTGTGTGCTACTGCCGGAGCCAAGAACACTACTGTATGTACCAATGATTTGTTACAAAGTTGGCTGCAGCTGCCCTGTGCAGCTTGATGGATGGGTACACGGGGGCTGGAAACTGCGCCGCTTTGTGATACTGCCTTGGAGCAAGGCCAGAAATGTGTGTGCCACACCATGCTGCATCTATAGATAAAGAGGCCAACTGCCCATTAAAAAAACTGCCCCGTCCTTTTTGGAAACACAAGCTTAGCCTGATCTGGGCTGATGCTATTGGTGTTTTGTTGCAGTCCAAGCTATAATAATACAGCTCTAAGAAATGCAGTAGTTAATGTTCTCTCTGAATATTTAGTCTCTTTAGAAATACCCAAATATCTATCTCACTTAACAGCTTTTTCTATTAATGCTTCTAGCATTGCTTTGTTGACTTCTGCAGCTATGGAGGCTAAATTATTGCTATAGTGTACTTATAAATGTGTACTTTCACTGGTCAGAGACTTGCTTTTCTGCAGAAATAACTTTCCTGTATCAACGTCTTCTTTTCATGAATGTACCACCTTCTTAATGCTTTGCCACACTACTGTTTTTTCCTTTTATGTATGTAAGTGGAAGCTGCTGTGTGCCATAATTCACAACTGCATCTGAAATATTTCTACAACTTTTAAATATTGTATTTCATAGAACCATAAAATCATTTGAGGTGGAAGGGACCTTTAAAGGTCACCTAGCCCAACTACCCTGCAATGAACAGGGACACCTACAAGTGAGATCAGGTTGCTCAAAGTGTGCTCCAGCCTGACCTTGCACATGTGGTGGGGGATCCACCACATCTCTGGGCAACCTGGGCAACCCTTATCGTAAAAAGCATTTTTCCTTATACCCAATCTAAATCTCACCTCTTTTAGTTTGAAACCATTTCCCTTTGTTCTATCACAACAAACCCTGCCAAAGAGTCCGTCCGCTTCTTCCTTACAATAACCTCCCTTTCTGTCTAGGCCCTGATTCTGCAGACCTTCATGCTTAACTTCAAGCAGCATGAATCCGTCACTTTCATTCTCACCTTGAAATGCATAAAAAAAATCACAGTATCATTTTAGTAATTCATTGCTTTCATGGATATATTTGTTACCAATCTTCATAAAGATGTTTAAACAACATCTTAACAACAAGGTATTTAAACTACCTACTAACTTACTGGATTCCAATGTCTTTACACTCACATGAAGTAAAAATTTTCAAACCTTTTTCTTGTGGACGTATAACCTTTAACTTAATCTTTCTGGCATACATTATATGAATGATAGTTCATATGATCCATACTTCCAAGATATCTTCTTTCAAATGAAAGCGATATCCAAATTGAGTGAAAGCAATGCTTTAGATGTACTAATAGTTTCATCACTCAAGATGTAATAAGCACTGTTCACGGTAAACTATGATTAATATGAATAAACAAGTCACACCTAGATTTGACTTCAGCAATTTGCTGCACATCTAAAGAAAGGAAAATAGAGAGATGTGATGACTCGGATGTATTTAAGACCAGTCAAATATAATCTGCAATAGCCACACTCTCTATAAGATTATCAGTACTCACAGCACTGAGGTTTCCTGCTATATTGTATAACAAATATAACAAATATCTATAGCATTACTAATATTCTTGTGAAATTCTATTTAATTAAAGATGCACTGATACATGTATCTTTCTTTATTGACAGAACTAAACTCGTTCCAGATTCTTAGGATAATTCTGCTAGCAGGATGCTATAATTTCTTATGCTTTTCTAACAGTCACTTAAAAATCATCAGCTCTTCTCACACTCACTGATACCAATAGAGTCAGCTGTAGCATGTGTGAAACTTTGTACTGAATTAAGAAAGATCATCATATTTAATATTTCAGATTTTTACTACAGAAACCTACAAAGCAGAAGATAATTCCAGTCTTTCAATTTATCAGGTTTAAATATTTTTGCATTGCTTCAAACTAAAAAGTACACACAGATCATAGTTTCTCCTGTATTTGAACTTGTGTTGGAATGCTGTAAGGACTTGTACAATGTGTAGCTGAGAACAAGTAGTATATGTTCTATGTTCTTTCATATGATTGTCTCCTCCATACATGGGAGATGAAGTAACTTTTCCAGATACCATGTTAATATACATTCTATTATAAAGATCTATTTCACTTCCTTGTGTTGTTACCATGATTTGGGTCTGAGAATTAAGTTATCTGATAGTCTATGTCAGCCCTCTTAACAGTCATTCAATTAAAAAAAAAACTGTTTGCCTATACAGAAGTGATAGTCTTGGTGTGGATGACTGTATGTGCAAGTATGTGTGTGCACTGGTAAGTTTAGAAAATTATGACAGCAAATCTTGTAACTTGGTAATAAATGTGAGTACATTATTCCAATCCTATGTAGAACACTGCATGAATGTAGACTGTTGACATAAGCTCTCACCTTTATATCTAACAGAAAATTCATTCCTAATGTTTTTTACTTCTTTTAGAGAACAATATTCATTGTGATCATCTTGTTATGCATTTCAGATGTATCACCCAGAAGATGCTGGTATAGAGAGCATAAATAGCACAGTTATACATGCTATCTCTCTGAATATATATATGAAGTATATATATTTCAGAAATTATCTCTGTACGTATAAAATACTAATTTTATACAGATGGCTATCTGTGGACTAAGAACTTGGTATGAATTCCTTGTGTTTCTTTTTCCTTCACCGTTTTTGTTTTTGTTCCTGCGTTCCACTGTATCTGGCCTGGAGAACTGTGTCTGTCTTTCCTCACTATCTGCAACTGGGAATTATAGTTGTAACCATCCCAAACAAATCTTTTTTCCTCAAAAACTGTACCACTGTGGCCTGACAGATCAACTTTGCCTGTCTTTCAAGCTTCTATCATCTTGACTAGGAAGTTCATTGGCCATGAGTTCTGTTTCTCACCTGGATATGTATTTTTCAGAGCTAATGACCTACATTAAAAGTCAAATTGGTTACTTATATTTTATGTTGTTTTTTTTTTTTTCATGAAACAGTAAGGGGTGCTTACAGTTTTACTCCAGGTGAGACCTGTAGTATGATGTTCTTTGATATATGCTTGAAGATCAGACCAGATGTTCAAGTAGGACTTCACCCAATCAACATGACGTGTATCACTGTAAAAAACAGAAACAATATTTATATCTGTGTTTGTACTTCAAATCAGAAAATGCTGCTATTCATGCTTAAAGCAGATAAAGCCTGCAGCCACGGACAAACCAGTTAACAGGCAGCAAGCCAGCACAGTGCTGAAGATACTCAGGCCTATTACGCTGCAAAGTTTTTCGGCCCTTCCAGAGGACAAAGAAGGGCAAAGGTGCCTCTAGCACAGCCTGCTGGTAGGGTGTTACCTCCTCCTGTTCAAACTCACAGTCAACTGAAGAAGCACCAAAGCTATCTGGAACGTGGTAGCAGCTTCCTGGACTCAATCTCGAGGTTCTGAATTTTAAAAAATGAACCATTTGTGGGTTACCTACAGTGCTCTAGCTCCCAAGTTCATATGCAGCCAGTGTAATACTAGCTCGTGTAATAGGCATCTGACTGAAAAACTTATACATCAAGAATTTTTATATAAATTAAAAGTTGGCTCTGGAATCATTACATGGAAGGCTTAAGTCTTCCACTGGTACATTAAGTGAGAACAAGAAGTACATACAGAAAGAGAAGCTGCTTGTAAGATGTGGTCCTTACTTAGGGAACTCCACATAAGAATAATTACTGAACGGTGACTGCCATGGAGTGGATGCTCACAAGTGCTTGGGTACCTACCCCCTGTTTATTTCCTTTGGAGCTTGATGTTTAATACTGCTGAGGATCTGGGACAATGGGTTTAATCCAAGGCCTAGTGAAGTCAAGAGACAGCTTTCCACTGCTTTGGAAGACATTGTGATCTGGTCAAATATTCAGTTAAAAACATGGGAAGAATTTCTTGTTAGAAGAACTAACTTTATACCTAGCTAATGCACCCGCTTTATACCTTGATGTGGGATTTTATTTTGCTTTAGGATAACTACCTCCAAAGCTACATTGTAAAAATGTTCAGTTACCTCAAGCAGGTCAACTAAGGCTTCAAAAATAATAATATATAATATATATTTCACATATATACTACATACGTAATATATTTACACATATAGAACAAACTGAAATCTATACATAAAATTATATATTTAAATACCTAAGTACATAAAGTTTTCCTCACTAAAGAGAAGAAACTCGACTGCAAACACTATTTTTCATTGAGGGTATAAAAACAAAAAGCCAAAATCTGGCCGCTGAAAGTACCAAGTAAACAGGACTTATACATGATGTTTTTTAAGAGTGCATAGAAAGGACCTATACTTATTCTGTTTTTCTGATCTCATTCATGGAACTGTTCTGTGAATTCCCTGTGCTCTTTAAGAATAATGTAGTAGTACAGAAAAAAATCACTATGAGCTATGAGAGTAGATGCTCAACTGCACACACCTAGCATGTAAACGTGCATTTCCAAGCAGAAAGAAAAAACAGCAACAGTTTGAGTGCATAAGTGAGACAGGGATACGTAGCAGCTAGCTAGCCAACATTCTGGCACTCCAGAAAATTAATCATATTAACTTGCAGAGAATGAAAACCAGCATTGCTAGTGCTGCTGCCATTCTCACTGCGACACACTGCTGGTCTAAGATGAGGAGGGGAAAACAAGCTACTGTGATCAGATTTTAACAAATGCTTTTTTGTTTACAAAATGGGTTTTTTTTTTGTGATGGGATTGTGAACCCTGTTAGTGTGGTTAATGCTCTCTTCTCTCATGGTGGCTAGTAGATAGTGGGGCTTTGCAACATACCTGTGCTTGTAGTCCTTTAATACCCTGTTAGTATAAAAGGTAGCAGCATCATTCATCTCCTTGACATAAGGACCTGGTTTAGGAGACTAGGACCATCGACCCATGGTAGCAGGAAACAACAGAAGGAGAAAAGAGGTAAAACATTAGTCAGACACCTTCCCTGATATATCAGGTATAATATAAAGCAGCTTCTTTGTTGTAGTACAGTGAAGAACTATGCAGATGAGACTACAAAGTTCTGCCAGATTTGGACCTGTTCTGTGCCACAACATCTAGTGGATTGTCAGCCCTCCCAACTGGCCTACGTGTGACTTACCACTGCTATCCAGCCGAGCGCAGGTATGCTTTCACTGACGGCTGAGAGATGGTTGAACATTTCACTTCCTCTGTTTCTTTCTCTAAAGTTCTGTATTTCCTGAATCTTCTCTGATATTGGCTTGAGAAGCGCTGCCACTTCATTCTGCAAGAAAAAGAGAAAACACTGCTGTTAACAATCGGCAGTCCAAAAACACCCTGTGGTGTAACACTGTCCTCCCTGCCCGTCGTGTTAACAGTGGGAAGAAAAGGAAAGCATATTCTCCACATTAAAGTAACAGTTTAATTACCCTGCTCTGGCTGTAGCAGCGAAGTGCACTGACATTAAGTATTAATAACATGATGAGGCAAAAATTGTTCTCAGCACTGGCAGCATTTTTACATGCCATCCTGGTTAAGGCCCATCGAGGCCCCATATCTCAGAGTTCTAGCATTTTTCATGTGATCTTTCTGGAGCTTTCTCAGAGTTTTCACACTGGCTGGAGCTTTTCATATTAATAACCAATCTTTCTATAAGAAACAAATTACTTGTTAGTTAGTGACCCCTTATCATCTGGCAACAAGATTTAGAAAGGCAATATCCATTTTAGATCTCCCTACCGGTAAGTTTTAATGTTTAAATTTCTTTTGGCTGCAAGTAATATGGGAATGTTTCATGGGAAAAACACTGCCTGCAAGGCATAGCTTGGAGAAATTCCCCTGTGTTAATCAGAAAGGAATGGTATCCAGGGGAATGACTATTGAGCGGAAGGAACAGTGTCTGGAGTGAGGAGAAAAGCAGAATGAATGTAGAAGCTATCCAAGCTCTTCTCCTCTGCAAAGTGAATGTTAATCACACAGATCCAGCGTCTCAGAAAAACTAATTTGGAGCACTAACTTGCTGGGAAAAATTCTTCCGCTCAGAAACAATTCATTCAGGGAGAAGCAGTCATTAGTTTACAAGCAAAAGAACTGCTGAATTTTGCAACTTTGTAATATGTTTCTATAAAAACAGTCAAAACCTTTATTGCAAAAGTACACCTGCAGAACCCATACTATGTCCCACCAAAGAGAGTGCCCCACTCTGAGTTTCCCTGGCTCTTCACTCGGAAGTCACTCAAGGTATTATTTTCCTGACAAAGTAGCAGAGCTCCATACTTTCTACTCTTTTTTTTTTTCTTTCCCCCTCAAGAGTCCTTGTTTAGTGGATGTGTTTGCCAGAGGAAACTAATCCTCATAATTTTGAGGACTGTCCTGTTATCACACAAAACAATGTGTATATACCTGCTACTTGGTCTCTGTCTCTACATTACATCTTTCCAGCTTTCCGTGAGACCTCAACTTCACAGAATATTATGTCATAGAATTACAGAATCGTGGAGTAGCTTGGGTTGGGAGGGACCTCAAAGATCATGTCACCTGAAAATAAGCATGTTTGCTATGGATCCAGAAAACTCAAAAGACACCCTTCAAAATAGGACAAAAATAGGTTATGAATTTTGAAAAGAATTTTGACCCAACATTGGAGCCTTAATATTTTAGTGGTAGTGTAGTTTTGAGAAAGGCTTGGGCATCTGGACTACATGGGAATATTTGGTCTTCTCCTGCAGCAAAGTGGGCTGGGAGAAAACCAATGTTTACAGTACTACTAGGAGATGGAAAGATTTTTGTTTATGACTTAATGACCAGCTCAAGTCATTAAGTCTGAAAGAGCCCCGAAACCTCTGTGATTTGTAGTTAAGAAAAATTGATTCTGTTGCCATAACGTTACATTCAGCAGGAACTCTTCCTTCTAATTTTGTTGTTTACAACACGCTGCAGCTGGTTGGTTCTTTGTTTTTTTTTAGGGAAATCTTTTAAGTATGACACTAGCAAAACTGAAATTGAAGAAAGTGCTTGTTCTGCTTTGATATGATGCCAGTTTTCCTCCTATAAAGTTGGAGGGATATTTACAGTCTTTGGCTTATTGTGAGTCTTCATGGTCCAGTTCCAGACAGAGAGAATATCAGGACTAAAAATACAGCTGTGCAGATGCCTGGCATATCTAGACAGCGCTGGGAGGCAGCACGCTTCTGTGGATAGGGCACTGAAGTGGGAGTCTGCAAAGGGAGGTTCTGTTTGCAGCTCTTCCACCAAATTATTGTCGGATTTTAGGAAAGCAGAGTTACCTTTCTGTGCTCCAGCTTCCTCTATATGAAACAATGTTAATATAGCCGGTTGTCTTTGTAGAACATTTTGATATTTATATTTATTTTGATAAGAAGGCAACATCAGGGCTGAACATTTTCCTTAATGGGAACATAAGAGCTGCCCCTCCTCCTACTCTGCTTACACTGTCGGAAAAACTCCCAACCACTTTTGTGAGGGTTTCTTCTTACTGGTACAGCCAGTATTTCTGTGCCTCAGAACACAGGACTTAACCTGTAGGGAATCAACTGTTAAGAAAATTGTAGTGAATTGAAGTAATTTCACAGAAGTTCAGTATAAGAGTTTTAAAGGCAAATAATATATCGCTAAGGGAAGTAGCTCAAAGTAATCATTCACTTGGCAAAGAACCACAAAGGGCTTGAGGATATCTTCAGCTCTATCCTGTCTATTTTGCACTGTAAGAACAGTACAGCTTACTTTCCCTTCTCTGAGCACTTATCCTATCTTGTAATGATTTCTGCTTGTCTGGATGACTGTGCATCATGTGTGTGTGTGTGTGCATGTGCGAGCTTCTTATGATCTGAGCTTCTGTGTAATGGTCAGGAATGAAGGAATACAGGCCTGCACAGAACCACTTGAGTCTTGTCTCCATGCAGTTGATTCAAAACTTTTAGTTAGTGATTAGACTGCAGATGAATTATAGTGTATATGGCATATGGATATAGAAAGGCTCATTAATTCTGGCATTAATCAGTCTTGTTTGGCTCTACTGTACAGAACCAGTTGTGCTAAGGGTTCTAGGAGAATGATCTCTTCATGGTAATGACTATAAGAACAGTTATTAATTAACTGATTGTCCATATTGTATCTCTAGGAAAAAATGAATTCAAGGAAATGAATCAGAGCCATTGGAAAAATCTACAGCATGCCTTTGGCATGTGCCAGATAAGATGTCTTGTCATTTAAGACACAGCACAGTTGTTTAACAGAATTTTAACAGTCTTTGTATGAACACCATTCCTATTATAAGATCAGTTTTGCTGAAATGTTTAAAAACGCAATAATGGCACAACATAAAAATATCAAAAGTAATTCCTGCATTCCTTTGTCCCTTTTTAATTATTATTAAAACCAGACTGTCTTTTTAAATATTAATACTCAAACAACTAGTCAGCTTTGATCCATGATTCTTAATAGAAAATCAAGAATAATGAGACTACTGCACTGAGTAGAAAAAAAAACAACAAAAATGTTACAGAATACAAAAAGAAGTGCCTTAGGCTTTGGCTTCAGAGGTTGAACAGTCTAGGCCCAGTCTAACAAAACGGCCTGGAATACCAGTATTCCCACAGAACCTACTGAACATATATATTTTTTTTCCTTCAGATTTTTCATAATACTCACAGAAATTCCACCAATGACAGGTTAACAGGACTGAGGCACACGGATTTAATTCAGAGAAAGGCCAAACTGTTGTATTTTGGGATTCGCCTATTAAGGCACAATAAAACTGCTTGAATATGCACAATAAAGCTTGCTTAATCTTTGGCTGCTGGAACAAGCGACTAGTTGAAAACCTCAGGCTTCACTGGAGAAAACAGTTGTTGTCCAGAAGCCTGCCAGCATGAATTGCAACAGCACAAAACCCAGCAGGTAAATAAAAATATAGCTTTTAAAGAACTTATGTACTTTCTGGCTAATATTACATAGTTTTGAGGGTTGAGATTGTTAACTGAAGAATTTTTATGTTGATGGGTGGTGACTTTTCAGAGCTCACTATTAAAATGTTTAAGCCAACCCAGCCTTCTATGAAAAAAACACGGTGAGGGAACAAATACTCTTTTAAGTTATGTTAAGTGAGGGGGTGGCAGCCATTAGGATAGGACCAGTAAAAGAAAACTGAGAACATTTGAGACCGACAGGCCCTTCATTTTACTCAGCTGCAGCCTGAACAACCTTAATTCTATGCTGTCTCCATTCTACAGTTCTGTTATTTTCTTTTTTCCCATCAGTTCAAAATCTCCATTGTATTTGCATTATATTTTTCACAGGCAAGTCTGAAGCAGAGTTGATTTGAATCATCTGTCTTTGTGCATGTTGGCAAATAGTGCAGCCTAGTAGGAATGGATCTGTAGAGCAAAACAGTTGGTGCTGAGGACCTGGCATTCACACTGTATGCATCTCTGGGAGGTTATTTTGGACTAGCTGTAAATTGTAGTTGAGGTGCTCTATGAAAGTGCAGCAATCTTCCATTTACCGTCATCAGAAAGGTACCCATTTTGCACATCCTCAGACTGCAATGTGATCACAGTACAGTAACTGGAGCTGATTTGGAGAAAAAGCATTGCCCCCCCGTGAACTAAAACAGTAATGTAGATTCAGCCATTCTATCTCTTAACAACCTAGTACGATCCCATCCCACACTTTCATGGGGTGAAAGATGTCAACATGCAAGTCTAACAGCTTAGGGAATGAGCATCTGCTCTCTCAGCTGAGACTTAATTCCCTCTATTGTAACTGAAGAAAGAGATGTCCCTGAGGAATTCTTTCTGTCTTTAATAGATGTTACAGTGTGAAGATTCCACTCAAGATGTGCTGACATTAACTGTAAAGAGGGCCCAGAAGGATACCTTAAGCAAGATGCCTGCCTTGACCCTTAATGCTGATGAGCACAGTCTCATTCTGTTCTATATGTTTAGGGTACCAGTAGTTTTGGTGACCACCAGCGAGGAGTGTTTCTTCTATAGACGGCTCTGATATGAAACTAAAATAGTTTCAGGTCAACTGTACTTTCCCATATTTTGTAGAAGACATGCAAGACTTGAAAATTGGAGCTGATCCCTTTTTGGCATATATGTGGTATCAGAAGAGCTTATCTTTTCTGCTGCGTCTGTGTATGTGAATGGAATCAATGTTCACATTAGGGTGAGGAATGATCTTTCTATGAAATATATGGAAAACATTTTTTTTTCAGAGGTGAATGTAAGCTAGTTCATAACTTTCAGCCTCCAAATCGTGCTGCTTGTAGTGAAAATCTGGATTTCTCAGACACATTTTTTTCATTACCTCATTTCTCCAGTGAAACACTGTCAGTTTTTTTTATTGGTTGCCACAAAACTTCTCTTCACACTGCTTATCTCCATCTCTTGTAGCACGAAGTGTTTCACATCACAGTGTTTCACATTCCCATTTCACACCACAGTGTAACCTACTGCACGTGAACCCAGTGGTTCACATTCCCATCCTTAGAATATACCGATATTTCTAGGGTTCAGAGGTCTCCTAGCCATCGACAGAGAGAGCTTAATTTATTTTGATCTTGTTTTCTTAGCCTGTACATTTTCAGCATAGTAGTATAACAAGTATTTGCCGATAGTACAGGTTTTGCCACTTCAACTTACTGCTGTGCAGCAGCAGGACTATGGCACAGGGAGACAAATCTGCAGAAATGTCTCGTCAGCTTCATCCGCACGGAAGCTTAGACACATTTGTGTGCTTCCAAAGTGACTTAATTGGTATTTGGCATTTATTCCTCATAGCACATAAATTCTCAATCTAACAGCCAAGTTGAGCTGTAGCAATTTTGTGCTTGTGAAAAAAATAGGAACACCAAACCCAAATCCCACATGACAAATTTAGTCATTTTGAAACGCTAACTCTTAGAGAAGGTACATGGAGAAGAACATCAAAGAGAATAGCTGCTAACCTGTGGAGAAATGCAGGACCTGATAGGAGTCGCATGCAGCAGTTTGCAGCAGTGCCAAATCACACTTTACACTTTTGGGCAACACTCTGTTTTTTAAATGGACTTCAATGCTCTCTATATTGTTTTTCTTTCCACTGCAGATCCTCATGAGCAGCACGTTTAGCATGGAAGGGTGCCTCCTGCTTGAGGCACACAGGCCAAAAAACATCCCACACCTCATCAGCAAGAAAATTACACAAATTAATTGTTTCCAGCCTATTGATTTACTCCTTGATCTTTGCTGCTATGATCGTAGTCCATGCCAATGGGCCCTAGGCCATCTGAACTAGCAAAATTCTTTCAGAAAATGGTATTCTATGGAGCCACAGTTGTTCTGTGCATAACATCTGAGATCTCACAAGTTTTTGTTAAGGCTAGTCAGGTTCCACATAGGTATCTGCCAGGACAGATATGTTAGATGCTCGGACATTCATGTGGTTCACCTGAAATCTCTCTAGTGAAAAAATATAAAACTGACAAGTTCAATAAGCAGCCTATGAATGAGCATAACTCTCAGAATTCAAAAATTAGTTATTGTGGTCCAATTTATACCAAAATGAATTCAGAAAACTTTGGAATAAACTGTGACCCTGAAAAGCCCTGCTGGCTGTTGCCCTAGTTCTTTCCCTCTTAGCAGCTCACACATAGTCTAAAAATCCTGGGAAACAATTGGGTAGCACAGGGACAGGAGTATATTGTTTTGGATTTGCATTTAACAGAACTAAAGAACATTATGCTAAGTGGGAAAGGGGGTGTCCCAGCAGCACAGTTCAGTGGGCTCTTACATGACACAGTTTGAATATGAGCATTGCTAGAGGGATTGAAAACTAGTCTGGTGATTTTAGGACATTATTTGAGGGCACAGCAGAACTCAGCAGTAAGAGCCTATGGGATCCCCAGAACTGTTTAGTGGGTATGTCAAGTGAAGAGCTAGATAATGTGTGGAGTGCCATCTTGGCTAATGTCTTCCTTATAGGGTGATACTGTTCTTAATCCCAGTATTGATGTATGAAGTAAAACAAGGGAAGAAGCCTGTGCTTACTGGAGCCTGGCTCTTGCACTGGACATAGGATGCTGGAGAGTCTCTGCTTGGCGGTGTTGGCATGAGCCAGTCTAGACGTGTGTGCTGATGTGCATCTCTGCCTCTGCTTCCCTTCTGTAATGACTGGGAGATGTGGCATCAATCTGACCCTTCTGTGTTCTCTGGATCCTGAGGTATCTCTGGGCCTTCTTACAGCCAACTGCTCTGCTTGCGGGACAGAACTGAATTTCACTTGCATCATTCTTTTCACTAAGGGATTATCAGTTTGGGAGTTTTGGTAAACACAAGTTGAGGAAAGAGACATGGTACAAGGATACCTACAGATATTAGCTACACAATCAGAAAATATAATGAGCTTAGGCTGCTTAAATGCTATCTAACACTTTTGAGACAACATTATGAGGTAATAGGTGCCAAGGGGCTATCTGGCAATACACCTGCAACAAAGAAATAATCGAAGATGAAAGCCAGTCTGAAACTAAGAGTTAGCAACCATATCCAGAAATGAGCCTGTGAACACAGCAAGGCAGCAGAATAGCAACTGGAAACTGTCAGTTGGTCCATTGCTGTGGCTGAGGCCACACATCTCATGCAGTTGTAGGCGTGCTGATAACAGAAATATGTTAACAGTTTGACAAGATTTCAGAGAAAAGGATGGGGGAAGGGGTTCCCTTTGGAGCTCAGGACTCTCACGGTCTGTCCATGTCACTCTTTGGCACCTTCTGTAAGTTTGAGACCTGAGGACCTTAAAAGGACTGAACCAAATTCTTCCTTAAGCTATTTCTAGATGCAAAGGTGAAGGTTTGCAGCAGTCAACCAACTAACTAGAGCGGCAGTGAAACTTGTCTCAAACTCTGTAGCAAATGAAATAATGAAGAATATACTGGTCTTTCTATCTTTGGAAAAAAGTAAGGGTGATTCTGGTAGGTATGGGGAAAATAGTGGGAAATGGAATGACGTAAGCAAAAACCAAGTCAATGTAATTAGAAAACAAATCCTGCTAGGATGCAGGACTCCAAGGAGTTCTGTTACTAGAGTGATTTAAAAATAGGAGAAAAAAATGACTAATCCTAAACTGAAAGAGAGTACAAAACTGTAAATCTCCATCTTTAATTTCTAGAAGAAAATATCTGAGAATAACTCTATTTAGAGAAATGGCCAGAACTATTCTGTTTCTACAATGGAATTTTTGCTTGACTATGAAGAAATTAAAAACCTCAGAATTTGTTTCCATGGTTCTCATTCCAACTTCAAATACAGTTTTCTGGGTTTATGTTTTTCTGCTTTTCTAGGAAAAAAAGAAAAAAGAAAAGGAAAGGCCTCTTTCACCTCTCACTTCCCTGTGTATACATTCTGGATATTTAAGCACGTATTTCATTGGAATGTCTGTCTGCACCATGTTAGTAGTTAAATCCATGAGTTCTGCCAGTCACATGAACTCAGCATTTTATTTTAGTTCAGTGAGGAGTTATGCAATCATTTATAGTCTGAACTGCATTCGTCACTGTTTGCAGTGCTTCTTACCATGGGATGCATTCGTTCTGAGTTTTGCCTAATTACAAGGACATTTTTCTGTTTGTGGGAAGACTTAAGGTACGCTAAAACACTTAGAAGTTTCAAGTCACCAATGTCAATTTATGTACCATGACTTCATTAACTAAAATTATCCCTCTTCACATTACAACTCAGAGGATCAAAGTAAATGTGTGCAGCTCCCATTAAACACAGCAGCATCTTACCTTATTCTATTATTATTTGTTACTGTGAGCTTTAGAATTAATAATTAGTAACAACAATATATAAATAATATAAAAATAATACATAAATCATTGTTAAATATTACATAGAACATTATATCACTAATAATATGTGTAATTTAAAATTACTTGAACATTTAAAATGAAATGAAGCAACCCATAAAGAGAAGATGATATAAGTTACCATTGACAAGGAATTTAGTGCAGTGCCTCGTATGTTTGGTGCAGTGATCTCATACGTTTGTGTACAAGATCCTGAGTTTAAAAACTTGTTAGACAGAGTTGCTTAGGAAGGCTAATAACTTTTAACGTTCTTATACAACATAATAATTTTTCAGTCAGAATTGTATTTGACTTAAACTATTGGGAGAAGAAAATTCACATCCAAAACATATATCATAAATGTTTTGTGAAGGTTGATGTTTGACATTTCTTTAACACATTATCTTCTGAATTGCCCGAGCAACATCCTCTCAAAATATCTTTTAAAAAACATCTCCCAGAATAAAATGACAATGTGGTTTGTTTTCCATTCGCCATCTTCTTTCTATCTCTATATAATAAACAACTTCCTACAGACTTTTATTTTCAACATTTGAAGTTTGATGTCAGAATGTAATTTCTGAGAAGCAGATGAATTCAAGTATTCCCTCTTGCTGAATGAGCCTGCACCCAGCAGCCGTTAACTGGGACATACACAAACAGGAATATCAAACGGTGGTTTTGCCATGTGATCTCTTCCACTGCACACACAAATATAGAACATGACCATAAAAAGTAACAGAACATGCTCTCTGCTAAGTAATTTATTACAGTTGATGCTAGATCGGTATGCCAGCTGGAATTACCTTCCCAGCTCCTACTGTTTTCACATATACAGATAATAAAGGCTATGCACTGCAGCAGATTCCAAACAAAAAAATATCAGCTTTATTATCAAGGAGCAAAACTCTGCAGAAGCAGCTTAAGCAAGCTGAACTGAAAATGTTTGCTAGTGACTCACAGAAGGAGTTCAAGATCTGAAAGAATATGTCAGCCTTCAACATTTTCACAGAGGGGAAAAATACTGCTTTTTGTTTGATATGTATTTCTCTTCCTTCTTTGCTAAGCACAGAAAAGTCTAAGGATCATTATACGTGTAGGAGCTTTCTTTTAGTTTGAATTCCTTGTTCATTAGTTTATAAGCTGCAAGAGCTGAGCTAATTTATTTTTGCAGGGCATTTTCCCCTCCCCTTTTTCTTTTTTTTTTTTTTTTAAAGGCACCACATATGACATCCCAACATGACAGGAACTCAGTAAATCCCCTCAGTCTCCACACCGCTGTCTCTGAATGTCTGCAAAGCTACTATGCCATAATCGCAGCCCGCTGGCTCATTCACAGCTTTACATTATAAAGCAAACAGTCTAGACAGCTGAATGACAGAATTACTCTCTTTTCTCTTGCATTTATAGATATGCTGTCATCTTCATTTGCTTTTCTCTACCCTGTGCATTCTGATACACTAATGACTAGCTTTCCTGTTTGGATTCCACACTGACTCTGTGGCTCTAGGCTGTAAATACAACCAGAGCCCAGATGACACTGCATCAATAAAGTCCTGGGGGGGGGGGAAAGGACCCCTGATTCTTTCCCTCCCTGGCGTTATTTGGTGTTAACTAGCTTTTTCAAAACTGTTAACCAATACAGCTTTGCAAAAGGATTCTTTTCCCCATTGAGATGGAGATATAAAAAGCCTGATGCTTTTTGTGCTGTCAGTCTCTGCAGTGGAGCATACTATTCAAGTTGCATACAAGAGGCAGCCTTCAACTAGTTTCAGGTTGTCTGCTTTATAGCTGCATGTAGGGCTGTGCAAAAAGTATGTGCAAAAAGGAGGAGAGGAATTAACAGCTCTAGAGTTCTGGATGCTTATCAAAAATGTGCACCTAACAGTCTTCACTTTAAAAAACCGTCAGTACTTGGATTGGGTTTGTTGTCACTGAGAAACAAACCTTAACCTGTAATATTCTCAGCATTTTAACACATGTATCATCTGGCACTTCCTCTGTGCTAAAAGATAATTCAGTGATAAAAAAATACTTTTTTTGCTGTCAACAAGCTGAACAATTCTATGCAAGCCTGATAATGCCCAGCTATACATGTGGCCAACTGTGGTTATATTTATGGCAAAGTTTTTATTATTTGTTGCTTTTCTTAATGCTTCTGCAGCTGCCATTCTGGATCGCAGGAGAATCTCTTTTTACACTTGTTCTTTTTTTTTTCTTTGCTTGTTTTGTTGCCATTTTAAAATGAAGGTTTCTGAACTTTACAGCTGAAAAAATATCAAATTTTTAACATCAGGTTCAGAAAATGTTAAGGGTAAAATCAAGGAGAAGCCACTCCAATTCTCACTTGAAAAGCAGAGAAAATCAGACTGATAACACATCACCAAGTAGTGAGCCAACGCTTTAACTTTCACCAGAAGGGGGACAATAGCAACAATCTGGAGCACTGCATTACATTAGTGGCTACTGGAAATTGTTCGTTGGGAAATATTTTACCAACAAGCACGAAGAGTTTTGTGGGCCATTGGGTGCCATTGTGTTCACAGCCAATATAAATGACTTCTTGAGGCCTGTACCAGTGGGAATTTTGCTGGTTCTCTGCAAATGACGACTCACTTTTACTCTCTGAGATCAGGGACAGATGGAAAAACAATGGATCCTTCCCCTTGCTTGGAACTCCGTAAATCAAAAGTCTCATTTGGAATATCTGTGCTTTTTTTTTCTTTTTCTTTTTTTTTCCTTGAGTACTTTAAAAGATACCGATGAGTAAAACTTTCAATTTGTATCTCTAAGATCCATAACAACAGCAAAATTTCAATAATTCATCCTAGTTGCAGAGAGCTCAGATTTGAGAATACAGAATTTAGTGAACTATGAGCTACCATAAAAAGACAGAACTGAAAGCTGTGCAAGTAGAGTCTTCATTCTCTGTACACACACAGAAGGAAGGCTGGAGAGCAGTCCCAGAGAAGGGCTGCTCAGTCATTGTTCCCAGGACTCATACAGTGCTACTATCCAAAACTTTGTGCCCTGCAGAAACCACAAATGACATTTCATTTCATTTCAAGCAACATTTCTTAACAACTTCACAGCCTCCCTGAGCCTCCTAGTTGTGAAAGGTTACCACTAAAGTAAATAAATCAACTTGGTCTAAAATGCCTTTTCCTTTTCTTGATGAAAAGCATTGCCTCTTCCAAAATCAGACTAATCCAGAGCTCTGAGAGTATGCAGTCTAGGGGCTAGTATTGATCTTTTTTTCTCTCAAAAGCTTATTCCCTAACTTCCAAGTCTATTACACAACATCCCTGTGGGACTAGCAAGAAGTCATTATATTGCCTAGTACCTTCAGCTTCCAGAGAAAAACTGATCCTACTTACAGCCCTATAATGGAAACTTCCTTTGCTTTCTACAGTGATCTTGTATGTATTGGTTCAGAAAAATTTCTTCACTCTGGTTATTGTGAACTTTCTGGTTATTACAGTACCATGCTAATAACACTAAAAGTAAGCATCTAAGTACACTGTATAAAGTAACAGATAGAAGCAAATGCAGGGATGATACAAAACATGCAGGAAGACAGCCTTTTAATGCAGTGACTCTTGAAACTGTAGGTCAGTTTTCTTACCTCTTGAGGCTCTTGACATTGAGATGCTAACACCAGGAAAGATCTCTGTGCTTGGAAAGCAGCACGTACCATCTCTGCCTGTAAGGAAAGGAGATAAGTTAAATCTTAGCCTGTGACCTCCAGTACTTTGGCAGCTCAAAGTCAAGTGTGACAGCTCAAATTTTTCTTGCTATTTCTCATCTAAATCACAGCAATGCTGACTGGAAAAAATGTACTATAGTGGCTTAGCTATATATATATATATATATATATATTTTAAATCTGAGGCTTCCTATCTTCTTCAGATAGGAAATAAAACAAGTTGATATGCAGCCTTTTGCTTATCATTTATATGATAAGTCACGGAAGGACTTAATTTTACCACTTCAGAGAATGTTCAGGCATTTTAATGGCAATGTAATGGTAGTGTTTATACTCAGAGTGCAAGATAACAACTTACTACTGCTGAGACCTGCTGCCTGCAAACTTTCTGTGGAACGGTGCCTTAGGCTGTAGTGATGTTCAAGAAGAGTTGAGTTTGGCATATTTATTGAGAGATGAGGCTGTAACTAATTCCTTTCCTGTATTTCCCCATGCAGACCCTAAGACTGATGGCTATGAGGGATGAGGGTGGCTGAGGATTTTTGGGCAATTTCCCCCCACAGAACTCTAGAATTTGGACTAAATCTGCATCTGACAAATCTGTTTTTGAACACTACACATTTTCCTTATATTATGAATGATGTATGTTGATTTGAATCTAATCAGTATTTCAGTATCACCTATATCTTATTCAAGTGGATGAGTAATGACTAGAATGATGAGTTATTAGCAAAGAAAAGAACTATTCATAAATAGTGTGTATCAGCTATATAAAACCAAACCAAATGCTGTTAAGTTTATCTAATATGAATGAGTACATTTATAATCACTTTGTGAAAGGGTGGGGAAGTTCATGCTATTTGTCTTTGAGGTTCCTTCAGTCTAAAAAGAAAACAAGAAAATTTTATGTACGGGCCTATGTGGGTGCAACTTAAATTACATTAAAGTTAGGAAGTTCAAAGTTCAAAGCCAAATGGTGTTTATCTATCTTAACATGTGACGGCATGAATAAAACTTAATCTGTTAGGATGAAAATCACTGCAAGGAAAAGTGGTAAAAGAGGGCAACTTGGACAGTATTTGTGTAGAAGGGGGATGTTACGCTCTGACAAGCTGAGATTTGTAAGAAGGCAGTCATCTCTATAAATGGATAAATAAATAAATAACAAGGGAAATTATATGAGTATAGGAAACAACTTTTTCAGAGAGACAAAAATACTATCAATAATGGCAAGGTTTGGGTTTTTTTAGGCATTTCAGAAGATTGACTTTTGGTACAGAAATTTGTAAAACAACATGCATGCTATTTTAAGCTTAATTTTTGTGCATAAGGAGGATCTTGCAGACCAGCGGACCAAAAAAATAATATCCGAGGAGGAGTGATTATGAATGGATTCAGTTCTTCTGAAACTGAAAGATGGACAAAAATAAATCTACAGGTCGGTATTTTAGAAGGGCAAACTCGTGGAAAATAGAAAAATCAGTGAATGAAGATGAGTGGCCTGAGGAATTCAATTAACTGAATGCAGGAAAGAATGGATTTCCATTAATAATGGAAATAATCTGCACATGCTGGACGAGAGAAGAATTAGCTGGAGTCTCTGGATGCATAAACGACTGAAGCAAGATACTAAGTAGAGAACCTACCATGAGTGAGAAGAGGCCTTGATTATCAAGGAGAATTTGGTTCAGAGATTATAAAATAAAAAAGCAAGGGAATAAAGGATAAATGCCTTGTTGATCTGTCATGCACAGAGAAGTAAAACTAAGCCATAGGGTTTTTTTAGTTACTGGAACAATAAAGAACTCAAGGGATGAATTGAAGCCATGGTCATGAGCTGAAGAGTAAGTTGAGCATCTTTACCTTGTTCTTGATGTATAACAACATAGAGTCATAGAATAGCTTGTGTAATGTGATGATCGAGGATCGTCAGGTTCCAATCTCCCTGTCACGGACAGTTGCCAACCACTAGATCAAATATTGGATCAGGCTGCCTGGGGCCCCATCCAACCTGGCCTTAAACAGCACCAGGGATGGGGCATCCACAACCTCTCCAGGCACCCTGTTCCAGCACCTCACCACAGTGAAAAAACTTCCCCTGATATCTAATCTAGATCTTCCCTCCTTTAGTTTGAAACCATTTCCCCTTGTCCTATCACTGTCTACCTGTGTAAAAAGTTAATTTCCCTCATGTTTATAATCTCCCCTTAAATACTGGAATGCCATAATGAGGTCTCCCTGCAACCTTCTCTTCTCCAGACTGAACCAGCCCAGCTACTTCAGCCTGACTTCATAGGAAAGGTGTTCCAGCCCTCTGATCATTTTCATGGCCCTCCTCTGTACCCTCTCCAAGAGCTCCACATCTTTCCTGTGTTGGGGACCCCAGGCCTGGATGCAGTACTCCAGATGGGGCCTCACAAGAGCAGAGTAGAAAAGAACGATCACCTTCCTCGCCCTCCTGGCCACTTCTCTCCTGATGCAGCCCAGGATACTGTCGGCTTTCCAAGCTGCAAACACACACTGCTGGCTCATTTTGAGTTTTTCATCTACCAGAACCCCTAAGTCCTTCTCAGCAGGACAGCCAGCTCTCAAGGAGTTCTTCTCCTAGTTTTCTGGGATTACCCTGACCCAAGTGCAAAATCCTGCACTTTGCTTTGTTGAACCTCATTAGGTTTACATGGGCCCACTGTTTAAACTCTGTTGGCAGAGGTAATATGAACAGGATAAAACTTAGCTATTCTGTCCTCTTTCTCCCTCCTAGTTTAAAACAATGCTAAATTTGGGATCTAAACAAGGAATCGATTGAAAATGCTAAAGACTGGTGTATGGGAACTGCTGAATCATGGCCTGAACCTCTGATTGATCACCTGGGGCGAGCAGTGAGTCAACCACGGGAGCA
>JAOWBP010002052.1:7829376-7849017 GCA_028571105.1 Tragopan temminckii | reverse complement strand
TCTTCTGGAGGTTCCTAGTGAGCCCAGGATATGGGTGAGCTCTTTATCTTTTCTTTGCTCTGGTTTAACAACTTAGCTAAGCTTTTTGGTATTTATAATATCTATATATCCATTGATTGTACAACTGGTAAATTCAAGTAGGAAAGCCAGGGAGGTGGCTTTGTGAAAAGAGTTTATGCAGTTCTACAGCTGATGTGACAAAACAATTTATGGTAGAGTTACAGAAGTCCATTGGAGAGGACACTGTAAGAACCTCTCTGGAATTCTCTGTAAAGCACTAGTCATTTTTTTTAAAGAAAGATGAGCTTAAATTAGAACTGATGTAGAAAAAACCTACTTGGATATTTAGAGCAATGGAGTAGCTGTCTTACACAGGCACATTTTCATAAAGTTTCAGCTGTGCTTAGTAGCACAGTGGGTAAGAATATGATGATTCTTTCTCATACAGAAGGTAAATATTAAAGAGAAGGAAGAAAAGCTCTGGTCACAGGTCTGTAAACCGGGTCACAAACACAGTCTCATCTTCAGATTTTCAGCTAACTCAGGGAGTGAAGTTCAGAAGGGATCTTCCAAATTCCTACAAAGAGCCAACATTGTTTTAAGACAGAACTTTGAATGCTGACAGATCACAAAACAAGAGTTTGGGGAAAAAAAAAGTCTGGCTTTTTTTTATACTGCATTAAATCCATACTTTTGGGTTCCCACTTACACACGTAGACTGAGTAGAACTTCTTTCTCCCCTCGGAGTATGATGTAACAACTGGTTTCGTGTCTGATTTTTCACTTCTTTTCTGCTGATGCAGTAGCTTTCCACATTGTTTTTATTACCCCTTACTTACTGTAGGACATCGGAAACATTTAGTGGTCAGTGGACTCGTATTGACTCGTGATACCACATCCCCTGAGATTATCCAGCCCCATAGACTTTTAGCTGTATAGGGCACTGATATTTTTTATCTTTGAAATTAAATCTTAATCAAAGGATTGTGCTAACACAGGTTATGAATTTTTATGAGCCCAATTTCACGAGACTTCTGCAACAGATACTTCCTTCTTTCTCCAGCAGCATTAAAAATGGGTTTCTGAGTTTAATGTTTCCAAACATGCAGTATTTCTTCCCATGCATCCTATCAAAGTATTAGAAGAGCTTCTTCTCATTAAGAATGCATTAGTTCAGTTTATCACCACCTCAGTTCTTTCAGTATTCGAAATGTGGCACTTCGTTGCTACTTCCTTCTTTTTAGCAAGCCGGCTGCGTAACCAAACAGAAGCACTTTTTAATATGGAACTGATTCTTTCATTAGACTTCATATCCATTGAAGTCTAGTAAGTGAAAATGGACCGGAGGGATTTTTCTCAACAGCTTCTGCTGCTCAGCCAAAAGATTGCCACAGAATAAATCGACTGAGAATCTTTCAGTTATAATGAACGGTAGTAATGAAGACTGAGTGTCAAAAATGTATGGAGATTGTGAGTAAATTTATCAGAGTAGACTAGAACACAAGCTTGCACACATATTTCTGCAGATAAAAATGGGATATTTTGGAGCAGCAGATAAATGATATCTCAAAACTTTGGGTAATCCTTTTGGCATTCTTGGGATTATGTACTGATACAGCAACCATCAGATTCTGCAGCTGAGACAAACATTTTGAAGGAAGCAAGTTCTTCTGAATATTTTCTATTCTGCTAAAGGCTGGAGGAGATGGCTGTAACTTTGGGCTCTAATGCCCAGACTGCCTGCATGCCATTCTCCTCCTCAGTTTCCCAAACAGTAAATTGTGGAAGAAGCTGTCTTAATCCTCTACCTAAGGTGTGCTTTATAATTGCCTTAGGTGGTTACTGTGACTGGAAGTGGAGAATTCTGATACGTCAGCCCAGTTCCATTCCTGTTGAAATCTGTGTCTGACTACAGGGAGTGGCCTCTCCATCAACGTCACAGTAACAGCACAGACAGACCTCTTCACAGTTCAGCCTGCAGAAGTTAATGGAGGAATCGTTTGTCCTTAAGATGTCTCTTTCTCATTTTAAACATCTTATTCAATCTAAGTTGCCCATCACACTGGTATCCAAGCACTAATGAATACAAATATTGTTTATGTAACAACAGTTTGGCAACCTACAAGAGGAAGACAAGCACATGCATTCAGATCTTGTTATGAGTAAATTCTATTTTTGGAAAAAAATATAGTAAAAAAAATAGAAGTAAGAGAAACAAAAGATTTCCTAATAAAATTTAGTCAATAATATTAATCTATTGAGTTGATAATATAAATTGACAGGTGTGATTACATTTAATAATGTATTTCCTCAGTCATAGCACTGAAAAGCATAATGTAAATATCAGAATTCACTGAGCTTCTGTACTTGGAGAATAATACACATCTGCATATATATACACTCGGGCATTAACAGTGATAATTTGCAAATCAAAATACAGATACATGTACATTTTGGATTTTGAAAATACCCACAATGACTTTGTTCTGAAACAAAATATTAAAGAGGACTTTGGGAAAGAGAGTGAGATTTAGTTAGTGGCCCACAGTTTTAATCACAGGTTCTGCAGCAATCATTTGGGGTCCTTTGGGTCTAGCAAAAGACACAATGACTGATGTCAAATAGCAACTACAGATGGAACTTCAGTCTTATGGGCTAATACCCAATCTTTCTGTGAAGGGAACAATACTACCAGAGAAGGAGAAAGAGTTCATCTTCTACATTCTGCTTTCAAGAGCCTCTACAAAGTGAAGTGGAGAAGTGGCTGGTGGCTTAAATGGAGAAGCAAGAAATGGAAAAAGAATGGTGTTTAGACTACGTATGGGGCTGCCATAGAAACTACCCAGGCCAGCTGAAGAGATACTATTTGTTTTGTATGGTTAATTGGCTGATATAGATTTCTTTTTAGAATTGAGCCAAATGCCAAATGTTAGTGGCAGTTCTCCAAGCAACGCACTTGATGCGGGAAAAGGAAAGAAAGAAAGAAACTATCACCTTTCTCTTACTGGTATATGCAGAAAACAGGGTTGAAATTGTGGTCAAAATCGAAGTCAGTGGGAAATTTGCCGTTGATTTTGATGGAGCCAGACTCCACCCCAGATGTTTTCTTTTCTATTTTCAGTTACAGATAAATTTGGCTACCACTAATCAGCTGTCCTGTATTTTTATAGTGTTTTTCAGTCTCCACAGCTATGTCTATATTAGGTAATTTTTGCTAAAATTTCTCAGCATTGCTTCTGCCTGTCCAGTACCAATCTAAGGTTAGAGCAGGGCTGATCTCTAGCTGTTTATATCTGTTGGTGTCTTAAACGCTGTCATTTTCACTGTCACTGTGCACAGTGCTAGCCAATGTTATTTATTTGTTGTTTCAGAGAAACATCTGTGTCTAAGTTCACTAATTTTACTTTTCAGATAGCTTGACTGTGATTTAAAATACTCAGAGCTCTTATAGCTCTTACTTCCAGTGAAGTTAATGATCTAAGACAGATAGTAATTGTTTGGCACAAACATTTACTCACCTGTCATTTTAGTTGTCTGTATTAGATGAACTGTATAGATGCAGGGGAGTAAAGGAGTATTTAAAGCCACATCAACTTCATTTACATAAATTACAAAAAATATTGCCTTAGAGAAAGAATATACAGTCTCTTTTGCTCTATAAAATTTGCTCCAGTGTTCTAGAATTTACTCTAAGCTCTACCAGTTTTGAGTGATGTGAAAAGGGCTTATTGATCTCAAGGGACTGTTAATTTTAAAACCTGAAGAATGTCACTAAAATGTCAGCTTTGTTAAATAATTCTGTATTAATTTGCATAGCAGAAGTGGTCAATTATTTTCTTCATCTGTCATTTCAAACAGATAAATATTTGACTGGAGGGCCACTAAGGCTACTAACTACTGCCAAGCGAAAAAGTAGATCATATTCTTCCAAAACATCTCTAATATCCACCACCCACTAGAGAAGAAAAGCAATACCAGACCAAATCTGTACTAGCTGATGCTTTCTAAAGCTCAGACTGCTTTTTTGACTTCCAGATTCTTCAGTTCTCCATGAATCTCCTTGCAAATAGCCAAAAATTTCTCATAACCTCTGCTTTTATAGGGAAGTTCTGAAAACAAATGTAGAGAACTGATGGTTGGAGATTCAAGAAGATTCAGTACAGAAAAGTACTGAGAACTGTGTGCAAAGAATTAGTCCAGACATTACTGGAGTTGTGATCTATTTACAGACTAGAGGGTTTTTTTGTTTATTTGTTTGCTTTCAATACCTTTATTTTATGAACAGTTTTGAAGATTTTCAAGAACTCAGGTTTGCCCCTAACACTGCAATCTGCTATCTTCTGCAAGGAGCCAGTTACCTGCTAAAGATTTCAAAGCTGCCTCACTGCATAGTGTACAGTTCAGGATCTGCATTTAAAGGACTCCCCAGCAGTGGAAGTAAAAGATGGTACTGGCACATTGCAGTCCATGATCTTCCAGTCTCTGGGGCTTATCTGGACATTCCCAACATTGTTTCTCAGCTGTGAAGAACTTGTGTTGACACGTTCTGCCTTTATAATACGTAAATATTGATCATCATTAAAAAAACCCGAACTACAACAACAACAACAACAAAAAACAGCTGATAAAAACATCCAGGTATTTTAAGAACAAATATAAAAACATCATAACAAATGGATTCTTTACACTCCTCCTTTTTTTTTCTGTTGAAGTCCAAGTTCAGAATTCTTCTAGGACCTCACTGCCTGTGTTGAGGAGAAACCTCATTTCCCCAGTAAAAGTAATTCTACGTTTTCTGTAAGGGACAGAAACCATAAAGCAGCCCATCTGACAACAGCTAAGGTTCCAGCAATCTGCAGGCCTCTGCAGAAATGTGCTTTTGCCTACACTGGCTGCTGGAACCCTGGTTATTTCACTGATAGGCCACTTTGCCACTGAGGTTTTCTGCTAAGGCCAAACTGGAACTGGATTTGGAAAGGGATGAAAAGAAGAACAAGGAAGTCTCCTATAGGTACATCAACCAAAAAAGGAAAGTTGAAGAAGGTGTACCTCCCCTAGTGAGCAATACAGGCAGGCTGGTAACAATGGACAAGGAGAAGGCTGAGGTACTCAGCAACTTTTTGCCTCAGTCTTCATTGGTACCTGCTCTTCACACATCCCTTGAGCAAATGGGTCAGAAAGTGGGACTAGGGGAGCAATGTCCCTCCCACTGTAAGTGAAGAACAAGTGAGTGACCACCTGAGGAACCTCAACATTCATAAGTTCATGGATCTCGACAGAATGCATCCCTGGGTCCTGGGGAATTGGCTGATGTAATTGCCAAGTCAATTTCAGCGATATTTGATATTCGAAAAGCCACAGAGGTAAGGTGGAGTACCTGGTGACTGGAAAAAAGGCAACTCAGGTAAATACCAAACTGTCAGCCTGACCTCTGTGCAAGGGAAAATCATGAAACAGATAGAGCCTCCTGGAAGCTATGCTAAATACACTGAAGACAGGGAGGTGATACGAGACAACCAGCATGGCTTCACAAAGGGCAAGTCCTCCCTGACCAACTTTGAGGGTACTGCTGGATGTCAAGCTAGACATGAGCCAGCAGCATGCCCTTGCAGCCCAGAAAGCCAACCATACCCTGGGCTGCATCAAAAGAAGCATGGCCAGCAGGTTGAGGGAGGTGATCCTGCCCTTCTACTCTGCGCTGGTGAAGCGTCATCTGGAGTACAGCATCCAGGTGTGGAGTCCTCAGTACAGGAAGGACGTAGACCTGTTGGAGCGCATCCAGAGGAGGGCCACAAAAAAGATCTAAGGGTTGGAACACCTTCCCTACAAGGACAGGCTGAGAGAACTGGGGCTGTTCAGCTCATAGAAGAGAAGGCTCCGGGAGACCCAAGAGCGGCTTTCCAGTATCTAAAGTGGGGCTATAAAGAAAGGAGATAAACTCTTTAGAAGGGTGAAGATAGGACAAGGGAAAATGGTCCTTGATAGGTCAAGGGGAAATGGTTTCAAACTAAACGAGGCAAGATTTAGACTGGATGTAAGAAATGTATAATAAGGGTAGTGAAGCACTGGAACAGGTTGCCCAGAGAGGCAGTGGATACCCCGTCTCTGAAGACATTCGAGATCAGGCTGGATGGGGATCAGAGCAACCTGATGTAGCTGTAGGTGTCCCTATTGCAGAGGAGTTGGACTGGATGATCTTTGACTTTTAAACACCACTTCCAATTCAAATGATTCTGTGATTCTATGATTCTGTGGTATTGAAAGTCCAGGTATACTTGGAGGCTGGATCTCAGGCTCTCTGAAAGGAAAGATGCATCTGCATGCATGTTGATACGACTGAAAATATGTATTGAAGCAACAAAAAAAAAAAAAAACACATTTCAACCTTAAAGATCTCCCTTAAGTTCCTAAATCAATCTTTTATTGCTCTGAGCTCTAGAATAAAACACAGTTATATACCTGAGACAAAAAAAAGCAAATAATTGAACTGTTTTGCAGTTCAGATTAATTATAGAAATACATCAACTTATGGATGTCAGGAAACTAATGGAAGTGAGCAGTGGCAGTGACATGTTTTAATCTCTTCTAGTGGACTCTTTAACATTCAGAAATCTTGCCATATTGATCATACAAATCAAACTGGATAAAGAGGCAATACAGATTTGTAGCCACATTCTATCCTCATCATTCCTGACAGTACTCCCAGCTTATTAAAAACAACACTGAAACTGCACATTGGTTTCCCTTGTGGCTTAATTTTCATTATTCACTGAACTCCTTTTTGCTAGAAACTGTCTGAAGAGCCAGATTCTGAGCTCATTGTTTGTTTTTTTTTGCTGACTACAATGAACAGCCTTCTCACTTTCCAATCCTAGCAGTTCTATACACTCAAAACATTTGCAACCACCAACTAACAAAATAAAAGCAGGTCAGGGATGGGGAGGCAGGATGAGTGAGAAGAGCGTGTGTGTGCTTTTCAGAAAGAATGAGACTGAAAATTACAAAAGGCTTGCTCATAGCCTATAGCAACAAATGACATTAATCAAGCACAGGAGATAAGTGTCACAGTATAGTACTCAGAAAAAAAAAAAAAAAGTTAAAAAAACTCAAACATCCATTGATGCATATTCTGCAGCTTGAAATAAATGAGCTTACATAGTGTTACAGCACCAATTTGAAGTTGTAGTTCCTCCTATAAGAAATAAGAGCCATGAGCATCGGTGTCAATAAAGAAAGAGTTTTCAGTCACAAGAAGTTCATCCTGATGATGAAAGCAGGAATGTTGTTTCTCTGCTTCTCTGTCTCAGTTTTCTTGATGGATCAATATGGTCTAATTTGTGAGTGGTTCACTGGAAATTACTCTTGTAAGAAGCCCACACCTCACTTTTCAGAGGTGGAATAACTAAAGATGACTGTCACCTATGTCCTCCCAAGCCCGGATTGCTTTGAATCAGAACAGTAAAAGACTGAAATCTGAAATCTTATCAAGGCTTCTGACAACTCCCTCATGGGCCTTGGGTCTCTGCTATCTCCATGTCTCAAGTCCTCCCCAGTAATCTTCTCCGTGGTTTCCTCTAAGATCTGTCCTACCCCATGACTTTGCAACAGGCTCACCAAGAAGCAGTCACATTCTTTGCAGCCGTGAGTGCAGCTGGTCCTCACACAAAAACTACCTGTCATTTGGCTAACTAATTTAGTCATCTAACTTTATTACCTTGTGGTTTTTGGTTAAATTGCTGCAATGTTCTTCAACTTGTGGGGCGCTTCTGCCTCTAGGTCTGCAGTCTACTTGTAACAAATCCATAGAAAACCACCAAGAAAAACAGGTTTCATGTCAGCAGATTCCAATTTGCTCTTAAAGGGCTTCAATGAAAAAATTTAGAGGATAATAAAATTAGCATGAGCTAGAGCATATAATCAGTTCTGACTTAGACTTAAAACGGCTGGGCAAACATGATGGAGTTTTAATTTCATTTCCCATTGCTTCTAAGACTTCTCACACAAATCTTTCCAATACCATTTTTCAGGCATCCTTTTGAAATCAGTCTTATTTTACTGGATAACCACACACAGACATAATTTCTGCTTTCGGGGTATTAGACTCTAATCCAAGAAATGTCCCCTGATCAACTAACTCCACTATGAAACAAACATATTTGAATTCAGTCAGGAACTACTCCATATGCAAAGAAGCAAGCTCCACGAAAACAGGCTATGAAAACTTTTGACAGCATTGAGTGTTAATGTTTTCTTATGTTTCTGACTGAGGGAATACTGTACGGAACATCCTCATTGTATATTCCCACCGCTTATTACCCTGAATTTGCAGGTGCATGTTTCTCATGCCAGCAATACACTAATTGCCCAGTACTGGCCACCATGTCATGTATTTTTCAGTATGGTCTGTTACACTTTCTTCCTTGCCTTTTTAAATAAGAGAAAAAGCAGGTTGCATTTATTACAATGACATTACTGAGAAACTGTGAGCTTGATCCAGTTTTCATCAAAATTAACAGAAAAACTCCCAGTCTTTCAGGGATTGTTGGTTTTGACAAGCCATGGCCAGGTTATTCATGCTTCAGAGCCATTCTTCTTGCCAACCAGGTGTCTTACAGTTAGACAAGTGTAACCATGCCTTCACCTGACTCAGTAAATCCTGCTTATTTTGTAAGCCAGATCCAACCCTTAGTCTAGAAATGAAGTCATCCCTTGGAGCAGACAAATCAGAAGTTGTAAAGCACCTAAAAATGGTAATTGCTCTGGATTAGCCACTTGGCTTCATTGTGCATATTATATTTCATATTTAAGCAAGCATTTTTCATAGCTTATATTACGAACTATCTTGTTGTACACATGCAAAGTGAGAAATATGATTGCAATATCATTAAAAATCAACTCTAATATTGCTACATTCCCAAGGTTGTTTTTTCATCGCTGATTATTTGGTTTTGTTTTTTTGTTTGTTTTTTTATTTTAGTGGATGGCAGTAGTTTTCTATGTTTAGTTTCTTTCTTTCAGCTATTTTGTTGATGTATAAAAATACCTGTCTTTATTCTTTTTTTTTTTTTCTTGTATTCTGTTTTTCCCAGTCCTGGGGTAACTACTTGGTTTGGTGTTTATTTCATCCACCAGAAAATACCCCTCATAGAAATACAAAGGCAGCGTGACAGCAAGCTTCTCTTTGGGCATGTTGACATCATCCTCTTCTCTGAGCTCTAATTCAACTTTCAACACAATGCCTAAAACCGCACAGCCTCTGGGCACAAAAGAACAACACGAGAGTACACTTGTGCATTCTGTTGCCCTGTAAGCAAATTGCTTGTTAATGAGGAATCAGCCAGATAATGGGTTTGATAGTCTGTGCTTTGATTAGGTAATACGAAGTGCAGAAGTGTTTTTTGGTGTATCAGAGACAGCACATCCTGTTCAAAGTTCAAGGCTATGAAAGTCACGAGTAACTCTTCAACATCTCTCACAAGAAAAGACAAGATGCGGCTATTTCATCTGTAGTAACTACTTTTTGGATGAAATGAGAAAGCTGTGATTTTTTAACTTTGTTGACAGTCCAGACTTTTCCAAGAGCAAGTATAAAGATAACTCGTTAAATATACCTCATTAAAGATAACTCTTGCCTTCAGATGCCTGACTGTATTTACACGGACTGTGCCTGGAAGGAGCAGAGGCTTTCACACAATAGATAAAGAAAAGAAAACCTCTGTGACTATAAGCATGCAAATAAAATTTCTGTAATGTGAACGCTGCTTCCCCTGCTTACAATAGTAGGAGATCAGTGCATGCACACAGAGAACCCCTGCAGATGGGATAACATGCTGGAAATTGCTGTTCCCCTGCTATTTGTTTGTGTATCACACATGTAAATGAGTTGTATCTTAACTGTCTTGGGAAGGAACAAGCCAACCAACAAACTTTTTATTCCTGGGCGCTCTGATGTATGCTCCACAATGTTGCTGGTTGTCTGTCTGAGCTCTGCATTTCAGCAGCTGGAAGTTGATAGAAAGGAGGAAAAAGATATCAATATTTCTATAGTTTTCCTTTCCTAGCTAAATATCTTGGGTGAGAGAAGCAGGAACATAACTGAATCCCTAGACAATCTTTTCTTTGAAGTGGTGGGGTTGGGAGGTTAGGAGATTTTTACAAATATAAAATAATTAAAATAGGAAGTATTAGTCGATTTCTTTGACAGGAAGGCTGTAATTCTCCTCTGTTCTGTATCACATAAAATACCATAATATGGACATCAGTCCTTTTCCTGTAGAACTAGTACATTCTCTTCTTATCACTATGTCCCATCTGGTACATTGTTCAAATTCAAGCCAAAGTATCTCATCACTTGCAATATCACATAAACAAAAACAATGTGAAGAAATTCATTACAAAAATCTACTTGTGGCCTTCTAAGATTCTGCCTGCTTTGCTGTGACATGACAGAGCCCGTCAGTCGTGAGTGCCCTCACTGGGATACAATCTGAAGACAGACTGTGTCTCCCACTGGCAGCTCTCCATCATCCTCAGCACATTTTCTGTAGTGGTGGATGGGTCTGGGCAAATAGTGATAGGACTACATTTTGTGATCTAGCAGTCAGCCAGTGCTATCTGCTAGATATAAGAACACTGTCTATCCTCTGTGCTTTTGAATTCCCTCATTTTGACAGAAGACTGGTCCAATGTTGGCACATATGGTCAATCAGCTCCAGGGTGGCTGTTCTAAACTGTAATAGCTGGTGACAGCCTTCAAGACACGGGTATGTCAGGCCAAGGACAGCTGGCTGGCAGCAGTCCTGGCCATATTCACTCTTCCACTGACTTCACATGATCTGTAGTTATGACATGGACAGAATACAAGTTCTTCATAAATTCTGTGTCTAGGTACAGCTTCATAAATTATATGCCTGTAGGGCACTTTGCATGCCACAGAAGTACCCATATAATCACCAGGTCTTTCTGCTGTAGCGACAGGACAGCAAAAGGATCTCATCATAGGTTAATTTGTTTTAAACAGACTATGTAAAAAACCTAACTATTCTCTCTGTCTTTTTAAGTGGTTAGTTTCTGTAATGCGGTTGACCTCAGAGATTCAGCATTGCTTATACTGTAATTTGAATGAGAAAAAAGTTGCTCTCAAGATTGAGTCTAAGCAGAACGCTTTTTTGATAAAATAATCTTTGTGAAATCCACTGTGCTGCATGGAGCCAGGAGCTAGCTGCTAGTTCTCTTTTTTTTTTGTTCGCTTTCAATAGACTGTTTCAGCATGCTGAAAGAATAGGAGTTGGGCTCCCCAACGGATATTAGTTATGGCTGTGTTCTTCCTTTCACCAGAAACACAAACCACACAATCCTTACAGCAATCAGCACAAAACACATCATGTTAAAGCCTTTATTTCTGGAGCATAATATAAAGTCTCCCTTTCTCTCATATTACCATTCTGGTGAGTCAGGTATGTGAGGTTTTCTAGGCAACAGGTGTTTTCTGAAATAAAATACAATCTTCCCTTCAGCTAATTATGTGGCAGAGACAGCAGCTGCAAGTATAATGCTGAGGACACATAATAAGACACCCAGAAGAAAAATACTCCTTGTTCCACTTGTTAAGGTAAAGCACAGATGTTGCTGCTGTGATAAGTATGAGCATAAGGCAACCACAGTCTGCTTCATCCTATATATTCAGAATCTAAGATTTCAGAATATTTAATAGGCTGCAATCAGAATCACCAGTTTCTTCATGTAAAGGAAAGTTGTTTATGTCTAACCTAACAGTCCTAACATACACTCTGTACCACAGTTTGCATTACACTATCATCAACAATATGCTGGAGACTATGCACAGACTTGAGAGATAAATTATAAACATTTTTATATATGGACTCAGTGATAAGTGTCAAATGTGTAAATTAATAAGCTTACTGATTTAAACATTTACAGATACCATAAATTAAAAAAAAAATAAATTATAAAAATGTTCCAGTCATTTAGAAAGTTAAATGCAAACTTTTTTATTGCTTAGTGTTGGGGTGCAGTACTGTGGCTATTGCTATCTATCAGGTTTAGACTGTTGAGAAATCAACTGCAAAATAATGGTGCCTTATGATCTTTATGGCCAAAGGTAGAACAGATCCTTTCCAGAGATTGATTCCCTGCTCAATTAGAGGTATACTTCTTTTTCTGCTTGTTATTTTTTCCCTTATTTATTTTAAGAGCTGAGTACATATGTAGTATCTTATAGTACAACTGTTAAGGTGAAGAGGCTTTCAAATTAAATTGAAGCCTGGCATTTTCAAAAAACACAAGGATCCTCAAGAATCATCTGATCTCCTACTCCCTCTAGTATTTTAGGCCTAACTAGGTCAGAATCTCTACCCTGCTAACAAGAACATATAATATCACAGGAAAAGCACAGACAGAAAAATCCTAGAGCTCTTGCTCTGTGAACAGACTGTTACTTTGGCTGTCTTGCAAAGTATTTATGATGTCCTTTCAATCCCAGTATCCTGTAGAACCACATGCTTTTCTGGCTACAGGTTTGGTTTTTTTTTTTATGTGAAGAAGCAGCTGCAAGGAATTGGGGAATGATTAACACACGTAGAGAAAGGCCTGATTGCATGGATCCACTAGATAAAGTCAATAGGTTCACGCTCCTTCAGACCAAGCTCAAAGTGACCTTATCTTTTGTGTGTGTGATTTCTTGGCAAGACATGTATAGATAAGCTGTTGTGAACTGCAGTAAAATGAGCCCATTTGTTTCATTCTATCACTAACAAATTTAGAGAAGACAGTATTAAAAAATAAAATGAAACAAACAAACTCTGATCAAAAGGTTACAAACTGGTTTCATCATGAAAATACCATTGTACTTTCTTGCTATGACATATATGGTAAGAAAGAGACATTTAAATGTCTGACGTACCCATCTTTTAGTTTTCTATATTGTTCCAAATGAAAGAGATACGAGTTGAAAAAAAAAAAAGAGAGTCAAAACTCTACATTAATTGGTATGATGATATAGATGCTTAGAAGACACATCCATGAGACATTACCACTGCTCTGACCCACCTTTCTTCCTGTTGTTTCTCAGTTGTTCTTAATTATGTTCCTGTCCTGCAAAGAGCTTAGCAGCCAACAGGACAATTCAACTTGCTTGCACCTGAGAATATTCAGAGGTTTTGTGTGTTACAGTGTTTGATCTTGGGTGTTATAGAAGAGAAGTCTCTTCTCATGAATGCAAAAGCCCTTCCCCAACTAAATGCCCCCACTGTGTTAAGGCAGTATTATCAAGAACAAATAATTCAGAGAACTGCCATTGAAATTCTTCTCTATTCAGCCATCAAAGGTGATCACACAGCTTCCAAGATTTGTACATTTATATTATGGGCAGAAAATTTGAGTAATACTCACGTGTGTCTTCACATCACCTTCAAGAATCTTGCTGTACCTGAGAAACTCAGCAACACTTCCATTCAGCAGCCTATCAAAGGCCTCCACGTATGGAGCTATGCCTACAGAAGAAGGGCATTCCATTATAATGGGTCCATAAAGTAAACAAAGTATAGGACTTCCCTGTGTAGCATATGGAGGGGAAATAGCAAAGAAATGGGGGAAATTGCTGTAACTTAATTTCTGCTGTATTCATTGATTTGTGAAATCAGTGAAAAAGGATGCATTATATATATTTTTTTAGTTTCTAGAAAGGAAAAATACTGCTCCTTGTAAAACTTGTCAAAGAGTACAAAGAGATTTTACTTTGCATACTGTGGGATGCCTCTTTTGTATTAAAATAACAGGTGCTAACGTAAACATCTCTCAGCCTTTCAAAAGCATAATGGTGCAACAAGGATGGTTGTCTTAACAAAATTCTATTACTGTACAAAAAACAAATATTACTCCCTAAAAAGAATCTGCACCATCCTGAACAACTGTTTTTATACTACCCAGCCATTCCTGAAGATCTCTGTATTGTTTGGTGGCCATTAATAACAAATAATTAAATTTCCAGCATTTAGAATTTACTGACAGTCAGTTTAGGCAGTGAGATGTGGCATTGCAATCTCCTTATTTTGTTGTGTGACCGTACAAAACAGACATTGGAGAAAGAAGGCTCAAACAAATCTTCTAGATGACACATCCCTCTGACTATTTATGCGGTATGTATTCTGCCAGAAAAACAGAAATATTGTGTTTTATACAGTATAAAGAGCTATTTTGTGATGAAGTAGACAATCAGAAGACCACGGTGGGACTCAGTTTCTTACATAACTGGCTTTCTAAATCACTTTATGTGATACCCTTTAAGATGGCAAAAGTACTCTTTCTTTTAGTGTTTTCCAGCCCTCTCCTTCCTCCCTAACACATCCTCTTGTCTTGCTGGTGCATCAGAACTTTCGTTAGGTCCAGCATGAGCAACGCATGTGTGAATTTATGGCATTTATAGTATCTGAGAAAATACGGTGAAAATTCTTTCCAGCCTCTCTGCCTGCTTAAAAAAGCCTGGAGACTGCTCTGAAGAGGTACCAGGCTTTCTTCAGAGAGAGTGCTTTAACCTTTTGGCACTATATGACAATTGCATCCAAATTCATAATCTTGAAAGCCCTCTTTAATTCCTAAGAGTCATCTGGCTCCTTGACAGAAAAAAGAAGGGCTTTGGTAATGGGAATTTGCAATGGCCTGTGTGAAAAAAAAAAAAAATGTAGTTAGACAACTAGGCGGGATTTCAAGGCTTCTTTTGTTCTCTTGATGTCACTCACCTTTAATTCTGAGGAATTTCTGGGCTTTCTTCCATATTCAGTGCTTGTGTGTAAACCCCTCAAATGACCCAGGCTACAAAAGGTTTTAGTTGTAGAGATGCTTTCCAAAGCCTATTTATGTTCTTTGTTGAAATCTGTGCGCGTCTCCAAGAGAATCATTGTAACCTTTTACTTTAGAGCACACTTTTAAATAGCAGTTCACCAAATGGCATTTGTGCTATGCAGAACTAGAAAGCGACTATGCTATTTTTTACTATTCAGTACAGCTAACTCCCAGGAGCATTTACTAGAGTGTGCTGTGAGTTGTGCAGAGCAATTGAATGATTTGTCTGCAATCCCATTGTTGTAGTGCCATTTAGGAAAAAAGTAAAAGCACAGTACATTCCTCTCATGTTCCCCACTATTTTGTTGTTTCAAGAAAAAACCTAAATTAAAAAACTCAAGCTTATTTTTTTGTGATAGTTCTAGTTATGGAATGGTCATTTAGGGGGAGAGGGCATAGTAGAAGAAAGCAACGTATCTCCATTTCCACTGGGGACTTCAAAAATGTCACATTCTTGGGAAAAGCATCAGTTTTAAAGTAGAAAAAGAGTTTTGTGAGACTGTCAGCTCTGCAATTGTTGTGGAGACTTACGGGAGCCTCTGCAAAGTAACAAGAGCATACAGAATTATGTTTGTACATCAGTCATTCCAAGTGAAAAACGGATACAGTCTGTCCTAACTGCATCAGCAAAAGCCGATTCCTGAGTCCCCATGTGAGCCAGCTCAGCCTGGGCAGCTCCCCATGGTGCTGCTCTTACCCGTTTCTTGCTGCTGCTTCTCCCAGCAGGTGTGGTTTACAATCTCACTCATACAACACTTGTCAGTCAGTTTCTTCTGAGGACCTGCTGCTGAGGGTTTTTAAGGCTCTGCTTCCCTGGGGGGTGGGTGAGGCTCTTCACCTTTCTTCAATTCATAGGGTAGGCTAAGGATACGCTGATGTTCTTGGGGGTGAATTGATCTCCTTTGTAAAAGCAGCCCTGGATCTGCAGTTCTAAGCTTTGTGTTAGTAGAGACTCACCCAAATTGATTCATTATAGGATTGAAGCCAATGTTTTTGAAAAATGTAGACTTCTTAGTAGCAATCAATTTATTTGCCATCTTGTACATGGGTCATATTTCTCCATTACTTTGCTAAGGCTTACTAGCTGTCTGGATTTTCTCCACACTGTACACATTTTATTACTGAAGCTCACTCTGACCAGCTAAGTCCCCTGCTCTGGAAGCCTGCTGGAAGATGCTCCCTTCCTGCCACAGAAACACTGCTTTCAATCAGCTGCTCCACAGCAACTGGTGGTATTTAGGCCTATAGCATATGTAGCCACATGTGTTGTTGGATAAGGGCTGGCGTACAGTTACAACAAAGCAGCTGACATCACATAGTAACTTGCTTCTGTCAATAAGGGAGCTGCCTGCAACGTCCTACTTTTTCTTGCAGCATTCTGTGTACCAAGTCCATGATAGGATGTGCTCTCCCATGAAGAAGGTGGGGAAGGGCTAAGGAATGTGCAAAGCAAGTGACGTGAAGATTAGATAGGAACATATGCAGGGATTCTGGGTTAAAAAAAAAGCAAAACAACAGTTCTTGAGAAAGGAAAGAGGTACCTCTATTAAATCAACATCAGTACTACCACATTTATAAAGTTATTTTCCTATAGATGGCAAGAACAACAAAAAAATTAAGGGGTGGAAAAAAATGATTTAGCAGTATGAGGTGGATAAATGAGGACAGGTGTTTTTTTCATGTATTCCCAGTTAGTGCTTTGGAGATCCACTTGAGAAACGAGAGCTCAAGAGTAATAAAAGTAAGGCCAAGGATGTGTGGCAGATCTGAGTGAGGAAGTGCTTATGAACAAACTCATATTTGATTAAGGACAGTAATCAATTAAATCGTGGTGCACAACATGAAATTCAGAGAGCTGGAAAATAGACTCAGTGTTTATACTGCTGACTTCTTTAGGAATATTTATGCTGTGCATTTTTGGGACGTCTCATTTCTTCTGCTGACTGGGCTCAAGGAGATGTTATCTGGTGAGTTATCTGCAACAACATAAATGCTAAAATCGAAAGAGCAATAAAGCTTGAAATATGGATCACATATTTAAGAGATATGACTAATATTGAATTTTCTAGGCTGCATATGTTTATAATCGTGCTTAGAAGACAAACACACATTCTTCTTACAAGCTAGATTTCTAATAACAGGAAGAAGTAGTATTTAAAAAAAAAAATACTTACTTCCATTGACACCGTTCATTGCATCGCACTCCATTCCACCAGATCTCTGGGAATCTGAAAATAATGATTCAAGTCGAGTCACTGCTTTCTCCAATCTCTCCATCAAGCCATGATTCTCTGCCATTCTAAAAAAGTTGTTCAGGAAAGAGCATTAGACCCCTTTGAGAAAGCCCATTCTTTACCTCGTGTTCTACTCATCTTATGGCTTTGTCAACATTTATGGTAAAAGCTCCTTTTTTTAACTATTGTCTTTCTGGCTGTAGTGAAGCAGCTGACAAACAATAACTTACTTCTGTGTCAGCAAGGAATCTGATCAGCGCTCAGCCTTTGGTTTTCCTTGTAAATGGATACAAACTACTGCTGTTGTAGCTTTGGGCAGTCTGTATTTGGACAGTTTGTGAAATCTTTATAAATGTGATTGGTAGAAACGTATGCCGGCAGTGATTTGCATCAGTCAGTTCCTGGGGCAAAAATACAGATTTGATTAAAACCTGACTAAAAGTCAGCCTTTAAATGTCTACCTCCTGATTTTTCTAAAAATACATGCTGAAACCTGCCTGGGTCTTCTAGGCTTTGTAGTAAGGCTCAACCGCTTTACTGAGTGACTACTGTGAAGAGGCAATTTTGGTTGTTCTTCTGGTGTGATTTCCCATCTCTTAATTATTTTTCTTTTTCTTATGAATGCACCTGATGTCAATCAGTGCATCCCAAGCTTTTCAAATCAAGTACTGATTAACATTTGGAAAGAAAAAAACAGGAGCCTACTTGCACAGCACTGCAACAGTGCTTTTGATGTAAAATGAAATAGAAACCGGGCTACATTTTGAACAATTCGCACATCATTTCATTTCTCCATGAAGTGATTGTCTGTTTTCTTACATGTGGGGAAGTGTAGGCACTGACAGTTTTGAATGCTAGCCAATGTCTCAGGGAACACTGTGCTCTATACGCTACAGGCTGAGAAACAGTTACATAAGCGACGAGAAAGCTATGTTTAAATCCCCCATCGTTTAATGTAACAAGTGGTCTTAACTTAAGGTTGTGTGTGTTTTATTCTGAGTGACACACAGTAAGGGAGCTGGTGGTGATCTATGGCTCTTGATGAAGACGTGATCCACATGAGCTCAAGCAGAGCTCCCACAGGATGGCTTATATCCCCTACCCTATGCAGTATTTTTCTAGTGAGCAAAACAAATAATGCTGCTTCAGTGTTCCCTTGCCCTGGGGAGAAAGTGTAAATTCTTTTATTAAAAAGTAGAGTCATATGAAAAGAAGGGCTTCTGATTTAAAAATCAGTATTTATAATCCTTACAATCATTTTTATTTCGAAAATTTAAGCGTGAGAGAAGCTATGAGGATGGTGGGAGCACATGCAGAGCTCTCACGCTGAGTCATGCTGTCTGTCAAACAAGGTGGGGCTTTCAGGCTTTGCCCTATAAATACAAGGAGATTTGTGTTTGACCTAAGAGTGAAACAGAAGATTTTACAATGCGAAAGTCATGGGAGAACCATTCTCATGAGAAAGTTCTGTCTGGAGATTATGCGTTGTTTTTTTCTTTTCTTTTTCCTATTTACATTAAATAAGAAATCAAACCTCTAAAGGAGGACGACATGAATCAATGTGCATATAAGCACTGTCCAAAATTCGGGGGTGGGGGGAGGAGGGTGTCTCTTCTGCATGTATTTAAAATGTACACTGTTCTGTTTGAAAAATCAATGAATTCTCCAAAGCAAAACCAAAAACCCTTCACATTTGTAAGGTTACAAGGATCTTTGCAGGAGTAATATGAAGGTGTCAGGAGAGCTTTTGAAATGTGCAATTTTTTTCTGAAAATATTGAACTTTTTCTTAAAACAAAGCACTCTTATTCCTCAAAAGTACTAAGGGCACATTCTTTTCACATTCTGCTCTACTACCTAAAAGCCTCAAAAGATGCTTATTTTAAAAGTTATCTTTTAGTTAAAAAAGCCAGTTTAAAGTCTGGCTGATCTAACTGAAGCATACTAACAGTCAGTTCTTCTCATCAGCATTTTAAAGTATATTTCAGTGTATTTCCTGTTTGTCTTTACTTGAAGACATGGTCTGCTATGTAGCTATATTTCTTTCCATCCGCTCCAAAATTTTCGTTGATGGAAAGTACAAAATTTCTTTGGAAGAGTGGCTCCTTTTTGTCTCTTTAGCCTGATTTTGCTTGTTGAAGGATTCAGTTCTGATGTGACTACACACACTTGGAGGAATCTTCCAAACAAACAGCAATAGATCAGACTCATAACGTTCTACCCAAGAAATCGGCCCCTATAAGATGCTAAAAATATGGATTATGGAGTCCGAAGCTCAAGGGAATAAACCAATGACCCTGTGGACATTTCTATGCAATACTTTCCAACAGCAACACAGTCTTTTGTTCACGATATTCGTCACAGTTTTATTCAGTTCCAAAAAGCTGCAAGACTACAATGTTTTTCTAAAGTCAGATATCAACAGTGGGGCAATTACAGAATAATCACAGAATCCTAGAATGGCCTGGGTTGAAAACGACCACAATGATCACCTAGTTTCAACCCCCCTGCTATGTGCAGGGTCGCCAACCACCAGCCCAGGCTGCCCA
>JAOWBP010002052.1:7781618-7819787 GCA_028571105.1 Tragopan temminckii | reverse complement strand
TCTTTTTTTTTTTTTTTCCTCCTTCTCTCTGCAATGACAATCCGTGGCCGGCCACTCGCTCCCCCCCCCCCTCGCCTCGCCTCTCCTCGCCGTCGCTCTCCCTCCTCCTCCTCCTTCTCCTCCTCCTCCTCAGCGGGAGCCGGTGTCAGTCAGTCACATCAGCTGCCCGAGCAGGCAGGGAGAGAAATGCCCGTCGGCTTCCGGGAGTGCCAAATAAAGACAAGTCCAGAAAGAGAGAGAGACGGTGACAGAGATGGAGAAAGAAAGCAAAAAGTGGGTGGAGTGTGAAAATGGAAGGAGAGGGAAAGGCTGAGGTGTCTCTTAGCGGTGACGGCAGCGCGGTGCCGGAGAGGAAATGGCAGCCGTGCGGCATCGCGGAGGAGCGGGCAGCGGCCGGGCTGCCAGGGCACGGGCACGCAGCGCAGGGGCGGCCGTGGCCACAGGTGTGTGCCGGCCCCGCTGCCTGCTGAGCGCGGCTGGGGTGAGCGGGGAGCGCCGTGCGCTGGGAAAGGGGAGCGGGACGGCGTGGGAAGTGTGCGCAGGCAGACCCAAAGGCTCCAGGCAGCCTGCTGCCTTCTGCAAAGCGGAGTCAATCGCAGCAGCCTGAGCTCTGCGACAGCTGTGTCTGCCGTGGGGTGGCTGCCATACAGCACGACTTCTCCCCGTAGGCAAACCCACGTGCCTAGGCCTTGTGTGTCGGGCGCTGTGGGCTTCACGCTAGTCCCTACCCCCTGTGACCACATGGGTTCTGCAGCTGTGCAGTGCTCAGCCACGTGGTCCCAAAGGTGTGTGATCGCTCACCTGAAATCTGCTTCCCCTCCAGGTATTGCTGAGCTGACTTTCTGCACAGAAGTCTTGGGGGAAGAGCATGAGTTTGTAGCCTTAAATGAAAGTTTGCTCTGAAATGAAATAGGAGTCATTAGTCAGTCATAAAAAAAAAAAAATATATGATTGCAAGCGTTTTTCCAGATCAGCCATGTGGCTGTGCAAAAACTGGTGGCAATTTTCTCTGTCAAATACCTAGTTTATTTTAGAAGACTCTGTGTTTGACTTCTGAGGGTTTGACAACACTATAAAATATAAGATAGAAATAGTGTCTCAGTTATGCAGTTCTTAAATGGGGGCTGTGGAAAACTGTATTATAACAGAGATGCCATAGCTACAGCGGACCTTAGTAAGTCTGTGCTGAAATGAGATGAGGAAACAGCAATAAGCAAAAGCAAGCTGACTGCAAGGATCAGCCCAGGATCAAAACGCTGCTGTGGACAGCGCTATCATCCTCGGAAGCTGCAAGAAGTCAGAACTGCAGCTTCCTGTAGACAATGAAAGGAACAACTTCTTGGTATATATTAAAAAAAAAAAGCACAGAGATGAAATCAACAGAACAGCTGTTTTTAAATAAGAGTCTTGGCAAACCTTCCAAGCAGGAAGAACATAGTAGAAACTGAACACCTGGTTGCAAAAATGCTCAGGACACAGACACTGCTTAAGAGAAGCAAGAAAAAAGCCTAGAAGATCTCCTTCTGGAAACAAAACACAATATGTTTAACAAACTGTGGAATAACTAAATGAAAGCTCCTGATCCATATAGCATACTACAGAGAGAAAAAACATCCCAATACCTTTGCAGTGTCAGTGGGATAAATGGAAATTCTGGGATGCCAAATGCCCTCCAATTTCTTCACTGTCAGTTTAATTTGAGGAAAATGTGATGCCATTAACTTATGAAATATTTTACAAGCTCTTACCGTAAGAGCACAATCAAGCACCCCACATCACTCTTCAACATCACAGGCATGTAAAAAGGAGGGGAAAACAGTTGGGCATTTTCTTTACGTGGAACAGTTTACAGGCTACCAGGCTGGCAGATAACTTGTGCGTCTGAAGTAAATTCCCTGTAACACATCTTCCCTCCTGACTTCTTCTAGTGCATTTTTCAAGCATAGGAGCTACACAAAACAATCAAGATCTTGTGCTCTTTTCACCTCCCCAGGAGGACGCTGGCAAACATCAAAGGCTAAGACTAAGGTAAGGAGGACACAAGAAGTGATAAATTTAGCTAGAAGGGAAAAACAAGAGATTCTGTAATTGTAAAGTGACCTCATAATAAAGAGGAAACCCAGTGGCAAGTAGAGATGTAAGACGTAGCTCCTGCCTGAAAACATGATATTAGAGGAGAAAATCTTGCCCACTTCGGTTTCTACATAAATGAAGACAGTCTTAAAAGGCAGTTCTATAAAGAATTTCATAGTTAACTCAAGCCTAGCAACAGCCCCCTACAGGGAAGAAAAGAATGAGAGAGATGCAAATTTTGGACTTTGCAAAATATTGAGTAGATGACATACTATTGTTCTAACTCATCCAGAAAAAAAAAAAAGAAAAAAAGAAAAAAAAAAGGCTTGGACTGCAATAAAAATGTGTTTTGAAACTGCTTGGCATTGACATCAAGTGAAACACTGAGCGAGGAAAGCCTGGAAGATCAGATTTTGAGGCTGAGTTTTTTTTCCTCGGTCTAACAATGCATTCATTTGTTGGTTTATAGGCAGAAAATAAACTGATGCCAGTTAGAAGTTAGAAGTTAGAGATTTTTATTTGTATACTTTTTTTTTTTTTTTAGTACAGAAAGAATCAACAACTGCAGAACCAAAAGGTTTAAAAATCTTCTCAAAAGTCTTCTGAAGTCTTCTAAAAGACTTTAAAATGTAGATACCATGCATTAATGCTGGAAGAAAAAAAAACTTACAATTCCAATTCATGGCTGACGTTATGAGGAACTCTTCTGTGCAAAAAGTGCAGTAAGAGCCCTCTTGCTGAAAGGTATCCAATTAAAATACAGTATGCCATGGAGAACAGTATATGGCATTTAATACAACTTTCTAATTTATTTTTTTTTTCATTTTCCTTTTTATCTTTGCTCCTGCAAACAATCTGTGCCAAGGCTGGTCTATTTTATTTCCTTTTTTAGAAGAATGTATTTCTGAAGTTGTGCAGGGATCCCAAAGTACATGTAAGAAGCTGCTCTGGAGACACCAAAATCTCTATAGAATGACAGAATTGCAACCTACTTAGAAGAAAATACTCTGGTGCATATTCAATTTGCATGCATGTTTTTTTTCCACAGAAGAAAACTGTTGAAAATGTTTATGGCTACCTTCTCAGTATTTGTTGAAAATAGGCTTTGAATGTATGCAGTTGTAAAATTTCCCCGTTGATAAAAGTTGCATCTAAATGATTCATAGATGAGTTTGGAGAAAAACACAAATATTGCTGTCCTTGATTCCATGGAATTTGTCTTTGCTGGGGCAATACGTAAAAATGAAGATGAATTTAAATTGTGTAAGTACATACTGAGGTGAAAACAAAATGGAATATCTTATGGAAGTCTTGGTAGTGTGACTTATTAGGTCTACATTTGCATGCATTTGTCAGGACGCCCTTTGCTTACCAAATCTATTGTTTAGTCTTCAGAATTTGAAAAAACATTCACAATTAGCTAAATGAATCAGTGAAGAAAGCTCTGTGGGTATCTCACACAGATTAAAAAAAAGAGAAGATTCTGCCAAACACGTGGACTATTTTTACTTTTTCAGACTAGTGTGAAATAAGGCTGAATATGACAACATCCAATCTGGTTGCCTATAAAAAAAAAATTAAGGGAGATTCAAATTATATTTGGCTGATGAGTTGTCACTGCACTGCTTATCGTCTCTTCTCTGCATTCTCTCTTTGACTCTGGGAGTGTGGACTCTCACAACTGTGCATTAATAAGTTGGATGCTTCTCTGTAGGCATGGCAGCACGAAAAGTTAAATAAAGAGCATGTGCTTAATATGTCATTAAGTATGTGAGTAATGGCATCCTCATGCAGCAGAGCACTTAGGCATTCCAGTTGTATTTAAGCTTGTCACTTAGGGATGGAATTGCTCACTTGTTTATAATTCAGTATATGCATAAGGGCTTTGCTGAATCCAGAGGGAAAATGTCTTGATCTCACAAATACTAATTTTTGTGACTACTTTCACTAATGATAGTTCGGTGTTTTAATTCCTTTCTGTGGAGCTCTATTGGGAAAGCTACTCAGAGAATACCATAAGCTTGAGCTTCAGTTCTGCTAATTATTTACATTGCCCTATCTATTTATTATCATGAGATACAGGCTTCTGTTGCACTGCTGAAAATCCTATTTTGATACAGATTTTGACACAGATTTCAAATGAAGTTTCATGATTTTAATTACAGGCAGAAATTTGCAAGGAATACTTTTCGTGAGGATGCTTGAACAGAGAATCAGAAGAAGGAAAGCAAAATTTCCAAATGTGTGACTGTAGTGTTCAGTCATCTTCAACTATGCTTTTGTTGCGTGTGGAAGTTATGGATGGAACAGTCAAAAGGAATGACAGAGTCTCATTCATTGGCCAGTGTTAGTTTTCCCAATTGCTTTGGCTCATTCAAAGTGTCCCAACATCCTCAGGAGTTCCAGTAAATCCAGATTACAGTCATGTTTTTTTTCTCACCCTGCAGATAGAAAGCATAGGGCCAGCTCTAAACTTTGTCCTGGAATGACTTACTAATGATTCCCTGAGATTAATGCTCTTGTATGAGAAAGCCCAGACAGTCAGAGCAGTAGAAGTACTGAAAAATCCAGACATGGGAAAAATATGAAATTTTGAGTATATCTGAGATTCTTGATGTTGCTTTTTCTGAGATTTCAGGGAACAAATAAGCCATGGATTCAAGGTTTACTGTACAATGCACTGAACTAGAAGCTAAATTTTTCTTTGTCTTCGTTATGCTAAATCACTAGATTCTAGGAAATGGCAGTTTAAGGAAGACACCAAGCTGTGCAAAATTTATGGTAAAATCATATGGATTGATAACTTGGTTATTGTTATAGACAGTACACCATAGGAAATATAGCCACATGAGTAGATAACCAAAGTATTCTAGCAGACACATATTTAGTGTTGTTTCGAGCTCTTAGCTAGGCTATGCCCTTATTCAGAGAGTTGTGAATAAGAGATTTATGCTCTTTATCTGAAATTAACTGTAGTAAATTTGGTGCGAGGTGACTTTTGCTACCCCTTTCTGCAAACAGCATTCCTAGCTGGTTTTGTCCACCTCCAAGCTCCTCTGCCTTGGAAGACTGAGAAGTCCTTTCCAACCCAAACTGATCTATGATTCTATTTTTAAACTGGAAGAGGTAGATTTAGACTAGATATTAGGAAGAAATTCTTTATTGTGAGGGCAGTGAGACACAGAAACAGGTTGCCCAGAGAGGCTGTTGATGCCCCCTCCCTGGAAGCATTCAAGGCCAGGCTGGATGGGGCTTTGAGCAACCTGGTCTAGCAGAGGGCTGGAACTAGATGATCTTAAAGGTCCCTTCCAACCAAACCACTCTATGATTCTGTGATTCTATGAAGCGAGGGAAAGCAAGATGGGTACTCAGTCCCCATTAGAACAGTTAATTTAGGCAGAGAATAAAGTCCTTTGCCTTGCCATAGTCAACGTGATTGGGCTTGTCCTGTAAGTAACCATTTAGCTTTTGACATTACTCTTCTGTGAGCGCTCTTGGTAACCCTAGTAAAGAAATGAGTGGAAAAGTTTTGAATGTCAGCATCTGAAATCTTTGACTTAATCTGGAAAGGTACTGAGGTGATTTGTGCTTTTTCATACAGCACTGGAATGCCGAGGGTGACAGCGGTGTGAATTTTCTTCTGCTCCTTCAATCTCTCTCTCAGCTATGGACTTCAAGACTGAGGATATCTCAGTTTTACATCCTGCTGCAAAATGAGACTGCTGGTATGGATCCCTAGGTACAGTACACTGTTTACATTAATATGTAATTTTGTTGGCCTAAATTACTATTTTACAAATGATGACTGCCTAGATTAGATATGAGGAGCTGATCAAGTACAGCAGCACAGAGCCTGGCAGAATCATTTACCCTACTTTTCATCTCCATGGCAAATGAAGAGAAAATGTTTTTTCAGTACTCTGAGAGCTTTCTGAGACCATCCCCATTATATATCCCTATCAACACATGCTTTTCTCATTCAGCTGAGGTAGAAGAGTTTCTTCTGGTAGTGAAAAAGTGGTTTTCCTTTTATAGACCTTAGCTGAGACACTTTGCATAATGGCTTGCTTTTTTCTCTTGCTTTCTGAATTACCATCATCTGTATATTGAGTCCTTCTATGAAAACAGAAGAACAAATGTAAAGCCAGAAAATAATTCTGCCATTTCAGCAAGATGATCTTCCAATAGCCAGGTTGTCTTCCACTCTACCTTTTTTTTTTTTTTTTATTTTTTTTCCCCCAAAAAGGTAGGAGAAGAAAAAAAAAAAAAAGTGTTTGATCCCTAAAATGGTTTAGAAAGAATTATGAATATTTTGCTCTGCTGGGGTGAAATCCTGTTCCTCCTCAAATCAGTGTGTGTTTTGCCACTGACTGATGAACTTTCACCCTAAATTTTCACTTTAATGTTTCACTTGAATAAATATAGACTGATGATTCAAGTACTAGAAAAAAACGTTTTGTTTCAAAACGAGTCATTTATTTAATTGTTGTTTTCCTGCTTTCCTATATTTACATGGGCTCTGTACCTACTGCACCGTATTTCTAGAAGCTATCATTTTCTTTAGAGGATATTGTTTGCTCTGCTAAATAATTCATCTTGGAGATTTCCTTTAATCCCCCATCAAATGTGCCACTCTTGTAACTTCATAAAGGAAAAAAAAAGGAACGCAACACTGCAAAGCTGATTTATGAATTAGGCCATGAGAGTTAAAAATAAATAAAGTGTTGGTGTAAGTAAGAACATCAGCTTGGATTCTGGTTCAGTTATATCAGTGCCTCTGAAACAAAACTGTTGGTTCTATACAGATTTCCACTAATGTAACAAAGATCTGGCTCTTATCACAGATTATAAAAAAAGGAGCATGGGAGAAACGTGGTGACAGTTTGATATTTAGATGTCAGATAACTTGTCTGGCAATGTATGTAAGTTTTGAAGGAAAACAGAACCTCTTAGAATACAATATAAATTCAACAGTAAATAATGTGCAGTTTATAGTATTTGTGAATCAATCAAATAATAGTTGATAATTTTTTTTTTAAATCCAAAATCCTATGTATCTTATCAGGTTAAAATATAAATGTTTTAGATGGAAAGGAAATACTCCAGAAGTATCTTCATAGTGAATCTGTGATCCACAAACACTTTTAAGTTCTTTCATTGGATTTACACATTTGTTATAAGCAACTCCAACTAATTTTCCGTATATAAGATAGATTCAGGTACTGCAGTTCTTACAAAGTGTTGTTTCAAAGCCATGTGTTTTGTGGTACTTGTAAAACATTAAAAGGAAATCAAAACAGTTGCGTACTTGAAGAATGTATTCCTTGCAAAGTCAAACCAGTATTAAAGGTGCATATCAGTCCCACAACATATAAAAGATTGCTGCTTGTATCTGAGCTGACCAATTCAGAAATGTCAGCCTCTTCCAGCCACCAGCTTCATTCAGCCTGTAATAATCAACCAAATTATCAGCTTGTGCAGGGGTTTTGTCTGGCTGCTGTGACCACCTGTGTACGTACCTTAGTCATAAGCAAAATTATGGGCCTGGGGGGACCAATCCTGGGGGACCTCAGGCCTTGCAGGGAATGAATTGCTGCAAGTTCCTCTGTATAGCACTTAACAAAAGGAAAACAAAATACATTAGAGAAACAATGGAGTGAAATCTCCTGCAGAAACAAAAGAGAACATGACTCCTACATTAACATTCTTGGAACATCAGACTGATGTCCATCACCCATTCTGGTGAGGAACCCATATAATCCCTTCTTTCTGAGTCACCTATCAACATCAATAATTCATCACCAGTGTTAACGTGATAATTTTTTTTAAAAAAGAAATAATTCTGTAGTGTAGTTTTCCTAGGAATCTTCACCGTATTTGTAGCAGGTCTTCCATACGTCTTTTTGGTTTTCAATGTTATCAAACAAATTTGGTGGAGAACCTGATGCTCCATACATGGAGTTTGTTCAAGATTGATTTCTTCATTGGTTGTCCTCATTTTTATTGTGGTACATGTCCTCAGCCCGAAGGTTGTATGGTTTGTGTGGTCATTGGTCATTAGGTTAATAAAAACAGACCTGAAGGGCCTATTATTTGCTTTCTTTCACTAGTAATTTAACTTGTCACTCTCCTGTTGGATGTCAGTTCTAGGACTTTAATCACTACCATTTTAATTTCTTCGTTTTCTGAAATACAAATATTGGTTTTATAAAAGATACAAACAAAACTTAGATTCGCAGTCACCTGGCCAGATATCTGACTGTTGGCTGGATGCTAACAAATATGAGCATTAGAAGAATTAGCTTCATGTATATTTTTGAGGAAGAGGGAAATGAATGAAAGCTCAGATCCTCAGAGCTGTTCAGGTCTCTTACAAGAATGTATTTCCCTAAATAGAAGGTCACTGGTGCTGATTAATTTTTATTTATCTTGGAGCTGTTTCTAGACATTGGAAGTTCATACAAGAAGCTTTCTAAGCAAAACACCTGCTGATTTTAGTCCGGTTTTGTTTACGAGAGAGCCCCACGCTTAAAGGTCTATTTGTTACAGGATGATTGAAGTCAATGCAAGTTTACCCATTGACTGGAAAGAGCAGGTGGCAGTTCTTATGGGTCTCCTCTTGTTCCAGCTGAAGTCAACCAAGCCGCTGCTTTTATTTAATCGGAGATAGCCGTAATTCAACAAATAATTAGCAAAAATGTCAGTGCAAACCTCCTGAAGCCTTTGTGCAGCTGAGTCAGCTCACCTCCGAAGAATGTTGTTCTCCTCCTCCAGATACCGGGTCTACTGACTGCAGTAGCAGTAGCAGATGCTGTGTGGGTGTCCATGTGTGCATCATGCCCTGCAACCTCATTCACTGCCCGTGGATTTCACCTTCCATGCTCCACCTGCACAGGGCATGATTACTCAGTTTCTACACAGCAGCACTGGGTTCTGCCTGGTTTTTAATACTTGGTTGAAAAGCAATCACATTCTCACTTTTTTTTTTTTTTTTTTCTTTTTTCAATTTTAAAAATCTTTGGATGTTAGGAATGTGCTTCTGGCTCCCCTTACACAGTATACACGAATTCAGCTGGAGAGATGCGATCACGTGTAGGATGATAAGAACAAATGCGCCAGTATAGTATTAGGACTGGTTTACCATGTATTTACAAAGGTGATCTATTTTGTCTGAGGAATTCCAATACCAGTAGCCACAATAGTTATTGTTGTTGTGCATATTGCTATTAATATCTTCATCAGTTACACTGACAGTGGGGTCAAGTGCACATTCAGCAAGTTCGCGGATGATACCAAGACATGGGGTGCAGTCTGCACACCAGAGGGATGGAATGACATCCAGAGGGACTTAGACAGGCTTGAGCAGTGGGCCCGGGTGAACCTCATGAGGATCAACAGATGCAAGTGCAAGGTCTTGAACGTGGGTCAAGGGAACATCCACTGCCAATGCAATCTGGAGGATGAAAGAATTGAGCACAGTCCTGCCGTAATGGACCTGAGGGTACTGGTGAATGGGAAGCTGGACATGAGCCAGCAGTGTGCCTTCACAGCTCGGAAAGCCAACGATACCCTGGGCTGCATTAAAAGAAGCGTGGCCAGCAGGTGAAGGGAGGTGATCCTGCTCCTCTACTCTGCGTTGGTGAAGTCTTACCTGGAGTAGTTCTGTGTCCACGTGTGGAGTCCTCAGTACAGGAGAGACATGGACCTGTTGGAGCATGACCAGAGGAAGGCCGCAAAGAAGATCCAAGGGGTGTAACACCTCTCCTATAAGGACAGGTTGAGAGAGCTGGAGCTGTTCAGCTTGGAGAAGAGAAGGCTCCAAGGTGACCTGAGAATGGCCTCTCAATATCTGAAGGGAAGCTACAGAAAAGAAGGGGGCAGACTCTTGAGCAGGGTTTGTGGTGACAGAACAAGGGGAAATGGTTTCAAGATTAGAGAGGGTAGATTTAGGTTAGATATAAGGAAAAGTCTTTTACAGTGAGGGTGCTGAGGCACTGGAACAGGTTGCCCAAAGATGTGGTGGATGTCCCATCCTTGCAGGCTTTCAAGGCAAGGCTGGATCAGGCCCTGGGCAACCTGATCTAGCTGTGCATGTCCCTGCTTATTGCAGGGGAGTTGGACTAGATGACCCTTAAAGGTCCCTTCCAACTCTAAGGATTCTATGATTCTATGATATTGAATTGCAGTGTGCCATTAAAATATCTGGTCAATAATATAGAAATATTCCTTTTTCTCATTTACTTTTTTTAATCTAAAGTTCCTTAATTTTGGCAAGGGAGTCCTTTCATGCAGTTGCATCTGCCTTATGTATGACTTTTTTTTTTTCTGATGCAACCTAAAAACATGGAACCAGGGAGCTACATATAAAAATCTGTAAAATAAATAAAATAAATACACTTAAAAAAAAAAAAGTAACATCAATTAGTCTGAAATGATTATCGCAAAGTTCAACGATGTAGCAACATTTGTTCCTTTGAAATTAATAATAATAGTATGATTTATAGTATCTGCAACTCTATGTCTGAGTTATTCTCTGATTGTTTAAAATCATCACTCTGAGTTTTTGTCTCTTCGAAAACTGGTTTGACCGTCCCGTGTGTGAATCCACACCCTGAAAAAATGAAAGGCTTTGCACACATTGTTTAAGTTTTAACCTAATATCAGGGTTAAACCTGTTTCACTTTGTTGTTCCATTGCTTTAAGTGCAGTAGAACTCAAGGATTTCTATGTGCTTGTTTAGCAAATCGGTCTATTATAATCTGTCATGGCTTAGAACTTGCTTCCTGCGGTCTGAGCTGTATAGTGTGTTTATATTCCACTAAAAATACTTTCAACTGCATTAATGTAACAAGAGAGCATTGTAAGCCACACTCTTGGGTTTTGCTGGAGCGGACAACAGACGATCAGACCTCCTCCCAGAAACACAGAACCCTTTAGCCTTTCACTTACGTGCAGCTGTTCTTATGTGCTGAGGTTTTCAGCAATGGTCACAGCTGTTGATCACCAAGAACTGGACTGATACCACCCCTTACTGCTCCTGAGCTCCTGAAAAGGTTTTGTAGGAATTAAAAAAGTGACTTATTAATTCATGTTTCTTTAGGCTGTCACGATACTACTGTCTGAAAGACCTCTAACTTTAGAGCAGCAGAAACCCTGGGAAGTTCAGGAACCCAGCTCCATGGTGATCTTTTCTGGAAAAAAAAAAAAAAAAAGGTCAACATGCCACGTGCAGACTTGCCAAGTCAACTTCTTTTCTCCATAAACTAATGCTTTGTGGTCTTATCCACAGATGGGTTAGGAAACTTGGCCAAGTCGCTGCTTTTTGTTGTTTCGGGCACAAAATATGTGTGATTTGTATGTTGGAGTTTCATATTAAATAAGACCAATTTCAGTAAAGTGGAAGTAAACCTTGCATTGAAAATGCTTAAAATACATCCTGTGGCTCCCTCTACATTATCTCTAAATTTTTATGGTTTTAATTCAGATTTCCTAGATTTATTCGTAGGACTTGGTTCTGTACAAATCTCACTCTCCCATTTTTATGGTTCTTATCCTTTTGTTCCCTGGAAGCTGAAAGAGGAATAGTCTTATTTGATGCACTGGAGAATGATCCTCCAAGGGTTTAAAACAACCTCACTTGCTGCCACCTCATAATTACTACCTGATTGTTTCCTGTACCAAAGAGTATTTGCTGTGGATATTTATTTCCTGTACATTTGGTAGCATTTTTTTTGGCTACAGAATCTGGACACGCCATATCTAGTTACTTTAAATAGAACCATAGATTTTTTTGTTGTTGTTGTTGAGAGTAGCTTTGGGTTTTTGCTTTGACTTTGATTTTGTCTGAAAATGAAATTTGGGCATTCTCTCCAACCTCTTCAAACTTCTCTTTGTGAGATAAATACGCATTAATATTGATAAGACTGCAAATTGAAGATTTTATTGTATTAAATCTCTCTGGTAGCATAGGTTTTCTCACTTTCGTTTACCTCTAGATGATGTTGTTACCTCTTTAAGGCAAGAATTATGTCTTTGAATAGTATTAATTGGCTAATATATACCATGATAAATGCTTTTTCTTAATATTTTAGAAGTTGACTCTTACCTGTAGCAATTATTTTTACCTATTAAGTATTCAAGATCAAATTATCAGTCCTTCTGGATCTGGAAAGTTGTAGAGATCTGCTGATTTATAGCTGCTGTACGTCTGTCCCAGTGTTCATGCAATTGGGTAAATTCTGTAAAATACAATTTCAAACCAGAAATGTTAATGATTTAGGACTTTATTTATGTGACTGCAGCAAAAACGTGCCAGTCAGTAGTGGTTTCTCTGACAATTGAATATTGTCAGGTCATTGTCCAGTCATGCCTGCAAAGGCTGTCCAGAGACAAAGTTTTGGACACAGATATGATACCAGAAAGTGGGAGGTAAGTGGGAGCTGTGAGGTTGTGCTAATAGGCATGGGTGAACAATGGACTGATCTGAGGACAAGATGTTACTCAGTTAACTTTTTATTAACCACATAGGAAGCCTCAGTCAGGGTTCTTGCAGCAAAGAATGAATGTGTCAAATTCCTGTGTGAGTCACAGACCAAATGCTGTGGATCAAAAGCTCAGTTGCTGAACTTTGCATTGGGCTTTAATAGAATAGTTTGAGCTTGAGAGTCCCAGTGCCACGTGTCATGCAGTGGGTTCTGCATTCAGATAGCTCTGCAGTGTTACAGCTCAGCACAAATATATTCATTTAGAATGTGTTATGGGCTTTAAGAAATAACTTGCCATCAAGCCTGTGTGTTAGTAGCTATATAGGTAGTGAGTAAAGTTCATGGCTGTGGCCAAAAAGCAGGGAAATTTTTGTTACTTGGCTCTCCAGTTGCTTTATGATGCAGCTGGCTCGTTTGGCTCAAATGAAATTTTATGATACAGCTGTCCCTTCAGTTACCTTATGATACTTTTCCAGTCAAGTTCCATTTGTTTCAGAAGGGTAACAGTTCTGAACTTGTGGAACTCTTGTCCTTTGCTATTATCAGAAGGACACAGTGAGGTATTTTGAGTTTGGCAGCACTATTGGCTATTTTGGCTGGTGGTATGCAAGCCAAAATGGGATTGACCATTACCAGCTTCGCGGGTGTGTATAGCAGCAAACATTTGGTTGTCTCTGTGGGTTGTACTGCCAGGATACAGTGATGTCCTAAAAAGACAAAGGAGGATAGTAATTATGCATAACCTAATGCTCATATTTATACGTGTGCTATACTTAATAATTGAGGGAACGTTGGATTTTACAGCATGATCTTTGATGCTGAGGCTGTGAAATTCTGGTGCAACTTTATAAAGGACCGAAACTTTCTAAAAATCATTTTGCTTATAAGCAACAACTTTTAAAACTTTTTCACAACTTTGAAATAATTTGCCTTTCAAAGTTACAGATCTGCTATGACTACTCCCTTGTAAATAACCTCCTGCTTTCTTTTGTCTGAAGAAAAGTCATTTAATAAACACATTTGCTATTGGTCCCTTGTCCTAGCCAGATAGATATGGCCAGTAAAACTACAATAATGCCTGCTCATCAGTCAAGAATTTTGAAAGAACTTATAAAATCTGCACCTCTTAAAATGTAAGGAAATGTCTGTATTTCCCTAGCAGTTTTTTTTTTTTTTTCCTTGAGAGCACCCACCACACAATGTTATCAGACAAACTTAAAGAAGGCTACACAGGCATAATATCTGCCCCACTTAGCTTTTTTGAAACTTTCCTCCTATACACAGTCCCTGAGGCATTTGGGTTCACACCTTTTGTGCTACCAAACCCATGCTAGTTCCATGATGAGTGCATCTTTTATATTCCACACATTGTCTGGCTCTTAATCCACATGCAGATGCATGCACATACACTATAGTGAGCAAGTGTGATCAGAAAGAGCTGATGCACTGCAACTTCTTCATGGAGAGAGAGGCCAAGCATTGGAATGGGCTGTGCAGGGAAGTGCCTGAGTGCCTGTCCCTGGAGGTATTTAAGACACATGTGGACATGGCACTAAGAGTCATGGTTTAAAGAAGGGACTTGGTAGGTCAGGGTGATGGTGGGATTTGATGATCTTGAAGAATTTTCCAACTTGGATGAGTCTATGATTCTATAACACAGTAGAAATGTTGTGGGAAAGTCGATGTAGAAAAGGTTTTTATATAGCTGTGTTTATCTAAGTGTGTGCCTGTGTAAACAAGCAACTTCGTCTCAACACTAAAATAATTTGTGGGTTAAAAGAATAAACTCATGATGCAAAAAAATGCTTCTGTTTTGTACTTAAAATGACTGTGTTGCATATGTGTTTGGTATTCCACAGTATACCTCAGATAAAATTCAGTATGCAGCTATGTGAAATCATTTACTATATTTGATTAATTCCTCTCATTCTTTCATACCTTAGTGTTCAATGATAGGGATTCAAATCTGTGACATCTGTTCTTCAATTATAGTGTGTGGCTTTTAGAGAGTTACAAATGTTCATTTGCAGAATCTACATGGAAATATGTATCCATGTAATACAAACACTGTGCAGTATCCTCACTGTGTCAGCTCACAGATGCTGGCCAGAGACTTACTGGAAGATAAATCTTAAAAATTAGTAAAAACAATAGTAATAGTCCTTCTCTTCAAGCCATTAGAGGTCCTTGTGCACTTCATTCACCCTCCAAAATGAACATTTAAATGGACTATGGACTTATGGAAGTTTGCTGTAATTACTTTGTTTCAGAAAAACACTGTTCATTTCGTCTTAGACAACTTTTTCCTTCTTTATTGAACCGTTTACTGGAGATGTGGCTTTTACAATTGACAAGGAATTCTCACAAAATAAATCCGTCTTGATTCTTCTGAAACTAATTGAAATATATCATGAAAATAATCCTCCAGTGGTTTCAAATGGTCTGCTTAGGCACAAGTGATGTCAGTAGCTTATTTGCTACTGACAACTTTGAATATCATAATCTAAGGTTGTATCTTTAGGGCTGCTAGTGATTGTTCTGTGAATTAGCAATGGATTACCATTGCTGTTGATACAATACATTCATAATTTACTGTGTTGTTGTATTCTTTTATGATAGTGTCTATGAACTATCTTCAGGATTTAGTTCAGTTTTAATCAGAGGTGCAAAATTAGTCAAGCCCTGACTTATTCTTTACATAGAAGCAAACAAAACTTGATGGAGAATCCTCAAAAGCAAGCTTTACCATAGATGAACTCATCCCCCTCATCTCTTTTTCCACGCATCCAAAAGAAGCTCCTTCCAATAGTAACTCAGAGGATCTGTGTGTCTCCTGTCTATATCCAGGGAGCAAGCTAATTTTCCTAGAATAAGGTCAGGCCTGTGGAAATTACTGTGTCTCTATTGGACACAATTTCTGCTTTCTGTCAGATCATAGTATTCAGCACTTGTAAAATACAGTACAAAAAATTGTAGTAGTTGGCATTGGCAGACGGTGCTTGTGTGATGATTGCCTTAAGGGGAGGACAAGATAGGGAAGACACGTTTGGAGGAAGGAGAGGGCATATCTCTTACTGTTGTGTTTGTGATGTTGTTTTTTTTTTTTTAAGAGGGAAAACATTTGATCCTATTTTTGCCTTTTGATTTGATGTAAGCCTGGTTATAGAAGGTGATGCTGTAGTTTGTATACTGAATATATAATCCCATTCTCGTTTATCACTGTCAAATATATCTGGTGATCTCATGTGGAAAGTAGAGAGTGCTGTGTCACAGTCCTATTTGGTTTCTTTGGAACCAGGCAACCTCAGCTTAGTCTAATCCAAATAACGCCATTTCTTATAATAGGGTTCTTTTTAGAGTAGCATTAGTACTTGGCAGGTATAGAGAGCTGTGTGTGCTAGATGACTTCCTAGTTAATTGTGGAATTTCATTCTTCTTTGTTTCATGAGCTGACTTGTAAATCCTTTCAAAATCATCAGAGAAGGTTTTTGGGAATACCAGAAACCCAACTGGAAAGGAACCTCGTGCTTTTGTTCTCAGGTTGGGTAACAATCATATATGCTGTGAAGAACCCAAAGCTGTCCTGACTCCATCCATGCTAAGGTGTGTTTGAAAGTGCTTGTTAATACACTTTATTTAAGCCCTCTAGTCTGAATACAAGATCACAAGACCTGATCTAAAGGTCTTTGAGGGTATCTGGAGAACTTTAAATTATTTCAGTGTACCATGGAGAAAGACGCTGTGTCCAAATGTCTGTGATGCTCTTTAAAATCTTTCTTCCAGCCTCTCCTCTATTTTGCCCTGCCAGTTTTATGTTTGCTTCTCTCACTGTGGTAACTGAATCAGCTCTTAAACTGCAAACTCCTACTGATATTTTTCGAAACCTAAGAAGACTGTTTCTTTTTCCTTCTAATCATTTAGAACAAGCAGATCCAGAGTCTTTTTTTTGCTCTGCCTGCGCTGGGAGATTCAGCAAGAGAAAGAGAAAAGGATGAGGAGGGGAGCCTTTCTGCGTAGTGGCAGAGGAGGGTTCCTTCCTTGGGCAGTTCCAAATATATTCCTTTTCTGCAGTCTGCTGCGATGTTTATAAATGGATTTTCCAAGTTTGTGACCTATTTCAAAGCAAGTGCTGGATGCCAACACATTTTGTCCTGGCTTGCCTTTGGACTGTGGGCACCTGTTGCAGAGAAAGTGCTTCAGCCAGTGCACTCCAGTGGGTAAATCTAAGCTTGTATCAGGATATATGAATATAAATATCCTTTCCTGAACCTTCATGCATGATTATTCAAATGACATTGTTGAAGGGGAGATTGTAGAAGGCCCAATTAAGATTCTATAACATTTAACCAACTCCCCCAGCCAGATTTTCATTTGGCTTTTGCCAAAGTTTTGGAGGAAAGAAAGTCTAATAGCTTTGAAATTTAAATTTGAGTAAATTTAATTAGATGGTAATTAAATTTTTCTGTAGTCACATAAGTTTGGTATAAAATTTTGCAAAACCAAGATAAAGTACAAGCGTCACCCATTTCTTAAAGTGCAAAACAGTGTGAGAATAGCCACCAAGTGTGCGTTTAAACTGTCATTTACACAGTTAGGAGGAATTGGTTTACAAAGTTTATTTCTTGACTGTGAAAGTCAAAGGATTCACATGTACTGAAGTGCAGTGTTTCTTAAAAACACATAAAGCCTTTTCCACGTCGGCCCAGAGTCTTCAGTCTGCAAGAGTAACTTAACAATCTGGACACTATTGGGCAAGAGATTCTAAATCGTAACCTGGGATTTCTTCTAAACTTCAGAACTTTCGTACGCACTGTGAGAGCTTGGGCACTATTTAGAGTCCAGAGAGCGTGATACACAAGATGTGTGAAACAGCAGGAGGTGAGATTTCATTATCTGATCATTGATGTGTTTTTAGCACCTTGGGGATTTTAGCAGCATGCCCTCTTCCTTCCCAGCACTAACAAATAGCCCCCCAAATTTTTTAGTTGGGTGCATGAAAATCTTGAAAGGATTTGAGTTAAATTCCTGTTAGGGCAGAAAGAGGCTTTGGAAACTTGTTGTCATCCCATTAGCCCCCCAGAAACACTCCAAAGTGACATATTCTGAGAGGGAGAGAGAATGAAAAGTATCTAGAGCACAAATGCGGCAGCTGGAAATGATTTTAAAAAAATACACAAGATGAGTGGGCCAGTAATGTTGTGAGGGGTAAGAGAGGCAGCTGGGAGATGTAAAAGAGAAGGCCTGAGAGCAGCTGAAAGATGCCAGCAGTCTGCTAAAGAGAGAATCTGAGAGCTAAGTAGCCCTATGTGTGAAGGAAAAGCATGCCACAATGATAAGAAAAACAGCTGGAGAAAAACAGAATTTCAAAGCTTCTGAAACAGGAATGGATATGCAAATTCTGTTAACTCTATTGAAAGAGTGAATTAATTAATCTTTTCTTTTTCCTTGTCTGCTTCCATACTTTCGTCTTGTTTTCACAAACGAACCCTTTCTGTGAGATCTCCAGGAGTCCTTTTCTGCTCCCTCCATCTTGAATTGATCTTTTGGTTTTTGCTTGTTTCTTCCACAGAAACTAGGTCACTCTGAAAAATATTGTTTACTTGTTAGTAGTCTCTTAAGCTACTGCTTTAGCAGTTTACCTTGTATTTCCTGACCTTATCAAGACGTTCCCTACTAATAGTTCGGCGTGTGAATGCCTATCATTGGAATACCATTCCACTTGAAGAAAATGTGCTGGTGGCAGTTGATTTTAATAGTTCAAAACACATTATTGGTAGGACCTGTTAGATTTAGATAGCTTTGTATTCCAGAGAGCGAGCTGGAGGAGGCGAATTTGGCAGGCTTGAATGGTCTGACAGTCTCTAGAATTTGGCAGGGTCTAAAACAAGTTTGTAATAAGAACATGGTGACTTTAGAAAATAAACTCTAAGAATGTACAATGGGACAGATTTTTAAGTCTTTATGCATTTCACATATATTTTATTATATGTACAGCTTTTAATTTACTCGCATATATAGACAGTAAAGCACCTGGTCATATATTTGAATCCAATCTGGGTGAGTGCATCATGATGTAAAGACATATGCCAGTGTCTGTATACAGTAGCATGTTCTTTACCTTTGAAATTGTGGCTCTGCTGTTTTTCAGCCACAAAAGCAAGAAACAGTATGCGAGTATCTTTCCTGTATCAGTAGGAACAAAGAGCTTATGTGAAAGGAAGAGTACAGGAGAAGATCTTAAGAGATTCTGTCCCATCAAAAACTGAAATACAGCACCATGAAAAGAGCAAACATGCTGTCTAGCTTCTCTGAAGCTGTTTGCTAATGACCTCCAATGAACTAGAAAATGATAGAGAGCCTGGTCTCAGCTTGATGCCTGAGAGGAGAAAAAATAGCAGGCAGAGAGAATGGAAAGAAAGTGAAAAAGGGAATGGAGGTAGTCAATAATTATTTTTCGACAACAACAGCAGCAACAAAAACCTAATTGGGCAGCAAATTTTTGACAGCTTTCCTGCTGCCTGACCTGCACTGCTGTGTCTGGGCTAACAGAGAAAAAGAGCAGCAGCAGCTGTTTTGGAGGTCGTGAAGGTAAAGTCACAGAATAATAAAAGAATTGAGCAAATTGTAAGAGGCAGAGGGTATAAAATGCAAATTAAGTATATTAGATCAAACATTTTATGGTAGACACTTGAATGATTGCCACTTATTGGTGAAATGTAACATTATGTAGCATATAGTAAGTACTTAAAGGAAAAGGTTTGTGTCAGAAGACTTACAATCAAATCTGATAAAATATCACATGAGACACAGAGAGATAGAACTTTTGCCAAGGAAAGCTACGTGTGTCTGGCATAGGGAAAAATGCTTGAAATGGCTGAGAAGAAATGTTCACAGTGCAGGTTAATTATTTTTAAAGAAAGAATTTGCATTAACTTTTCAGATATCTGAAAGCCTTTGATTGTGTATTTTAAAAGATAATCTTTTGTTTTGGAAAACCTTGACCTTACATTCCTGTAACAGGAACGTTTAACCAAAAGCATAAACTGATTCAAAATTTCACATGTATGACCTAATGTTGCACTTTTAACGCTTAAGTAAATTTCTCTCTTGCAAAAAGAAACTTCAGTTTCCACGTATGCTGAACTCCTCATTTTCTCCATGATTAGCAGCAGACTAGGCAATTTATTATTTTACATTCTTGTGCAAATATAGATGGCCTCTATTTTTAGAAAGTGAGTTTATGAGAAATGTACAGGTGCACTTATCTGGAGAGAAATGAGATAGTGAATTTGAGAAATGATGAGAGAGGCAGTGTCCATCTGTTTTTTCAATGTATTGCCTATGATAATTGAAATAACTCTGCCTTCTGAATGTCCAGCTTTCCACCCTATAGGTTAAGAAGATCTTTGCCAGTGGCTTTGCACCGCCTGGTGACTTAGAAGAATTTCCCTAACAAGGCTCTTTAGGTTCATGTCACCATAGTGCTTGAGAAAGAGGAGAGGTTTCAGTTGTAGAAGGAAGAACAGTTAGTTTTATTTTTAATTGAAATGAGGCAGTGGTGGAAAGTCTGAATTTGCAGAACCTCATATAGTAGGATCATGAACACGTAAATCCAGACAAGCTTCCATGAAGCCTACAAACTAAAGATGTACTTAGGTGGCTGCATTATCTGGACTACAGTCCTCCAACTTCATAGTTGACATTTTTCCCCCAGATGCTTCTCTTTGAATGATCTTACTCCATATCATTTGTCCTCAAATCCCTAGATGCAGTGCTTTCTACCACTTCTCAGGAATGGGAGCAGCATGAGAAATTTCAACACTCATAGTATCGTAGTGAGCAGCAGAATTATCCTACCACCATACCCATGCAAGGGTTGGAATGTATTGCCAGGGTACAGAATTTACAGCGAGTCAATGCCTAGTCGAGCAAAGTAATGTTTGTAGGTTTACCTGCAACTTGCTCTGTTCAACATTTTTAGTTATTCTCTGGAGGAGCCAGATGTTCTTCTGAAGATCTTCTAAATAACAGGATTTATCAACAACGCAGTAAAATATTTATGGGTTTTTTTTGTTTGTTTGTTTGTTTTTTGAGATCATTGCTGATATAGGAATTCAAAGCAAAATGTTATCATTTAATCTTTTACCAGTGCAACTGGCAGAACCTGGGACTTTGCAGGTAACCCTGCCTACACTTAGTAATATCCCACTAAAAAACGTTTTGTTCTCCTGTTGGCGTGTTTGTCTTCATGTGTCAACAAATGGGCAAACACTACACTCATTACTGCTCAACCAGTAAAGACATGAAAGATCTGCTTTTAGATTTAAAACTCTGACCAATTGTCCCATCATGCTAAGCACATTAAATACCACAGTAAATGTAAAAAAAAAAAAAAAAAAAAAGTGAAAACTTTCTTATGTTTGCAAGCAATAGCACTTTCATGGCCACTGAACAGACTGTACTTCCAGCCTTTAAATTAAACCTCTCTGACATCCTGCAAATCCCTCAGATTCTTGCAGATCTTCTGCTCTCAGTCTGGGCCCTGGCTGCAGTCCTAGGGTATCAAGTCCATCTCCATTGTGCCCAAAGCTTGCTATTCTGCCCTCATGGCAGCAATGGCTGTGGTAATTAGCAGCCAAGCAGCCCTCCTGGAACAAAATACCTTTAATACAGTGCTGTTGTCACGTAAACTCTATCTTACATACTTTAGAAGGCAGAGTAGACACAATGCCTGCTTCTCCCTAATACTGCCATTCTCTGTGTTTAGGAAAGCCAGATTCCTTGATGCTCCTCTGCAGACATTGTCTATGCCAAGCCCTATTCTTAGAGAACTGCTGGCAAGCACTGCTACCACAAGTGGGGTCAGATCAAGGTGCTGCGTTACAGTGCGCATTAAGCAGAGGACAGGATTTTTGAAGCCAGCTTCGTTTTTTGAAGTTCCACTGTGCACCAAGATTTTCTACCCTAGAGAGTCACTACAGTGCAGTCGTGTTTGCCCTTTGCTTAGCCTTTATTAAGCTAAACCAATGCATTCACAAGAGAGCCTTTCAGCTGCCATGTGCCCTTTGCATGCCTTCAGCTGAGCTGTAAGAGCCCCAAGAGGACCAGCTCCCTCCCCACACGAGTCCTCTGAAGGCTGAAGGACACGCTCCTGTTTTCACACTTAGCCACTGCCCCTGGAGCTTTACATTGGGTTCTGATTTCTTTTGGTAAGATTCCAGGTGCTGTTAGAGTAGGCAGGAAAATGGCTGTTCTTGATAAGGTCAGTGGAAAACCAGTCTCTAGATACGGTAGGGTAAGTGGAACTGATGATATTTATAGAAGAATAAAGCCTAATTTATATTCTCTCTTACATGAAAAACATAAATTATGATGGCACTCTAGTTAGTGAAGGGATGCACTTTACAGAAAATGAGAAAAGAGTATGTGTATTTAATTGATAAAATTATTCACTAATAAAAAAAGAAGGTAATATTGATGAAATCTGGGAAACAATAATGCTTAAATTTGCATACTGTAATTACCTAATGTTTGATTTATGAAGACCACTTCTTCCTTAAGTAGTGCATGTAAAATATATTTATGCCTAGAAACGTGCACTGCTCCGTAACTGTGTGTTGAAAAACACAGATAATGGACATCCCTTATCACACTGATATGCTACTTACCATCTTCCATCTTCTGTGGAAGAAAGCACACTGGTCAAAGAGGCCAGCCCAATTTAAGGCCCTTCATCATTAGCACTGATAAAGAAATTACATTATAATAGAGACCGACCATCATTTTAAAAAGCTTGGACGCTTCAAAAAAAGCTTGCACTTCAACTGGATTATTTATGTTCATGCTTTTTTTTTTCTCTCATACCAGTGTTCAGTTATCTGTATAAAATATTCCCAAATTGCCTGGCCAAAGTATTTCTACTGGAGTTTCATTTGTCTGAGAACAATCTTTGCTTCTACACTTTCATTGTTTTGTTTTCATTCAGAAATATTGCTAGTGATCAAATTAGGAGAAGAATTCCAGTGGTTTGAGCAAATAGCCTGGGAATCCTAATTTTTGGCATCTGTATGGCATCCACAGCCTTGAGCAAGTAATCAGTCCTCCTCCCTTTGAAGGAGCTGGAAAATATTCTGAAACAGAACTCTTTTGGAAACTATTCAATTGTAATGGCTCATGTCAGGAAAAATCAGGACATTCTACTCTAATACTTTCTTAATGCAGGGGTATTTTCTTTTAAAGAATTTATGATTTTTAAAAACAGTTTTAACTGCTTTTTAAAATTAACAGAACACAGTTGTTTTTTCTGAATTGTGTTCTTTTTTTTTTTTCTCATTTCTACAAACCAGGAAAATAAAACAATCACCAAAAAACCTAACAATAAAAGTGCTGGATAAAAACTTTTCCAGTTCTTCAAAGGTGTCATAAAGATTCATTCACATCCTTTGCAAGTTCAGTGACAAAGCTCTATTAACAAATGGATGGCAGGCAGAAGAATCACTGAGCTTTCCTTATTAACTACTTCTGTCAGTTTTGCCATTTTGACATTTTTTGCTCAAGTCTCAAATGAAGTAAATAAATTCAGAAGAAGATGAATTGTGGGTATGAAGGCTTCCTTTGTAAAGATTTTTTTTTTTTTCACCAAATTTCTTAAAGTTCAGATAAGTTTGAGGTGAAAGACTGGAGGCTTCTCTTAATGTAACTGACATTTTCTACCCACTCTTAAGCAGGAGGTGCATAGGCACCTACAAGAGCCCTTGGTCTGTTTGGAAGTGGAAAACATATGGCCCGCCACAGCCACATTTAGAGAGAGAAGTAGCAGACATGCCTAAGAAGTCTTGTCCAAAGACTTAACATGATTATATTGAGCTAAAGAGTGTATCTGTCTCAGAGACCTCTCACCAATTAATTTGGGTTTCTGCAACCCTTGACTTTCAGATGTTTGGTGATGAAGCAGACTTTGGTGGGTTCCTCCCTAATCCAAGACTGACTAGGTCAAAAATAATGATACTGTAAGCTAACCCATATTCGGGGCTTATCATAGCAAAGTTGGCACACTGAACTGGGAAAAGGAGTTTGTTTTCCTCAAGTGGAGAGAAGGAGATAATTGTTCTGTGTGCATATCTGTATGCTTGAGCACAGTTGTACTTGCAGCTTTCTCTTCACTCTTTGGCACTGTGTCAAGCTTATTTGTTCTCATAATTTTTGACTGGGCTTTAGGGGAATAAAGAACACAAACACAAACTGCCAAAGCCCAGTCATCACTCACAGCATGCATAATGTAAATTCATCCATAACTGTACTATTTTCAAAGCTACTCTTAACGTATTTGCTTGGTTTTGCTAAATGTAGTGTATATAATATAAATAATACAAAGAACCTGTGCCTTGGGACCCTTATGTCTAGCAGTATGGTGGCATGAAGTAATAAACTAGTTTAAAAGAGCATTTCCTTATTGTTTGCAGGATACACTTGGAATAGTTGGACGTAAACTTTTAGCGCACACCTTATGTAACCTCACTAGTCAATAGGATGCATGTTTTGAGCAGAACTAGGGAACTGCTCAGTTTGAAAAGGCTCAGTATCTGATTAGCAAGGCTAAGGGGTGCTATGAATGGTTGCATCGTATTTTAATCCTAATATATTCCTTTCACTTGTTTTAAAAATCCAACAGTAATAGGTGCAATGAACTCTAGTAATGCCAAGTTATGTTCACAAGTTATTAGGAAAATGCAGACATTCAGAAAAACTGCAGTTCTAGCAGCTTCAGCCCATACATGCAACCTTTCAAGACATGACATGTTTTTAATCTACACACTGCTGAACAAACCTGTTCCTAGTTTAAGCTTCTCCATCCCACTGTGCAAGGAGCTCAGCACTGGTCGCTTTTCCACGTCAAATCTCCTTTGAAGATTTTGGTAACAGAACTGGAAGTTTTTTTGTATGCAACTTGTTGCTACTTGCATATATGCCATCTCTCAAGTAAAATGCCAACATTTCTGCTGAGTATTAGAATTCCACATTGTTGCTGTTTCTCAGTTATTTTATTTCCTGGTAACATGAACTATTTCCATTTCATGTATGTGAAATGTTATTGATATATGTTTTATATCCAGAGGCCTGTTCATCTACACATTTAGCAAGAATAAGGTAGCATTCCTGTTGTATGTCCAAAGCTTGGTTTGCTAGTAGAACTTGCACATTTACATTTTTGCTGAGGTTATTTTAGTTGTCAAGTTACAGAGCCAGCAGACAATTGACCTTTGTAAATTGAATCATAAGCTTACTCTGTCCCTGTTGTGGCTTACCTCAACACAGCCCCTGTCCAGGGCAGCAATCGTTCCCTATCACACCCCACCCTGGGCTATCAGTCATCTCTGAATGGAGACCGGAGAAGGTCCCAGGATTCACAGGAGTGTATCTGTGTAGGGCAAAGATGTCTTCTTTATCCTAGCTTAAGTAAGATATTACTGTACCACATATTTTCATGAGCCATCTGTGCTATCCTTCTTCCTTCCAGAGGTGTGTCTGGTTTTAATTTTTACTTGATACTGCGTCCTATAGACAGACCTTCTCTAGGGAAGATCATGAAGAGGAAATGGTAGAAGAGAGTAGAAAATGGAATTGGTTAGGTAGTCACAGCCAGAGGATTGCAGTCAATAGCTTTATGTCCAGGTGGAGGCCAGTTTTGAATGGTGTCTCCCAGAGGTCTTTCTTGCTGTCAGTGCTCTTCATCATCTTTATCAGTGAGCTGGGTAGGGGGATTGAGTGTACTCTCAGCAAGTTTCCCGATGACACACACCAAGCTGAGTGGTGCAGTTGATAAAGTAGATGGAAGCCATCCAAAGGAACCTGCACATGCTTGAAAAGTGAGCCCACAAGAACCTAATGAGGTTCAACTAGGCCAAGTACAAGGTGCTGCATTTGGGTTGCAGCAGTCCCAGTTATGTGTACTGTCTAGGAGAACTCACTGAGTGCACCTCTACAGAGAAGAACTAAAGGGTCCTGTTGGATGAAAATCTTCATGCGAGCCAACAATGTATGCTTGTAGCTTGGAAAGCCAATTGTATCCTGGGCTGGAGGTGATTGTCCTCTACTCTGCCCTTGTGAGGTCTGGAGTACTGGGGGCCCCCAGCACAAGAAATACATGTAGCTGTTGGAGCAGGTCCAGAAGAGGGCCACAAAGATGATCAGGGGAGCATCTCTCCTACAAAGACAGGCTGAGGGAGCTGGGATTGTTCAATCTGGAGAAGAGAAGGCTCAGAGGTCACCTCACTGCAGCCTTCCAGTAGAGAGAGCTTAAAAATAGGAGAGAGACCAACTTCTTACATATTGCAGTAGTAATAGGACAAGGGAGAATGGTTTCAAACTAAAAGAGTGGAGATTTTGATGATGTATTGGGAGGAAATTCTTTACTCAAAAGGATGGTGTGGCATGGGAGCTGGTTACCCAGTGAAGCTGTGGATGCACTATCCCCAGAAGCATTCTGGGCTAGGTTGGGTGAGACCCTGGGCAGCCTGATCTAGTTGGTGACAATCCCGCATCTGGCAGGGGGGGTTGGAAATGAATAGTCTTTAAGGTCTCTTGCATCATGATTTTATGATTCCACTATATGATTTCTGCCACTTCCCAGATGAACTGCAGCTATGGGTAATAGGAGGGCTGGATGTTGTCATTGTGAGGCTGCTCACTATCTTTGGAAGGGTACAGAGATAAGGATCTGCATTACTGAAGAAAGGCAGGTAGTGCACCCATCTTCAGTGAGGCAAGGAGAATCCAGAGAACCGCAGGAATGTCAGTTTCTGGGACAGTCACAGTGCAAGCAATATTAGAAGTCATTTATTGGCACATGAAGAAGAAGGTAGTAATGAGGAAGAGTCAGCATGGATTTACAAGTGTAAATTGTGCCAGACCAAACTGATTACCTCCTATGATCAAGTGACTTCATTGTGGATGAGGGGAAAGCAGAAGTCTACCTCGAGTTTAGCAAGGCTTTTTGTGCAGTCTCACACAGAATCCTTGTATCCAATTTAGATGTTTCAGTCTGGATGGGCAAAATCCTAACCAGATTGATGTTCAGGAGGGCTCATACTGTGCCTGAAAGTTGGTTACAAATCGAATTCCACAGGGATTGTCCTGTCTGATGTCTTTGTCAGTGACCTAGATGCAGAGGCAGGATGCAGTACTTTCAGGCTATTACTGATGATACTAAATGGACTGTGTAGTTGATGTGCTTGAGATCAGGCCTGCCATTCAGACAGATTCATGTTTGCTAGAGGATAGGGCCAACAGGAGCCCCATGAAATTCAGCGTGGACAAATATAGCATCCTGCACCTGAGATGGTCTGGGACCCTGCACAGGCTTATAAGGCATGGCTGGCTTGGTAACAGCTCTGCTGGAAAGGACATGCAAGGCCTTGTGTCGGGCTGAGTGTGAGTTAGTGGCAAACCCTGGCAGCAGTGAAAGTGCATTAGACCATATGAACAGCAGCACAGGTGGCAGATGAAGGGAATTGGTAATTCCCTTTCACTCAGTGCTCATTAGATCACATCTGGCAGAGTGACTCCAGTCTTGGCTTCTCCAGCATATGAAAGCTTTTGATAAACCCTAATGAATCCATTGGAAGAGCAGAAAGATGGCTGGGGGTTGAAGCATGAAATGTAAGAGCTGAGACTCAGGCAATGGGGTTTGTCCAGCCCACAGAAGAGAACGGTATCTTTCCAGTTGCTAAGTGGGGGTTACCAAGAAGATAGAGTTGGGCTCTCTGCCAAAGAATGAGAGATGAAGGTCATAAATAATCAGGGAAGCTTGGGCTAGATAAAGGAAAAAAAAAAAAAAAGATACTACGTGGACAGTTAGGCAGCGAAATGGTTCACGTCGTGGGGTTTTGCAGTCTCTGAATGGAGGATTTTAAGACTGAACTGTACAAAGACATAGGCAACCTGGTCTGGGATTTGATGAACTCCCAGAGTCCCTTCCACTCACAGTTATTTTACGATAACCTTTAGGATGGATCTTCTCCATTTTCTCTGTCGAGTTTTCTCCACTTAATACAGTTTCCAGTTTGTACGCTTGAAGACACTGCACTGTTCACCCCACAGACTAAGAAAATCATATAAAAGGTTGGCCTCCAATTTTAGCTAGACGAGATCTAAGACAATTTGAGCAAAGACATCAAGAGACAAGATGCGACAACATTTTTTATTGTTTTTAATATGAGTGAATTGATTAAAAGATCTGAAATGTTGTAAAGCAATATACATACTGAATAAATAATATGCACAGAAGAGTCATGTCTACATTGTAACACTGGCTAGTACTCAGAATACTCAAAATAAATCCAGTGACATTGGATAAAAGTCCATAAAAATGCTATCCTGTCTTCCCTTGTATGAAATTGTTCAAGTATAAAAAAATCCAATACAGTGTAAAATATTAAATTCCATTTCGGTCAAGAATAAAAATTGCAAGTATTGTAGTTTCACAGGACAATGTAAAGCAGCATTTCCTAGCAAAGGGAAAAATAGTCAGTCTACATACAGATGAGTGAGAAAACTGCACTAATGTACTTGAGAGGTCTACATGAAGAACTATTAGAGGGAAAAAGAATGAACTAACGATATTTAATGTAAGAACCTAAAAAAAAAGTGTTAATTTAAGAGTACCCTCATACAGTGCACATACGGAATTTAAATAAATCCAAGTCAACATCCTTAGTTAATTAGGTTAATATTTAATATGCTACATCTAAGTCTACTAAATAATTTATGCCATGAGATGAATACATAATTTTACAGTGTCACATCTAAAGTTGCTTTCTTTAGAGCACAGCATAGTAAAACTTTCAAAATAAATATTTCTTTTTAAATAGCATAACAATTAAGGCACAGTATAAATCACATACCATTAACCCTTCAAGAACTGCAGTCTTGGTAACAAAAGTTGCCTTGTGTAATGTACGTTCACTAATAAATATTTTAAATATAGTCCTGAAATAGATATTAAAATCGTACAAATGGTTTCAGAAAAGAAAATTCCCTTAAAACAGTTCTTAAAAGTTTTAATTCATTAAGCTTCTTCCTGCCTTTATTCACAAGTTACGAATAGATGCAATAAATAGAAAGAGAAGGCTGTTGTAGTAAAGGGCTGATCCTATTTTAGAATCAGAATAGCTGACACCAGCAGTTAAAGTTTCCCAAAAGTGAAACAGGATGGGGCGAGGGATTAGGATGTGACAAGCTCATCACATGAGCATGAGTGATGTGTTCTGTCCAGAACTGTCTGTGTTATTGATTGTCTCTACAGCTGTTGCACCCCTTACTTCCACATCACTTGCTCCATAGTTCCACTCATCCAGAGGACAGATAAGAGAATAACTTTGGTGCCTGTCCGCCATCTTACTAGCAGGCCATCTTCCTTGGGTTGTTCGATGCCCGTTAGTGAAACGGTGGGAAGATGCTATCTCACGAAGACAGCTTCTGAAAGCTACAAAGGACAATCAGTGCTTTAAGCTTGTTTCCTCTTAAATGGATAAAGGTTACATATTGCTGACTCAGTTTTTTCCCCTGGTTCGAACTTTTTGAATACCACTTTCTCACTTATAAAAGGCAGTTTTGCTTCCCTGATACTGTAAAAATACACCTTTGCTTTTTTGGTTCTTGTTTCTTTTAAAATACGAAGTCCCATTGCTACTCCTGCCACTCTTTCATGACAGTACAGTATATTTTCCCCATTTTCTTCTGGATCGATACTTGAAACTAGCCATGCCGCACTACCCCTCCCCTCTAACAACAAGATTTGGATGCATACTGTATGAAGACAGTGGAATAAAAACTCTTTAGTTTCGCAATAGCGTCGCTTTCCTTAAAGCTCCTTAGTTAACATCAATTGTCTCTGATTAACTACTTATACTGGAAGGCCAAAAAGAGGAAGAGAAAGAACGAGCTTCCCTCGGGAGTCCGTCTGCTATTGCATACGATCTGTCTGCAGCTGTTGGGGTTGGTACTGGCCAAAAGCCGCAGCCGCCGCAGCCGCCGTCCCCGGTGCCGCTGCGGTGATGGGCTGCTGCACCGCGTAGCCGTAGCCCCCCGCCGCCACGTAGCCGGCAGCGGCGGCCGGAGAGGCGGCGTACGGGTATTGCTCATAGGCGGCCGCCGCCGCCGAGTACTGGGCGTAGGCAGCTCCGGTGTAATCGATGTAGGGCGTAGTGGAAGCAGCGGCTGCTGCGGGTTGAACGTGGGGAATTACCACTCCGGGCTGCACAAAAGCCTGTGGATAGACATAGTGAGCTGGGATCCTGTTGAAAGATGGGAGAGGGAGTCAGAGGTGGTAGGCGAGTTAGCGCCTAAGCGTCGTATCCATACTCCGAAGTCAGACAAACTCAATTTAGTTGTTGTTATGTGCATAGGGTTGCCACAATAACTAGGTGGAACAGACCGGTTATCAGTTTGCCGGCCTGAAAACGTGCGTTGCTTTAAAGCACAGCCTTACAGCCGAGTTAACCAGGAGCGTTTAACGGTGCTTGAGGATGTTACGTGGGATGTTATCAAAGCCTTTAGAAGGCCCAGGATTACTGATGTCAGTTTAAGGCAACTCCGAAGGAGTAGGCTTGATTGCAGCATTTGTTTTTCAAAACACCTCAAGTGGTTTTCATGATCCTGCTTCTCGCCGAACTACTTGACTCTTAGTGAAATTATTTCCTGTGAGTACTGTTATTATTAGTAACACAGCGGTTTGACGGCCTCGCTGTTTGACAATAGCCAATAAGGCAACGAAACAGCTTAACCCTGATTTTACGTAAGTGTTCTGGGGGGAGCAGGAAAGAAAGGTGTATTGTGGCAACCCTACTTAAGTTGCTATGCAGACTCAGCACACATTAATTTCTCTGCAACCTCAGTCACCCTTATTAAAAATAAGAAAAAAAAACAACAACAAAAAAAAAACCAACACAGGCGACAAAAGAGTTTAAATAAAGTTCACAAGTGTGGTAAACACAGCAAGAATCACACTTTCCAAACGAACTATAGTGCAGCTCACTCCGTCACAAGAGGCCATTGAGGGAAGCTACATAGATGCTATTAAAATCCATAACAGTGACTCCTAAGTACATGTGCATCACACTTTTAAAAAGTTCATAAGGACACAAGGGTCAAACCTGTTTGATTATCAGGCCACTGCTGTCCTGTTTTGTGCCAGCTTGTTTATTTCTATGCAAGACATACAGTATAGAGTTTTTTGGAAGGTGGGAATAGGATTAAGTCTAAATAGATCTGGTGCTTAACAAAAGCAAAAAAAACAAAACAAAACCAACCAACCAAACAAACAAAAAAAAAACCAAACAAATTTATGGCTTAAGCAATAACCATTCTGATCAAATCAGTACACACACTTTCCCGTCTTCTCCACAAGAGAAGTGTACACACAAATCCATCTCAAAGTTGTGTTTGATCACATAATACAGTTTTTTTAAAACGATGCATCTGATATAATTTTCATTTAAAATCCATAGCTCTCTCTCACATCTGGATTTTCACTGAGAAGTCCTTCACATTCAGAACTCACTTCCAGAAAGTGAATCTTTATAAACTCATGTAAAACTGCTTGTGCAAATTTACTGCTGTTTAATAATGAAATTTACCTTTACAGACAACACTGAAGACTGCACCAGCCTTTTAGTGCACTGTAGCATAGATGTAACCTGCAGTAGTACACTGTGTCCTCCAATTGCAAGTTCTAATGGAAAGCTTTTTTGTTTTTTTAATTTTTAAAATGACATCAAGATTTACCTAAATGGTCAACAAGGAAGCATTTCAATCAGAAGGGGCACTGTCACCTAGATTCATAGCAAAGAAGTAGTATAAAATACATGAAAACCAGACTTTGGAACAGCCTGGTTTTCTTTTTTAAGAAAAAGAAGAGCTCGGTGGCGTGAATGGGAACACCACAATCATAAAAACCCATCTCAATGGAATTAACTTCCTACTGTGCGAAGGGAGAAATGAAAAAAAAAAAAAAAGAGAATGACAAATAGGGATGGGAAAGGAAAGAAAACATAAGATAAAACAGTAAGTTGGGTTTTTAAAACTCACCTAATTTATGACGTGATTAGCCAGAACTGCATTTGAAGCATATTTAAGCTGGCTCTGTGCATTTAAATACACATCATTGCCTGAGCTCCCCATACAAGATGGATGAGCAAGAACATGCATTTCGTATTGGTCACCAGCCAAGGACAATCTCAATAAATATAACATCATGTTTTTTTAAGTATTAAGAGGAATAAAAACAACTTTAAAGTCACTGAGAGCCCCTTCTGCATCATGTAAGAGTCCATTCAACATCACATCACAGGAATTTTTACGTACGGCATTTATGAAATAAAATAATTCTAACAGAAATGGTACAGCAAGAAGGCTTTTCTAAGTGCTCGTGTTGTCTGAGACTGAAGTTACTAGAATTTTCTTAGGACATTAGGACACTCGATCGGATCCTTGAACAAGACAGAACGATACATGTGCTCCCACTTAAACTCTTATGACTTGTTTCATTAAGCCAAGAAACTAACAGGTGGCGAAGTTATGAAACATTACCCGTTTGCCACATCTTACCCTACAACAAACATAAACCCCGGGCAGGCTCCTCACCACCCTGCCATTTCACACATGGTGATTGACAGCGTAAGCTGCACTGGGGCTATTTTTGATCATCTGTCATGCTACAACTGTTTTGAGTCGAGTGAAACGGCTTTATATGGCCAAAGTAAATTTCTACCTACTGCAGAGGCCAGCACGTGCAGACCCTGGCCATTCAGAACCCAACTGCTTTTAGTGCTCCGCCAGGTCAAAAGTTGAAAAAGCAATGCCTAATAGTGCTGGATATCCTTAATGTCAATAATTTTAAATAAAAGCTGCTGCTTTGTTCTTGAAAGTCAGAGTGTGGGAATTGCACATGGTTTGAGCTTTCTTTCCTGAAAGTTTTTATTTTGGAAAACGTATTTGTTGTTTTAAGCTCTTGCACTAAAGGAAAAGGAAAGCCACATTTAACTTTAGCAGCAACTATAGCTTTGGGATATTCAAAATGAAATGACATCCACGTCTGCCGTGTGCCTTACAACTTCCCCTGTTGTTATAACAGAAGATGTGTTTTTAACTAAGACCTCCTAAAATAATCCTATAAGCAGTAATAAGGTGACAGCTAGTTTTAAAGGAAAGGACAGTTTAGACTAATGCAGAGAGCTGTGTCATGCAGAAATTCAGCCTTAGTAGCACGTAATTGAAATCTCAACGCTACACTATTGAGAAGGTGGTTATTTAACTTTGAATGACATATTTTGCTTCAGACCATGGTAAAGTTTGGTGAGCATAACTAACGAGTAGAATTTAGTCAATGAACAGCTTTCCTAATAATAAAAATAGGTCACAGAAGCATCAAGGCATCCCCTTAAGGTGCTCCCTTTTGAATTTGTGTCTGATAACAGCAAGAGGACATTTAGCACTCTGCAGGTTCACTTCTCACTGTTCTGGCTTCATTCCCTAGATCCTGGTTAGCAGTAGTCTGATACTACACAGGTCTCCCAGTCACAAACTAAAAGAGGATTTCTCCTTCTCTCTTAAGGAAGGCAGAATTGTCTGGCTATAGACAGAACTACAGGAGACAGAGACTACAGGAGAGTAACAAGCAGGCAGTATCAGCTAACCATTTGATAACAGCCTTATCAACTCGGGATTTAACTCTGATCTTACTAAAAAGAGTGGGAATGGGAATGTCCTCATTTTGATTGAGGTACTACAAGTTCTAGAAAAAAATAAAGGGACAAACTTTGACAGAACAAGTCATATCCTACACCAGTCCCTCTGTATAACCCCATATTTTTCCACCATAATATTAAAATAGAAATTATGTGAGCAAAATGAGAAAACCTGCTTTAGGAGACAAAGTTATTTTTCCCTCTCCTTAAATTCCTATTGAATTCAGGGGTAGTATTTCAATAAGCAATTCTGAAAACAGAGCTGTAGATAACCAGTCCTGTGACCAAACAGCTTCCTTCATGCATTGAAGCTAACCTAGTTGCTAGCTCCCTCCACTGCAACAAAAGTTGTATTTAATTTGGAATACTGTATTTCTGCATCTTTTTTTAAATTTGACATACTCCAGTTATCTTCAGTTTCTTGCTTGTTAGGTGGGCAATCATGACAAAACACTGCTGACCATAGCGGAGTATGGCAGCACCTTACTAATCTGCATTCTGATTGATAGGGAAAAACGAAATAAAAGTTTGCAGCTTCTATGTAAGGGTTAGCAGAGGGTTGGTAATGAATCATTACTACAATCCATTTAACAGAGCATATTAGTAAAATGTATTTTTTTTTTAAGTGCAACTGCATGAGGTTTTAAGGTGTGCAAATATTTCAGTGCAATCCATCCAGCATCATCTGAGAGTGAGCTCTTACTAAATGTAGATTCAGGCACTGAAACAGCCCAGCAGAAATGTCAAGGAATATAGAGAATGAAGGTTTTCATTTATCCTAGTGATTGCTGTCCTTCCTCATCTGAACTACATCCCCTAGAAAATACACAGGCCATTGGAAATTTTCAGGGAGAAGCAGGTTTAGTAATCTCCTTTGTCTGTACATAGCAAAAGAAAGGCAAAAAGTAAGGATTAAAAATGATTAATTTGATATATATAAGACCCTGGTACCAACATTCCTCTCCTCAGATTTATATACTTTGCATTAGAAATAAAACCTTATTCAGCCTGCTGGAAGAATTCCCCTGACCTAAGCAAGATTTAAATCATCTATTGTTGGCTCGGGGTAGGGAAAGCACGAAGGAGCCCTCCGCTTGCACAGTGCTTTAAGCAACAGATTGCACAGGTTCTCCTTTTCTGTTATGCTCAGCAAATACTCTCTCCACGGCTGGTCCCTGGGCAGTTCACTGGTTCCTCTTTGCAGCAGGGCTGTAACAGCTCTGCAGACCACGCACTCCACCTCCTGCCCTCCTCAGTGCTGGCGTCACGCGCTGAGCACTGCGCACACACTGCCGTCTCCTCACACTCCAAAGAAGTCAAAGTACAGCAGAGGAAGAAGAAAAAAAGACAGAAGGCTTTCCACAACCTCCCCAGGTGTCTCAGGAGAGCAAACGTATCTCCTCTAAAAGTGCATGAAGCTTCTAGGAAAACTTTTTCCTACAGTTTTACCTACAGGTTTGATGAAGCGAACTATTGAGAAGCTATCCCTGCTTAGTAGCAGCTGGGTACACTACACTGAAGCTATTCTAGTCACAGGAACTAAATACAGTTGTGACATGTTTTCCCTACTTGATTGTTAGCTTTTTCATTAATTAGCCAAATGCATAATTTTGCAGTGAGTTTCTCAGCCAGTGTGCGTTAGTGAAGTGACGCCGTATCGGAAGTTTCAAGCAGACCTCACCTCCTAATTAAATGCCTACGGGAAGCAAGAGTTAGAGATACTTAGGAACAGTATACTCGAGTAAAGGAGAAATGTGCTACGTATTAAAGTCAGACCGAAGGAAAAAATCTCCAATTAGAAAGCCCAACAGGACGCACATTGTTAATAAGGAGCTCCACACCCCTCCCAAGAACAAACCCCCCCAAAATTACGAACATGCAAGCAGTATGTTGATTCACTTAAAAAAACCAAGAAGTCACACCATTTAGCACTCACTACAAAATAAGGTTAAAAAAGTCACAAGCTACAGCTTGAAAGCAAGGAAACAAAAAAGGCCCTTTGCTCCCCATGGCAAAGTCACTCCTCAACAACAAAAACAAAATTAAAAAGACCCCCCCCAAAAGAACACTTTCACTACAGCTCTTTCAGGTAAATAAAAGCACACAGTTTAGCTATCAACACCACTTCATTACTGTAATAAATAAATGAAAAAAAGCACACGGAGGTCTATTGACTATATGAAAAAAAACATACATGCATCGTTAATCACCATTTTAGCTTGTTTGTGTTTGAGTCTACTGGTTACAGAGTTTAATTCCAAACAGAACTATTCCACCTCTTATCATCATATCCTTCTGATCAGTTATCTTAACTGTAAACGATCCCTGTCAGATTAGAAAGAGATAAATAACATTGAGTCAAGCTGAAAAAAGAGAAACGGGGCACAGCAATCTTGCATAAAGTCATACCTCCTTGTTTTATCATAGGGTCATACGGGACCGGGCTGCTTAGGTGGAGGGGACGCGTCCCACACAACTTGACTCTGCTACAGCATTCAGAACGTTACCGACAAGGAGAGCACAGTTACAGGCATATGTTTGTAAGTCTGCAAACTGCAGTACTGCTGCTGTGTTTATAAGGATGCTACTGCCAGAGGCCTTCAAGGATCATACTTTTGCTTTCCGCTTTTTTTTTTTTTTTAAAGATTTCTCCTCCCCTGTTTGAAGTCCCATTGAACAGACTTACCCAAAAGGCCTCTGTATGAGAGCTGGATGAAGCTGCTGAACACCAAAGGCAAAACCTACCGAGGAAAACACATCACATTCTCTGTATGAGTGTTCCTTTGGCTATTTGCCACACACACGCACACAAACGCAGGGTAACAGCCTCCAGTGATGGTGTCTCTAAGGCTGGAGAACCACAAACCAGAAAGCAAAAGACATTGGTCCCTGCGCGCGCGCGCGCGCACACACACACACACACACAGAGACATCCATGCAGAAATTAAAGCGGTGAAGCTCACACTTCCCTAGTGGTGTTTAGAAGAATGACTCTGGCTAAATAACAAGCACAAAGTTTTCATTAACTTTTTATTTTGTGCTCCATTCTGGTCCTTCATGTCAATCTATATATGGCCCTTCTTAGCCATCGGTGTATCTGTGCTGTTTCTACAGACTTAAGCCTTAGCCCTCTCCACATGAGGGTTTAGCAGGGGTTCAAATCCTAGACTTTGTTTCTGCTCTCCAAATGCCCAAGCACAAAATCTCTTTCCTGTGTGGGCGCTGAACTGCTCTCAGTGCTCCCTTGGCTCAACGCCTTCAGAGTGTGGACATTTACATGCGCTGTGCCTGCAGCTCTCAGGGTGCGAGGCAGCACTTTGGGAAGTGGCAAGGACATCAGACCGGCTCAGATGTGGCCTTGGGAAACGCTATTTCGTTTTAAAATCCTTCTCATAGCTCCCATCTGTTTTAGGACTTTCCTTTAAGGTGCTGTTTGTATTAATAAGACCGCACACACTGGAAGCGATTCATTCCTGGGCCACTCTTTCCCTGCAATGATACTGTAAATGGTCAGCTCCACCACGTTCCCCCGCAGTGGAAATAGCCAATGAAGAGTCTGAACTGTGCAAATCCTCCTGGAGAACTTGGGATATTGTATCGATGGCTTTTGGTGCTTTAACAAACAACCACAAAGTTACTATGTGCTGCATTTAGAGACAAAAGGACATCTGACCACCCAATGTGCTCCGGGGAAGTGCGGCCCAGCACTACCTTTCCAAAAACTTCAACTCCCTTCAGGAACCCGGGTTGCACGCAGGGCCGCGTCCTCACCTGGCTGCATGATCCTCGGCTTGGCACCCAGGTACGCCAGGTTGACGTTGGCTTTCCTACCGTCGATGATGGGGTTGGGGTCCTTACACGCTCGTTCGGCAGCGGCTCTGTCGGCCATGGTGACCTTCAGGGGCGAGGCTCTGCATTAGATCTCTCCCTCGGGGCGGTTGGGAGAAGCCCCCCGACCCGGTTCAGCCGCCCGGGGCTCCCCCCGCCTCGCCTTGCTGCTCCGGGGCAGCCGAGGGCGCGGGCCGAGCTCCGCCGGCGGCAGATAACCCTCGGCGAGGCCGTATCAGGGAGCAACAGGCTGGGCGAGAAGCGACGGGATTCGCCCTCCATCTCCTTTTTCAGTAATCCTCCCCCCCGCCTCTCTCCGGAGTGCCCAGCAGGGAGGGGAAAACAAAACAAAACAAAGCAAAAAACCGAGAAAGAAAGAAAGAAAGGAAGGAAGGTAGATCCTCCAAAGCCTCCCGCTCCCCACGCGGCGACCCCCGCAGAAGTTTCTCCCGACGGCGGCCGCAGCCGTGCCCGCACTTACAAAGCCGTATCCCCGGGACTTGCCCGTCTGCCGGTCGGTGATGACCACCGCCTCCTCGATGTCGCCGAACACCTCGAAGTACTTGCGCAGGCTGGAGTCGGTGGTGTGGTAGGGCAAGCCCCCGACGAAGATCTTGGTGTAGGTGGTGTCCTTCTGCGTCGTGTGCATCTTCCGCCCGGCCCTGAGCTCTGCACCCACGCGTGGCCGCCGGGGCGTGCGGGTCCTGGGCGCCGAGACCCGCTCCCAGAGTCAGCCCTCGCTGTTCCCCTGCCTTCTTTTTCCTCCTCTCTGCCTCCCGTCTCCCCCCGCCACCCGGTCACGGCGCGACTCCCCGCTGCTTCTGCCCGCCCAGCTGCCTCCTGCTCCGGGCGCGGAGCCCCGCAGCCCGCGGGGGGCTCGAGGTAGGTGCCGGGGACGGGAGGGGCAGCGGCCGGGCAGCGGCCAGCCCGGCGGAGCGGCGGCGGGCGGAGGAGCGCTAAGCGGCGAGTGGCCTCCCCCCCTAAAAGCCACCGGGTCGGGCACTCTCGGTTCCTCCTCCTCCTCCCGCAGGGGCGGGGAC
>JAOWBP010002052.1:7764588-7776805 GCA_028571105.1 Tragopan temminckii | reverse complement strand
TATCAACCCTTTCAAAGAGTTGATTCCCCTCCTGTTTGTAGGCTCCCTTTAGGTACTGAAAGGCTGCAGTGAGGTCATCCTGCAGCTTCTCCAGTCCCCTGATCATCTTTGTGGCCTCCTCTGAACCCTCTCCAACAGCTCCTTGTCCTTCTTGTACTGGGGGCCCCAGACCTGCACACAGTACCCCATATCGGGCTTCGCAAGCACAGAGTAGAGTGGGACAGTCACCTCCCTGTCCCTGCTGGCCACCCCTCTTCTGATGGAGCTCAGGATACCATTTTCTTTTCGAGCTGCAAGAGCACACTGCTGGCTCATGTTCAGTTTTTCATCCACCAGGTCCTTCTCTGCAGGGCTGCTCTCAAAGATTGTTCCTCCCAGTCTGTATTCCTGGGATTCCTCCGGCCCAAGTGCAAAACTTTGCACTTTGTCCTCCTTGCTCCCTTTCTTATAACTGGGAGTGAGGTGACCCTTTTTCCAATCACCTGGGACCTCACCTGACAGCCAAGACTTTTTGAATATGGTGGAAAGTGGCTTGGCAACCACCTCAGTCAGCTCCTTCAGAACCCTGAGAACCCACAGTGAAAGCTAACTGCAATGGAAAAGCTAAAATAATTACCTATGCATATCTTCTGCAAATGGGAACTCATAAGTGGATCAAATTCCCATAGACAGCTCTATTTGAGACAATATAGTTGGGTCCTTCTGGTTACCCTCTAGCTCACGTACATCAGAGTGTTTCTAAAGGTAGACTTGGAAAAAAGGTACCTGATTGATTAAATGCTACAACTAGCTACTAATGAACTAAAGAAAAGCTTAATGTAAGTCGGCAGTGGTGAGGATGCAAATCTATCACATTGGGTTTCAGCTAAAATATTTTCAAGCGCTGGAAGAAAAATAGTAGTTACTTTTTTTTTAAAAAAAAAAAAAAAGCCTAAATGCCAAAACACAACTGCACAAAGAAACCTTGATAGCTGCAATTTTGGTAGAAGTCCTGGCTCTGCTGAAATTTTTGGTAACAGCCACTGTTAAAGTTACAGAGAGTAGTTTATCTTGTTGTGTGAGCAGCTCTTCCTGGCTCTGTTAGTCTAGCTCCCCAAAACGTTGCTCTCAGAAGTACTTACCCTGTAGAGCAGTAATGCTTAGAAACAAGCATCTTAGTCTTTACTGCTCAGAATTCATTTGGTTCAGGATAAAGTGAAAGACAAGTCAAAAGACTGAAGGCTTCTAGTGCAGCGGTTTCAGAGTTTTGGCAATGGTAGGAAATCCTGAGAAGACAAGTAATGCTACCACGGCTTAAGGGATGCAGATACTTACATGGAGTAGTTACAGATAGGAAAGGAAAGCTCCCACAAGGATATCTTAGTCTCCAGTATTATTGTAAAAATAACCCCAAACCTGGTTGAACTAGTCTTTCATAGTGCTGTGAAGTCTGAGCTCTTTTCTCCGTTGAACCTAGTGCTGGACTGAAATTCACTACAAAGCCATTTGTCCTTATGTTTGGTCAATTCCAAAACTTCAGGTGTGAATTTACCCATGTGTTAATGCTCAAAATCCAGCACCATGTGTTGTAATTTGGAATGTGTTAGGGTAATAACCCTTTTCTACTGTCTGTATTCAGTGCATTTAGTCCCTCTGTTCATCGATAATCTTCTGGATTTTTAGCTCTAAAGTAATAAATTATTCTTACGGGAGGCAGCACAAGCCAATTTTTCAATGGCTACTAAGAGAGAGCTAACAGCTAGTGGCAGATTTATGTTTGCAGTTGCAGGTTGCCCAGCAGTGGGCCCAGCTCAAATGTGAAATATCACTTGGAAAATCTGGCTTTTTTGGTGAAAAGTTCAAGGCTCACTTTCTTAAAAACTGAACTGATATATACATTAATTAATTATTTAATATTTGAGGGGAAAAAATGACCAAAAACATAGGACTCTCCTTCTGTAAGGAGGTGGTATACAGAAATTCCCTAAGGAGAAGTAGCTCAGACTGTCAGTAAAAAAGTATGTGTAATTTAATAGCAGACAGCTTTTTAATACAGGAGGGAAAAAAGAACAGACGCTCACCTGTTTTATGAAGGAGAAAAATACAAAAACCTGCCTGCAGGATGTTAACTAAATCTAGCCACAGAGGGAATATTCCTCTCAGATACTCCAAAAAATAAAAAATAAATATCTGAGCGAAGTAAGTAAAGGCTATGGAGAAGCTGCACTCAGATATTTTTCAGCCCCTATTTCCAAAATGCTCACAGTAGGAAGTGTATTGTGCTGCACCATTAGCCAGACCATTACGTGAGACTTGTTCAGTGCTTTTTATGAAAGCTTCCACGTTACCTTAATGTAAGTGGTCAAGGTTAGAGATGAGTAAATGGCATGCCTCAAACTTCAAAGCTACTCAGAATCATCCTTGGAGTGAGCTTGAATTGTTTGTGTCCAGTCAGTCCAAGGATTGTGCTTCGGATACAGCCACAAATGGCATTAAACTTCTTACAATCTCCTTACGGATTTTCTCCCTCCCACCATCTGTACTTGAAGCCCTATCTGTAAAAAGCAACTGATCCTTAGCACAATGCTTAACAACAAAGAATGAGCTTGAGTTCAGAAGCCAAAATAAGCCTCAGGTTATTATTCAGAATGAAAAGAAAATGGGCACTTGTTTCTTAACCCAATACTTGTTCTATAAAATTATTAAAAAAAAAAATCAAAACAACAATATAACCAGACAAAAAAGCTCACAACATTTGGTTTTTCAGTCTGAGATCAAATGCAAATGTAATTATTAGTGATGTTCCTCCTAGTTTTGTGGACTTGAGAGACAAGTTTGTGGCGTGTATTCTCCAGTGAGTTTTTCAAAGAACTAGTCTCTTAATACTGACCCTTTCTCTTCTGTACCCATTTGAAACAAGCCTGGAAGCTGTAAACAACTGAATGAATACTACTGCCAGCTTCTGTTTTATTAGCATCCTCATTATACAGTTTTATGTTCAACATCTTGCCTCTAAAATCGTAGAGAAGGTTTGTCTGGATGCTGTGCATGTAGAGAAATTGACTCTCGTGGAGCTCACAAAAGAGTCAGAACTCTGTAGCAGAGATCTTGTGTCATGTAATGATGCTCACCTTGTTTTCATGTGCTTCTCCAGTCCTGGCAGTAGTACTTTGGCTCCTGATTATTTCCTGCATCCTCAGCTCCTCAAGAATGTCTGATGATTTTTGTCTCTCTGTTTCTTGTAAGGGCCGTGATTTGCTGATGAACCCACTGGTGAGCAGTGCATCTTGAAAAGATGAAAACAGCAGAACTTACTGCTTGCAAAGCACTTAAATCATGAAGTTTTGTTTGAACGCCATCTTCAAGGTGAGCTTTTAATTGAAGAGATTGCATTCTGAGAACATATGGTAGAGAAGGCCTGTTTGAGGCTCTCTTCATGACTTAAATGCTGCAGTAAGCTTTCTAATGACTGGAAAACTGGAGTTCAGTTTCCCAGCATGACCAGTTATATCCAGAGGGCAAAATGTACGGAAGCAGGTGCCGAAGGTTTGTGAAGACAATACATTCCCAAACAGAGGCTATAGGCAGCTGTTTACAATTCAAGTTCTTAAGCATTGTGTGAGCTGGTTAGAGAGGACCCATTAATAGGCTTGTATTATCCCATTCTACACTGGCTGTCTTGTAAAAATCATTGTGCTCTTGTGTTAGATGAATGCAAATTTTCATATGCTTTCATGGCTTATGATTTTTGTTGCAACAGTTCCTCTGCATTTAAGCATTATCACATACATTCCAACACTTAATCATGTATTTATAAACAGCAGTTAAGAATAAATCCAGATTATTTTGATAACCCTTCTGAGGGGCTGTTTAGTTTCCACTTATTAGATGTGAATAAGCAATGAGTAGCTTTTTTGCCAAGACCCATCAGGTATTTCAACCCTCAGCCTACAGTTATCCCATCTGCCCAGTCTCTACTGGCAGAAAATAGAGCTTTTGTATGAAGAATACTTGGACCAAGTCAGAATCGCAGTTATTTGATATCTGCCCATCTTTTTAAGCAAAGTGGCTATGGCAGTGTTGGCTTTTCTTTAATTTCTGGTTGTAAAACACAAATACAAAACATCTCCCATCTTGTATAAGTTGACTCCCTCTCTCTCCTAAAATAACTGAATCAGTCACCCAAAAGGCAGTGGGGCTCAGATGTCAGTCAGTGCACGTAAACATCAGAAGGCTGTATATGCTAAAACATCCTTTGGCAAATAAATAAAAGCATGATAAATGGGCAACATTGATTAGCAATGTCAGTTTGTATGGGTTTCACTAATACATTCATTCAGGAGAAAAAAAGAAGCTACAATATCTCTTTTTTTGTTTCTTGAAACAGAAGCTTGAAGGATGATTTCAAAAATTCTGTTTAGAAATTTTCTGTGAAGTTATCTTTTTAGGAAGGACAAAGGAAAGGAACTCAGCATTAAATGAAACACTTTATTTCAGAGCAAGCAAATCATTTTGTTCAATCTGAAATGAAATCCTTTCATCACATCCTTCTGTGGCGTTGGGAGTTAAGCCCTCTTTAATGAATAGCAAACATCAGTAATTACTCCTTTTGTGTTCAATTTGGAATATTTTATTGGAGCGCTTCTATATAAGAAAGAGTAAATAGCCACTTTAGATTTTCTGTTCAGTGTTTTGTGAAATATAAGCTGTTCATAGCACTTGAAAAGTAAACTACAAAACTAGGGCGTTTGTATGCACCAAAGACAGTACTGCTTTTCCATCAACATCTCTTACATCAGTATCCTAAGACTACCTGAGAGTTTCAACTTAAATGTTCCCTTGCACTTAAGAAATTTAGAAAAAGTTCTTAGCAGATCTCTGCTTCATGCTGTGATAACTTTGGGAAATTCTATTGTTTTCTTTATATGATAACTTGCCCTGAAACTTTTTGCTGCAATCTTAAGTAATAGTGTGGCATTTTCTCGCTGTCTACACCTGATGCTCGTTAAGAGAGTAGCATTTGCCATTCTGTCTGGGGGGGGAAAAGAAAAAAGAAGAAGGAAAGCTTGACTTGATAGCATCAGGCTGAGAGCACTAGCGTGGGCAACGTATGTTCCCAGTGTGCCGTGCCATAATCCCTGTTAGTGAGTGCTACCTCTGGAGACAACAAGGCTGAGTATGTTCTCCTGGTCTGTTCCCAGAGTCTGCCAAGAAAAGTATATACCCTTCTGCCTGTTCTGGTAGCAAGAGCTGAGTCATGCTGCAGAACATAACAAGTGGTTAGGAAATACTTTCCACTACTATTGCAAGGCTTCAAACCAGTGTGAAGAGCTCAGTCCTTGTGGTGTCACGGCAAGAACATTACTGTGAACTGAAGAGGGCTGGCAATAGGCTCAAGTGGTTCATTTCTAGGTCTCTCTCTACGGAGCTGATATGACCTTCAACTACTATTCACCTGTGCTTTGTGCATTGCTTCTTTTTTCAGAAGGTGTAAATCTTTCTGTTGATTTCTCAGGAAAGCCTCCCTCGCTGGCTTCAACTTCAAGGTTGCTTCCATTCTCTGAAGTGCCCCCTGTCCAAGCTGCCCCCTCCTGTGAGGTGGCAGCCCATGTTCTGTCAGCACTGTCACTTGTAGTCTGTGAGAAAATGAAGAAATGAATGAGAGAAGTCCTTGAGGACTCTTAAATGTGTAAGGAGAAAGCAGTCTCTAGAATAGTTCCGTAGGCTTGACGTGTTCAGAGTAAAGTGGAATACAGTGATATTCCTGATACTTATCTGTGTTTTCTCACAGGTTGATTGATGTTCATGGTGATGAAAGGTCTCATATAATTTCAGAAAGGAAGGAATGACTGTAATCTTGAATATGTCCATAATCCCATTGCTTGTATTGGTTTAGTACTTCTAAGTGCTATCTGTACATTGGACATTGGTTAGGAATTTCAACTCCGAGAGTTTTTTAAATAAGCACGTGGTAAAGTCTTAACCTGTGTACCATCTAAGCAAGAGCTTTGCATTTGCAAACGATGCAGGAGTAGAGACTGGATATATTCTTGTGACTGAGTTTGGGCTTCAGCCGATTCAACTGTGCAAACCTCACAAAATGGCAATGCACATGTATCATGTAATAGTTGGATATATACAAGTTGTCTGCCTCAAAATATTTTTTTGAGGCAATATCCACCCTGCTGAAGTGCTGCAAAATGATGCAGACTGTGAAAGGCAAATTTTCAGCTGCTGTAAAATCAGGTCATGCACGTGGCCAAATGGTGAGTCTGATTCCCCTCTGGTTTAAGACTCGTATGAAGCTAAGAGATAACGCTGTTCATAAAGAGCTCTCTGGCAGCCTCTGAGATACAGCAAAACTGCTTCTCTGTATACATATATCCTTGTACACTCCCATGCTAAGACATCACATACTCTGTACAGAGACTGGAAGAAATCGCTACCTGGCTTTTGGCTTCATGGTTGTTCTGTAGCTCCTCAGAAGACAGCTGTGCTGCAGCAACCCTGTTAGATGTATTGCAGCCCATGATGAAATGGGGACCATCTGCTTCTCCCTGTTGCAAGTCCAAGCAGTAGAAATGCCCTCATCTCATCGTTGGGAGTTTGGTTATTCATGATCACCATGGCATCAAACTGTTGCCCAGGCCTGTTGCTACAATAAATAGCACCACAGAAGGCTTTCATGTTGTGTCCTGGCGTGCAGACCTCATTGTCTTTGACCAGGCTCCCTCATCTGAAGCTGAGAGGGAATGTGCTTCTTCTCAGCTAGCTGGAGATGTTGATCTGCTGGTCATTGAGAGGGTCAGTGAACCTCCTGAGGGAACTGAACTGAAGACATTTGAGTGTCTCCAACTTCTTTGCTTCTTTTTTTTTTTCTTTAGGAATAACATACTGTTGGGTAAAGTAAAATATACACTATCAGTCTCTGGTCAGATTTCTTAAGTATTCCTCATCTCCGTTAGAAATTGGGAAAAAAATAACTCCCAATTCTAGCATTGCAAACACCTTGGCAAAGTTTTAAATGAGAGGAGATGTAGTCAGGAAACAGGCTGGCTGTGGTTAAGGAAAATGTTTTAAATGTCTTCTGAAATCATTGTATAATTTCTTGATTACTGTTTGCATCTGCTCACATCCTTTGAGATAGATGTTTGTAGGAGATGGAGGGGGGAAAAACCCAACACCACAGTTTATGCTTCCAAGAAGATTTTGTAAAAAGCTGTCAGAGAAATATGAACAGAGTGCTGCCAATTGAAGATCATAACTGATCATGTCTCGGGTTACTTTAGCTGAGGTCAACAAGTATTGAAGTTGAAAGAAATAATTATTTTTACAAATAATGAAAGAAGCAGGCATTTTGCATAAAATCAAAGTATTCAAAATACCTTATGCCAGTGAGACAGTATTTATGTTGTGTCCTGAGATCCTGGTAACAAATCATTGTCAGCTTGTGACCTTACTTTGGTTCATACTGGAAAGCCAACTGTAAAACTTTCCATTTTTTTCCATGTATGTGAAACTGAGATGTTTGCATGACAAATGAGTCCTTCAAGTGGTAAGGTTGATGAGCATTCGGAATCAAACAAACCCCAGCACTGAGAGAATGGCTCCAACCCGGGAGATCATTCTGGAGGCATGGTTGCGGGCAGCCCTCTGTGTTTCTCTTGTCTGCAGTCCAAACCATTCAGCTGGCGTGGCTGAAAAGCCACAGACTCTTTTACGTGGCAGTGAGCCTGAAGTAATCTTCTCTGCCTCAGCATGCCTTATTCTATTGTGCAAAGCACTGCACTAAGGTTATTATATGGTTTCCAGGATGTAGCTAACATCCCTCTATGCATGACTGTTCATACCTACCTGTGCTGGCATCCTAGAGCTGCTGGAAAGAATCAGATGTGATTATCCCGTCTCTTAAGAAATGAGTCTGTAGAATTTTTCTTCCTTTTCTCCCTTTTGTGCAAATCAAAGGAGACCTGTTTCTTATGTCCACTTTGAACTCGCACAGAACTCAAGTCAACTTTTTGGTGCTCTGATTCATTGTTGTTGCTATTCTGTTGTTCCTTTCCACTAGCAGAGGTTTGCAGGTTGTGTGTGGTAATGCTGAAATATAATTGCTACTCAGCGTGTGTCAGGACGTCATGTACAGGCTGAATTTCTTGTTTGAATTTCTGATTAAGCACTTGCAGGGATGGTGCAATTCTAAAACTCGTTTGTAAGTAAACAGTAGGTGATACTTTAGTCATTGCAGAAAGGTGATTTTTATTTGCTCCTTCAAATGCAAATAATAAAATAGAAACTGAAATTCAGTTTCCAAAGTAAGGAAATTGATTAAGTGCAAGATTGTAGGTTCTAGCATAACTGGAAACAAAATAAGCTTTATGATTCATATTTTACAAATTAATTCTTGGTACATAGAAAAATAAGTGATCATTTGAAGAAACAGAATATGCAGGATATAGCAAGTGGCATGAGAATTGCACTCGTTTATTTTGCTGAAATGAAAAGAACCTTCTCAGATCTTTACAGTTTGTACACCTAAAGCCTGAGCCTTGATATCTCATGCATGTGATTAAATTGCCATGCTGGTCATTGTTTTCAAGCAATAGGAGCTGCACACTCTCAAATCAACACTGACCAAAAATGATGGAAAATCTTCCCCTCATTTTAGTAGCTTTTCATGGATTTGTAAAATAGAGAACAAGCAAATTTTAGTACCATCAATGTGCGAGGATGTATGGTGTTGTTTGAAAGAGGGCAATTCATCATCAATACAAATACAGGATATTTCCCTTTAAGAAAACCCATGGAATACAGCATATGTGAACCACAACATTGAAACTGGAAAGAGAGAGGAGCTGTGAAAAAGCCAGTAATGGTGGGAAGGGGAAATGTGCAGGCCTCAATGTCTTGTCTTGTGAGAATGCAAACCAAAGCCAGTCACACGGATGTGCATGCTGGGGAAAAATGACAATGAAATCAGAAACAGCTGTCTCCATAATCGCTTGTGTTACATGGAGGAAATTGAAATGCATGTACATTTTAAAATGAGAAGAGCTGTTTTCAGAACTTAAATCTGAAGTTGTTAGGTGATTTGCAGGATTGTTTTGAAAACTGAATGGGAACAAGGGCATCTCAGTGTCTGCAACCTTATCAAATGTCTCATGTATAAGCTCCTCAATTAGTGAGCTACTGCAGAGAAGGGAGAACAGGACCATCCGTGGAATGGCTTTCCTGACACAGAGCAGCATTTTGTTGGTCTTGGTAAGTAGAAGATTCTCCTGTAATACCACCAGCCTGATATGTCTGCAGATGAAAAAAACACTCTCCTAATGTTTTGAGGTTTTGTTCAGGTGATTGAAAAAACTTAAGAAATTTTTAGTCTGACAACATTCCTATTGAGTTTGAACAACAGAAAACTACAGGGCGGAGAGGGACAGAAGACAGAAAACAAGCTGAGTTGTACAGTGAGCAGAAGGAAGGGATAGGGACAGAGATCAGAGGTTGAGCAAGAAGATACGAGCCTTACTGTGTGAAGTGACCAGAAACACTGGATGCAGACCAAAACTAAGAAATCTTGTAACAGAAAGCAAAGCCTCTGAAGACCAGAGGCTGCATTTCAAAGGTTGTTGCTTAGTTGAATCCAAGTATGCTTTAATAGCCATGCACTGTATAATGTTTCTTTCCTCGCCCTTTCATCTACTTCCAATGTGAAGTCTTACGTGGTTGGACCATAAGGGTAACCCCCAACTACAGGACAGATGAAGACCAGCTCTGCCTGAAATCCTGAATTTCCATACCATGGGCATGCTACACTTCCAGCACATATACACAGTGAGTTTGACACCTGCTGAAAAATTTTCATCCTTCTGCCTCCACAGAGCATCTGCTATGGAGACCAGGGTAGTCTGAGTTTCACAGGGATGACAAAAGGCACTTGAGACAAACGTAGGCCTCCTGCCTAATTTTGACCTAGAGCAGTGGGGCACAAGAGCTTTTCAAAGAGTCGCAGTACAAAAAAAGTGGTGGTGAGTGGGAGAGTTTCAGCCCAAACAAATCAGCTGTTTTCAGTACATGGAAAATAAGTTTACATTTTTGGGCTGAAGCATTCCTCCAAGAGGGCATTGCCTCACTGAAGGTTTACCTCAGCTCTACAAGATGTCTAGCTGTCTGGGAGGTGCCTAGAGGCTGACCTTCCTTTCCCAGAAGGGCTAAGCACCTCACAGAGCTGGGCTTTCATGTGGAGCCTGAGCTGTGGTATGAGCCTTAATATTTGGAAAAACTAGGAATGGGAAGATGACTAGAAGGAGATGAGCTGAGTGGCTGTAGTCAATAGAGGACTGATTGCTGGTTGTATATAGCTAAACCAGCTCCATGGCTGACTTTCCTGTGTGTGTTGTGTTTCAGTATTGTGTGTGATCCAAGTAGCATACGTAATCTCTCCATGGTGACTGCACGGCATTTGTTTCTATTTAAGGAGAGAAAGAGGTTTGGGTTTTCTGCCAGAATTCCCACTCAGGTAATTACGCTTCTGCCTGCAGAATTTCCCTCTAGCTTCAATTGTAGTAGTCGTTCTTCACTCCCACTCCTAAAAAGCACCAGCACAGACCTGCTGATGCATTTCAGGAGCGTGGCATTGGTTGCTGTGCTGACACAAGGGAAGTGACCCTGCCGTGCATTGCTTCTACTTGATTTGTTCCTAGGCAAGATTGCTGCACCTAGTCACACTGCTCTGCAGTTCTCCCCTTTCTGTGCCTGACTTCAGCATAACAAGTTGGTCTTGCTAGTGATACTGCTAGATGATAGTGAGACAGCCAGCTGGAAGCCAATGAAAAGATGATTAAGAGCCAAGAAAAAAACATATGGAGAGAGCGGGATTTCTTTTCACAGAGATTTAAGTCAAAGTGTTTGTCTTTGGATCCCACTAGCAGTTTTTTCCCTTCTTTCTATCAATTTTATGGGTGGCAAGTAGTTACAGTTGATTAACAAATTCTACCAGATCTCTTTAGCTAGAACAAATGTTGTGTACAGGAGAGAACTCTGTCAATATTAAAAATCAGCTGGCCAGCCTTTTGATGATAATAAATATTTAATGGCCAATAGGCTGATGTGAACTACAGTGCTGCGTGTACCAACATTCTATAAATAATAGTTTCGCAAAAAATAATCTGTTGAATGAAAGATCTTTTGTCTCAAATTTAGATGATGTGGTGATTTGTCTGAACTTAGGACAGCAGAGCAAATAGCGTACAGCACAGTCTGGAAAGCAGTTCTGCGGATTCTTCACTCTCTTTGAAGTCAAAGAAAATACAGGCCTTGTTCACTCAGTTTTACGCAGAGATTTAACGTGGATGATGTCCAACATTAATAAAACATTAATAAGCTAATACTCAGCAAATATAGCATAGTAAACAAAACCAAGGCAATTGAAACAAATTATCGATTCATGGAATTTAGTCTTTCTCTTGACAGAATGTTCACATGCAGATTGTGTTGCTATTGAATACATTTCTTATTCAGATTTACTAAATGAATGTTATGGTGAGAGTGTGGGTTTAAAAAAAAAAATCTGTATAGTTCACATCCTCAAGAATCAAGCTGTTTCACATATGTTATTGTTTCAGTTTCCCTAACTGACTAAATTCTGCTCAACTAAATAGCACCAAATCCCCACTTGAATCTCTATGAGGAGTAGGGGTGCTCGCATTCTTTTTGGGGCTGCAATTTTCTCACGAACATGTGGCAGTGCAAGAAAAGGCTCCTAAGTAGGAAGTGAGAGTTTGGGACCAAACTTAGTGTCTTTCTTTTCAGTAAGAACAAGTTAATTATGTCAGTTGCTGTTCCTAGAAGATTCATTCAGGTACTGTGTTCCTTATTAATTGGGAGTGCTCGTTTTTCTCTTACTGCAGTGTTCAAAAGTGGCTTTTGGCTTTTGCTGTTTTGAATAAGAATTCAGGCTGGCCTTCAGTGGCTTTAATTGTAATGTGGTGAAATGAAGTGTGTGTGTGGAGATGGGGGGCACTGGTATCTGACTGTAAGGCTGCCCTAGTTGTTTGAGGGACAGAACTCCATGGTTTTCATGACCTCTGTTGCGTCCTGCTTCTGCATCCAGTTCTGTGCAGAATGCAGTTGGCCTGGACCAGGAAGACATAAGAGCTCTGTGCAACTGGAAAACCTTCATTACGTTGAAAGATGACACTTACCTGAAACGTGTTGCTTGCCCGCATCTCTGTTTTGTTCTTCC
>JAOWBP010002052.1:7733024-7764563 GCA_028571105.1 Tragopan temminckii | reverse complement strand
ACATCAAACTCTTCGTGCTCCTCTTTTAAACTTGGAGTGCTACTCATGTCCCCATCTCAGATGCTTCTGCTGCCAGGCCAAATGCAGCAGCCTTTTCCATCCTTGCTGAAACTGCCGATGTAAGTGTATCTGTTGTTCTCAACAGGATCTGTGTTGTCAGTCTAATGGGAATTGGTGGATTTTCTGGTCTTCTGAAGAAGTATTGTTTGTACCCTTGAAGGTTTTTCGCAGATGGTATGAAAGAGTCCTGCGCCCTTCATTAACAGTCGTATTTGATCTTCTGCACGGAGTGTTTTTGTAGTAAATGTCAGTGGCAGAAGGCAGCCTCTCTATCAGATGGGTTGGGAATAGACTAGAGGTCTCGCTTTGATTTGCTGGGCTGAGATTGCCTGCTCTTTAGGCTTGATACTTGATGCCAGATTTTTTTTTGACTCTTTCTGTCTGATTTGGTGGTGATAGGCTGAAGCACATGAAGCCTATGATGCTACCGATGAAGTTTTTCAAGATGCAGTAGAAACTGCCAGGGGTTCTTCTTCCAGGTTTCTGGGTTAAGTCCAGATGTGCTTTGCCGCGGGAATACAGGAGCCTGGAATTGCATGCCATTGTACTGAATTCAGTGAAAGCCCTCTGTCAGAACAGGGGAACTTCTGCATGGTAGGAAGGGTGAGCATAAATCGACATCTCCTGGCAATGTCTCTCCATCCCTTGGAACAAGCTGTGTGAGGTGATGTGCTAATGGAGGGGGAAGCGTGGATGTACACAGTCCCACCTTGAGCTTCTGTGCATTGCTGAGTAAGACTGCATTTTGGGGAAATTTACCCCACAGGGGGTGAAGGAGGCCCAAGAGTCCAGATCCCGTGCACTTGTAATTGTTGGAGCAGGCAGGGAATGTTCTGGTCATCAGCCTCACCATGAGAAGTCATGCTAGAGCACCTTTCTGTGGGACAGGATGGCTCTGTTCCTGGAAGACAGCTGTCCAGAGACAGCCCCAGCTGGCTCCAAAGCAACCTCGGGGGTGGGCAGCCTTCCAGCCCAAGTAGCCAGCAGCCTCACTTGTTCCTGCCTGATTCTGGGCTTTGTGGAAGGGCTTGGGAGAATGCTGTTGTCTGGAATCTAGGTGCCTAGCAGAAGTGCACAGAAACTCTGCCTGACTTCCCTGCAGCTTTCCCTTGTTAGAGGTAAGAGAGTTCTGTGATGTTAATTAGACTCCAGATTTGAACTTTCCTCGTGAGTATTTGAATCTGGCGTTCTCCTTTCAGCTCATCTGCATTTAGAGCTGCTGCGCTTTGGACTTGGGATGTTCCTGAAATGAGAAATGGAGCATATAATATAGATGTTTTCCAGGGACCGCCTTGTCAGAATCTATTTCAGCTCTTTGCCTTATGGATTAAACTCAGAGCATTCACATACTGCTTAGATTTTATTTCTTTTAAAACAGTTTGCTGAGGTGAAGTCTGTGCTGTTAATTAGAGCTCCGCTGTTGTTTGCAGAATGCGGGCCATGCTGAGCAAACCTTTTCAGGCTCAGTTTTCCTGAACTGGAACAGGCAAAGCACAAAGCGCTGGCCTCATGTTCCCTTGGCAGGCAGCAGTGAGGTGGGGAACTGCTTGTTCCTAGTGGCATTTCTCTTCTGCTGGGAGACAGGCCGTGCAATGAGGGGAAGCCATCTCCTTGGACCGCCAAATGCAGTTCATCGTTACTGTGAGCATCTCATCATAAACATACTTTTTGCACAGTGACCAACTGCCACTTTAGCAGCTGTTTAATACAAAATTGTCAGGGCTTCTAAAGTAACTGTGCCACAGCCTTACTCCTCTGCTTGTTGGCAGCTTCCTTCAGATTCCCAGCCGCCTTTATACATAACAGGTTAATAGGCATGTATTTGTATTTTAACCTTTTGCAATCTCTTCTTCCACCTCTTGCTTCAGCAGGCCACACTTGTCAGGCAATATCCCTCTGCTTCTCTTCCTATTCCTTTCTTCTGAGTGAGGACATTCACTTTTTGTCTGTTATTGCCCTGGGCTGATTCTGTTTCATCTGTTGTCTTGGTTCCTTGTGGGACGTGGGCTGTAGCTTTCATTGTTTGCAAACACCTGCACAAACAGAGTGTTGGCCTGCTAAAAGTTTTTGACATTCTTGTAGTGAGAAGTAGTATGTAGGAACAGATTTCTCGTATCTGTATTCAAAGAATTAGCTAAATCCTTACTTAACCTTGATTTGTGTTCAATTCCTGAAGTCCTCTGCTATACATTTATGCAGAGTCATAATGCAAAAGCAGTTCACAAATAGATTGATTCAACTGCTCTGTCTAAATGAGGAATGGTCTATGAGAGGAGGGCTGAGGTCAGAAACCTGCTGTTTGTTCCATTTAAATGGGGTGTGCTTTAAAAAAAAAGACACAAAATAATAATAAAAAAAAAGAACAATACCCAAACAGATTCCAAAACTTTTCCTGAAATGTTTTTCACTGATACATGCTTCCAAGATTAGCAGAAACATGGAGCTGTTTTACTATTTTAGCAGTTATGCAGATTGAATTTAAAAACAAACAAAAACAAACGAAAAAAAAAAAAAAAAAGAAGAGGCAGGAGTTAAAATAGTGTGCGTCCAGTAAATACTCTTCCACCTATCTGTGTGGCTGGGATAACTTTCAGGTTGGAGAAATATTACAGGTCTGTTAATTTTACACACGGGCAAACAGTGATATGCCAGAGTGCAGTGCGTTGTGTAAATGCTGTGTGTAAAAATGCCTTGCTCTCAAGAAGCCTCCATCTCTGGAGTGGAGGCAGCACCTATTTTTAGTGGTGTGCTGCAACATTACACAGGAGAATATAGGATGATGCCCTTTCCCAGCTCACTTTGTAGATGACTTCTAATTTACTAAGGAAGTGTCAGATGACAAAGCCAGCAAAGCTGTGCTGCAGAGCAGTCATTTCTTAATGGGGTGCTCTTCAAACCCCGTTTGGTGGAGATTTAATCAATTCTTGGACTGGGTGCCATCCTCTATGTATGCATGAAACTTATTTTGTATTCCCAAGAAATAAATAACACCGATCTCATGTCTTTCTGACATGAGCGGTCGGTCTGAAGTGAAATCCTAACATGAAATCTCACAGTAAAAGCTCATAGTACTGCTGTGGGTGTGTGGAGCCTCTGGTCAGCCATGCCAGGTTACTGGAGTTTGAGTCAACATTTCATTTGGGCAATGATAATAGGACCATCACAGTTACTCTTCTATGACAACTGCATTGCTGATTTCCCTCAGCAGATGCTTTTGGGTTTTGCAAGTAAAACTGGTGAAGAGCCATGTGAGTGTGACAGAACAGTCTGTTACTGCAGTAAATGGAAAAAGCAAAATGCAAACACGCTGTCAAAATCTCTCCTCTTGTATTCTAATTGCTCACTTTTAAAACCGAGATGGTTGACGTTTGGTGGAGTTATTTCATGCTGTCTCTTTCCCGGTGTGTGTGCATGAGTGTGTTTTTTTTTTTTTTTTAATCCAACCAAGACTAGACTTATTTTAACATAAAGGTTATTTTGTGCCCAAGAGCCTGCTGTCATTGTGGGTGGTAATGCATGCAGTTCAGTGAGGTGGTAGTTACTAAAGGACATTATTTCAGCAGTCGTCAGAGAATAGATGTGCAAAATGTAGGGCTGTCTAAACCAGCAAGTGCGTGCAAGATCTGCGTTTTCCCGATTAGCAGAAGTGCTCGAGTTATACAAACACAGCATAATTGCAGGTCATTCTGTTTTGATGATTTTCTTCAAGAAAACTGAAATATTCACGTAAAAACGTGATTAAAAGTGATGGATTTCAATGCAGTTCAAAGACCTGTGAGGATCCTATCCTCCCTTTATGATTCTACAGAAAGCCTTGCAAGAACGTTGTAAGTTTGTCCTGCTCATTTATAACAACACATGGTGACACTGGGAGAAGAAATGTTGTTTCATTTTGCATGTGCGAGCAGGGACCCTCAGCTGTAATCACAATATGAATATGAAAAATATATTGATAAAAAATCAGTTGGTCACATTGCAAGCTCTGGCACTTGAGCTACTGTAAAGGAAGATGGCAGACGGTTCTGAAATTTGTTTGGGACTGTGACTTGGTTTGTGTACCTGTCACTGCAGGTCTTTAATGCTGTATGTGGTTTAACGTATGACCAACATAATAGTACTGGTGATGTTTCTCTGCAGAGTAAATTAAGCAAATGTTCAGCCTTTAAATAGCTGTGATAATTTCTGCTGTTGTTTACAAGCGACTCCCATTGAGGCCATTAAAGAAAAACATATGGCTTGTTAATATAATGTCAGCTCCTCAAAGTGTTTCATGCTGTGCCTGTTCCAGAATGGATGGGTATGTGACATGCACTCTGGAGCACTGAGAAAGAAAAATGTCTTTAGATGTCAAAAACAGTTCCCAGGTGAGAGCCTCACAGCTAAAAGGAGCAAAAAGTGACCCCTGGCCTTTGATCATCCATTGCCTCCCATGCTCTTCTCAGGTATATCAACTTATATTTAACTTCCTCTGAAAGGAATTTCTAGCTTTCAGTGTCACTTTTCCTCTACTACAAACCTTTACAGCATAATTCACTATTAGTTGTAGGATGTCCACATCACATGGTGAGAGTGAGCGCTCTGTCCTTCTCTTTAAAATCAGAGTACTGGAATAAGTCCTACAGTGTGGCCTTTGTAGTTTTCTGTAAGAGCTGGGACAGGTACAATCTAGCAGGTTTGGCTGTGATCTTCTAGAGGAAAAAAACAAACAACAGAACAACAGTGGGGATTTATGCATTATTTCTGTTGGCATAGGTGTTCTGGATTCAAAGCCATTGATTCATGTGAAGTAAGACCTCTGTTTTAGAGCTGGTTCAAACACGCAAACCCAGACTTGGCTGCCAGAGGCACACGTATCATGGTGTGGCCAACGCGAGTTGGATCAGAGCAGCTTCAAGGTGCAGTGCAACCACAGAACAGCAATTAAATCAGCAGGTGCCAACCACCTGCTATCACAGGGCTGAGTGGCACAGGAATGTGGCGTGGGCTGGGCAGAAGGATAGTGGTCTGGCTCAGAGGCTCCATCGTGGGGCGTATGGCAGCTTGTCTATTGGGTGAGTCTGCTTAGCCTTCTGGCCTAGGTGCTCAGTAAAGTCAGCTCTGAGTCAGGGTTCACGTGTTTTCTTAATGGAAAGCTTTTTGGATTGGGAAATCAAACCAAGTTGACCTTGTGAATCTATATCCCAGCTTGCAAGCAGTCACATAACATGTAGTACGTAGAATGGCACAAAGGTACCAGCCTGGCAGTGACTGAGCAGTGCTCTGCACAAAGCAGAAGCCGTGTTTCCCAGAAGCTCTTCCATAAGCCAACCCAGCTTTCTCACAAAGCACCTGCAGCGTACCTTTTGGGGGGCTGCTTCTTCAAACCTGGAAGACTTGGCTTTGATAGAGCTTTTTAGTAGTAGTCTGACAAGTGTCTGCTGCTTCTCCTCCTTTGCCCAGGGAGAATTTATGCGCATTCCCAGCACCTCTTCATAACATCACCAGAAAACAAGGTTTATCCACTGGTTTTGCAAAACACAAGCTTCTGCCTTTAGTCCTCTTCCCTGTCTCAGTGTTCTTGTGTTCTGCAAGGACTGTATCTAGAGCTGGGAAAACGATTTGGCTTGCCCTACCTTCAATACATTCATCCTTGAAATAGCCCTGTAGGTAGGGAACTGTTACATCTCTAGCACAGTTGTGCAACTCATCACACAGGAACTCTGTGACAGAGCTGAGACTCAAACCTGTATTTCTCCAGGGCAAAGCTGGGCTCCGTGCATGGAAGTGGCTCTCCTGTCCTTGCTGCTTGTCAGTCCTTGCTTGCTGTTCTTGCTGAAGTTGCCAGTGGCCATTATGAGAGAAAAAAATGCTTACTTTTTGAAAGCCCTGCTCACAGTCATGCTCTGAACGTGCAGTTCAAAGTACATTTTCTTGCTTAGCATATCTCCCTTCTGACTTTTCAGAGACCATGTTAATACTATTATTTCTCATCAAACATTCATCCGTACATCATTTTCGCCAATTGAAGCATGAGTAGGCTGCACAGTTCTATTCACCAAACAAGTGTTCCTTTCAGTTGCTGCCTGGACTCTGTGGCCATGTTGTTAGCAGCTGGCTGTTTGGGTTGTGTTTTTGTTAAGTGGAGATCCTATTTATAGGTGGCAGAACACATGCATGTCCTTGTCTGTGCTACTGCAGATCCTGGTTAATCTCTTCTGTTACAAAAGCCTAGCCAACCAGTTAGCACGCTCTATATTAAAATTAGCGTGGGAGAGCCTTAGAGGGCTTTTTCTTCCTCCCCCTCTTTCCATCGCTATCTTGAAGCTTTGGAGCAGACTGATAGCACAGAGACAGGCTGCTTGTCTGAAAGCTGGGGGCAAATATTTCCCTTGCAGCTGGTCTCTTCCAGGTTATGGATCTGTGGCAGTGATGTCCAACACAAAATCTCATTAGTTACGACGCATTTTTGTGGCAAAGGATCTGATTTTAAATGAGGCGTTCAATAAGTGTGCATCACTCCCCAGGCTTTACCCAGAGGAGGGCAGAGTTAAGTTCTGTTTGCTTCTTGAAAATTAGACAGCAGGCAAGGTATCTGTGGTGACAGGAGGCTGGCAGCTGTCTCATTGCTGCTCAAGGGCTGAGGGAGTAGAAGGTGTTGGTTAACACCCAGCAGAGGAAAACTGATCTGTATCTGCACACTTGGCACTGTTGGTGAGGTGGGGAGTACGACCTGGTGCCTTCAGGCACTCGAGCAGTCTGTAGCACTGTGCTATTTGGAGGTGCTGCTTGCTTGTGTCACTTTTGTTGCTGGTTGTGCTTAAAATTATTATTCTAGCACCGCACCAAATAAAGTGTTTAATTACAAAATTGATAGCAAAGTTAAAGAGAAAAATAAATTACTACAGCATAATTCTATATATTCAACAGGTTGGTTTTTTGTTGTTGTTTTTTTGGGTTTTTTTTTTCCCCTTAGTTGCTCTAGCAGCTCTGCCATCTTAGGAAGTAGGAGAGTTTATGGGAGAGAGTACGAAACCAGGCCCTCCCTTCTGTACTTGTCTCTTCTAGGGTTCATACAGTTCTGGGCTATTTTTCTGTCCTTATGTTCAGGAAGGAATTCCCTCAATCTCACACATCTTTCTTTGCTGCTCTCTTCCTGACTCACGCTGTTACTTGTTTCACATGTAGGAAGGAAGTACAGTCCTCCCAATGCACCAGGCCCTGGGAGCTGCTTTGCTTTTATAGTTGTACCATAATTCTTGTTCAGCACTTTCTATGCTCCTGGTCGCACTATTTTCAAGGACTGTTGCAGTATTTTAGGAATCCCAGACAAAAGGATGCCTTTGGTGACCATAAATCTTACTGAATGCCAAGTCCCTGGCCTTTTTAAAATCTGTTTCTAGACTTGTCCTCTGCATGGCCTGAAACTGGGACAAGTGTGGCTTCTCTATCACTTGTGCATAAGCATTATCTACACAGGGAACCAAATGTAGGTGAGTGTGTGGGAGGAATGGAACATGTCTGGGTCTTTCACTATCATGGCTAGCATATAAGCATGGGCCAAACAGCTGAGCATCACTCCAGACTGCGCTAGAAATGCAGCCACGGGGACATAGCTGAAGAAGTTGTAACATGGATTACACACTTGGCATTTAGAGGGCTTTTAGTATGTCCTACACCAATCTTACAGGTTAGCCAGTCAGTATTTCATAAACAGGGAGCGCTGTGCAGTTGCATCAGCCTATACTGGCAAATCTTTAGAGACCACGTTCTGAATTGACAAACTATGGAGGCTGAAGGAGTTCCTTGGTATGGCCTTGAAATTGCTGCCACTGATGGAGACAAGCTTCAAGTCTTTCTCTGGCACAAGTGATAATTTGTGACTCTAAAATAGCAGGTTATGTCTCTGGGTATTCATCTCTAAGTACATGAGAGAAATTCCTGTTGTGGGAAGAGATCTGCTTTTGTTTGTGAACTGGGTATGAATTAGCTGGATAATTTGTAAATGTGCAAATGTACTTTGCTTGCCTGACTCAAAATGATTTCATCCACAAATACTTAGGATGACAAGAGGGGAAAAAAAAAGCTGGCAGTGTTTCACTGTGTGCTTTAGAAAATGACTCATTACTGCAAGGATTGTCAGGGGTATTTCTCAGGGTACTTTTCTGATCTCCCAGATGAGCCGTATGTACAAGGCACATGTAGGTGTGAAGTGTCCTCTCCAGTGTGTTGTCCAGGAACTGCCTTCCCTTTGGGAAGAATGACTGTAATGACTGTCTTTTCCCACCAGAAGATTCTGCCTCTGTCTTCAACTGCAACATGCTCAGTCCTTGAACAGAAATGAGCTTTTTAAGGAACTTTCTAGGGAAGAAGCATTTCCAAACTGTTACCCAAATCTTACATAAATCAGTGCCTGGATGAAAGGCTAGTGTCCTCAGCCAAAAGATATTGCTGAGTAATGTGCCTTAATAGAGAGAAGGAGAAAGATGTTCTGTCTAGCTGTCCTGCTGGTGAGAACAGTGCTGCAGACTGCTCAGACAGAAAGCACATGGGCATTTTGGGAATACCTGGTGAGCTAACAATGCTCTGGTAAGAGGACAAAGGAAAGAAGTGTACTGCAAAGAATGGTGTCCAGAGAAATCCAATTATTTTCCAGTCTTAGAGTCTGGCTGTTACAAACAGGACGTGAAGACAGGAAACAAACTGTTAGAGCTGTAGAATCACTTTTTTCTGTGTTTAAAGTGTTGTTATTTCTGACACGTGCATCGCTCAAGTGTCTAGGAACAATGTGATGGTTCACATTGTTTTACATTCATGGGTATGTCTCTATTTTAATACCATGTGTCTGGGAAAAAAAAAGACAGATGCTGCTCTGTATTGTGCAGAATATAGAACAACCTGGTTTATCTGTCCTTTTCTTCTCAACCTGTCCTTTTTCATATAGTTCACTGCTATTGAAAGTTTGGAAATGGGTTCAAAATGTGCCTGTGCTAGGAGAATTGTGTAAGCTTTAAGCTGTTTTGGCCACTGCTTTATGATGGGTATAAATAGGTATGTACTTCTGTGGATACTGTGTAATGTCAGTATGCATTACCTGAGCGTTACCTATGGAGATCACATTCATATACCTGGGGTATGATCAGCACTGACCAGAAAGATATTGCTAGCAAAGGATGCAGAACAACAACAAAGCTCTGGTGCTTTTTGTAGGACTCCACGTCAGCCTGTTACAGGTGATGGGGAAGAGCTGACCAAATACTTTACATCTCTCTGTAAATTCTCCCTGTTCTGTCAGAAAGGCAACTCATTTAAATAAAATCATAAATATAAGGGATGCAATTAAATCATGCCATTCACAAGGAAGGTCCAGAGACTGACTCTGGATGCCTGTCTGGTTGTGCTAGACTCTCGAGGCTTTGAAGCATATACATGTCTGGAAAAGTGGTTCATGAACTTCTGAAGGTCTGAGATGATATCTGAAGGATATTGGAAATGTAAGTAAGAGAGGCAAGATGCTTATTGTAGGGGCTTAAATCTACTATGCAGGAGTACAGCAGCTGTTAGAAAATGCTGAGGTTTGTGAAGTGTAAAAAGTTGACAGTTATGTGGCTGGGCTTTTTCCTATCTCAGATCTGGACGATGATGTAATACTGTAGGGTCTCTGGCATTCAGTGCCAAGATGGTTCTGCCTTCTCTGTATCAGAACCAAAATCTGTGAGACCTGGCTTTGGTTAGTGTTGGGGTTTAACATGGCAGGCAGCTAAGTACTGCACAGCCAGTGGGGTGAGGGAGAAAATCAGAAAACAACAACCACTCAACAAAATAGAATTTGTAGATTGGAATAAAAGCTATTTACTAAGACAGAAGAAGAAGAAGGTAGAAAAAAAAAATAAATTACAAAATGAGTGAATGAGTGACACACAATGCAGTTGTTCACCACTGATGCCCAGTCGGTCTCCAAGCAGCAGCTGCCCCCCACCTCTCCGGCCAACTCCCCCCAGTTTTATAGTTTTTTCACATACTGTCTACAGTATGGGATATATCCCTTTGAGCAGTTTGTGTCAGCTGTCCTGATTCTGTCCTCTCCCAGTTTCTTGTGCCTCCCGAGTCCCTCGCTGGCAGAGCAGTATGAGAAGCTGAAGTGTCCTTGGCTCTGCACAGCCACTGCCCAGCAACGACTGAAACATCCACGTGTTATCAACATTGGTTTCCTCCCAAAAGCAAAATATAGCATCACGCTAGACACTATAAAGAAAAAAATCAACTCTGTTCCAGCTGAAACCAGGACAGTCTGTTGGTTGTTAATATATTACTCCTCCCAAGCCCACTCAGTCCTGGTGGAGTTGCTCCTACTAGGAGCTGATCAAGCTGCTTTCACTTGCTTTCATATATTGTACCACTGTCCTTTTTAATTTCACACATCTGAGTGTAGGTCTAGTTTTTCTAAAAAAAAAAAACTTCTGCAGGTTTTTTAGACTTCCCAGTTCTTCCAGAGATCTCTTGGTTGCTTGAGTGCAACTTACCTTAGAGCCACAAGGAAGCGGGCCTACTCTGTATTCACAGTTCTTTGTGGACAAATGGTAGGAAAACAGCTTGTTCTAAGGTTTTCAGGCCCAGTCTCACCTGGAAGCATAAAAAATGTTCAGTATGGAGTATGGGATACAACATCTGGATGTTTTTCCTTGTTTTAGTTTTCTTACCACTATTGAGTGCTCTTTAGAATTAGAGATTACTGGTAAGTGCCAAGATGAATGGTTTACTTTCTTGCCCAGGTTGGTTTGTCTGTAAGCAGTGTTTGGTTCTGTGCTGTGGGAGGATCCCTTTACTCTGGTAGGCATGCAGGCAGCACTTAGCAGAAAGTATGCAGACTGAATCAGAGGTGGGGAATGACAGGCTACAAATACGCTTAAGCAGACTAAATCAAACTGTGGCTTGTAAGATGTACATATGCAGATTCTCATAAATGCACTTTCTTTGGGAAGGGCTTGAAAATAGGAGATGTGTTTGTGGCAAAGTGTTTGAGAAGTGTGGAAAATGAGGGTTAATTATCCAGGGAAATGAGGGTTGTATGTTTAGTGCTGCAAGCGTGGAATGGTCTGAAATCTCCTGCCTTGCAACAGTAAGAAGGCTCTCCAATTCTCCTGTCTCCCTTGCAGGGAGAAACAAACCTGGCTCCTGCAGAGCAGGTCGCAGAGGGGTTGCACGGGCAGCTTGTTTGTTCCTTGGGACCCAAGGAAACTAGGCTTGGATGGGCGATGATGCTGATGAAGCAGGACGCAGAAACTGCTGGATGGTGGCAGTTCACTCTGCCCATCAAAGTGGGCTTGTGTTATTTTTCGCTCTCTCCATGCTGGGCTAGGAACAAGCGATTCTTTCCCCAGCTAAGTGACATCCTATTTGGAGGTTGGGTTGAAATTTGGAAATCAGTAGGAGCTTTTTTTTGCCGCTGTTCTATTCTGCTGCCCTTGAATCTCTATTAGGTAGCTGGTACTGCTGAACCATCTCTGGAGTAACGGGAGGGCAAACGTTCTGTGAGGTTTGTGCTTGCTCGAACCGCTGAATTAAATGGAGGAGCGGCTGCACGCTGACAGAATGGGATGATGATAGTGTTCGGATCTCCTTGGTAGGCTCGTGCCTCCGGCCGTGTGGCAGTCATTACAGAAAATAGTTAGCCGCGGGACCGCAGGCCTCTGTGAGGTGTGCCCCGGGGGGTGAGCACCTTCAGCCGGCTGGAGCAGGGGAGCGGGAGGGGAAGGCGGGCGCAGAAAGCCGCCGGCAGTGGCGGGGTGCGGCCGCCAGGGGGCGCGGTGCTGCCGCTGCGCCGCTAGCTGAGGCCCTCCCGAGCCCGGCGCTGAGGGGCAGAACGAGGCTGTGGCGTTGTTCCACGCTTTTCACTCCCCCACTCCCCCCCCATCTTTCTGTCTTTCTTTCTGTCTTTCTTTTCTAACTTAAAAACTCTCCGATGAGAAGGATGCCACGACCCTCTGAGTAGCCCGTTCTGTGTAATTACACCTACTGTTGGAAAGGTTTTCCCCTGGATAATTAACTGAATTCTCCTTACCACAAACCACGTTAGTGGTACTGCGTGATAAAGAAACTTGCGAAATCTTCATTTTGTTCAAAAAGCCACCAAAAACCCCTTCTATTTCTTGGGAACATACCTCTCCTCGCTTCTTTCTGACTAAACAAACAATTGTTTTAACCTTCCCTTTTTATTATTGTTTTCTAAACCCTTTCAGCCTCACTGCCCCTTTTTGTATTCCTTCTAATTCATCTACGTGTTTCATAGTTTGCCTCACCACAGTGGATACAAGTACCACACAGTTGCCACCATGGCACGTAATGATTATATCTCCTCTGAATGCCTGCAGCACATGCTTATGAAATCATTGGGAGCTTTGCTACATTTATTATAGCTTAGTTCTTTCAGGCTGGCATCCTTACAGCAACATCTTAAAGTGGAGGAAAAATAGCAGAGCTTTTATCCCTAGATGAAACCTGTTCCTCAATCTCCTTATTTCGAGTAACTATCCTAATAAAATTAAAGTGAATCTATATCCCTCATGTGCTGCAAAGTGTTGCTTAGGGCTTGAGCAGGGCTTTCACTGTGCAATTAGTCTGTAGTATTAAAAAAAATATGAAAAAATCTTGATACATGTATTTTTTTCCTTCTACACTGATCTAGTTTTCAAAGAGATTTCTCACAGCAAAGCCTACAACAGTGTGTACCGTTCACATGGCACTTGTATGTTTTGAAAGCTCTGTTGCTCCCAGTCAGCACATTTCTTCTTGATGTGCCTGCCTGAAGGTCTGCCTTGCCTTGCAGAGAGGCAGTGGGTGGGGAATTAATTGGGTTGTGATTGGAATTCAGGATGGTCTGACAAGGCATTGCTGCTATTTTTTGTAGACTGAACAACTAGTCTGCAAATCTGTTGACATGCCAGTGCCTGGAAGGGGAAACCCACAGATATAGAATCATAGAATCACCAAAGCTGGAAAAGACCTCTAAGACCATCCAGTGCAATCGTCCACCTATCACCAATATTTCCCACTAAACCATGTCCCTCAGTACAACATCTAAATGTTTCTTCAACACCTCCAGGGATGATGACTCCACCACCTCCCCAGGCAACCCGTTCCAGTGCCTGACCACTCTCTTGGAGAAGTAGCATTTCCTAATGTCCAACCTGAATTTCCCCTGGTACAACTTGAGGCCATTCGCTCTAGTCCTGTTACTTGCTATGAATGATAATCCATCACTTCTCCTGCTTCTAGCTGCCATGCAGGGCTCTCTCTGCATGGCAAGGTGGACCTCATTTGCTAGCTGCTCCCTTCAGCTTGAGCTGAACCTTGTGAGCGCTGGGAAGCTCTTATAGAAGTGCAGTATGAAAGGACGTTGGCAACCAATTTCCTCTGAAACCAGAGAAAATAGGAGATAGGCAGATAGTTGCAGCCCAACATACAGCTCCCAGATTGAGTTAAAAGTTTCACAGAACAATTGAAAGTGGACTTTTATGAGCTGTCCTCACAGTGTGTAATTGGTATGTTTTCTTCTGAGTCTTATGGTTGTGTGAGCATTACAGCAGACATGGCACAAATTGACATGCACAATTGACCCTGCCTTGTCTCCACGTGCACTTAAGAGATCACACAGGAACAAGCACTTATGTTGCAATTGTGCTTCAGCTATGGGTTTTATGCTGGCGTTTTAGGCTGCTTCTGCCACTTCTGTTGTCCCTGCTGTTCTGATCTGTAGGACAGGACTGTAGAATGAGATCTGTGAGCCTCAAATAAGTCTTAAACAAGAGGGTGCAGGCAGCATCTCTGACTGTCTTTGACTGTCTAACTGTAGAGCACCCTTCAGGCTGCTATTCACGTGCAGAACTTCACTACTTTTTCTTCTAAGCTAGATTTGATATATCTGTATGCATCTTAGTGTTTTGTTTAGCTTGTCCTCTTGCCACATATTAAGCCCCGTGTTGACGTTTTTAGCATCCTAGCCATTTCTGTAGTTATTTCTTTTTTTCTGTTGGCATATTGGTATGCAGCCCACCAGGCACAGCATTTAATCTTCAATTTTATGTGCAGCTTTTTTTAGTTTTAGTTTAGCAACGTATCTGCCTGTTGCATTCTCACTGCATAACATCCTTTACCTTGTGCTTCATTCTGAGTTTTAGTTACTTATTTAAGCAAATACAATTGCTGCACCAGGGAAATGACTTGTTATTGCTTTTGTGTTTTGCAGAACTTGCGTAGAACTTGCTATGTAAAGGTGCTGCTTTAGATAAATAATACTGCTCAGGGGAAGGATGGGAAAGAAGGGAATCCACACAGTTGCTGTGAATGTTCATGTATTTTCTGGTGGCTGTTATCTTTTTTTGTATCTCACAGTTTTTTCCTATGCTCTGGAGTCTTTTCATGACCACGTCTGAGAGAGGTTGTGGGGATCCAAGGGAAGCAAGATGGTGAAGGCAGAGATGTTTCTTATCTTTGATAACTTTTTCGTACTTTGTCATACTCCTACAGACTCTTTCAACTTTCTGCTGTTCCCTCCCTGTTCATCAAAACAGATTGGTCTGTCAGTTGGGGACCTCTTCCAGGGCCTGAAGTGACAGGAGAAGAGGCAATGGCTTTAAAGTGAGGGAGGATAGATTTAGACTGGATATAAGGAATACATTTTTCATAGTGCGGTTCTAAGACACTGGAACTGGTTGCCTAGAGAAGCTGTGGATGCCCCATCATTGGAAGTGTTCAGTCAGGTTGGATACTGAGCCTTGGCAAACCTGACAGTTGTTAACGCCACATTATCAGTTGTTAGCGTGATAGAGGCAGCCATGCTAAGCACAGGTTATGAGTGTGAAAATTACACAAAGACTAGATCATCTGTATAGAAGGGCTGTAGATGAGCAGAGAGCAGTCTCAAATATCAAACTAGCATCTTAGCCACTTATTTCTCTTTAATTTCATCAGTAATGTTTTTATAATAGGTGTGAGCAGCCCATGAATGTTTTCATTTTAAAAAACAGAATTTTTCGAATTCTCTGAGTAGGACCTCATTGTTATCACACTAAATATTTTTTAAACTGCTTTGGTTTTGCAAGCTTTTAGTACCTTATTCTGATATGACATAATAAATTTGTCAGAACTCTGAACGATTTCTTAGTGTATAACTTTGAGTGCATTAGCATGAACTTGTATTTTCCAGTTAGAAATGGTTTTGCTTTTGAACCTTGTCTGTTCTCCATTTCTGAAATGACAGCAGGTGCTATAATTGCTCATTGTGTACTTAACCCTGTTACACTCTGACTTGTGATGTGACTACCTATAGGTACGTCAAGCTGCTCATCTTTCAACAGCCTTAGATGGTCTCTTGGTGTTCTGCCCCTAAAGGTGAACCCTGAGATAATCTTATCATCTATTAAATTTGTGTTTCAGTTTTAATTTTGATAAGCTTCAGTTCTCAGGGCAATGCTGTTGAATATACTGAACTTTATAGAGTGTGAGATTACCAATTGATGACACTTGGAAAGTAAAAGAATAGTAATAATTTTCCCTCCAGACACATTCTTATTTTTCACCTTTTGCAGGGTTTTTGTAGAGACATGCTACGTGTTTGTTACAACTTAGTTGTCCTGACAGAAGCTTTAAATACAGTAGAGAACTATTTACCTTCTGGAATGGCTTTGCTATGTCTCAGCTTTTTTTTTTTTTTTTTTTTTTTTAATATTATCACTGTACGGGAACACTGATATCACAAAGGGTAACAACAGCTAGTAGTTTTGAGCATTTGCAAAGAAAATTTCAAATTTCCTTCTAAGACTCCAACTTCCCGATTTCTGTTAGCTCTCCAAAACATCAAAAAACAAAACCAAACAAAACAAAACAAAAAAAACAACCAAAAGAACTTGTTCCAAGTAATGAAAATCTATAATCTACATTGGACATGAGACTTTGAACAACTATTAAGCCAAGTAATTATAGAAAATATGGGAATGAAATTTATCTCACTGGAACTCTGAAATGAGATTGGAAGATTACACAGGGACTTCTCAGTGTTGTAGTCCAGTCCACACACAAAGCAGGGCCAGCTCCAACAGATTGTCCAGGACCATGTCCAGTTTATTCTGGATATCTCTAGGGATGAAGACTCCACTACTTCTCTCAGCAACCTGTCAACCTGTCCCGGATTTTGAGTACCCTCAGTATACACACACACACGTTTATATAATTTTTATATATATATAAAGAAAAGTATTTTCTTGTGTTCAGATGCAACCTTCTATATTTCAGTTTGTGCCTATTGCCCTGTCCGTTGGCACAACAGAGAGGAGCCTGGCTTCCTCTTCATTCTTTCAGATCATGTATTTATAAATATTGATAAGGTAGCACCTGGGCCATCTTTTTTCCAGGCTGGACATTCCCAGCTCTATCAGCATCTCTATGATGAGAGGCTATATTCAGACACTTTATTGTGTTTGTGACCCTGCACTGGACTCATACTAGGCAATCCTTATCTTTCTTGTACTGGGAAGCCAGGAGCTGAATGCAGTATTTTAGATACAGCCTCACCAGTGATGTGTGGAGAACAAGGATCATCCTGGTGATAGTCCCTTACACAGTCCTGTGTTTCAGAAAGATGGTGAAATGTAGAAGCATAATTTTGTCTTATTGCACCCAAATTAGTGTTTGAATCACAGAATGGCCTGGATTGGAACGAACCTCAAGGATAATGAAGCTCCAACCTCCCTGCCTGCAGCAGGGTCACCAACCTCCATATCTAATACTAGACCAGGCTGCCCAGGGCCCCATCCAACCCGGCCTTGAACACCTTCAGGGATGGGGCAGCCACAACCTCTCTGGGCAGCTGTTCCAGCACCTCACCACTCTCCTAGTAAAGAACTTGAAGGGCAGTACTGCTTAGTAAATAAGCTAGTGGAGGACATGTATCAAAGACAAATGGTTTGACTATGTTTATTTCTGCATTCATTACCAATTTTGAGATAAAGCTGCTGGGATTGCTGTGATGATGAATGATTGTACTATAGGTGTATGCACTCAGCTTACGATTCTTGCACATGCATATGGACAGTGTATTAAGTATATTGTGTTTTGATTTTTTTTTTTCTTTTTAAAAGCAGCGTCTAATTAGAAGATGTAATTATTTTGCTTCTACTGAAAGCAGTCAGGCTTCCAGTGTATTGCTCGTTGTTTTTTTTTTTCCCCTCAATAATTATTACAATGTTTCCTGGCATTCATCAACACTTCTCAATTACTAGGAAGAATGTGATTAGTCATTCACTTCCTTATGCTTCCTACCAGACATACAGAGATCATTGCAGGCAAGTTGAAATAAGCCTTTTCAAATTTTCAAAATGTGCTGCAACTAGTGGAAATTTGGGGGAAGCACCAGTTTAAACAGTCTATCAACAGATTGCTGTACAAAAGGCAACTTAGTGTCTGACTGTAGCTGAGAATCTGATGACTAACAGTGGATGAGTTATCTGTGAGGAAGGATTTCTGTCACTGAAGTAAATAAAAATCTGTTGGAGTGGCTCACGGAGTTCAAGTCCAGCCTGAATACATCTCAAAGCAACCTGAGAAAGCAGAGTTCAGGTGTCAAAAGACCCAAATTCTGAGCCAGACTTCAAGAGCTGACAGTCCTGTGTTTGCACTGGGATTTATTTGAGTTTGCTGGATTCAGTCAGAATTCATATACATAAAAGTTCATTCAGGCCAAAAAGAATTGGTAAGCCAAATAGACAAGTGCAAAATGCAAAGATGAGAATTTTCATCTTTAACCTGCAAATATGGAACATCTGTATGTCTTACATGAACTGAACTTGTGTGAGGCTTTCAGAAATAGTTACCATCTAATTTCCCTGCACTGTACCTATTTGCTCAGTTTTTAAAATGAGAGCTTAGCCCTTTACTGCAGCCTGTAGGGACAGAAAATGCCTTCTCAAACAATTTGTCAGCAAAAGCTTGAATCCACACTGCTTTACAAACTTGTATCATCCCTGCAATGAAAGCATCGCCAGCAGTCAAAGAGCAGCAGCCAGGTGTGTTTAACGTGCTGCCCCATGAGGAGAGCAGGAGCATTCTGGGCAAGAAATTTGTGGAAGTGCATTGCTTGATTTCTTCTGAAAGAATGAGGTGATCCTTTTGTGTCCGCATAGGAAAGTAATGTTCTTCTCTTCTTCCTCTGCAGTCTCCTTTTCTAGAAACAAGTTCTAAATAGCATAGTGCAGTATCATGAATGGACATTCAAGATCCACATCTGTTGCTATAGGATATAACCCCTCATTTATTTAAAAAAAAAAAAAAAAAAAGCCTTACATAGTCATTTAATCATTATTACTCAAAGTTTGGACACCTATTTTAATATGGTAATCAGCTACCATGTTTCACCCTAGGTTCTGTGATATGGGAAATGTGTGCTAAAATGCACATACATCTGGCTGAACAAAGGCTTCCAGCTGAAGTAAGTCATGGGATTTCTTTTAAGTTGGATGTGAACTCTTTTCCCCTTCTTCCTTTCCTCTCTTCTGAAATTCTGGAAACCTAATTGCTGGTTTGGAACATCAATAAAGTGAAATCTCTTTACCATTTCTATCTGTTATGCTTTATTTTGAGCTGCTGCTACTTAAATGGAGGAGTGTTTTTTCTAAATGCCTCCTGAAGACCCGTTTTCTCCCAGCTGAACATGAGTTGACATTAACTTGCTGACCAACAGTAGCTTTTCTGTTTGTTTGTTTGTTTGACTAGCTCCTGCTTACTAGTGTTTGATTATATGATGTCATTAGGTGTTGGAGGTAAAACCTGCCATTGTAGTGGAAGTGGAAACAACCAGAGGAGAGAGTGTGTGTCCTCGCCTGGTAACTGACTGAGTAGGGAGGTACTTGAGTCTGCTTCAGGCTATGAGGCTCCGACTCAGCTTGTTGAAGGCATTTGGCCAAAGACAGCCTCACACCTGCTCTGTGAAGGATGGCCATGGAGACTCGGCGCAGCAACAGCAGGACATGTAGGTTCCTTGTTTAGTCCTGTTGTAGATGAAGCATGTTATTTTTCTTAGCTGCTTCCTTTAGAGTTAAGTCTTCTGCCTTTATATTCCTGACAATAAAGGAAGTTAAGTGTTTTACATACTGCAAGAGTCCTAGAAGTAGATCCAAGTGAATTTCCATATGGGGGAATTCTGAGGAAGTGGGTCCTGAGGGCCTTGAGGGGGGAAGGTAATTGCTGTGTTGGCCATGATTCCTGTCCACGGAGGAATGGCTGTTGCTGGAGCGTTGCCTATCGGACAGAGCGAACTTACAATCTGTTTGTAGTGGTAAAAGTAAAACAAGCTGTGGCGAATTCCATGTTTGGCTTATTGCAATACCTCAGTCTGAGATGATTATAGAGTTTGAGAAGAAGGACAGGGATGAAAACCTGTCTCAGAAAACCTAATTCAAAAGAAAGCAGGGAGCAATTCAGTACCTTTTCTTCTCTCTGGTACTTCAGCTGCTGAAAGCACTGCACCCTTATTCACCCGGCGTGCTATGAGGAAGGTCCTATCATAGCAATCACATTAAAGAGTTGTTGGTTACAGGTCTGTGTTAGGTACAATTTGGGGGTAATAAACACTACTGAGATAATCCAGCATTACTTATTTTCAGATCACTCTGGTATTGATGCATTCCCTTGCATGTTCTCTGCTCGTGACCTATTTTTGATGAGTTTCACATCTGCTTTAGCAGCTCTTTGACAACCAGAAAACAGAGCTGTTTACTGAGTTCACAGCTGCTCCTAATATTGATGCAACTAGCCAGAAATGACTGTTTTCTTGGTTAGCTCATCCTGTTGAATGAACCTCTCGGCAGGGTTTGTTGCAAGTTTGTTTCAATTGGAACGCTCTCAAAAGTCCCCACATCTGTGAAATTCTCGTACTTCAGCCTTCCTAGAAACCCAGAAACGTATACACCCCTGCTAATTCCAGTAATTTTCTTATATTTCCCATGGCTTGGCTGAACTGGCTTTTCACAGATAGGGAAAGCGTGACAGCTTGTTATAAATGGGACAAAATTCCTCTTGTCATTAGTGAATACTAATGCTACTGACAGCTTCACACTTAACACAGTCTTTATGGATACGAGACTCCTGATCTATCTTAAGGACACCATTGCTTAATGTTTTATATAAAAGTGTTTTTTTATGGTACCAAAGTATATAACCAAAGTACCTTATTTCTCATGCTGTCTTTGTACGAAGATAAGAGTTAAACTGGTGGGAATGTAAAATAGTGTTTCAGCGATGTGTTTGTTTGCATTACCTTTGGTTTACTCGGTGACTGGTTTGTTCACAGTGCATAATTTCTCAGTGAGGCTGCATTCTTAAAGGCTGAATGCCTAGCTGTGCTGAGTGACTGGAGTGTTTATGGACACTTTGATGCTCTTGCACTTACTCCTCTATGGATTAGTTACTCATGAAACACTTGTTCCTACAAATCAAAGAGATTTTTGGACCTCTGGGGTTTAGGTGGAAGAAGTTGCAGCTGTGTGAAGTCCGAACACAGCTTTTTGTTTTGCCTTTAGGCATTGATTAATAGCCTAGTACTGCAGGGTGTCTGTGCACACTGCTGGAAGCAGAGAAAGTTTCCAGGCTTCACGAAGCTTGAGAGCATGTTGCTTCAGGTCCAGCTCTGAGGGCTTGTGTCTGGGGGCCATCCTTCCTGTAGTTGAGATACTGTTTGGAGGTGTTAGCAATAATTGCACATGCTTTTTATAATTGTAATTCTCGAACCTTTCCTTGGATCTCAAAAAGCATTTCAGCTTTCCTATGTCCTTGTTGCAGGCTACATGTAACCTGAATTACAGATGTGGAAATAAAGGCACAAAGAGTATAAAAGATACACTGGAGTCATTCCAGTGTGTAAGAGACAAAATTAGGTGAAAAGCTTTTTGATTCCTACCTGTGTTGTACTCTTCCAGCAAGTTTCATGTTTCATTCAGCTTGGGAGCTTCTAGTGGCACAGTACCTCACAGGTAGCTTTCATTTCTTAATGGCATTGAACCATTTGTTTTTAAGTTCACTTCTGGCTATTGATGAAGCTTATTTTGATTTTCCTTTAGTCCACGTTAAACCTTGTGGTGTTGACTGCTGAAGTACTTTGTGATCTGTCCCTGCTTATTCTTAGATTATGATGGAAAATGTGCTGACCAGCCTTTGCTTTCATTTTGCCAGCTACAAGCAAAAGGAGATACTGGAACACTCTTTTGAGCTGTTCTTAGGTAGGCTAAAACATTTAATTGCAAATATGCTTTTTAGTTTGCATTGTTTCACTCTAGGAGAAAAGTGTTGTGTAGTAACTTAAAAACATTCATTGTGACAAATAACTGCATTTATAATACCATGCATATTTGTACCACGACAGCAAGAGAAGACACAGATGAGGTGAGACCCCACCATAGAAAGTGCTGTTCCAAAAAACCTGCAATCTTACCAGAGTGCCTCTTAAACAAATTTTTTGATGCCTGAAAGTTCCGTATCTACGTTTCTTTCAGTGCCAATGGAGAACAGCAAATCTATCTAGAATTCTTTGTATTCCACTTGTCTCAAATACTTATCCTAGAAAATGAAGTCTTGTTCTTATGGGATCTCTGTTTCATTGATTCATTGTAAAGGGGTCCCAGCTGAATAGCTGATGTTAAGCTTTTAAGTTTTAGCTGTCTGAATCTGTCCAACAAGAATCCCACCTGAGTTTGAGGCAAAACATAAACATGGTAGAAGAAATATATCGTGAGTGGGTGGTGTGGAGCTGAAAGTGGGCAGAGGTGTCTTATGTTGTGGTTATACAAGTCTCAGAATTCTTGTCTTATTGTGATGTATGAAGAATGAAAAATTAATCCAGTCAAGATAGCTGTTTGTGGACCTTCTTTGTGGCAAGAGCCTTTGCCAATACATCACTGGTCCAGCATCTGCAAGGATCGTCTAAGCTTTCTGTGTTGAGTCATTCTGCATCAAAACACAACTCTGAGGCTGTAGGGATGGCAGATTTTCATCATGGCAGTTCTACTCAGCTGACTGCTAGCCAGACAGATGTTAGCAGCATTTCATATAGATAGGAGAGTGTTTTTAATGGTTTCATAGGGCCTTGCTGTTGTATCATTTCCCACCTGCATATGGCAGTGTAATAACTGGTAAGCTGACACCTGTGGACTTGACCTGTACGCATTAATTAAGTCCCTACGTGTTTGTTGGAGGTGTCCACGGAACAGTGCAGGATGAGCAAATGCTATGATACAGCAATCATCTCCTTCCATGGAGAAATTCAGTCACACAGTGGCAGAGATTTGAAGGGACCACTAGAAATGGCCCAGTCCAGCCCTACTGCTCAGAGTTGCCCAGAACAGATTGCCAAACATTTAAAATGAGTTCCAGCAAAACTTGGAGGAAGGAAGCAAAGTACTAGCTTGCAGCAAGGCTGGGAATTTAGTAGCAAAAATGCTGAATTTCTATGGCACAGTACAAATCAGCAGATTCTACAGATTGGAACAGGGGAATCCTTCTATCCCCAACTGAGATAAATGAGGTAGTTCACACCTTTCAAAACTGCAATTTAAGGCAGCCTGAAAAGTGATGGAGAGAGCACTCTGTCAGCATATGCTCAGTGCATGTTCTCAATTTGATCTGTACATGTGAGAACAAGACAATTGTCTTATTTTTCAGATGCATGCCGGATTTCTCCAGTACAATTCTGTGGCAATGGGTGAATTCCATAGAAGAGCTTGACAGCCGCAGAACATAAAGTCTGGAACATGGATAAACTGGTTAGGATAAAATAGAAACCAGCAAAAACCTCTGCCAAAATCTGAAGTGAAATGAATAGAGGTTCAAAACAAGTTCATTCAGTACGCCTGGCTCCTTGTTTCCATCATTTAGGAATAATTACATTTTTGTCACTAACATTGTTTTTAAATGTCAATAGAAACCAGACAACTGGATTTGTAAACCCTGCCCTGTCATATTGAATGTATTAGGTTTTCCAATAGCAGCCTCTTTTAAGTAAGGGTGAAGAAGCATTAAGAGCTCGCTAGCTCACAAGTGTGAGGAAGCTATTGAAATAACTTGTTAGGCTCTATGACAAGCAAGCTGAAATATAATAGGCCCAGTGCTTTGTGAAGGAGCCGGCAAGTTGTGGTTGAAGGGAGGACAGTGCCCGAGAGTTTGGAGGCCAGATGATTTGTGCAAAGGGGATGTTGGAAGGTTCACTGCAAAATAAACAAACGGGGCTACCCACAGGGACAGCGTTAAACTGAGACCAAAATGCTTCCTTTTCTTAGCTTCTAAACATAAGTTTAGAGTTTGTCTATCCGAAATTGGTCTTTTCACTTAGAATTTCTTTCTTTCTGTACCAGTGGCCAAGGAGATGTTTTCTGTTACCTAATTCTCTTACATTTGTTCCGAACCAAATTTTCCTTGTCCTTTTAAATAGTGAGACTGTGATCTTTCTGCTAATCCAGAACAGCATGTGATTCTTTTCTTGCAATCTTAGATATGATCTGTTAACTCTGTCCAACTCTGCTGTTTCTGTTCTTATCCTTCTTCTTTGGTACTCTGCTTAAATATGCTTCCTTCTTTGCACCTATCATTCACTTTGTCAGAAATCAGAAGATTCTGATGTCTTCTACTAGAGCAGCTTTAGGTACCTGGGAAATGGAAGCTAGCTTCTGGCAGCACAGATCCCTACTGACAAATGAAGCATTTTCCATATCCTTAGGTAAACCACTGTGGATGACTAACAACAGGACGGATACACTGATAAAAGTTTGCTCCTAGCATTTATGGCTTTGAAGGCAAATTTGAGGATGCAAGTTGTATTGCCAGATGCAGTGGAACTTCTGTGTCTCCTGAAGGCCTCCTTGAACTGTAGCTCAGAAGTGTGGAACTAGTCTTATTTATTCACACCAGCTGAGGACTGAGAGCTCCCCAGGAATTTTCCTTAAAATAAACCGAAAACCAACAACACTGTCTTCAGTGGAGAGATGCGTTGTAAAGAAAATGTAAGTCTACAGGGACAACTTGGACCTATATTAATCCTTGCATTCAGTTTCTGGAGTTTAACTGTGTATAATTCTTGGACATGTCAAAATGCAACAGAGCTTAAGTTATCTAAGATTTAAGACCTCAATACGTATGCTCAGGGCCTCTAGAACCATCATTAGCATATGTCATCTCAAGAAATATTCTCTCAAAAAGTACATCAGGAAACTGTTAGATCTAAGGAGTTGTTATAGCTGTTGATGGCTAACTAGAGAATATTACATTATGCTAACTCAATTTTTCCCAAAGGATAGGAATTTTTTATGCTTATTTCCTTTTTCACTGAGATGACAGATATGGGATATGTAAAGCAGAACAGAATAGGGAAGCAGGAACATTTTCAAAATCAGTAGTTTGAAATCCTAGTTTTCAAATACCTTCTTAAATTACATATTTATTCTCTCTTTCTTTTACACAGTATAGCTGGCTGCAAAGGAATCATCTTTTCTGTTTAGGCTGTAGATTATCAGTGTCCATTACTGAACTTTCTGAGTCATCCCATGTCAGCATAAAATTATTGCCACACTGTACGCACGTCACCAGGCCTTCACCAAAGAAATGTTAGCCCTAACTCTCTCTGTCTCTATGTCTCTGAGGCACTGCCAATTCTTCCTGTAGTTCCATCATTCCTGAGCAATTCAGAAGAGCCCAACTCTTTCCAGTCCTACCAACACACTCCTGGCTGAGTCAGGGAGGACACAGAGCCTTTATGTAACCCTGCTGATGTGCAGAAACTTCACCATCTATGAACAACACAGTCAACAGATCTTTATGCAAAGAAAAACAACAACACAGTAAGACATGAAAGCAGCTTTGTCACCAGCATGTATGGGAACCAATCTGGTCTGCCTGCTTTATTGCACCACATAAAGCTCAGTCTGAAGAATGGAAGGGATTTAGTTATCAAAAAACAACCACCAAACAAAAACCTCAAAACAAACAAAAATGTAAAAACTAAAATGGGACTTGGTCTAAAATTAAGGCAGTATGATGTATGCTTGTTGTACAAACCTATGTTCCCCTGAAGTCACATCTTGTAGAATGTAGGGAACCATCTTGTGCAGTAATACGTGGCCACAGAACAACCCAGGCATCAATCTCTTTACTTCACGTTCATGTATACCATATTTCTTTGCATACTCTTTTCTTAACAAGGACTTTAGAGCTTGTTGTGCTGCTTCATTGTATGCTGATGGACTGGACAAGAGTCCCAGCTTTAGAAACTGCACTGCTGAACTTGCAAAGCACCATCATCTCCCATTTCATGGTTCATATTTTGCTACTGACCCATTAGCTCTTCTGTAATTGCAGTTCTGCTGTGTTAAGTTGAAGTTGTGAAAGTCTAGAACTATCCTTATCTTTCTGTTTTCACGTGATGAATTTCTCAGGGCCTCTTTGAGAGTTGTATAGATGGATAGTGAAGCAGACTCAGAACAGCATCTTATTTGCTGTTTGCATTATAATCATTGTATGCCCTTCACAAATGGTATAATCCTCATTTTACTATTATCCCTTGGAACAGATTTTAGAGTCAGAGAAAACTCCTGCATAGCTAACCTTGGTAGTATCCTGTGTGTCCAGCAGATGCCAAGTGAAATGTTCTGAAATAAAACATCTTTAGCTAGATCTTTTCCAATATAGCAAGTAAAATATATAAATATGTTATGATAGCAAATGCATATTGTGTGAACCTCATGATGGTTTCTAGTCTCTAAAAATGCCGGTGGTGAATGTTGGTGCTGAGGTGAATAATTTGAGAAGGAAGGAATTTAAAAGTGAAGGTATCCTTAATTCATGTTGCTTAGTATAGGTGCCTTAATTTTCATGGGAAATTTTTCTTTTTCTTTTTTTACACTTTCTTTCACTTTTTACTGTTGCTCATCTGAGGGGAGAATGAAGTTTTGAAAACTCAGGAAGGCATCTTGTAGCTCTGTAGAACTTTCCCTAGCTCTGTTTGGAGCATAATTCTTAGTCTTAAAATACACACGTAAGGAGAAAACTTTTTCCTGGAGGTAGATTGCGCTTAATCAGTGCTACTGCATGTGTTCAAATCAATTACTCAAAGAAAATACAAAAAATATTTTAACTGTTAATAGTACCCAAGTGCAATGTAAATAAAGCACTCCTCTCTAAAACCTGGAGGAATATTTCTCTCAGGAGGGTTAAGTGAATTCATTTATTTTCCTTTGAAGACACAAAGGTAGTGTCCTGGCTCTTATCTTTTTTCAGGGTACTATTTTAAGATCTTCCTCTTCCTCTTCCTCTTCCTCTTCCTCTTCCTCTTCCTCTTCCTCTTCCTCTTCTCTTCTCTAGAAAGAAGATGAATGGACTCACCTGGTACTAAAGATTAATTTTCTAACATCTGCTGGCAAGTGATTTGTTTATTTTTCACATGGATAAATTTTGAGGTGAAATGATTTATCTGTGTCCAGCTTCTGTTTTTAGGGATATTCAGCTACAGAAAATGAATCAGAAGAAAGAACTTCAGAAGAGCTGGGAAGGATGGAAGAGAAAAATGAAGTGAACTTTAAGGTCAGTGTCATTCATAAAGATATCCACCTAACCTGATTATTGCCTGTCCCTCTGGAGAGGGGAAAATCTTACACAACTGCATTAAAGTTGAGAAAAATGAGAAGCTGAAAAGAAGAAGTTGTATTACTCTCTGAGGTAGATTATGTTGTACAGTTAACAAGTGATCACCATTACATTTTTATATATATATATGTTTTTAAAGCATAAATTGTTGAAGTCATGTAACTGAACAAGAAAAGGTAAATATAAAAACAAAGCAAGTGAGGTGGGTTATTATTTAACGTTCAACTGGTTTCTTTTTCATAGGGGACTAAATGAATGTCCTCTGCTAACAGCAATGTGTTATTTATGGATTCAGAAAGATTTGTTCTATATCCTAATAATTACTCCACAGTGGCAACATAAAATCTGCATGGTGTTCCAGCAGCCATTTTTAATGACTTTACAGCTTTGCCTCCCTGAGCACCTGAGGTTATTTCTAGGCTGATGTTCAGCTCAGCAAGAAATTCCTGGGAAACAAACCAAAGAGCAAGGCTGTTTTTATCATGCTGCGTATCCCATAACATTCACCTTAGCCACAGGGCTGTGTTACCTGGGGGAGAAAAGCACTGGGGACAGAAATGCTCATTTTGAGTCCAGTAGCATACACTGTTGAAGTGGGCTTACCAACACTGCTTTTACTTGTCTGTTGCAATTTAAAGTAGATGCATTTAGATTAACAATTGTTTGTGCACTAAATATGCTTTTTGTCTTTCACCTGTGTGTGGATTTGAAATGCAAAACTCTAAATGATGATGCTAATTTGGTTTCATTTATTGGAAATAGCATGTGCATATCTGATGTTTATCTTGGATTTTATGTATGATATACATGTGCATGTTTCTCCCAGTTGATACAGGGACAGGATGAGAGAGATACTGGGCTCAGTAGCATGGTTGATAACTGCTTTGACGGGGAACATCGATGGGATAATAAGTACTCTTGGAATTCTTGAAAACTTTTGGTGGAGACTGTTGAAAATGGTCACATAGAAATGTTACTGTACTGGGCAACATTGTCCTTTAGCCAGGCTTGATGTGAAGAGAAATTACTTATTTGCTGCTGTGCTGCTTTGAACTATAGAAACTTATGTCACAGCCATGAGTTTACTTTTCCTTTTGTTGGACTGAGGGCTTTAGAAAAGTGCAGAGCAGAGAACACAGACATTTTTTCCTCTGCAACAACTTAAAGTTTAGAGCTGCTGCCAACGCAGAAGGAAATACCATTAGATAGATACAAGAAAAGCCAATATTCCACGTTATTCGTGCAGGCAACCAATGGTTGAAACTTGCACGAACTGCTTCCACTTAAAAGCTGTCACTCACATTGGTTATAAAAAGCCCACGGCACTTAGGGACTGTCAATCACTTTCTAGAAGAGATAGCTGACACCTTAACATTTACTTTGCCGGTATTTACCAGATGCAGAAAACCAAAGGGTAAAAATGCAAATGAAAACACACATTCTCACTGATCATATAATACAAGGGAAACATTTGGATCAGTTATTGTAGTTGCTCACCTAGGAGCCTCCAATCATGAGAAGATTTCTCTCTTTTGCTCTATGAATAGAACTGTTGCGGGCTGGCTCTCCGTTGTCAGAGAGAACGCTCCTGCAGGCAGTGCCTGTGGAGGTCTGCCACAGTGTCATCAGGAGAGGAAACAGATTGACTCTGGCCCATTATGACTGGAGGAGCAGTGGGAAAATATGTAGAAAGAAGACCTAAGAAGGGCACATGAAGGGCATCCACCTTGCTATTTTTTTTTCTTTTTTTTTTCTTTTTTTTTTCTTATGGTAATAGGGATGTGGGTGTTGTAATTACCATAGACTGACAACATTTTCTCTTGCAAGAAGGGGATTGGCAGGGAAGGGAATAGGAGGAACCAGTTAATTCAAATTCATCTTCTGTTCTTTATCTGTAGGCTTCTAGATTTAGTTATCCCTGGATTGCTTAGGTGTCAGTGCTGGTGCTTTGGTGGGACGGCAGCTGTTGGAAGCACAGTTCAGGAGCATCAGCCTCCTCTTGGGACCACTGCAGGAGGTCAAGCTGCAGCAGTGAGCAAGGTGCAGAACTGCTGTGTTCATTTATCACAGGGCCAAATGCACTGTTGTGCTGCTTTACTGCTGAGCCCTGTCTCATGCAATACCGTTTTGAGGTGCATTGTGAAGGTAAAAGTTATATCCTTGGGGCTGCCTCTAGAAATTCAGTGCGTTCTGTCACTGGATCTGAGCACCAAGTGTTGTGTTCCCACAAACACATGCACCTGAAGCGATCCGTAATTGACTAGTAACCCTTTTTCTGACCAGAATATTACCTGACACACCAACTGAGGAAATGCTGAAGAACTCTGCTTTAAGTAATCACTCACATGAGTGCCTGTTTACCAGTCCAGTCCAACAGTGAGCAACTTCGACCGTTTACTCCTCTTGGACCAGTGCATCCAGCACCTGCAGCACATCATTTGCTGGTGAGTCCAGAGGTTTTGTTCACTTTACATATCTGGACATTAACAATCTTATAATCGTTTGGCTCAACAAGTCATCTTCCATGGAAGGTTCCTCAGATAAGTGATGTATTGCCATTCAGAATTGAATTTAGCCAATTTGGCCCCAGATTAAACCCCCCTAGATTAGGTTTTTGGAGATGTAGTGTATGTGTAGATACTTGTGCATAAATTCGTAGAATAACAGAATCATTTTCCCATTGCAGTCAGTGAAAACACAGTCCATGCAATTGATAGAGTTAAGTTTTTTAATTTACCTTGGAGTACATACCTCTCAGATATCAGCTGAATAGCTCTATATGCTTTACATATATGAAACTACCATAGTTACTGTAGTAGTAGGACTGTCTGACATGGTATATGTATACTTCAGCCTTTCTGGCATCTTCAGTACAGGTTGTCTTACAGTGCTCTGGAGGTTGCTTTAAGTAAGTAGACCAAGTATGTAGCAGTAATTTCTGATCTATGCATGTATGTTTTTATCAGATTTGTATATTATCCAGTGGTTTGAAGAACAATAATTTAGGTTATGGTTGTGAATAAACTAATTACATGTCAGTCAGAAAGATCTTGCTGCTGAGTGTGTATAAATGCATGCATGCACCTGTGCTTAAGGAAGCTGTTAAATGCCACAAGCAGATTAGAGAGGAGTTGGGATAGTACAGTGAGATCAAAGGATAGATACCAAGGATACTTACCAAAGAAAAAGCATTCTCTTACTGTCTCTTCCATGCTGCATCTGTTCTCTCTCTTTTTATAAATGGGCCAGGACTGTATTTTCTAGTAGTTTATTTTCACGTTAGGAAGTTCTTCCTTCCCTTAGGGAGACTCTTTGTGCTCCTCACAAGGGTAAATAAAGAATGCTTCTCACCATAATAAATCTAGAGAATGGAAAAGAAAACAAAGTGTCCCTGTATACATCTTGAATAGCTGATAAATGGTTACATCAATTCTCTGCTCAGATTTTAGGGCCAAAAAATGAAAGGCCATGATGAGTTTGGATCAGAGATTGAGGCTATGAGAAAAAGTTCAACAGTTTAATTTGAGAAAACTTACAGTGAATGTACACTGAGTAGTTTCCTAATAGAGATATCTACTAGTATGATAATGATAATAGTCTCCTATGGTCCACAGGTGACTGTTAAATAAAATGGAGATCTCTCTCTCTCTTTTACTCTCTCTCTCTCTCTTTTTTTTTTTTTTTAACTTCTCGAAACACCAGGAAGGTGATGCATGAAGCATACAGTGCCAAAGAGAGCTGCTGATAATAGTATCTTCTCCTCTCCATACTTAGGTCCACATCTCAGGGCTCTTTGCTGTACTACAGTTAAGATACGCGGCTCAGAGAGTCAGGAAAACAGGTCGCAAACTCCTGCATGCACTGATTAGATTCTTCTGTTCCCTTCCAACAATACAGAAAACTAGCAAGTCCTTAAAGTTGGAACTTGGAGCTCTATCAAACGAAAAGATCGTTACAACTGGGAGAGTCTAGGACTTGTATACCTCCAGCCTGGCGCGTAGACATGGCAACATTATGTAATTCCCTGGAGTGTTGATTCCTCCTCTGCAGATCATGAGCTAGAGTCCTGCTGTTGCACAAGTTACTCTTACTGGTTGAGTGCCAGTATATAGTATGGGAGACCTTGTGAAGGTTCTTCAGAACTAAACAAATTTAATCCCTTAATTCTTGTCAGAGAATTTGAGGGTTAACTTATGTGCCTTGATTTTTTACAAGCCTAGTGTTAGGCAGTTTGAGAAGGCATAACAAAATCAAATTGCATCATCTCAAATCTGTTCAGCTTAAAGTAAATTTCAGATTGTGTCCTTGGTTCCTTTAGAAAAGTGATTTATTCTGAATTATGGAACAACTTCCCTATTTTCATCAAATGATCACAACTAAACTACAAGAGGAACTCCACCAAAAAGCAAAGAGGAGCTGACCTAGAATATCGACTTCATTCTGGGAAAATCACCAGCTAGTAATGGCATGTACTTGACACTGCTTCTATCTCTGAACAACATCCCAGCTATCAGACATGATATTAAAGACAGTAAAATGACATGTGAAGTTGTCATTGTGATCTGATATTTCTTGAGGCTTAACAGACTTGTATAACGTGCCTTGTAGAAGGCCTTTGTAATTCGAGCAACTATGAGGCCACCTCATTGTGGCCTTCCAATATTTGAAGGGAGCATATAAACAGGAGGGGGAAAGGCTGTTTATGAGGATGGATAGTGATAGGACAAGGGGGAATGGTTTTAAACTGAGACACGGGAGGTTTAGGTTAGATATTAGGAGGAAGTTTTTCACACAGAAGGTGGTGATGCACTGGAACAGGTTGCCCAAGGA
>JAOWBP010002052.1:7689263-7732924 GCA_028571105.1 Tragopan temminckii | reverse complement strand
AGGTTGTGAATGCCCCATCCCTGGAGGCATTCAAGGCCAGGCTGGATGTGGCTCTGGGCAGCCTGGTCTGGTGGTTGATGACCTGCACATAGCAGGGGGGGGGGGTTGAAACTAGATGATTGTTGCGGTCCTTTTCAACCCAGGCCATTTTATGATTCTATGACTTTGTCAGCTATAAGCAGTGCTCATGACATTTTGGGAAAATTTATTACAATTCTTGCATGCAGGTATTGAAAAGAGGTTAACTTTTCCAATTTATTGCAAAAATTTGATTTTGACCTAAAAGGATGAATAGACTGGAATTCTAAAATACATGGGAATTTGAGAAAACCGGACACAGGGTGAATGCACGTACTCCTTTTGCAAATTGTGTCTTCTTTGGCTGTTGCAGTAGGGCAGAGTATTACTAATGCCACACATTGGTGAGTCAGATCCTGAAATGTCTGGCTTATTTTCATTTGTATTTTGATGCATTTCTGTGACACTCTCCCCTTATTTTTTTTTTAAATCTCTGGGCTTTATTTCTCCTAGTTTTCTCCAATACAGGAAAGCTAATATATGTATTTTCTTTAGCAAAACCCAAGGTTGCTATGAAATTAAATGACTTCATAAAAAGGGTCTTCAAGACAAACATCAAATACTATGAGATTCACAGTGAGGTCTTAGGATTCTGCAGCATAAAAGGAGGTGTATTTGCAAAAGGCTCCCCAGAGGGTGGTGTGTGAAGAGAGAGGGGCCTCTGGAGGACCACCAGAATAGTTAGGTCAAGCCTCTCCTCTGGATCACCTTGCTCTCCATCAGAGCTGCTTCCTCCACCAACTGTAGAAAAATCTGTGATCTCACTAGTCTGAGGTTAGCTTTTGTGAGTAGCTCTTTAAGTGCCACATGAAGAGAGGCTTTTAATGTAAGGAGCTGCGCTTCTAGTCACACGTAAGTGCCAATTTCCAAAAACACGGGGGCTGTAACTCTGTCCTGAATTAGATGCAGTGAGCTGGCCTACTAGAGAAGTAGTGTTTGTGTGTGCATATATCAGTACTGAGTGGCTACTGCTGGATACCTGCCTGGATTTGGGAGTTGGTTGATAAACAGCTTTGTGACAGCCCGTTTGATATTCTGTGACGCTAATAGCTTGAAAGAGCACTCGGTAGGTAGAGAACCGCTGTGCGAAATTAGTCAGGCACCAATCTGCTCACAGCACTGTGCTCATAGTGGGCTGCAGACTTGAGCCAGACGGTTTGTGAGCTCTCCTGTAGGCATCCAGACAAGCCTGTTCTGAGATGACATTTGCTTCTCCACAGATATGTCACGGATCATTTTTCACAGCCCTGTTGAAGTGGCTTATTTATTATCATCTGTTCTGGTGTTACATCCTGGACATGGGAGAACTGTTTACTGCATCACGGTGCCAGGAATTCCTTGTTACTTTGCAATCTGACTCCAGGATAGTGCTCAGGATGAGGCCAATGCTCTCCTCAAGGATGACTCTGCTGAAGTTGGAAATGGTGAGGTGAATCTGAGGTGTTACAGCAGAAGTTGGCTGTTTGGTACGTAAGTGACCTCTAAGTGAAGAGCTACCACATTCATCACTATTCCACTTGCCCTAGCTGTGGACCTCAAATCCAAAATTGAAGTCATCAGAACAAATTGGTCTTGGATTTCAGCAACCCTGTTGTTAGCCCACACCTTTGCAAGAGCAGTGGTTCTCAGCTGTGCTCTGCAGGTCCTGTGAAGCTGTGCTGCCTTAAAAGGTTAATGTTATAAGGTATTGGGGTAGACCACCGTGAATTCAGAAAGCTGACAGTGATCCATGAACAAAATGGTAGGGAATTACTGCCACTGCTGCTTTAGAGCATGAAGTTTCCAGTGTTACTTTAGCAGGAAAATAAGCTAATCTGTTTCGGGAATGGCAGCAGAACCCAGCTGCTGTGTTTTTACTGAATTATTTTTACAGTTGTATTTCCTTACTCTGTATCAAAATAACTTTCACAGTGAGTGAATGTTGTAAAACCACATGTTTAGGAGAGTCACTCACCTTTTCTGAGTCTGCTCTTCTGATTGGATTTGTGTTGCTATGCTAGAATAGTATTTCCCCAAATCTGTATCAGTATGTATGATCAATTAAATTAATGGCTAAAATCTGTCATCCAAGATGACTCTCTGTTATTATTAGGAAGGAGTCAGATCGATTTTCGTTGGAACCAGGTTAGTGCAAAATGTCAATTACCATGGGGAAAGTATCCTGCTGTATATGCTGCAGAAAATGAAGCTGAGTCCACTTATGATCAGTGTATGTAGCTTTTAAAGTGCCCCAGCGTACTTTTGTTTCTAATTGTTTTTGTTATCTGTATCAGAGTAGCACTGGGAAGCTCCAAACAGTGGTGTGGCCCCATCGTGTCTTGCACACTCACTCACTTCCAATTGAAAGAGTCTGATTGAAACAGGAGATAAAAGCAGTCTTTTCTCCAGTCTTACAGCTAGGAGGTAGGACAGATGGATCGCCTGAGATTGCATGGAAGGGAATTAATGCTTCTTGTGCTGACAGTTACAGCCATTTCACCTTTCTGCTTCCCCTTCTGGGCCCAGTATCACCCAGTTTAGGAATGGGCAACAGCAGGGGCTTTCCTGGCAGAGCAATCAGTGGTGGGGTAAGAAGCAAGAATTCCTCTAGCAAGCTAGAATAAGTTATCTGGGTCTTGAAGCAATGAAGTGACATAAAGTATTAAAAAGTAGTCTGAAGATAACTATCAAGGGAAGTGTTGTCACTTACTAACTACATTGCTTTGCCAACTAGTCTAAGTACAAATACTATCGTTGTTAGCAATTATTTTTTAAGAAACTGTAGCATAAATGGAAAATTTTTGGAAGATGTTGGGACTTTGTTTTTCTGAAAGAAAATGGAGCCTTGTTACTGAGCTAGAGCTTGAAAAGTGGCTAGAAAGAAAACTAAAACAAATTAATCTGTTATAATCCAACAGAATACAAAAGTAAACATAAAACAATGATAGAAAAAGTGAACCCAGATTTACATTTCCTTTATTATAATTTAGCAGCCATAAGTAACGAAGGAAAGTCATTTTGCTTATTTTGTGGAGTTTGTTGGATTAGCAGTGTCCTTTGAGAATACCGTACCTCAGGCAACAGAGTACAGGATTTTCCAAAACGTGTTTAAAAATTCTTATTTCTAGAGTATGACTAAAGCAGGAAAATTATAACACACAGTGCTCCACATTCTAGCATAATGTTTTAATTTGCTGAACGCAAGTGAGGAGTCGTTCAAAAATCTGATGTCTGCTGTCCCCATCCTTTCTCATAAACATGCCTGGTTACCTGATTGAGAACTGCTGTGGTTAGGTGGTGTGTATGTGTCAGTGTTGGTCAGGCAGGTGCTTTGCATTACCCTTTGCTGTCACTGAAGGTAGCTGATGCATCAGAGCAGTTCTGGGTTTTTATCTGTATAACCAGCAGTGTTGGCCTCTTGGTTGTTAATAAAGCCGAAATGTGTTTATTCTGTTAGGCATACTTCCTAATGAAAAAAAGTCATTACGCATTAGAACAGACTATATTAATTATTAATCTCTCCTTCCACATGATGTGACCAATCTTTTATGAACTCATGGTCTATTATAACCTAATTTGATAGGGGACTGGTATGTATTAAGAGTCTGTGAAGTTCTCAGAAGGAAGTGCCTGGGTAGGAGTGAGAAACTGCTGAGGTTTGCAGGCTGCAGAATCCAGAATCTGGTCCTTGTTAGACACCGGAGTTTCTAGGCTGGAACGAAACCCTGAGACAGGTGCTGATAGGATCTGCTGCTCATGGAGCTCCTTCTCTGTAAGGAAGAGAAAAAGCACTTATTACTCCAGACAGACTGCTACTGCTCAGGGCTGTAAATGATTTTGTATTTTTGAAGTAGATATTGCTTTGTCTGAGGGAGAAAACCTAGGACTTTTATTTGCACACTGCTGCACTACAGTCCTTGGGGTATCAATGCCAATATTAAAAGCCTACTGTCTACATTCCCTGCTTTCCTTCTGCTTCTTTCCATCCCCCTGTCCCAGCTGCATCATTCTTTCTTCCCATAAGCTCCAGCCCTCGTCACCTATCCAGCCTCTTCCATTCAGCTGGTCTTGTTTTCTGCCAGGTTTGCAGGTTGAATCAGCACGCGGATGGAAGCAGACAGCTCCCTGCTCCTCAGTTTCATGGAAGCAGACCCCAGTCGCTGTCTTGGTAAGAGATTGGGTGCTGTCAGGACCCTCCACTGGCCTACAGCCACCTTCTGGGAATGGGAAGCAGAAACAAGCCATTGGGTGTGTAGGAGGGCCTGACTGCAGCTGTGTCTCCTGCTCAGTTTGAAAAGCTTGCTACCGAGCAAAAGTAACAGTAGTACTTTCATCCCTTCCTGCTTTTCTTTCTGTGACAATTGTTAAGAGTGCTGCACTGTAGGGAGCAAGCTGAAAACTGAGTTGGCAGAAAATCCTCAGCTCCTCCCCAGCTTCCAAAATGTTACAGGCACTACCTACGGTACTGACAACATTGGCTGTGCTGCCATCAGGAAAAAAAGCAGTAAGAGATGCAGCAAAAGCAAACTGGGTTACTGTGTGCTCTGTGGCCCACGGCCAAAAAAAGCATCTCAGCACTGGTTATAAAATGCTGAATTAAGTAACAGTGTTGTCTGCTGCGACCCTGAAGTGGTTCTCATTTCATTACACAAAACCCAAATGTATACATTTTGTTGTTTGTGTACATGGCAGTGGTCTTGGCAAACCAGAAAACACTTTGTTTAAACCTGTTACTTGCAGATACGATAGTTTTAAGTAATTTCCTTTGTGCAGTAAATTGCAATACCTTTCTCTTACATTCAGGGAGCAATATACTGCTTGTGGCTAATTTTAACATCTCTGTGTTCCTGTGCACAGGAAACTAAAAGATTCTGTTTTCTTGGCAGGAAACAGAGTTCAAATCCTATTAAATTTAAGTCAGTATGGTGATTTCTTTTGCAATGAGACAAGCGTCGAGAGAAGACAATTGTACAAAGTTCACACCTAAGGCAAAGAAAAAGATTGTCTGTTAAAGAGTCTGACTAGCTGAGGGACTGTGGTCTCATTTTCAAAAGGAACTGAATTTCCTGCATGTCCAACAAAGTGTGGACACCTTAAAGGAAGGTCTTGTAAGGTACAGCGCATAGTAACTTGGGATGAGTCTAGAGCTGCTATTCAACCCTTCAGCTTCCTACCTAGGGGGTACCAAAGCTGTGGGCCAAAGCTGCAGCCCTACCTTGGACAAGGTACACTGACAGAGCTGAGCCCAGCCACCACATCTGGAGCTCATACAGCTTGTCTTTTGTCTTTTTCTGACATTAGTTTTGAGCAAGATTGTTCTCACAGTCCTGCCTCAAGCTCGTGCTTACTTCATAGGGCAGGGAAGTGTCACAAATTAATATTGATGGAAATGGGGGTGGGGAATTACAAATTCTCATGTCGTATCTGTTTGCTCTGGCACTGTGTTATTTGACTTAATTTTCCCTGTTTCTGTTTTGCAAAGATATTTTCTGTCCTTTGACTCTCTGCTTTTCTAGTTGGTCCACCTTTGCTAAATATCCATATTAATTCAATCAACAAGTAGACCATTAAATAAGGAATCCTGCAGTTTGGATACAAAACTCTGATTCATACAGGAAGTGTTCTTTTCTTTGTTTTAATGAAAACAGGCTCAGCAGCTCACAGACAAAAAAAAAAAAAAAAAAAAAAAAAAATCCAACAAAAAAAAAACACACATGGAAAATGTGTGCAATCTGTTTGTGCTTCAGCCTTGAGGAAAATGTTTATGTTGTGCCATGGCTAATACAAATTAAATTATTGTTAAATTCCCAAATGATTTTTTTTGTTGTTTCAAAGCAGGGTAGGCCAGTGCCCTTTTTTATTTGTAGAACCAAGCAGAAAACAGAAAATGGTCTTACTGAAATGATTTGTTGCTTTGGTTTACAACCATGAAAGGGAATGGCATTTCCAGGGCCGTATGTGTCCCTCGCTGTGGGCAGCACACATTTCTATGGTTAGGATGTAAGATTATTCCTAGAGAAAATGTCTTCTAGCACTAAACAGTCAGGCTTTTATGTCCTGAAAGTGGCTAATGTGTGCCTACAATAAACTTAACTCTTCCAAAAGCAGATAATCATAAGCATACTTCATTACATTTCCACAGAACCTCCCGCTCTCTTTTCCTTAAAGCTTCTGAAATTTACATCAAATTTATGAATGAGCAGAATGTGAATGGTACACAGTTTAGCATAAGGACAGTCTGTCTGTACTGCTTTGAAAGCCACCAGTCTTAAAAGATTGGCACTTTTCAGATGTAAAATATTGACAGAGGTTTAAACGTTTATGCCCTACTTTTCCCCCTTTTGGTTTGTGGATCCCAGATTCAATTATGCTTCTTATGTAAAGTTGCTTTTTAAATTCAGAAGTTCAAGTGCCATTTATCAGAGCTGTCTGGTTTCTTTTCAGGAAGGACGGGTACATTTCCAAAGTGCTGTTTTTGTCTTCTTTGTAACTACTAGATTCACCTGAAGCTTTAGAAGCAATTTTTTTATACCAGTTTTAATATAAAAAAAATGAAGGAAATTCCATAATCAAGAGCAGTATAACCTAGGCTCCTTATTTTTCCTACCTCTTCCGTCCATCTGCACTGTTGATAATTTGGGAAATTAAAATACCCTTATTTTAAAGAGGCATATAGAGACCAAGCTGAAAGTCCAGGTGGCTTTTAGATAAAGAATTGAAAAAAACCACGAAGAACTACTGCTTTATACAAGGAGACCCTGCCTGCAAGTCCAACGGGGAAAATAAGTAACCTAAAAAGGTGAATAAGTTAACCTAAAAAGGTGTGTGTGCTATAAACTTTACTTGTGCATTTGTTTTGTTTCAGTTTGTTTGTTTTTGTTCATTACCTGACTCTCTTTCTTATTCTTCAGGCACACACAGTCAAAATTTCCTTTTTAGTAATGATGCTGAAATTTTCCATTAGCGTGGTCACTGGTGATCTTAAGAAAAATTAGTTACTCAAATATTTGTTTCATGAGAAATCAGTGCATTAAACTTTTGGGGTTTCAATTAGTGTTTGGGAAATATGTCCTGTAGTTATTGGGATATATATATATTTAATTTCATTATGAAAAGAAAAGTAGTAACTCTCGAGCACGCAGGATTTTATGAGATAATAACTTGAGAAATTAACTTAATCTTCACTGCAATGAGGAGAAGTTTAAAAGCAGTAAGTAAGGGATGAACATACAGATTAAGCAACTCCAGGGAAAATATGGAAGGATTACAGTTTTAGCTCTATATTAGCTACTGTACATATGGAACTAAGAAACAGACTGCAAAGCACATGGGCTGGTGAATCCAGTCCTTGATTCTGACCTGCACTTCTCAAAACAATGTACTCTTTGTTTTAGAAAAACCTCTGCAGGTTGTACTAGAATATGTTGCCTTACTTGCAGGGCTGAAACCATGTGTTATATTCAGGATTTTCTTTATTTTTTATTTCATTCTAGTTTTCTAGAAGTTTTGAACTTGCCTTTATGTGTTTATTAAGAAATGTATTGAAAATAGCTTTTCACCAACGTGTCATTTCTCACTTTAACTTTTAAGAAAACTTTATTATTCTTGCTGGATATGATTGTTGTTAGATTTTTTTCTTTTTTTTTTTTTTTTTCTGGACTCAGAGAGTCTTTTAGAAAATAAGAGGGAAGTTGTTTTGTTTTCTTCTCTCTTTCCCTGTCTATTCCCTCCCTTGGAATTCGGGTAGCAGAACCAAGATTTTTGTCTCTATAATAATATATTGTCAACAATGACAAGAGGTGTAATTACCTTCATAATCAGATTATATCATGAATCACAATCTCTCAAATGTTTAATTCCATTGGCTGTGAGTCCAGACAGCTACCCAGAACTGCCAAGTACATCAGTGTTTGCTGGTCTGTTATTTGTTTCCATAAACTCAAGTACAAGTAACTTGTAAAAAATTTCAGTCTCCTGTTCAGGTTTTAAATAACCATCTTTCTGTAGCAAAGACTCAGTAAAATCATGTTGGCCATGGATTTCAATAGAGAAGGATATTTATTTGTTTTTAATTTGTTATGTGTTAAATTCTTTCTATATGCAAAGTTAAAAGTACTGCTGCTTAGAAGCCAAGGGAGCATGAGAGAACACAGTACTGGATTTGTCTGGACCAGACTGGGTGCACTGGATAAAGCCTAATGAATTAAACAGGCTTTTGAAAAATCACTGGTATTTTAAATAGCACCTTTGGACTTGTTCAGTTGCTCCAGAGACTTAAAATGGTGTGGTAGGTAACTGTCAGGGACTTCAGATTAAGAATAAGGGTCACATCTTGGTGCCATGGAAATGAGCAACAGAAGTCCCATGGATCTCAGAAAGGGGCTGGAATTTAACCCAGCATTCCACTTTTTCCTCTTGCCAAAGCAGACACTAAAACACAAAGTGATTGCTGGAGAGAGCAAAGGAGAAGGGAGAATTTTCCATGCAAACAGACATTAATCAAACAAGCCATTTTAATAAGAAAGACATAATAAAGAGGGCTTACTCACAGTTAAGGGAATTTTTATGTCCCAGAGTTTGTCCAGCTTTGCCAGATGCCAAGTTGAAAACAAGGCAGGAGGAGGAAGACGACGACCATAGAAAGAAATATCTTGCCTACTCTTGAGACTGTGCGGAGAATCAAGCATCTCAAGTTCATGAAATAGTTTTAAAGTACACATCCAAAGGGAAACATCAGAAAGAAGTCCAGAACTGTAACAAAAGCATAAGTGAACCCAGATCAATGGAAAGTTTGCTGTGATTCTGACAAGGTTTAATTTGCCAAAATCGTGTTTGTACTGTAGTAGATTCCCTATATCCCCACAGTGCAGATGTCTTCAGGAGTAGGAGGAATGCTCCTCCCATTCCAGTTTCCTAGAAATGGATGAAAGCTTAGAGATTTCTAAATGCAGCATTATTTTTTTCCCACCAGCAGACCTATTTCTCAATTGGAATTTTTCATTTCCCTTTCTATGTGAAAGTCTTTTACAATTCCTTGCCACTGGGGGCAATCTAATACAGATATTGATGCGACCAGCACTTGTTCTTTGCAACCAGAGTCCTGTGGAGTTCATTATAGTTTAACTATTTAACTTAAAAAAAAAAAAAAAAAAAAAAAAAAAAAAATATAAAGAAAAAAGAAATGATACAGTAAGACCAGATTAAAAAAAAAATGCGTCCACTCTGTTTCACTAGAAAATGAGAAGATATTTATCTCTGAGTAAGAAGGAAAGATGATAGCAACTTTAAGATTTAAATTGATCCAAGTATATGATGCTAAGGATCCTAAATGGTTTCAAATTGCGGAAGATTATCTTGTAATTTGTATATATTGCTTCTGTAGGCTGCTGAGGAAGCTAATTGCGATACATCCTGTGGTTAAGTTATCATCTTTCTCAATGACTGAAGATCATAATTTTATCTTTAGGTGAGTTTAATGCTACCCGTCTGTTACGTTCATTTGTATGCTGGAGCAGTGCTGACAAGCCTCCTGTTGTTCCATGTAGCATTTGTGTCAGCCAACCAGGTTAGTGGAAGATTCACTTCTATGAAATTACAACACAGGAAACAAGCTCAGCCCCTAGAGAGCAGCTTTCCTTTTTTCTGAGCATGGCTGGTGAATAGCAGCTGTGGCTGGAAACAGGCTCTCAGGCTGTGTTCACATAGGTCCTGACTGACCTGGCTGCTCGTCTACAAATAACAAAGTGTGCAGTATCAAAGCAGGTGGAGATGAGAGATACCGTCATCGGGGAAAACTGGCTGTTGTGTTAAACAGCATTCACCTTGCTGCATGGTGACTGCATGATAAGAGCAGCCTAGACAGGACAGCAGCTGAGAAAATGGGAGCGCTGATCCACTCTTTTTGCCCTCACCTCAGCAGCACAAGCACTGACGATGGGAGGAAGAGTTGCACACATCGGCTTTGTTCCAGTGTTGTATTTTATTCTTTATCTACCGTAGTAGATACAGACCAGATCAGAGAGGCTGTCAGGGAGACTTCTGTTTCCTTGAGCAGAAAGGTAAATGAAACACTGGAAGGGTTTCTTAGTTCTCAAATGATCTTTGATACAGTAGCGTGGAAAAGGGGGGCCCTGTGAAAGACTGCACCAATTCTGGCCATGTTGTGTCCAGCTGGATGGCTGTGGAATTGTGGTAGAGGGCAGTAGGTTCTTCTGCTGCTGTACCCTCTTTTTCTTTTCAAGTGCTGTCATAGCTCTTCTGTAGCATAAATTTGGGTCTTTTGCATGTGAGACTCTTTTCTTAGCTTGCTAAAGTGAAAAGTGCATGGGAAATGACAAAAGGAAGATGTGTGTAACTGTAAAGCAAGGGCAGGAGCAAATGAATTCCAGCTATGTTAAAAAGGCATGTTCAAGAAAAAAAAGAAAGAAAGAAAGAAAGAGAGAGAATAATAATGTAGGTGTGTGTATTGTTTTGTTTTTTTTTTTGTGTGTGTGTGTGTGTTCACACTTAAGTGTTTTATTTCTGACTAGGCCAAATGAGACAAGCTAATCTTGGTAATTCTGGTAATAGGAAGAATACTCTGTAAAAGCTGAAGTCTGAGGGGAAAAAAAAAGGTGGGATAAAAAGAAGAAAATAGCTTAGCAGCCTTGTGTGCAGAATTAGCTTATAGTTGAAGTGAAATTGTCCCCCCCCCTTCAATCTGAGTACAGCATCCAAAAATGTTTGGGTTAGTTTGGATTTAGGCCTAATTTTGGGAGATAACCTGGAGTTTCATCCAATCTGAAGTTTGTCATTATTCATGCTAATTAAAGAATAGATGTCAGAACTTGTTTCTATTCAGCAACAAAAGATGAGGTGAAGGAAACTCTTCTCGATGCTCATTTTGAAGTCAATAATTAGATCTGATGTCAACACGCTTGAGTAAGCATTATATTTAAGGACTAGGGCAGGAACATTGCTGGGCATCAGATTGTAGTGATTGGGATGGATAAGAGGCAGTTTCCAGTGGAAGGTAGCCAAACATTTGGGCTGCTGGGTGATCACGTGTGGGCTGGAGATAGATGTGAGATAAGGAGATGGGAAACAACTAAGAGGTGCTAATTCTTGGTACAGTTTCTGGCTAGGCACGGCACCACTGCTGGACAATCTGTTGATGAGAGTTGTGAACCATCTTGGGAGTAAAGATGTCGGGTAGAAAACTGTCCACACATTTCTTAGCCTCTCAAAAAGTTTAGGTTTTGTGTGAATGTTGATAGTGACTTGGTTGGTTGTAGATGTCAGCAACAATTCTTGCCTTTTGAAAGTTGAGATTTAAGACTGTCATATTTTGAAAATGCTCTCTCTGCTAAATAACCTTTAAAAATAACTAACCTTTACAAATGCATATGTGCTAACATCTGTGTGAAAGGCAACTTCCCACACTGACCAGCCCTCCATCTGGCTGCAGGCGGTTTGGGGGAAGTATGAGAGACTGTCAGCCCTCATGGATGGGGTTCAGCTAATGTATGTGGGTGACCCTGACAGAGGTACATTAGTTTGGCTAAAACTTTGGAAGCTACCTCTGCAGTCTGAGTGTCAAAGTTAATCCTGTAAAATGGTGTTATCTATAAAAATAGAAATGAGCTATTTCTCAGCGCTGTTCTAGCAGTGTTCAAATCCTGGACTGGTTGAAATAGCTGGAGACAGATTTTAGACTGGTTCAGTAGGCCAGCTGAGGTCATGAGTGGCAATTCTGTTCAGCCTACCATTCTGAGCAGTGTTTTTCCTAAACACACAGCAGTGTGGATGCCCTGAGAAGTGAGTGGAAGCAATTGCATTGATTAAAGCAAAGAATCCAACTTATTCAATGAGTTCTTTGCCTCAGTCTTCACTGGCAGCTAGGATTCTCGCATCCCTGAACCTGAACCTCCGTGTGGGATCTGGGGGAGCAAACTCCCCCCCTGCCACTGTAAGAGCAGAGCGAGTCTGAGAGTAATTCGTGAGACTGAATGTGCATAAGTCCTTTGGGCCAGGTGATATGCCTTCAAGGATCCTAAGGGAGCTGGCTGGTGTGGTTGCTGAGCTGCTCTCCATCACATTTGAGAAGTCATGGCTGTCAGGCAAAATCCCCAAGGACCGCACAAAGAGAAACACTCCCATTTACAAGGGAGGAAGAAGGACCTGGGAATCTACAGGCTGGTGCACCTCACCTCTGTGCCTGGTCATGGAACAGATCCTCCTGGAATACACATTAAAGCACATGAGGGATGAGCAGGTGATTCAGAACAGCCAACAAGGCTTTACCAAGGGAATGTCACCAATCTGTGATGGAGTAACTGCATTGGTGGACAAAGGGAAGGTAACTGATGTTATCTACCTGGATTCTGCAAGGCCTCTGACATGGTCCCCCACCATATCTCTGAACTGGAGAGATATGGATTTGAAGAGTGGGCTATTTATGGATAAGGAATTGTTCGGAAGGTTGCAGCCGGAGGGTTGTGGTCAATGGCTCTACGACCCGATGGAGGCCGGTAACGAGCAATTTCCCCTAGGTGTCCATCTTGGGACCGGTACTCTTTAATACATTTATCAGTGACATAGATTATAGGATTGAATGCACCCTCAGCAGGTTTGCTGATGACACCAAGCTGAGTGGTGTGGTTGATGCCACACAAGGAAGGGATTCCTTCCAGAGGGACTTTGATAAACTCAGAAGATGGGCCCTTGTAAACCTAACGAGGTTCAACAAAGCAAAGTGCAAGGCTTTGCACTTGGGTCAGGGTAATCCCAGATATGTATACAAACTGAGAGAACTCCTTGAGAGTAGCCCTGCTGAGAAGGATTTAGGGGTCCTGATTGATAAAAAACTTAAAATGAGCCAGCAGTGTGTGCTTGTAGCCTGGAAGGCCAACAGTATCCTGGGCTGCATCAGGAGAGGGGTGGCCAGCAGGGACAGGGAGGGGGTTGTCCCCCTCTTTTCTGCCCTTGTGAGCCCCCATCTGGAGTACTGTGTTCAAGTCTGGAGCCCCCAATAGAGGAGAGATGTGGAGCTTTTGTAAAAGGGTCCAAACCAGAGTAGGGCCACAAAGATAATCGGAGAGCTGGAGTGCCTCTCCTATGAAGATAGACAGAAGGAACTGGGCTTGTTCAGCCTGGAAAAGTGAAGGCTGCAGGAAGACCTCATTGTGACCTTCCAAAATTTAAAGACAGTTAATAAACTTGAGGGAAATCAACTTTTTACACAGGTAGATAGTGATAGGACAAGGGGGAATGGTTTTAAACTAAAGGAGGGGAGATTTAGATTAGGTGTCAGGGGAAGTTTGTTCACTGAGAGAGCGGTGAGGTGCTGGAACAGGCTGCTTGGAGAGGTTGTGGATGCCCCATTCCTGGAACTGTTCAAAGCCAGGTTGGATGGAGCCCTGGGCAGTCTGATATAGCAGTTTGCAAACCTGCCTGTGGCTAGGGGGTTGGAACTTCATGATCCTTGCGATCCTGCTTAACGCAAGCCGTTCTGTGATTACTCAGCAGGAAACAAGATGGCCACTGTATCTCCACACCAGTTTGTGACTGAGGCTTGCTGAGACTTAGGTCTTGTCCTACAATGAATTGGGGCAGCAGGAATTTGCAGCTTTTCCATTTTAGAGTGAAAATACTTCTGCCATGGTCTTCTTGCTTATTTCTCTTAGCAAGGAGCATGTTATTAGCTGACCTTTTGGCTACAATCTGCTGTGTAGGTTGTGACATGCCTTGGTGGTGGTTGGAGGGGAAAGAAGCAGTGCGATATGTCTTTGACTTTACACCACATGTTTCGGAATGCTGTAGTTCACTCTCGCATTTTATAAAATCAATTTCCATTCTGTTGTGGTATTTCACACATTCACATTCTGAATAAGTTAGAGAAAATTCTACAACTTACTAAAATAACTTTAATTTCCCCTATTACATGAAGAAGCCTATCCATACTTTATCTGTTACAGATGGAAAAACTACATATGGAGAAGTCAGATCTATTAATTAGTTTATAAGTACAAAGTCCCCTAAAGAGTGCCACAGATCCATGTGTTATTCTTAAGAGCTGTCTGAAGTACTTGCACTGAATAATTTATTTCAATTTAGCCCTGCTTCTGCTGTTAATTATCTAAGATCAGGCTTTGCTTTTTGGGATTTCATTTTGTCTTTTATCATTCAGTCCATTGCTTAAATTCACTGAAATGCTCTCTGAATATATTTCAGCCTACCAAGGTAATCAAACTATCAACACTCATTGACTGTTCTATGTTGTCATTAAGGAGTGATAGGATGATAACTAACTTTGTTGTTTTTATTCCTTCAATCATTAAAATCGAGAGAGAAAGAGGAAAGGGGGAGGAAAGTATGAGAATGCCAAAATCAACTTCATGGGAACCCTGGACAGCATTGTTATTTCATCTTTGACTTTTTTGAGACCCTACCTAAGGATCTGTCCCCGTTATGCTAGGAAACATCAGCCAACCAGCATCTTCCCAATGACATGGAAATCTTTTACCTTGGAGAAGGTTAGGGTCAGCTACGTGAGACCAGAGAGCTCCGGTCCCAAGTTCAGACCTGGTAATTTCTCTTTTCTGAGCTGAGCTGCTTCAGACTCTACTATGGGATACTTTCAGCAGGTAAGACAAGAAGGGTCATGGCAGTAGGTTGGTAAAGAGTTGGGTTGACAGAGCTGAGGTAGAAGAGTGGCTGTAATCTGAAAGATGTATTTTTGGTTGTGGATAATTTTGTGTGAGGCTTTAGCTGGCCTATTTATAAACTAAAACCAGGAAAATATATGGTCTAGATAAGCTTCTGTACAACAATGTGGCAGGGTAATGTTATGTGCATCCTCATTGATTTACTGTAAATTTTGTCTGCTAAATTACAATTGTTCAACTTCTGTTGATAAAAAATGCTGAAGAAGCATTTTTGGGTGCATCTCCTATTGTGTGGTATAGTTGTGGTAGTATTTATGGAGGAACTATCCAGCAAAACTAAATTAAGGTCTGTTAAAATCTACGGCTTTTTACCACTGCATGTTTTATTCTTCTAGCATCACCCTGTTCTTGCCACTCCTATGTCTGGCAACTTACAAACTGTGTTAGACATGGTATTTGAGGGTGTAGGGCCAGATCTGGTGAGCATCTGCAGGCACTTAGGGATAGACACTCAAGGGCAAAGCAGAGTGACTGATGGGATGGTCAATAGCAATGGTTACAGCTTTAACTATCAGAAAACCTTTTGAAATCTGTGCTTTATCCAAAATAGACAAGAAAAGCAAAAAGAACTGGAGAAAAATGTCCACAACTGTGTTCTACCCAGAGGGCCTCAAAGGAGAAAGAGACTTTCCAAGAATCAGATAGAGAATCTGAAGCAGTGCTGGACTTTGAACCCAGCTCTCCTGGTATACTGCTACAAATGCAGAGCACGTAAAAGATTTTGGACAATGAATGAGGAAAAAGGGTCAAAGATAAAATTCAAGGTAATTCACAGCAGTGTGAAAAAATATTTGCAGATGTATCCTCTTGGTCATTCCTCTCTGTCAGTAGCATGTGTTGCATTTGCAACTCTGTAATAAATGGAAGACTTAAATAGCTATATGTGATGCATTAGTTTATTTAGGTAACTCCCTCCGGTACTATTCATGTAGTTGTGCATTTTTATATTCTAGTAAGTCAGCAAAATTCTATGTGTTGCTGAACAACTTGAATGTAAGCAAATAAACATCATGTGGAGCCCCAATTCTTTTGATTAGGTCAGGCTTTCAAAAAGGTTTTCTGTATGTCTTCATATCTCTTACTGGATGTTATGGCCCTGATTTGGCACTGAGACTTCTGGGCTGCTGCCAGTCCTTGTACACAAAGGCTGCATTGATACACTTGTGATAAGGACTCGGTGAAAGATAAGGGTTATGCTTTGGCCCAATGTCTTGACCTTGTTCTTGCTGAGCCAACAGCAAGAGCCTTACTGATTTCAGAGAGAATGGGACTCTGTAATACATTTTCATTCTCGAGTGCTCTGTGCAGGCAGATGGGAGGGACTGCTTGTGGTGATGCCGAGTGCAGTTTGTTGATATACAGGTGCCTGTTCTTGTGAGAATCAGTCCTACTTTTGGCACGGCAGCTTTATGTATCCGTGTTTTATGTGTGAATGCAATGTTTGTCAGGCACTAGTTTGGCAGCTCTCTGCACTGGGTGTCTGTCTTGGTGGTGCTGAATTTGAGTTACGTTGCGATGCGTGCCAGTGTATCAGAAGGCAGGTCTGAGACATTGGTGAGTGTTCACCAAGCCTGTTAATCCTCTCAGGCTGTAGCCACACAGTTGAGTTTGGTATTCTCATCACCTAAATTCCTAAATGTACTTCTAAGGCATATTCCCTTCTAACGCAAGCTGCCCAAACATCTGTGGCGAGACTAAAGAAAACATGGAGAAAAAGACCCGAAGATGAATATTTCAGCAGAAACGTGGGAAGGAATGCAATGTAGCTCACGCAAAACCTTCTGTAGTGTATGCCATAAATTAACACAATATAAATTTATACATATTTACACCACATAGACTAAAATATATAAATCCTCAATACTCAGCCTTCTGTAGTAGGTGTAAGCAAGCAGTCCATATGCTTAGCTGATTTCTGGGGAGCTCTAGGGAACAAAATGTATCTTTGTAGAACTTATGATATTAAAGAGATTATAAACTAGGGTAATCAGTGCATTTCTCAAAATGGGCTGTCTTTTCTGTAGGCTGAAAACCAGCAGTGAACTCTTGATTTGCTATCTAAGGCTAAGGCTTTAATTCAGCCAGGTGCTAAAATACACATGTAACATTTATGTGCATGAATAGTCCTATTGATGTTGAAGGCCTAAAGATCAGTCCATCACTCTTTGGATTTTCCTGGCTTCAGGCTGTATGATTCTGTTTTCCTCTTGAATTTGTGTACTTTCATTACAAAATACAAGCTTGTAACATCTCATTAAGTAGCAGATGTTTCCCTTTTCACCATTTCACACTGACTATTCTAAACCTCTAACGTGCATCCCTCTTTTGTACAGCTGCACAGTAAAGAATTTGATCTCTAACATTTGTTCTGTTGCTGCTTTTTATAATAAGGACATTTGGTATATTTTTAATGCATGGGATTTTGGGTCCAAATGTCAGGATTCTCTTCCCATCAGTACAATAGTTTTTAGGTATTAGTGGAATTGCATGATTCACAACCATTTTTTTTTTTTTTATTTTTATCTGAAAAGCTAGGAACACTTCCATTAAGAGAAGGAAAGTGGAATGAAGAGGGAAAGAAAATGGAGAAATTCCTTGTAAGCTTTATGATGAACTGTCCTGCCACATGTTGTTTGGTACAAGGATGATACTGTTTGCACTCTCTGATTTGGTGCCTGAACGAGCGTCTAGATAGCCTCTGGAGAGGGAAAGAAGCCCTTCCAAAGTGCTTTAGGATATTCTTGTGCAGCAGGATCAGCACACCTTCTACTTCATTTCATGGTCTTAATCCCCCAGCCATTCACAAATGGCTTCAGAAGTATCTCACTGGGCCCAGCACTTGCAAACTGCACCTCTGAGGTGTTGCACCACAAAGAGATGTTTAGCATGAAAATGTGTAAAGGGATGCTTAGCGTGTAAGGTATCAACACAGAGGGGTGCGGCCAAGGATCTGACATTAAACATCAAATGGGAACTGAGGTCTTAATATGTGCAAGGACCAGCAAAGTCTGCCCTTCTTGCACACCATGGCATTGTCGCCCTTGCAGGCATTTCAGAGTTTCTTCTCATCCTGATGGAGGATAAAGGAGAAAGAGAAAAGGCAAAATTTTTGTTGAATGATGCGGATGATATTGCGAGGAGCACCAGGCAGCTGGAAGCCAAGTATTGATAAAATGCTGGGTGCTGAGGGAGAGAGGAAACTCTCCATTCCCTCCATTGCAGAAGGTCACTATACTGGAGAGAGTCGTGAGCCTTTTTGGTTGCAGAGCACTAGGAGCCAGTGTCACTTCACATTTCAGCTAATGTAATTGGATTGCCCTGCACCATCACCTCACAAAATGTTTATTTTTTCTTTCTTTTTTGTCTGTACCTAAGAACATACTTATCCTCATTCCGTTACACAGAAACTGCTGGGCCATTTATTATGGCTGTACTGTCCACACAAGGTGAGATGGCAAAATGTACTCTCCCAGCTTGCAGGATTTTGTAACTCATTGGGATGAGGCTGGTGATACAGTGGAAGTTAAAAATCCTGGTTATACGGACCTCTGCCTTCTTTCTTGCTCTTCTCTTGCTCATTAGCTCAGTAAAGCACAGAATGTTTCAGCAGGGCTTGGAGAAATGAAGCTTCCAGATGCTTCCTCCCCTTATCGTAGTTGAGAAAAGATGCAAACCATTTATTATTTCTTGAAATATATGAGCATAGAACCTTGAACTGGTCATTTTAGTTTGTCTTGATATTTTGTGGGACATAAGTTCTTTACTGGGAAGGAATCAGCTGGAGAGCTCAGGATACAGTGCAGTCTGATCTTTTGTTCACTTTAGTTCATCGTATCTGGAAATTTATATTGGATCAGTCTCGTGCTATCTGAGCAGTCCCAGTGTGAAGTCATCAACTTTTGATCTCTGGTGGAACTGCTGCCAAAGTTGGTCACAGACATGGAAGTTGTTGTGAGGCAGAGATTTTATCCTAGCCAGTTGGACTAACAACTTTTTTAACGTCAGTGCTTCAATAAGGTGTCTCTGGTAACTCATTTTAGTCAGAGACTGACTACTAGATCAAGTGAGAACGTTTCTTATACAAGTCACCTTATGAATACAGCAATAGGAGTGGATAAGTGTGACACACTGTCTAACTGAATGCATCCTCCTTGAAGGAAAGCAAAGAGCAACCATTGAATGCAAGAGAAGATTAATCTGGTGCGTCTTCTAAGTGTATTTATTTAGAAGGAAAAAGAAAAAAGGTGTTATCTCTGATGTTACTCCAGAAGTACTAGTGGAGTCCCAGTAGAATGAATTTCATTCCTCCAGTCTTGGGATTGGGCTTCCAGCTGGCTAAATACTGAGATACTCAGTCTGAGTATTCTTCTTTCTGGAACAAAATCCCCTTGGAGTCATTCCCATCTGGCCCCTAAGGAGAATCCAACACACAAGCTCATTCCCATAAATGACCCAGCATTAAGCTCTAAAGGAAAAAAACCCAGCAGAAGTTAGACACTGTCTCTCCATCTCCCTCCTCTCTGCCACTTCTCATTCCATACCAAACTCTGTCACGAGTGTTTCAGCATGATTTCTCTGTTACCTGTTAAGATTTGCTGTTCTCTCCTGAGCAAAACATGAACAGCATGAGTTTACATAGAATTTTTTATTTTTATTTTTATTTTTATTTTTATTTTATTTTTATTTTTATTTACAATTTTTCTTTAGTTGAATTCCTCCCCTTTGTTTTACTCTGTACAGTTATTACCATGTGATTTAATTGCACTGCCCTTTTGTATCCATCAGTGGAGGCCAAGCATGCTGGAAATGAAAGGCAGCATGTAGCCTTCTGAAATCTCTAATTGTAGTACTACAGGTGAGCTGCATAACGGATTATTGTAAATTTTATTCTGAAGTTCTTTGCTGTTCAAATTGGACGACAGCAGGAGAGAGAACAAAAGCTATTTTCTACCTGATGTTCTTGGAAACCTGTTCCCAGTTCTTTGTGGAGGACTGCTGCTTTACATGAATATATTAAAATAGGGACATATGAATGACATTGATACTCTGCAATGGAAATAGCTGCGCCTTTTGTATTCTCCTTCCCATTGCATGAGAGTTATGATAATCTGTTTCTTTCTCTAAATGGAAACCCTCCAGGGAAGTTTTGTGTACTCTAAATAGCATCTCTGTATGATCAGAGACTTGGCTTCATGTGCATGTAATGCATAATAGATAAAGATATGAGAATGTAAATGCAAATTAAAGGTTATTCAGTCAAGGCAAGCCTTTTCAGTGGCAAGGGGGCAGGTTATGGAAATGCCAAATAACAAAGTATTACTCCTAAAATTTCTGGCAAAGCTCCCTGTTTTTTGTTGTTTGTTTGTTTGTTTGTTTGCTTGCTTGTTTGTTTTTGCCAAAACTTTGTTATAGCTGTGAAGAGCAAATAGGATCTTTCTGATAAGTATCTGTGTCTAAACCATTTACCTTCCTTATGTGTAAACTCAGCACATAAAGACATTAACTTTTCTTTCTCTTTATTGCATTGAATTTAATATAGCAAGTGATCTCAGTGCTGAAAATATTCTGCCAATAGAGATGAGTACAGACTTTAAAAGAATACTTACATCCTCGAAACAATGTGTGAACATTAGTTGATCAAGCCCATTAACAGCACTGGGATACAAATAAGTAGCATTAAATCTGTTTTCTATACTCGATTTGATGGAGAAGACTGCCCCAGCTTAGCCTCAGCGCAAAGAGATGCTTCTCAGCTTTGATCGTAGCAGGACCAGTGGCTTCTTAGTTGAGTGAGTATTCTCGTCTTTTCTGTTTGTCAGAAGATGATCAGAGAATTGCCTTTGGATCGGGGTTGTCTACATAAAATAATCTAATGCGCATGATGCTCTGATGAAAGCTGGTAATACATTAGCGGTGTGGACTAATTCTTTATGTATGTGCTCTGACAATTCTCTTTTTACTGGCAAGAAGATGACCCAAAACTGACTCTCCTACAGAAGTATCTCTGTCATCTTATTGCTACTTCTGTCTTTTTTTTTTTTTAAAAAAAAGGAGGTTTTGTTTCTGTAGGCTATATGATAGAAGCACCAATGACATACTCTCATTACAATATGTTCAGGGCCACATGATTATGGAGGAGTAATAGTCATTCCTTCTGGTAAAGTGAAAAATTTGGTACAGTTATTCAAGAAACAAGTAATGGGGGAGAGGCTGGTTGCTATTGTCCTTAAGCATTTCTCTCCTGACCCAGTTGACATTTCAGAGGGAAACAGTGGTTACAGTAAGGAGCCATTTACTATTTCTGGATGAGAGGTTCTGTCTGTAATAGAAAAATAAGTCCTGTTATGACCAATTGCAAGGGAACGTGGATCCATTCCTGCAGCAACAGTAGATGGAACCATTTTGTTTGACCCTGAGTACATGATACATATTCAGGCAGGTAGTGAACTTGAAAGTATTGCCCACTGATACTGTGTGCCAAGTTTCTGTCATGAGATCCTCAGCCTGGAAAAATGCAAGTCCCAGAGTTATGAGTAACCATGTATTTGCCTCTAAGTGCCCAGTGGGCTGGCTGAAGAGAGGTATCTAGGTTGCCTTTATTTTTCTCTGTCTTAAAATTCTAATGTTTGTAGTTTACTGAAATAGGATAGCCATTGCTAGCTGGAACTAGCTAGTGAACTCAATATATATTTGCAAATACTTTGGAATAATAAAAGCTGTATTCATGGGTGAATTCTTGCTGAATTCCCTTTCCTAATTCAAATCCCAGCTCACTTTATGGGTATTTTTTTGCACGATAATATTTTGCCTTCTGTCAAAGCAGTTTAGAAATGAAGGACGGAATCCAGAATGGTGAGTAAAGCTCTTTGTAGATATAGAACATATTGCCAACACATCTAGGAGTCCAAATTCTGCTTGCAGCCACAGTTCTTCCTGTTCTCTTTAGGAGTCCAGGACTTTCACAGCTTAGAAAGAAATTTGCCAGTGAATGACCACCTCAGCCACCTCAGCCATCCCCTCTGAGGATACAACAGATTTAAGCACAGAAATTGTCTTAGCAGAAAACCAAGAGCAGACAAATGACTGCTAGCTGGATTTGTTGTTCAAAGTGTCAGATGAGAGTAAGTAGGGTAAGTTCCAGTTAAGAAGCTCTTTAGCCCTGGAACAGTCTTGAATGATGAAGTCAATTATGGAACAAGGCTTTATTCATGTGGGTGTAATCACCTTGTTCTTATATCAGTTTTGAAGGTGGAACTTTAGCTTCTAGGTCTTGTTGTAAATTTTCAAAAGAACCTACCACTCTAAGCTACTGCCAGTTTTTCTATTGTGTGCATATATAAAAATCTCATTTTGAATCTCGATAAGCTCTTGGCTTTAATAATGTCTCGAGACTGCGAGTTTCATAGCTTATTTATCATGCACTGAATAAATAAAAAATCCTTTTGTTGTTGGTAAATTCACTGCCTTTCAGTTTCCTTGAGCATCAGCTTGGTTTGTATTGTCTGAGGAGATAAAGGGGAACACCTCACTTAACCTCTCAACATCATTCTGCACTTCCTTTTTAAGTAATTTTCATATGCCTGTAATAGTGTGTACCTTTTATAAACGCTACCTTTTAAGAGAAAATAATACCATCTTTTAGTATCCATATAATGAACTATTCTGTTACATTCCACTGCCTAATAGCATTGTGGTTTTTCCACTGAAAGATGCCTGATTCGATCGTTCTGACAAACTGCTGCTTTCTTGTAGCAAAATTGTTCAACATAGTGTTTTTACTGTTTTGTCAATAAGCAGAGGAAATAAAAACCTTATGGGATTTGAACAAGAACATTCACACTCCGTATGTGAGCAGCGTTTGGAGTGTGGTGGGGAAGCAGAGTATAGTATGCAACCTGTTTACTGAAGTGCATGCCAGCTAAGTGAGATTTTCTTCTCATTTGCTAGGATCTTACTTTGGGCCCATTTGCTCTCTCCTTTCTTTTGCAACCAATCCCAGTTATCCCCCTACCCCCAGTATCTGATGTTAGCAGCTTTTTCCCTTTTTTTACTTACTTCTATGAGGAATTGCTAGTTTTGGACTCTCTTTCTTTTAAAGCCTTCAGCCTAACAGTGGAATCACAGGATGAAACTGCGGTATGTGCTGTAGCAAAATGTTTCTGGGAAGAACTGCGGTGCTTTGGGGCACGATCAGGCAACCGGGAGCTCAGCAGAAGGGAAGAAGTAGATCTCTGAGCAGAGAGCTAGGGATCGTTCTCAATTTAGGCCATGTCTATAGCTAATCTTCAGTTTTTTGATGATGAATTAATGAATGGTATAAAGGCCTGGATTGAGTGGAACTTTTTGTTGTTTTTTTTCCTAATTGTATGAGGCAAAGACTGAATGCCGTAAATTTGAATTCAAGCAGAGCAGCCTTATAAAATACCTGTTAAACTTGTGGAATACATTGCCACGAGTCATCTTCCGATGCTTCTAAGGGAAAAAAAAAATCACTCAGAACTTTAGATAAGACTTAAAATGTGTCAGAGGACAGTGAGCTGAAAGTGCAGTAAGTCCTTCACTGATGGGCTGCTGTTTGTGAGCTGACCACTTAGGTCGCATTGTCTGCTGGTCTCTAGATGCTTGTTAGAAGCACCCTGAATTAAATGAATCTTATGCCAGTTCTCTGAAATTGTGTTGCAGTTCCTGTGCTTGCTACCCGTTGTGAGTTTAAACAGGTTCAAATTATGTTGGTTGGCCTGTTTTGATGTCTGTGTTACCTATGTGGTGAGGCCAACAGATCTCCACCCACCTATTCAGGAATATGTTAATTAACTCCTGTTAAACACCTAACTATGGCTCCATAGTCAAACAGACAGTGACAGCCAGTGGCCCTGCAGGACATAAATGGTTTCTCACTACAATTGATACTCTCTGCTGCTGAAAACACTTCTTACTTTTTTGGACTTCCACTCACTTAACTCCCTCAGGCGGTTGTTTACAGAACTGAAGTGCAACTAGGAGTTCAAATAGGGTAGCCTTAAAAGCTGCCTTAATGACATCTGTAGAAAAATCATCTAACTCGGCTTTCATCTTCAGACAGAAGGTCAGAGTTCATGGATTTTGTCGTTAGGCAGCTCCCATTTCAACCTCCTTCTCTCCCCCCCCACCATCTAGCCAATGGGTTAAAAAGGCTTCTTAAAATAACCAGTTTCTTTCTCGATGCATCTGGAGCCTCAAATACTCTGGGGATCAAGAAGAGCACAAAAACAATGTTTCAGCTCTCTTAGTTCCAGATGGACCTGTTTTCTAATGCTATTTATTTCAACTTCATGAATGGAACAGATCCTATTTCAGAGCAGTATTTGTGTTTAGTTTCAGGAAGGACAGTCAGAGCTTGAAGTTAACGTGGTGCCATTAGTAATCTTCTGAGCTGTCTCCAGATGAGCACATCACAGGCTCTCTCATAGCCATCGGAAGGTGGGTTGTGTTCTGGGTTGCCTCTCTTTGACTGGGAGAAATGTGTGTAAGGTTGTGAGCTGGAAGGAGGGAAGTTCGTAGCATGTACCGCTTCCTTCTTTCACCTAAGTCACGAAAATTAATAGAACCAGGGCAGAGTGGGTATTATTCTGGCCAGAATTTATGCATGTGAATCTTGGATCATTGCATCTCTTTGGTGATCTCATGGAAAAACTTCCAATCGACTCCATCTGTAAGGATCCCTGTAGAGGTCCCTAGATTTGTCATGTGTAGCAAACCAGCTCTAAATCACAGCTCTGGGTCCCAGTATTATTCCCTCTGCTTTATGCTTCCTTCATGCACTCAGTTTTTAATATCTGTTAAGACTCTAAATTCAACTGTCATTGGTATAACTGTGGAAAAGTCTGTGGAGCTTTTTTGTGACAAACCTATGCTGCTGTGTGAAGGAAATTCTGGCATAACTGTGGTACATACCTTCAAAACGGTATTTGTAGAGAGTACAAAATAGTTTTCCTGGATGTTCCTACATAGGAATGTCATAGGACTGGCAGTATTGAAGTTATTTACTTGCTACAAGCTATAGTACTCACTTGTGCTTAATGTTGGCCGGCGTTAGCCTGAGCTCACCATTCTGTCACGAGAGAAGAGGTGTTAATTCCTTTTCTGTGCCACAGCAGCCCAGGCTTTGACCAAAGATAATACGTACAGTGAACCATGGAAACTTATAAGCTTGTAATTAGACATTACACTATCAATTATATATTTTTTTTATTATCAAGTTTAGATGAAACAAATGTCATGTTCTGTAAATATGAAAGTTCATTGGTCACTGAGAGAAGGACCCAGACATGGATTTTTGAAGATTTTCTTGGGCGTGGTAGGCATGGAAGTTTTGATCATTTTATGCAGAGCTGGCCTGATATCTGAACCAGCAGTTAAAGCTGAATGAGCTGCAGATCCATAATGACCCAGATCTGAAATGGGAGAGATGATTAATGCAGGACATTTGGAAATCAAGAGGTGCCAGTGAAAGGAGCCAGGCTTTATTGGGTGATATAGGTGGATTAATTGAGGAACACGTGTTTGCTTTAGGGCACGACTAGTCACACTTGAAACAATACACAGTTTCTCATTTGGAGGAGGAAAGGGAGCACGGTACATGTTTTCAAAGAGGACAATGGAAACCTTGTACCTGTGGCAGATGGCTGTGGTATTGTTTAGAGCAGGTTACATAAAGACCTGGTTGTACTCCATATACTGTTGATGTTAATCTCTGGGGTGTTCCATGTGGGAGATACCATTAGTGCTGAGGAGCAGGCAGCAATTACAAGAGTTTGGCTAAGCAGACCTATCTGAGCAAAGAGACCAATAAAGGATGTAGGACATGATGATGGCAGTGCTGGGAGAGAGGGGAGCCTGGGAATTCCTCTGGGAACTGCAACAGAGGTAGAGCTTTATTAATCCAGAAAACATGTGGGCAGACTATTTCCAGCAGCAGTTATTTCTCTTTTGGTGATTCCAGCAAAACTTGGAATGCTATGTGGTTAAACAGTAAGGTAGGATGGATGAAAACTGCATTTTGTTCCTTGGAGAAACTGATATGATAGTATCGTTTTCTTACCTACTGATAGTTCAGTTTTTCCATTAAGATGCCTGCACTTCAAGCAGAAGGCATCTGTCAGTCTGCAGGGTTAGGTCAAGAAAGATGTGCCAGCCTGAATACCAGAAGAAGGAATTAATGTTTGGCCTTTTCCTTGGGAGAGGAAGAGAGTAGTGAACATAGATCAGGTGGTCAGCAGTAGCCAAGCATTGCCAAAGCCAAACTATGGGCAGTGAGGATCTATCTGCTAGGGAAAGACAGTAAAACATGATTTGTATGTAGCAGAGGATCTCACAAGGGCAGTGTTAATTCACTTAGTTATATTTTTTGTTATGACTAAGAAGTTCCAGTGCAGATGGGTTTGTTCATAGAGAGAGTCTGACAATACTTCTGACCACATTTCAAGTTTTTTGAAAGAATGCACATAAAATCCTAGAGACGTGTCCAGTCATTACATTATTCCCATGGGGTATGTTGTAAAGCCACATGAGGGTGAGATTGTTACAAAGTCCCAAACTGAATAATGAGCCTAGTTGTAAAAATGTTCTGAAAAAGATCTATGTTAACTCGGTATGCAAGAAGTTTCATTTTCCTTTATAACAAAGCATGCATTATTCTTGATACCCAGTTCTGTATGTCCTGCTGTATCAGCTGTGCAGGCAGCTATATCTTGGAGAATTTGTTATCTGTAAAGTATTTCTCTTTGCAACCAATCTTGTAACCTCAATGAAGCCAGCTATAGAGGGGGAATAATTTGTGCTGATGTCAAAAACATGTTCAGCCTGAAAGTGTGTAATAGTCCTTTTTATATAAGACCATGTGAGAGGATGTACTCTCTGTGTGGTTCATTCTGTGAAAGAGAACTGTTGTAAAAACTGTTTGCATCAGATAAATGAATCCACCTATTCTGAGAAGAGTTACTGTGAGATATTTAACCAAGATAGTGGTGCGAGTCCTGAAGAGACTTGAAGGCCAAAGATCTCCTGATGCTAAGTGTGCTCATGTTGAAAACAAATCCTCTGTTTTGACTGTGTCTCTTTAGGATTTGGCTGCAAATCTGAAGGTGTTTTGTACATTTATCATCTTGAATCTTGAAGCTTCTGTTCAGCAAAAAGCCGGATTTATACACTCACTGAGGTGGGTCACGATCATTTTTGTGACTTCTATGGAGTGTGTCTGGGAATCGGAGTGGTCTGACTCTCAGAAGTGCTTAAAGAAGTATTTACTAGTGAGGAAAGCAACAGTTCCAAACAAAATGAGTTATGCTCCATTTTTCTTTGTCTCCAGCAAACCACTTCCTTTCCTGAAAGCATCGAAACAGCCAAACAGCACTAGTGACCGAACAACTGCATTACAAGTAGAAATAATTACAGACATTAGAAAGCCTTCTGATTCCCATTGTAGATCCAGGGAATACATGTGAAATTAAGGTCTGTATTTCCCAAGTTTGGATATGTTTGAGGTTCTGGTTTTGGCGTAGGCCTGTCCTAATTCCAGCTAACTGGTTTGCTACTATTTCCTTTGGATGTTTTTCCTGAGTGGGCCTTTTTGCTCTGACTCATGCAGGATAAAGCAACTAGCTGGAGTGTGTGAGGACAGACTTCCAAGAGGGTACCAAGGAAAACTGCATCAATCCTAGGCATACTAAAGGCCTCTTGTCTTTTACAATTCCTATCACCATTCTGCAGATGGAGCAATGCCTACAACTTAGAACTGTTTTTTTGTCCTGGTCCAGTTAGACAGTATTTTGCAAGTAGCAGAGAGCAGCTACTATTAGTGCTGCTGGGGAAAGAATCAAGAGAAATGCAATTCAATGACTAAACAAGAAATCAACTAGGAAGGTGGGAATACAGGGAATTTGTAAACAAACCCATTGAAACAATTTTCTTTCAGCTAGTGGGGAAATGTATTGTGGCACAGAGAGTAACCCCATAACTGAATATTTTATTGCTGGGCAGACAGGAAAATTAAGTAATTCCATTTGCTTTTGATGCCTGAGTTGATGTTGTGTTCATCCTAAATGTTGTCTTGTGTTACTGTTAAATACTATATTCAAATTTACTTTCAGGTCTTTTCCTTTTAAGATATTGATCAGATATGCCTCTTAATTTTGCCAAGAGAAAATTTTTACATTGCTATTTACAGCTTATCTGCTAGTCTCCAACCCTGCTGTAAGCTGCTCTTAAATTCACTAACAAAATGTTAAAGTATAATACCTAAGTAGGCTTTTGGGAAGGAAAAATGTGTTTACTTTTATTAATAACAAAGCATGTATTGTTTATAGCCAAGAAAAAGCTGTGGAAAACACTGGTGATCTTATCCTACTGCAATATATTTTCAAAACCCACAATGACACAGCCATTAAGCTATGACATTTCCCCTTTATTGTGAAAATACGTGGTGCCTCTCTCTCTGTGCATGGGATAATCACAGGTGTCCTGGCTTCTGCATTTGTTAGTAGCCTTGTAATACTGGGAATCTCTCTCTCCTGACAGCCTGAATGTCACCTAGCAGTGTGCATTCACCAGAGGAAGCGAACACACTGATTGGAAGCAAATGCATGGCAGTTCTTGGAGTCTTTGTTGTGTTCTTCTTAAAGCCTGTATCACATTGGGTTGTGTGACTGGGGGAGATAAGCAGTGATTTTAATTTAATTTTATTATTATTATTTTAAAGTCACTTCTAGGCCTCTTACTTGTGAAAATGCCCTGAAATGTAATGTCCCTAAAGCCTCAAAATGCAACAGGATAAAGTCAAAAACTCAGAAAAATAATAAAAAAAAAAACAACAAACACCAAAAGTCTCCAAAGTCTCCTTAAACCAGTCTCATTATTTTGAGGCAAAGGAAAAACTCATGCTTGTTTAGTGCTTCAGATTGCTGCCTCTGAGGCTTTCGAGATTGTATTTTTGGGTTGTCTTTATGCGGTGAATTACTTTATAGCTTGTTGGGGGTTTTGGAGGTGGGAGGGTTGTGTTGTTTACATGCTGTGGAATGACTGCAAGCAGTTTCCCAGAGAATATTCAATATCTGAAATTTCAGCCAATTTGATTAGCTGTGAATGCTTGCATATGCTGTGTGGCATTGTTCCAGTTCCTGGATTGAATGAGCGTAACAACTTTGGCAGTCTGCATTTTGCAAAGTACTGACGGTGTCTAGAAGGCACCAGGTTCCCCCATCTCTACTTGCCAAAATCAGAGCAGCAGTCCATGCTTAGGGTGGAACTAGATGACATTTAAGGTCCTTTCCAATGCAAGCCATTCCGTGGAAGCTGATGACGCTTCACTCTTCTTTCTTGGATAGCTGTGTAACTCTCCCCACTGCCACTTCTTTTGTGGCGTGGGGAGCACTTTGAGCAGCAGAAGGAATGGTTTATGTCCCTTGCTGCTTTTTTCCAGCACTTAATCAGCTGTCAGAGGTAGAGCTCAAAGCTGAATTTAAACAGGAGCAACAGTGGTAGAGTGGAACTAGGGAGAGATGCAGTGATGAACACAATACACTTCTGCAGTTAAAGACTATACTGTAAACCCTTTAAGTGTGTGTTATTCTTTGAATCCAGAGGGCTGTATTTGTTTGAATCTTTTCTTGTCACTCTTTGGCGTGATTGGCAGCATATCTGTTGAGAGATAGAATAACAGCCAGGGAGAGGTTTGGCAGGTCAGGAAAGTAAGCAAGCAAAGCTGTCCAGCATATGGAAATTTGCCGCATCGCAGCAGGCAGCTGGGGACAGGCGCTGCTCTCTTAAATTCCCAGAAATCCAAAAATCCCTGGAATTCCTTCAGTGTAACAGAACAGAAATTTGGCCCCAAGGGGTGGGACCTAGCCATTCAAACCCGGCTATTTGTGGATGTATTTTCTTTTTTGGGGGTACAAATATATGTGTTGAGGGGGCTCTAAATGGCGTCACGTGAATATGCTCTGAAAAGGGGTGACCAAGAGCTCCTTATTAGAAGCAGCAATGTACTCCTTATTTCGGTGCAGAGCTAGTTGCATTTTCTTTTGTTCTTTCAACAGGTTAGTAATTACTGTTGCAGTAATTAGGCTTGATGGAGAGTATATAAGACGATAAATGGTTATTCTGTGCAGTAGTGGGGGGATATTTGGTGCCAAGCTTATTATTTTCAGTCAAAGCTAATTATCTCTATTATAATACATGACTCTCTTTCTTGAATTATGAGTGGGAAACTGCTGAATAGATTTTTTTCAAAGTGCCCTGAACCATGGAGAGAAATGAAAATTAAAAACAATGAAAGGCTTGTTAGACAATGAGAAGACTCATCTGTAAAGCTATTTCTGACAGATTTTTTTCCCTCTCTCTCTTCTCCGCTTGTATAAATATCAAATGCTTATCACGAAATCAATTGCTGCTCTACACACAGTGCGGGTATAGAAGTTGAGCTGAGGTGGCGGGGAGCTGAGCGGGATGCGGGATGGCCGGCAGTAGGCCGACCCCTGCCATCAGGGGATTTGCAGATGTTCCTAGCGAAAACCATCGCGATATACTGGCTAGCCAGAATAGCCATCTGTTTTGCTCGTATTTATGACCTGCCCTGGAAATCTGGAGCGGGAAGCTGAGAGCAATGTCATGTGGGATTATGCCCGCTGGCTGGTTTACCTCTGGCGATAAGGTCAGCGGAGAGAGTGAGGTTTTGGTGAGCAGGGCTTGCCTTCACTATGGATGCCACCCCGTCATTCGTGAATAATGCAGCTGTCCCCTCCTCCATTTACATCATGGTTTCAATTTGTAACAGCAACAGGGCCACAGATCTCCTTTCCAGTCCTCTCACCTTGCCTCACTCAGCCAAATCACGGCGTAACCTGACGCTCTGACTGGCAAAGTGCATAGTACAGCTTGGCCCCGCTCTCCCTCAGCTCCTGACCCGTGACTGAGTTCCCTTCCCACAGCCCCGCTCTGCCTTCGTGCCCCATCAGACGGCGCTGGCATGGGCAGATAGATTTTTCCTAACTTTTAGAAGCTGGGGTTGAAGTTGAATTCAATTCCTGACAGAAAAGAATGAGCAAAGCTCTCTTGCACGCTTACAAGGCAGCTTTCCTTGGAAATCCTGTGGAGTGTTTTTCTGTGTTCTATGCAGCAGATGTTAGAAGTCGACTGGTGTCACGTGTTGCACTTTGTGGTGCTTTAATACATGCTTCTGGGAGACAAGCAGTACAGAGAGGACCTGACTCGGGTCTGAAATTCCATGCTTTGCCTTTACGCTGATTTTTTTTCCAGCAGCCCAGCGTGTCTTGCTAATGCACTGTTTATTGCACATATAGATTTTATACCTCACCTGAGCTCCTTGGTTTTCTGTATTAGTGCTGTTCATACACAGAGCTGGTGTAATTGGGCTGCTGCTTTGAAGATGTAGGTATTATTTATGTGAATGTATGGTGTAATACAAACAAACCATCTTTCTCAAGGTGAGCCAGGTCGTGTGAACTCTGTGCAGTGAGCTCCATACAGGGAGCACAGCCTGGAGATTTCTGTGCCTGACGTTGAGTTTTTCATTGCACTGTCTCAAACCTTAGCTCAGGTTAGTGACAGCTCTCAAAAGCCGCCTCTGATGGATGGATCAGGAGAGCCGTGGCAAAATGTCTTACAAATGGCCAGTGTCCTTGAAATCCGGCTGGATGAAAAAGAAAGGTGCGTTTCACCAAATTGCTTACAGATCCTGTTAGCCGTACACTCAGTAATAGAAGCAAGAAATTCAAAAGGAATAATAGAGGCAGACGCTATTCAAAGGTGTTGTTTCAATTCTTTTCATAATGCTATTATCAATTAAGGAAGTTGCTGAGTGAGGTAGAGTTTGCATATGTTAGCATTTGATAACAGTTATTCATGTGAAAGTGTTATAGGATAAGGCCGTGGACTGACTGTAGAGCTAATGGAAACTGTGTAAGGGCTACCAAGGAAGCAATAACATGTAAAGTTTAATCAGTGCAGTCAGCTATATTTTAAATTGCATTTAAATAGGAGTATTAAAAATATTGCTTCTAGATGTAGGAGAAACATAAGCCTTTTGACTTTCTTGGGGCAAATATATCTATAGCGGAAGCAGACAAGAAATAGACACCATTTTCACCTAAATCAAACGTGTGTAGCTCTCCCTACTTCATTCCTTGGGTCCAGGAATCACAAGTTTAGTAGCTAATAAGAAAATATTGTAAAACATAGTATTAGTTGATTAGATCTGTCAAGAAGCAAAACTCCAGACGGGGAGCTTTCAGTACCAGAGAGCAGGAAAATCCATTAAACCATACACACCAGTAACTCATAGCTGTAATCTTCTATAGATGTGTCTGTAAACTATAATTCAAAAAGCCAAACTAACCCATTTACAGCTGCAGACATTTCAACAGAATAGCTTTAGATGCTGTTAGCCTATTTTTATTTTATGTCTCTCTTTTATAGCGGCAACCTAACTATTTTAAAGCGTATCTCTGTGGGAATTGATGGGTTTTATTATGTACATTTCTGTACTATAAGAACAGGATGATCGATACTGTTTATGCTGCTTGTTGTTTGTTTGGCTGCATGACAAGGTTGCTATCAACAGAAAGTATGAAGCATGAGGTAATGACTACAACTTAAATGAGAACACTTGTCATACCTGCTTTTTGCTCAAACTGATCAGGGCATAGTCAAATGCCATGTGTGTGCACTTTCATGTTTACAAACTGGCAAGCTTAATGGAAGGTAATCTCTGACATTTCTTAACAGTTTTCCTTGCCTCTGAAATCAAAGATACTCGTATTGTGCTAAACTACTTAGGATCTTCTGAGAGTTAGAGAAAAATGCTAGGTGAACTAAGTACAGTGAACACTTATTACAGATGAATTTTAAATTGTTTTACTTATTTATTATGTGGAAGAAATTAAAGTTCCTTCTTCCAGGTACTGTTTAAGAAAAATTGTATACCTGCTATCCTTCCTGTTCTCAGCAGTGCTGGGTAATAACCTTGGGCAGGACTTACTTGGCAAACTGATCTGTTTTCAGCTGTAGCATCATACTGCCTAAAGTTGCTTGTAACGCCAGGGCAATCCCACAAGGGAAAAGTAGAAGATGCTATACTGGTGATAAAAAGCATTTACATTAGTCCAGGGCTGCAGGTACAGGTTCTATCATGCGTATTTCCCAGCCAGCTGAGAAAGCTACTACCAATAGCAATCTTCTACCTGCAGACTTATTACTGACATCAGAGGTTAATGGCCAGTCTGACCTGTCGCTCAGCATTGTGGGGACCACTCATAAACCTGCTTAACTCAGGACAAATTGGGTGAGCAAAGACTAAATATTTAAACATCTTGAGTAAGCTCTGCTCATTTTACCTGAAAAATACTCACTCTAGCAGGTCAACTTGCTGTATCTTCTGGCAGGGATGAGAAGCAGCTGGAAAGATCATCTTCTTCAGCTGCCATAGCTAGAGCTGAGAAAGGACTTTATCTCTGGCCTTGTTCCATTCTAGACATACTCTGCGTATGACTAATTCAGTTTTTAAAAGAAACCCACTGAATGCTTACCCAAAGAATTCTGCTGCCACAGCATTCCTGCTAAGAGGAAAAATGAGCTAGAACCTTGTCTTGGTGTGAAAGATAAGATATTGGTTCTGTCTAAATGTCAGGATGCACTTATGTGCTGTGTGAGTGATAAAGCACTGGAACAGGCTGCCAGAGAGGATGTGATCTCCTCTTTGGAGATCTCCAGAAGCCACCTGGATGTGGGCCTGGGCACCCCGCTCTGGGTGGTCCTACTTGAGCAGGGGTTGGACCAGATGAGCTCCAGAGGGCCCTGCCAGCCTCGACCATTTTGTGATCCTCTGCAATTTCGTATTTGCAACTACTGTTCTAGCCTGGAGTGAAGTGGCTGGGTAGGAGTCGGACAAGCTGTGAGAGAGTTGCTGCTCAGAGATGAGGACTGCGACATCCAGTGGGCACTACCTTCAAGGTACACCTGAACTTCCTTGGTTGATGAGCTGTGGAAACATGAAGAACAGAAACCATTTGAAGAAAGCAGGGAAAAAAAAAGAGAAAAGAGATACTGGATAAATCTAAGTCTGACAGAGGCAAACAACAGAGGGCAGATGCTCTGTGAAAAGGCCTTAAGTTGTTGTAGTGAACTTAAAGAGAACTTTGACAGACAGGAGATTTTAGTAAGGTACCATCGTGACTTAAAACGTTTGTTCCTGGACTCTCGTATGCAGTAACTGCTAGTTTCTTCTTTCTTCCTGACTAGTTCCTGGAATGTTCTAGGAAAGGTTGTGTAAGTCTTAATTCAGGAAAGACTTAGGGTCCCTCTGTTGGAACCACTTCATAAACAAGGCTTTGAGCTGCATGAGGGCTCCTTCTCATGTCAAGGCTACACCTGGCAGTGCTGCAGAAATGCATGACAAATTGCAATTGCTCTTACTACCAGAGATGAGCAGAAGACCACCCGGGCATGTTTAAGCTCTCCATTCTGGGCAACTAAGCATGTCCAAAATGTACTGTTGGTGTGGAAACAAACCCTTCAGCCTCCAATGTCTCTTACAAATACTGGATGTGTTCTGACATCCCCCCAGCCACACTTACCTCCAGTGCTCTTCTGCTCCATATGTGCTGGATCATGAGTACTATGGGTCTTAGTCATACCTTTGTAGATTTATCATTGCTCACTGCTGTGACCCTCACATCTTACAAGATTTTTTTGGTCATTTCCTGACATACTGTCTCTAAGCCAGATAGTGGTACACTTACTTCATAATCAAACAAGTGGATCTTTATTCCACGGGTCAAATATACAGAATGATAGCAGCAGGTGAAGAGGTACAGAAACTAGGTTTTTCAGAACTGGAAGTTGTTTTTTAATAGGTTCATGTGCTAGTGCTAATGATGGATGGTATTGCAGTTATTAAAACATACATTCTGTAGTAATGAAAAATAGGCATAGAACTATCTCATATGAACCCAAGGGCCAATGCTTATATAAATTAAAAAATAAAGGGAGAAGCAGTAAGTATTCAGGACTTATAATAACTCAAACAACAGAGTTCTGCATTTCTGGATGTGCTGGAGATTTTCCACAGATACTTCCTATGGAAAGAATTTATGAATCAAAGTACAAGAGTTGTCCAGGGAAGATTGGTCCCACATGGATACTGTTGCTGTTTTAACTCAGCCAGATTTTCTAAACTATTCACTATGAACAGATTGTATTCATAAGTACAGGAAGCATTTGCATTTAGTGTAGCAAAATCAGCTGAAGCAGAAATTAACACACTCCATATAGTGTTTAATCAGAAAACAGAATAGTTGTTTGGTCAGAATAAGACATTTAGAGGGAAAGGATACAGCAAGCCAAGTTTTTTGTTCTTGGTTGGCATTGCCGTGAGAGTGCAGCAGCACAGTTCAGAGCAAAACATACTCAGATTAATTTGCTTTCTACTTGAGTTGGCTTCTTGTGAGTTGTTATTTCCTATTTATGAAGAAAGAGGGGCTGAAACCTGTGTTTTTTTAGTAGCATAACAAATGGCCAAGACTATTTTATTCAGGGTGGTATTACCTAGTGTACATTTGAGGGAGGAGTTAGATGAGATTTATCTTTTTCAGCTTTCTGGATATCAGCATATTTCTACTTTCCCTTTCCTCTTCAAGAAGTCAAAAGCAGTACCATTCTCAGGACAACTTCTGACCCGAGACTAAGAGGTTGGAACCAACCTCAACTCTTCTAGAAGTAAATAGGGTAGGAAGGGTTTGGGGATTCTCAACACTTTGCATTCTCAACACACTTAGTAATCCATGTGATTGCAACTCAAGACTGAAAACAAGACTTGGAGTTCTCTTTAAATTATCTTCCCCAGCATGAAAGTTTTGCAACCAGCTTAACTGTATTAGGGTTGTACTTGTTTAAGTTCATTAGATAGCACATCTACACTTGGAAGAAGATTAGGGTTGGGCAGAAATGCTACCAGTGTTTCATCATATTTATGCAAATCCTTTTTATCTAGAAATATCTTGAGTACTAGAATACTGTTGTTTCACAGCTATATCCTGGACAGATTCAGTGAAGTGCATGATACTTTAAAACCAAAGCTTTAGAAAAGTAAATATATTCCTGGTTTGAATTTTAGGAGGTAAGATATTGGTTTAACTGGTGTTCCAATTGTTGCAAAGCATACCGTTCAGAGTTGTAAAGCAGTGTGGGGAGTCATGCTCAGGGATTCAAGAGGAAAGAGTATTGGGATTGGCAGAAGTTTCCTTGCAGTCATGGGAGCTGAGGCATTCAGCTCTGCTAAATTCATCCACTGTGCAGCTGATCCTTACTGTTCCTCTTGCTGATCTTCCCAGGGAGGCAAATTTTTATCTTATCTCAAGGGCTGCATCCTTTTAAATCCATGGGATATCCGTGAAGTTCTTACCAAAGCTTTAAGAACTTTTCCATTGGCTTCTGGGAATGCTGAGCAGTGGCTGGGTATGATATCTGAAGTTTTCCTGCTGCAGAAGCAAATGTATTTCTCCAACAGTGCCAGACTATCATTGGTGTGCCGGTCTAATGTTAATGCAGTTTGTCCAACACTGAACACGTGCCACAGACTCTTACTTTAGATCTGGGACTTCAAGAACCCTTCAGAGCTACATAGAGCCAAGCATGTTTAAGGAATTTTTGGAGGAGATGGTTCCTAAGGACACCTGGGAAAGCGTCCTTAGGAACATAGGAATGGTAACACTTTAAGACACTTTTCTGAGAGCACAAGAGCTCTCCATCACCCAGCATAAGAAATCAAGCAGAGGAGGTAGGAAATCAGCATGGCTGAATAAGGACCTGCTGGTCAGACTATGGGATAAGAAGGAAAAGTACAGACTGTGGAAGCAGGGATGAGTACCATGGGAGCTATGCAGGGATGCTGTCTGGACATGCAGAGATGGGATCAGGAAAGCTAAGATCCAGATGTAACTGGACTTGGCAAGGGATTTGAAAAATAACAGTAAGGGATTCTTTACATACAGTGGTCAGAAGAGACAGGCTGAGGAGAATGTACCCCTCTGATAAATGAGGAGGGAGAACTGGCTTCAACAAACATGAAGAAGGCTGTGGTATTCAGTGAGTTTTTTGCTTTGGTCTTCACTGGCAGCCAGGCTTCCCATACCTCTCATGTCCCTGAACCTCCACGAGGGAACTGGAGGAAGCAAAATCCCTTCCACTGTAAGAGTCTGAAACTGCCTCATGAGGCTGAATGTGTATCAGTCTATGGGGCTGGACAATATGCATCCTAGGGTCCTGAAAGAACTGGCTGATGTGATTACCAAGCCACTCTCCATCATATTTGAAAAGTCATGGCTGTCAGACATAATCTCTGGTGACTGGAAAAAAGGACAGGAGACACATAACTCCCATTTTTAAGAAAGGGAGAAAGGAAAACTCGGGGAACTACAGACTGGTGAGCCTTATACTTGTGCCTGGGAAGACCACAGAGCTGATCTTCTTGGAAGAGATGTTAAGGCACCTGTGATACAAGGAGGAGATCTGAGACAGCCAGTGCAGCTTCACCAAGGGCAGATCATGTCTGACCAGTACGGTGACCTTCTGTGATGGAGTGGTGGCATTGGTGGGCAAGGGAAGGTCAACTGATGTCATCTATCTAGACTTGTGCAAGGCCTTTGACAAGGTCCCACACCACATCCTCATCTCTAAATTGGAGAGAGATGGATTTGAAGGCTGGACTATTCAGTGAACAAAGAGTTGGTTGGATGGTCACAGCAAGACAATTGTGGTCAATATCTATGTCCAAGTGGAGGCCGGTCATGAGTGGTGTCCCCTGGGAGTCTGTCGTGGGAGCAGTGCTCTTCAAAATCTTAATGAATGATATAGGCAGTGGGAACGAGTGCACCCTCAGCAAGTTTGCTGGTAACAGACCAAGATGAGTAATGCAGTTGATAAAATAGAAGGAAGGGATGCCATTCATAGGGATCTTGACAGGCTTGAAAAGTGGGCACATGAGAGTTGAGTGAAGTTTAATAAAACTGAGTGCAAGGTGTTGCACTTGGGTTGGAGCAATCCCAGGCATGAGTGCAGATAGGGAGAAGAGCTTGAGAGCAGCCCTGCGGAGAAGAACTTGCGAGTCCTGTTGGATGAAAAGCTGTACATGATCCACCAGTGTGCACTTGCAACTCAGGAGGCCAACAGTATCCTGGACTGCATCAAAAGGGGGTGGCAGCAGGGAGAGGGAGGGGATTGTCCCCCTCTACTCTGCCCTTGTGAAGTACTGAGTCCAGGCCTGGGGCCCCAGACACAGGGAAGATGTGGAGCTTTTGGAGAGGATCCAAAAGAGGGCCACGAAAATGATCAAAGGGTTGGAGCATCTCTTCTGTGAAGAGAGGTTGAGGAATCTGGGCTTGTTTAGCTTGGAGAGGACTCCAGGGAGACCTCATTGTGGCCCTCCAGTACTTGAAGGGAGCTTATAAATGAGAGGAGGACCAACTTCTTACATGGGCTGATAGTGATAGGACAAGGAAGAATGGTCCTAAATTAAAAAAGGGGAGATTTAGGTTACATACTGGGCAGAAATTCTTTACTCAGGGGGTGGTGAGGCACTTGAACAGATTGCCTAGGGATTTTGTGGATGTCCCATCCCTGGAGGTGTTCAAGGCCAGGTTGGATGAGATCCTGGGCAGATCTGGTGGGTGGCTGCCTTGTCCATGGCTGGAGGGTTGGAACCGGATGATCTCTGCGGTTCCCTGCAACCTAAGGCATTCTATGTTTCTATACAAACTTAATGTTAAGGGGAAACATAAGTTTATATCTCTACCTTCCTGTGTTTGATTTTACTTTCCTCTTTGATTTTCACAACCACCCTGAGAGCTAGAAGAGAGCAGCAGTACACAGTTTTTGCAAGGTCTGGAAAACAAGGTGACTGGTATTGAGGGGAGCACTGCAACGTGTGCTTCAACAGTCTCCCAGCTCTCCATCTGGATATCTTTTCAAAACAGGGTTTTTGCATGCTGGCACGGCGTTGTGAAGAAGTGTGCGCTGCCGTTGCAGTATGCTTTCTGAGACATATGGAAATATTTCAGTTCCTCAGTTTTCTCACTCTAGCATCTATTGAAAAAAAAAAAAAAAAGGAAATTTGATATGGTAGTATTTAGTTATTCTTTTTGCATGAAAAACAAGCAAAGCATCTACTGTTAATCATGGATGTTTAAAAACCATAAACTTGTTGTCCATATTTGCTAGCAGTTGGGGAAGAAAGTTGATCTTTCCTAAAAACACTGAAGCAGATGCAAGCAGTGTGAATGCCAGAATATCCCTACAAATTCTCCTAACATGAAACAGTTTTGGACAGTTCAGGACATCTGGAGTGAATATGGAAGAGGGAAATGAAAAATTTCTTGAATGTACTTAAAGGCTGAAATAGAATCACAGTGGCGTAGACATGCAGAAACCCTGAATGAAATACACACATGGATATGGCAGAACGCTTAAGAGGAAGTCAGTCTGCTAGGAGCAGAACTATTTTTAGTCTTCTAATGAAGAAAGCAGCTGTATTTAAGAAAGCCAGTCACTCACTGCTTGGAAAATCAGCTGGAACTCTTTCTGGGTCCTGATGTTCTTGGTTTCAAGGGGAAAATCTTATGTGTAAGCTCTTTCAGCCCTCAAGAACCTTAAATGGCAGTTGTCTTGGGTTTTGAAGCACAGTTGGGAGCTTCTTGGGAACATATTCACAGACTTCTGTTGGAGCCCGTGATCACTCTGCGGTGTTCAACCACTCCTGGAATGAGCGTTTCTTTAGGAGAGAGCAAGGATCCAGCAAAGTCCTCTGAGATGTGCACTGAGCGCAGCATTGAATTGTGCTTTTTTTTGTCGGTTCTGTGCTCTGCTTCTTGTTATACAACTTTTATTTCCGTTCTTAGTTTCCCCAGCGCGGTAATGGGGAGCAGCAATTTATCCAACGTGTTGTAAAACCTGTCTTTTCTTATCTGTATAGTGCGTGTGTTAGGTATGGGGATGGAGCAGAGCCACTTCATTTTGCTGCCCTAGTGAAACTGGAAGCAGAATTGTGAAAACTTGCTATTCTTTGTTATGTACCTTCTTTATACAGAATAGCTCTTTTGTAAGTCTTTTTTAGTGTAAAATATAGAGATGTCTTTTTCTGTCATATTGCTGACTTAAACAAATGCTCAAAGTGAATTATGTGTATTCTGGCTGTGACAGGAATGGACAATAGTTATCTCAAGGTCAAATCCATTGAATGTGCTTGCAGAAAGTAAAAGAGACAGCTTGATTTTCTGCTGGGTTGAGAAATCATTTCTGAACCAGTTAAAGTAGACGCATCACAAAAGGCTGAATTTAGAGGAAGGGGATTTAAGCTTAACCCAAGTGTCAGGGAAGTGTAACTGAAGTCATCTGCATGAGGTAGCTGGGCATTTTCAATGAGAAAATGGGCTTAGTGAGGAAGTAGTTTTGGAAACCTTCTTTTGCAGAAGGTCTTTCAGTTTTTAGCCACTGGCCAGCACCATCAGAAACAGGACAAGATACTAAATGCAAGACAAAGGCCCAATAGGGCTCTGAGGCCTGCAGGTATTCCTTTTGCTGGACAACTTCAGCGGATTCCTTTGGTCACTTCCAGTTCCCAGCCTCGCATTTGGAACCATGTCCCTTGCTTGCCTGTCCTAGGTTTTCATGCATGCAGTGTCTCATACAGTGGGGAAAGTGGGCAAGAAGGAAAGGGTTGTAAGCTACAGGAACAATGTCCCAGTCACTCTTTTTTCAGTAAGACAGCAGCCTGGGGAGGAGATTGATGCTCCCAGCCTCTCGTCATTTGCTTGTCCCCCACAGAGGGCTATCCTCTGCAGATCTCACAGCAGTCTCCTGTATGATCAGTCCCTAGATCTGTGTCTGCTTAAACAATATCATTTAAAAAAATAACTTCTGTTACAAGATGGGGAAGATCATTCCAACTGAATTACATAAAGAGCAATTATGTGAGTATTTACTCTGGCACACACCGGGCAGGTTGGGGACAGTGACAGGCAGCTGGCAGGGCTTGGAATACAGAGTCCCTCTGCCTGACCCAGGGCAGTAACACATCTGGCTACAGCCTCTGTTATCTGCTGCAAGTACCTGAGGTTTACAGCTGGTTTCAGCAGAGCCTGTTTTGCATAAACCACTTCTATTTTCCCATTACTCATATGTCCTTTTGTTAATAACATAATGTAAATAATTCTGGGCTGAAATTTGGCATTCATTTAAACAGGTGTAACGCTAAAGCAGCCTTAATTGGTTTCAGTGTTTCTGGCGTTCTCTCTGGCTGCGCTTTCTAAAGGAGTTGACTTGCTTTTGAAGGCTTGTTACCATAATTCACCCATCAGTCTGCTGCTTTTAACGTTAATTCAGCTTCAGAGGAGGCAAGACAAAATGTCTCAGGCTGCATCCTCAGGTTATTCTCTGAGTGGACAGTGTTTTAACTGGATGGCTTCTGTGGGCTTCTGTGAAGGGAGGCCTGGGATATTTTTAGTCCTCAGGAATCTGTAAAAGTGAAAAAATGATTATCTGGTTTCTGTATAAATACCACATCCAAAGCACACCTGTCTTCTGCCATGTGGTCCAGCTAATTGGTTTTTGATCTATTTTTACTGTTCTTAGCTGAAAGGCTTTTTTTTTTTTTTTTTTGTTAAGTTTCACAGAAAGCTGTAGAGCTGTTTTAGGGTTTTGTAGCTGTGAAAAATAGCCATGGTTCTGTTTTTTAAAAAGCATTCTCAAGGAATAATTACAATGATTGAGCATGTTGCTTAAAAAAACCAGAAGCGTGTACATTTTTCATAGCTACACAGCTCTAAAACGGCTTTGTGGGTTTCTTCACAGATTCAGGAAACTTAAAAATAAAAAGGAGCAAATCTATCTGTGAGCTTGGCAACAACTGAAGTTTATATTTCACAAGTATCTGAAAATGGGTTCCTCCCCATTTGCAGACGCGTATGCCAAAGTTTTAAACTGACAGTGCAAAGTTTATGCTGCAAGCTTTGTGAAGGAGCAAAGCAGCATTTTTCTGCTCTCTGCCATCCTGCAATTTGCATGGCCAGTTGGGTAGTTATTATTATTGTTTATGAATTCCTTGCCTTGAGGTTGTGCGTAACAGCGAGTCGGCATTGTTGAACTGGGAACTGTAGACATGCAAATAGCAGAAAGGTTGCCCCTGCTGCTAAACTTTTGGCAGTATTTTGTATTCCATTCTTGTCTGTATTAAAACACAGAATGTACTGAATGGGCCAAACTCTGAAATCCTTATTTGGTTATTATGAGGAGAGAGAAAAGGCTGTGATTCATTAGGAAGGGGATGAATAGGAGACAGCGGAGAAGGTCTATGAAAGATACTTGGGGAGCCGCTGTTCCCTTGTCCCATAACCCAGCAACACAGAAATCATCTGAGCATGGCGAGGTGGCTCTGTCAGGAGTGATGCATGAGATATTCCTCACGCTGGAACAAACACAGGAGCAGCATAAGGAGAGGGCTGCTGCTGTATGGTGCAGCTCACAGCGCTGCGCAGGGTTAATGGGAAAGGGAAGCCCTGGAGATCTCCTGGTAAAAGCTTGCCACTGCAAAGGTGGCTTGGGTGGAAACCGTTGCATGGGATGCTCCTAAACAAATTATTTAGAAAGACTGAGGTTTCTTTGTTTTTAGTTTTAATGGAAGGCTAAAGTATCTGGAGCTGTGTCTTGGGTCAAGCCAAAGCGGTGCGGTCAGGGGAACGAAGGCTGCAGTCAGAGCAGGCTCCAAGTGGCAGCTCACTAATCCCACATCGGTGTTTCGCCTGGAGCAGCAGGAGTTACAGATGTTTGCTTGCATCATCGCAGTGCAGTCTCTGATGATGGTGGTTTGTGTTGTTGTAATCCCACAGAAATTATACTTTGGCTTCAGTACTGCGGCTTGCCCAGGCATGGCTGATCATTATCTGCTCTTCAAGATTAGTGCTGTGAACTTCATGGCAGAGGAGAATGAATTTGGGGCTGGGCCTCCAAAAATACAGCATAAAAAAGCTGTTAGCTTTATTCCCCCATAGTGACAAGCAGAAAAGGAAGCAGAGAGCCATGCACAGCAGCCGGTTTGCTGAGGGTACGTTCAGGTACTGAACCCGCTGCACAGGCCACCACAGTGCTGATAGGCAGCCTTTCAGCACAGGCCTGTGAGTGCCACAAATGGCATCAGGAGGAGAGATCCTCATCCCCCTTGCCTGCTCTTTATGTTAGAGAGAAGCTGGGTGCTGCTGCACGGGCTGCACCACTACCCGGCAGGGGAGGAGGTTTGCTGCGGCCTGCAGAGCGCTCTGGGCACTGTGCAGCTGTCTGCGTGCAGTCACAAAGTCTCTTCTCCTCATTTTGCAGAGATCAGAGGGGACAGACGTTTAAATATTAGCTCAGCTATTTAAACCCTGTGGCAACACCAGTCTCCTTGGCACTGGGTGTTGCATCTAACGATAAGACGCTCAGTCAGTCGGCTGGTGGCCCTCACGGCACTGTAAGAAATACACGGATAATTTCAGTGTGAGGGACAGGAGGAACAGTGCTGATCGTAAGTTTTGCGATGATTGCTAATCTCAGAATCTGCCAGGAACCTGTACCGAGAGATCTATGCTGTCACTCTCCAGTAAACTCTGTTTTCCCAGAGGCTTCCAGAGGATTCATGGAGAAGTGGTACTGCAGATGATAAAGTGACATAAAAAACCCCATCTCTTCAGCAAAAGCTTTATGCAGGAAAATGTTTTCTGGTAAATAATTACATTTTTGTCCACTAGATGGCTTTTCTCTCCCTGCCTGCAACTTGATAGAGCAATTGGAATTAACTAAATGTAACCTATCTAAAATGGTATTACT
>JAOWBP010002052.1:7663882-7689163 GCA_028571105.1 Tragopan temminckii | reverse complement strand
CCCAACCTGTGATCCGATAGGGTTACATGTGGTTGATTTTACGTGTGGTTGATTCAGATTGCTCTATCTAAAGCAGTATTATCTGAGGCTTAATTCAGACACTGGTAACACTTTGCTCAAAAAAAGAAAAAAATCTAATTAAGTACAGCATACAGGGCTTATGTATCCTGTTATGTAAATTTTCCTACTTGGAGCAAAGTCTCCTGTACGTTGGCACAAAGAAGAATTCAAGTTAAGATGTTTTCAGCAAAAATGTTGGCCTGCAAACAATGTTTGCTTATGATATGAAGTTATTAAAGATCACAGAGCACATTCTGTGGTTATTAAGTCCTCAACACTGACATTGAAAACTAACGCAAAATCTTCCAGACCTTGTTTTGGTTTGGCTGGGGGATTTTAGGAATCGGAAATAGAGGAGTTGTCCCCCCTTACCCACCCATCCTGTAGTATAATATTAATTAATGATGTTTGGAAGCAAATTTAGGTTCTGCAATTACTGTAATTAAGTGAGACAGATGGGATAGAACTCTGCATTATGTGGCTTAAGCCAAATCAAATGGAGTGCAAAAAAAGAAAAAGATTAATTTACATTATTTACACTGAGGAAAGTCTCTCTTTGAGTGACTGTGTGAGTCCGAGGGACTGCTGAGGTACCAGCAGGGCTGTTGTGTTTCTCAGGTGAATGAATGTTGTGTTTCTCATTGGTCCAGGGAAGAGCAATCTGAATTAGTAAAACATGCAATGTTCAGGGTAGACAAATACTGAAATAACTCTACGTTCCAGCAAACATTATTATTTTTTATTAATTATTTTCATTGAAAAAGCATAATGTAGTGGAATAAAAAGAATACTCACCAAGCTGACATTCACCGTTGCACTGCACAAAATAGAAGAAAATTGGTGCAGTTTTAGATCAGTGAAAAGTTCTCAAGAAATGTACTTGCAAGACTGATTTGGGAACTCACCCCTGCAGAAGGCAAGACAACTTCTGTGATAAACTACTACTGTCCTCCCGAGAAGCTCAGTCCCTTTCTCCTACCAGCTCTGGGGACTTTCTGCAAGGAAATGGCTGCGGGACCGTGCTTGGAGATACAGTTCCTTGGTTCATTTTATAGCCAGTGAGTATCTGCTCAGGGTGAAGCTCCCATTTCTAGCTGTTGAACAAGAGCAGGCCTTTCTTTTCCTGTCAACTTCCTGGTAGCCACATGAGAAAAAGGTATGTTCTCATTTCAGCATCCCTCGCTCTCCTTGCTTTTCTGAAGAGGAAACAAGCAAGCTATTTCTGTTACTCATCCTTTCCTCCAGCCTCCCTCTTTCAGGATCTTTATCTCCTGTGAATCATTCCAGTGCCCGTTCCTACCTCTGGTTCCAGCTTTCACAAGCTTCAGCATGAAGCTAAGGGGCTGCTGGGCTGCCCTATGCAGCACACGGGCCCTCAAGAGATCAGGATGTTGCCTTGGTAATTTCATTCAGTGCTGGGATGGAGGAACAGCACAGACACAGGAGCTGCTTCTCTGCAAATTCAGCAAGCCAGTGTTGCAACAGTTTGCATTGGGTATGAACTTGAAAAACTTATTTTGCTAATGTGAGTCTGAATTTGTTTTCTTATTAAAGCTTATATTCTGTGGGAAATCATGACTGAGACCAGTGTCCACACTTGCCAGGGGAATCTTGCAACTGAAAAGCATCTGAGAGGGTTTTTAAGCCCCATTTGACTAATCCCAGAAGGATTAGCGCTTTTTTGATCAGTGCCAACACAAGAAAACCTCACGTACTTTAAGCTGAAGGATACATATATATGGGTGTTGCTGAGTTAAGGTTATGAGGATCATGGTGTATAAAATCCGGGTACACTCATGGCCTTGGGGCATGGAGAGTTTCAGGCTAAGCCAGCTATTGTGCTACTTGTCTCTTGAATGAATGAGATGGAGGGACATGCTCTTTTGGCTCCTGAGTGAGATGACATAGTTTGACGTTCTGAGTGTAGGAGGTGTAAAACACTAAATTAAGACTGTAAATCCAGTGGTGGTCAGCTAAGCAAGTTGGTTAGAAACATCAGTGGTGATACATATGCATAGGCTTTTGAGCCTCTTCTGCTTTCAGTTCCACCTGTATAAGTTTTGACTTCCTAGACTTCCCACATCAGGCTTATTTCAGTGCTCCTTGGGGCAGAGTAGAGGGCACAGAAGGAAGGAGAAAGGCGAATGGAACCAAAATGCATCCTCCAGTTTTACTATGTGCATCTTCCACGTGTTTCACCCATCTAGCCAGGTAGAGAGTGATCCTTTGGACCAACAGGAACTGTGAAGCCACAAAAAAAGCCCCAAACAGTAGTAGTTGAGGCTTCTGCAGTAGCATCAGTGCTATAGAGATGTTTTTAGGGAAAAGCTTCTCTTGTATAGAAATGTGTGTGCTAATGAATGTGCAGTGGTAACACTCTCGGTTTTTATATCTCCTTTCCTGTCTAGCTATCTGCCAGTCATAGGTTGAAGAGACCAAGTAAGGTTCTCCAACCCCAAGCAGAGTAATCCAGAAACTACACCATTGAAAAAATTTGTTTTGTTTGTTGAAAAAGGATAAAAGTCTCAACACAATTTAAAAATCGCTTGGGAGGCGATGTGTGGGTTTCCTGTCTCAGTGCTGCAGGTATCTGGCCTGCTGTGAAGTCAGAGCCCTTACTAAGTGCAGTGGGAGTTGGAAAGAGCCAGGTCATGCTGTCTTTGAACTCCCTGTAGCAGCAAATCCAAAAGGCAGTAAATAATATCTTAGCACTCAGTCCTTACCTGTGCTGATCTCATGAAATTCAGGATAAGGGAGCAAAGATTGAACTAAGCCACCTTTAATCCATCTTCAATCTCAGCATTGGCCAAAGATCTCCTTTAACCGCAGTTTATTAGAGAGTACTCTATAATTTCTCTTGCTCTTGTTCCAGCAATCCCAAGCTTGCTCGCAGTGAGTCTTCAGCTGGAGGTGGGCAGGTTGCATACAGACCAGCAGTGTTCATTTGCAGCTCTCCTGGGCCACTGTTGCACCTCCATAAAGACCATGCTGAGGTCCTTTCATCTCATCCAGCGCTGTGCATTCCCCTCTCTAGGCCAAAGAAAAATGCTCTTTACCACCTGGAAACCTGTCAGAGAGATGCGAGTAACCCAAAGACAACTCTGCAAAGGAAATATGGATTCAATTCTTTTTGTATATCTGAAATACTGCTGCCAAACCTGTGCTACGAAAGGTCAGGGACAAGAAGAAGTGAGCAAACCACAAGTATTCAGTAACACAAGGCCAAGAAGTTGTGCACGTCCCTGGAAATAAATTTGGCGCCGGGCTAAACAGAAGAGGACTTGCTGAAATTTTTCTCTGTCTTTTTAGTTGAGACACGGACTTCCAAAGTTGAACACAGCCCTTCAGATTCGATCTCATGCTGGTGTGGGTGAGGAATGGCTTTGCTAGATCAGAGACCTTCCCCAGCCGCAGTACCTGGATTCCAGGCACACCAATGGGCTGCAGCTGCCCTGCCCTATCACATCAGCTTCATGAATACAGCACTGCCTTGCTGGTGTAGGGCTCCCTTTAGCACCACAGAAAGACAACTGTGTTTCTTCTCAGGATTTGATGGGATCCAGTGTTGCTTACATCCTAATGATCAGCCATGAAAAACGTGAGTGACACATGCCTGTTATGAATTAGCATATGCCTTTAGTTGAGCCTTTGAATGTGTGTTTAATTTTCAGTTAGATGCTTAATTACTGTGTGACCTGTTTAACATTTCAGACTCATTCCTTTTGAAGACTGAGGAAAAAAAAAAAAGGAAAAAAAAAAGGGAAGAAAAAAAGAAGTTACATCCAAGCTGAAATGAGAAATACAAAAGAATTTTTCTGTACCATTTTAAAAAGGTTTATGAACAAATTTCTTTTCAAAGTGGTTTGCTCTCAATCCTAAGAAGACATCTGCCAGCAGCTGGCTGGGAAAATGCTGAAGTTAGTCTGAAAAGTAATAAAACTCGCATGATGTGAAACTGCACAATGCTGAGCCCGTTTGTAACCACAACTAGATTTCCTTGTCATTCTGGAAAAAAAAGTGAGGTGTCTGGGGGTTTTCTATGTTGCAAATTTTCTTAAAGGGATTTTCTTTTAGGAAGGCAGCACAGAAGGGATTTTTGTTGGTTAGTTTTCTGTCAGAACTTCGTGATAATAGGCAAGCAATAGGATTTTGGCAGGGAAGTATCACATCCTGCATTATAGAATGAGTTGTTCCCTTGTTATGTACTAAGTGAGAGCCCTTTCTGGATTTATCCATTTTTCTATGTGTTTGCATAGGAAGTCATTACAGCACCTTTTTAACTGATAAAGCTTGCACACTGTTGCATGTTTCTGCATGTCTTACAGCTCCCTGGACAAGCTATTGATCGGGTAAGTTGCTCTAAAGAAGCAGAAAGTTGTTCTTTGCAGTCTCATGGATGAGACGTGAGCCTGGTTGCTATTCCACAGTGTACTGGCTCCCCTCTCCCTCTTTGCACAGAGCACGCTAACTTCAGAAATGACTTGCTTCTTTCTGTTTGAGATTTCCAGCCTGACACATCACAGGGGAAAAAAGAAAAGAAGGAAAAAGCACAGCTTCTCAGATGGAGGAAACTCAGTCCTTTTCCTTGCAGGAATCAAAAAAAGCAATGCTTGCCCAGCTCTGCCGTTTCCGCGTTGCTTTGAGTGCTAAAAATGTTGCACACGTGTTACATTGGGGCAGAGTTATTCAGGGACTGCATATTCATTCAGTTTCAGGTAACCATTGACCAGAAGCAAGGTTAAGTCGAGCCTGTTTAAAAATTAACCCATTTGAAAAAAAGAAAAAGAAAAAGAAAAAAATTACATAACGTTGCAACACTCTTCAGGCAAGCAGAGCAGTCAGCTTGCTCGTGTTAAGTCATCTCTGATGGTGTGCGGGCTGTGCTTAAAGGCAACACATCGCCAGCAGCTCCTATGCCTGAAAAGTTTTGTGCTGTTGCTTTCAACTGGTAATTCTCTGATGATCTTTCTGATGTTACAGTGCGGGAACAAGTATGCATACTCATTTCTGCATTCATTTCCGTAAACACCATCTTCCAAAAATGTGCGTAGGTCTCTCCGAAAGTAATGCTTCCTATTTATTTCCATGGAAACTGCAACAGATACAAAGAGCACAATGACGCTACTTGGTAGAGCAAATTCTCAGCTTGAACTGTGTTTTTCATTAGAATTATCACCATTAGGTGAGCATTTTTGCCAGTAATGACAAGATCCTGCATGCTGCACTTGTAAAAATTTGCACCAGCGGAGGGACCCACTGTCCCTGTTGCCACTGCTGAAACACACCACCCATCGCCTCACTGTGCTTGCATCCACTGTTTGGTTTCCGTCAACATTCAGCAAGCATCAGTGAATATCAGTGGTTGCCATTTTTTCTGCGTGGAGGAATTCAGTGACACACCTTTGCTTCATCCACACTTCCATGTCAGATGCCATTCTGTCAGACTGTCCCTCTGCTGCCATCTGTCACATCGCAGCAAAATGTGATGGAATAGTGGCAGAAAGGTTCAGCCTATACTGCCATACCATGAACATCCACCTTTGACATTGTGGGCCAGCATAATAAAATAGGAGGCATCACTTTCAGAGCAGCCCTTGTACTTTTCAGTGCACCCATTTCTAATTCTGTGCCCCAAAGGAGATGAAGCACAGGGTGTGGGAAAATAGAGGAAACTGCAGGTGTTTAGGAGTGCTCTCAGTGAAGGTTCCATCTCCCTTTCAGCCTGTGATATGTCCGTTGGTGCAGGGGAAGGTGAGGGGAGTGTGTTAGGTAGCAATACTCCACGGCCCGAGGTAAATTGAAACCCCGTAATTCAGAGTTAGCTGTGATTCCTGCTGTCAGGAGCACAGAGCTAAGTAAAGGTTAGATTTCCTCTCCCACTGTATTTTCATTCAGATTAATATTTAAGCCACGCTGGCGGTGCGTCCAGGAGAACAGTCGGTCCTTTTACAGCCACCAGCGGCAGGAGGCCGGGCTGCTGGAGCTCGCCCACCAGCTGTCTGAGCAGGGTGAGCACCATGGTGCAGCTGGCCCCGCACGGTGCGTTTCCACAGCTCTCCCACTCCCGCGCTGGCTCGCCGGCCGCGGCTCTCGCCTTCCTTGCGGTGCCTGCTGCTGACAATGTATCTCTCCTCAACTGAGATTACTGCATGTGACCTACTTTGAAAATGGTGTGAACCGAGGTTCACAAATTATCTTGGAAGGATGCCACGAGGTTGGTGTGCAAACATGCGCGGGCTGGGAGGCTGCTGTCAGAGCAGAGCTGGCTGTCTCCGCGTCCTTCCAGATGCAGCGCGCGTTCCTCCGCCGGCCCCGGCTTCACAACTCATCTTTGTGCTCTCGAGTGCGGCATATTGATTTCTTGGGCAGGCCGCGAGGTTAGAGAGCCTCTGGCCAATGAGCCCTCCGTGCCTTCTGGCTCTCAGAGCAGCTGAAGTAGTAACAGAGATGAATAAAGGGCTTCAGGCGGAGCCGTCAGCTGGAGCCTCGCAGCCGTAGTAGCTGTAGTAAAAGCAGCGGCAGTGGTATCAGAATACAAGTCACAAAGGAGAGAGGGCGGCGATACTTTATTTACACAGTTCATCTGTTTACTATAATCCGCCCGTTTGTAGTGTAATGTAAACTTGCAATTACCAAAGCTGCTTTCCATGCCAGACCAACGGTTTAACCTGCGTGTCATTCCAAAATGCTGATAGAGGAGAGAATGGAACTGCCGGGAGGATTGCAGCCTGAAAGCTGCACGGGTTTGATTTTCTCTTCTTTCCCTTCCTTATATAAGCCCTGTGCCGCAGAGGAAAGTTTCCACAGACTGAGAAGATCATCTGCAATCTCAAATCCACGATAAGGTGTTTTTTTTCCCCCAAGGCTAACATATTACATACCTACTCAGCACAGGGCTGCCTGTTATCTGATAAGATAATTAGCATCAGACACTAGGAAAAGCACATGCACTTTTAAGCAGCAGCATTACTGAAGGCTCATAGAGAGAGTAAAAGCGCGTGCTTATCAGAGCTTTTCTGTGCAGAAGGCTTGTGCTGGTCTTTGACTTTGGGTCAAGAAGTTCTTTATTAAATTAGCAATGCAAATGTGTTTTACTTTATTCGTGTGGAATTTTAGCGTGTCGGACAGCCTCCCTCTCCAGCACTTTGGGGCTTTTTACGGATTTACTGTGGGCCAAAAGTTCCAACTCCAGCTCTGAGTATTTTTGTTTGTTTTACCTTCTGCAAAGACATCTGTTCTACGTGGCTCTCCACCTTGGCTGTGGTTCAATTTCCACCCGCTTCCATGAACTCCATTAAGAAACCCAAGTGTAAGCCTGCCTTTGCACCAGGACCAGCTCATGACTCTTGAACACAGACTTGGGGCTCCAAATGCCCTCAGCCACCCTTCCTGAAGCACCTGGCTGTGGGGAGCAACCACCACCTTACAGAAGTCATACCTTCTCCTCCAGCCCAGCCCTCCCCTGCTAACTGGCAGCCACGAGCCCTCAAAGCCACGCTGGAGTAGTTTAAAAATAGGGAAAGCTGAGACAAAGACCTTTATCAGCTGTAAAACTAGAACAACACTGATGCTTACCCTGCCTGATATGGTCTTTGCCAGTTGCTGAACAGCCACAATGATCCAGGGTGGTCAAAGGGGAAGAAGGCAGGATATGAAACGAGAACTTGACATCTGACACTCACGAGTCCTCTTCGTGGAGCAGTTGGCCCGCAGGCAAGAACTCCTGTCTGAGCATGTTGGCTGCATCCTCTGCTGCAAACCCTGCTGGCCTGGCATTGTGGTAATACACAGTGTAACTGGGCTGATCCTCTGGCCTGGCAGAGTCTTTCGTAAGTCTCAACTGGGAGTGATTGTTTTATTGAAACATGTTAATAGACAAATAGTTTGCCTGTGAGTCGTTAGTTCTCACGTAGAAGGCACCAAGTTGTTTTTGGTGGTGGTTGCTTTATAATAGCACAGGATATGCGGGGCTTCCTGGGGCATGTTGCACCTCCCCACCAAAAACATGGGAGCAGGACTCTGAAAAGTGCCCGGTGTCCTTGTCATGTGCTTAGCTCTGCGTGACCTTCTGAGATGCGATGGGAGCTGGGGGAACTGAAGCCAAAGTTGTTAGTGTTGTGATGGGGCTGACAGTGAAGAATTGGAGTCTGAGCCTATCTGAAGGGGACAGGGGTACCTACATGCAGATTATTGCATATGGGAACATCATCTGCACAGGAAATGTTTCTCCTCAAGACATTTTTGCAATTACTTGTAACGGAAGGAACAGCCACCGATGCAGGGAGGTGGTGAATTCTTCCCATCCCTGATAAGTCCTCTTAGTCTGACACCCAACATGTCAGCTTCTCTAAGCACTCAGAAATAAGTAAACAGATTGCAAAGACGGACCATGGTTGGAGCAGTACAAAACCAGGCATGGGGGAGGACTAGAACAGAACAGGAAGACATCCAGCGAGTGCTGGTAGCAGAAATGTTGCCTGACAGAAACATGGACACCAAGTGGAACTTGCCAAATACTCTGATGTTACCAAAAGAGCCTAGTGTTGCTTTCTAAATGTCAGTCGATGCTAGTCACCTTGTCACATTGCATGTGAGATTCTCATTTCACAGCCTCTACTGAAACATCCCAGGCACTTAAGCTAAACTTGGAGAAGAAATGTAATGTAGTCTTCTAAATTTGAGCAAATAGGTATGAAAACAGGGTATTCGGGTTATAATGGAGGTTATGACCTCCTGCTTTGATTTGAGTCTTCCATCACGATTAATATGCGCTCTCATAAGCTTCAGTCATCCACCTGTCTTTCAAAGAGCAATCCTCTAAGCTACCACCCAAACCTTAATGTCCTCTGCTAATCGAGTTGACAAAATTTAATCTCTAACATCAGCTGTGAGGCAGCCAGTAAGTTGATCACTGAGGTTTCAGGAAAGCACAGGGTACTGAAACTGTCCTTATAACTTCAATCTGTGAGAAGTGGTAGTGCTTAATGATATGTTCTCTTGGTATTTTGTACTGTTGATCATCAAATGCTGCTAACCTGCATGAAGAAACTGTGCATATCAATCAATGGAAGCCCCATGAAATCATTCTCATCTTCCTCCTAAAACAGAGCTGCACAAGTCACAAGGAGTGGCTGTCTTCTTCTTTTCAAGTCCTCATTTCTGGAAGCTGACAGGGTTTCTACTATACGTAGATAAAACTGGCTGCTGGGGAGACCACTTGGTGAGCTGAAGGGCCTGCTTTTATACAGATGATATCTATGATTTTATATTCCTTACTGCAACCGTGGTTACTGCCATCTCAAGTTTTAGTGACTGTTTAAAGTTGGCACTGCACTGCAGAACAAATGGCCCAAAAGAAACCAGGCAAGCCTAAGGTCTCAACTGTATGTATGTAATTGTGCTAGCTTAAGACCAGTTTATTTGCAAGTATGAAATCAGATCTTCAACTGGTTTAAGCGTAAACCAAAACATGGTTTAAGACTGAAATATGAAAATGCCCACTCTGTCTTTTATGTCAGCTCAACTAAACGGGAATTTAAATGGAAACTAATATTAAACTAATGTAAATTTTCCTAGTAGTTGAAACTTAGGTGATGACTGTAGCAGCAGACGAGAAATCTATATTTCTGTAACTATTCCAAGCGCTGAGGGCTTCTGAAGCTTGTTACACTTTTGTGAACTTTTGGGCATCAGTACCTGCCCACAGAACAGGCACAGAAATAGGAAGGATCCATCTGTTCTGCAGGGACTGGGCTGCTGTCTGTACTCTGTTGCATGCAGGGCAGCTGCGATCGTACCTGTAAAATAATAGCTGCATTTAAAATCATTTGCGCAGAGAGAATGGGAACAAATGGGAGCAATCTTTACCATGCTCATTGCCATAGACTTCTTGTTTATGAGTGCAATAGGCCTGTTGTTTATGAATGTCTCCCCATTTTCTTCTCTCTGCTCTGCATGGAAGCTGTGCTCCATTGTGTGAAGTTCAGGGTAAGTTTCCATTTTTGATCCTGGAAGGCTTCCAAGGAAGTGGCCTTCACTGATTCTGAGACTGGGCGTTCCTTTATGACCACGATCACATGCAAGTGCATTTCATAGAAGCAATGAAACTGTCAAGTTAGAGAAAGCAGCTTCTGGACACACAGCTTTCCCAGAAGCTCTAACTAGACTGAGGAAGTGCCTTTCCGCAGTGAATAAGATGTCTGTAGACTCTGTCACTTACAGAAAATGTCAAACTCCTGCTGTAAGTTATAGAAACACCCAAGTGCGTATGTAACCCTATAGGCTTAATGAAGCTCCTTCTCCTGTGGGGTGCTAAGGAAGGAAAAGTAGGAGAGATTATTGTTGCTATTTTTACTTGCTTGGGAGCTGCTAAGCAATTGTAAAGCGGGTGTCATAAATCACCACTTCACAGTGAACTGACTCCTTAGAGAAATATAGGATAGGGATTCTGAATGGCAGACACTGCAGAGGAGAGGGCTCGCACACTAGGAGGGGGAGACCATATGGGTGAACCTAAATTTCTGTTCTGCTCTCCCTGTTTGAATTGCTTTGCAGTACAAGCATAGCAGGCACCGCATTTGCAGTCTGCAAGAGTTTGGTGAAGGCATTCACACCTGCTACCTGAAGGGTAGTTCAGCAAAAGAAATTCAGAAGTTTATTCAGTGTATTCTTTTTTCCTCTTGCTGTTCCCAAAAAAAGAAGCTCATTCATATGCACTTGACAGTGAGAGGTACATTTTCAGTGCAGTGCAAGGTGACTTACCCACATTATTCCTAGGATCGGTGGCAGGAATGCTGCAGCAAAATCCTCGTGCCAAAGCATGTAAAGTAACTATAGATGAATCCCATGGCCTGTGGCAATGGGAATCCTGGTCAATGAATTTTGTGCTGAGTGCTGAAACAAATAAAATCCATGCCACAAATCTCCTGTCTGCAGCACTGTGATTCTCTCTATTTTAGATTCTGTGCAGACTTCTTCCTGGTGCATTGCATTAATATTAAATTAACAACACACTACTCACATGGAACTTACATTCTAAAAAAAGCTCACATTATGCTGTAAGCCTTTTATTACAAAATAATAGCAGTCGTGAGGTTAAAGTTTGTTCATACAGTTTTCTATAGAACATCTGTACATTTTTTATGCAGGATAAAAGCTACGTTCCATGTGTAGCTTAGTCATATGAATATAGATAATGAGTAGTTTATTGAATTTCCTTTTAGATTTTACCATTCACTTATATTCATCTGAAGCCTTTCCATGCAAAACATACCAGATTTTTGTAAGTGGTGCTTTCTTTTCAGAAACACTAATTTCTCTGTCAGTGTTCTGCAGGGAATGTGACCTGATATGAAAAGGACCTATTCCTCGAGGATTTAGCTTGTAGCTGGAGGCATAACTCAAAGATTCTCTGAAGTGGATTGTAATCCACACTGGAGACAATAAAGAGAAATCGCTCGGTCCATATGGAGTGGGACCTTGAAAAGCTTTATGAGGACCACATTCACTGGAATTGTTACCCAGCATCCAAGCCATGGGAGCCCACAAAAGCTTCAAAACCAAAATATTTCAGGGCTTTTGTGGCCTTCCATGATGCGGAAACTGGGCAGAATTTTTATTGAATCTGGCCCTAAATAAGCAAAAGAATTTTGTAATCAGTGTATGGTTTAACAGGAAGACAGAAAGATTCTTTTAATACTGGAGTGATACGGTGGGAATGTTTAGCCCTAGATACAATGCTGGCTGCTGAGCTCAGGAGAAATTTCCCTGCAAGCAAAACTAGCTGGGAATACAGGAAACTAGTAATTAATCTGAAGGGAAAAACATTATCTATTTTAATCTTTTTTTTTTTTTTTTCTCTGTATACATAAGCCATACCTTACTTCTCAAACGCTGACCCTTTGTCTCACAAAAATGTTTTTAATACTATAAATAGACTCCGTTGTTGAATACTAATCCCTCTCTTGTCTTGTAGCAGCACTTTCAGTCATTGATAGGGAAGCTCTGGAAACAGAGCCAGAACTCCTTAATGCCATTCCAGGTGTCAAACAGCAGGGACTATTAGAAAGCAATATGTAGAAATTCTCAACTGATGGTATTTCAGCATCAAGCCTAGACCCTGGAACAGTTGCTTGCTGTATTGCCAAATGTCTTACAGATGAAAGCTTTGGCGTTATCGATATGAAACATGCAGATGGGTGACCACTGCGTGATGATCTAGTTTCAGAAGGGACTGCATCAAATTATGCTGTGAACTTGGTATCACTCTGGTGCTCTCCACTGAGCCTTTGGGCCATGGACAGAGTTACCGGGAGAGACATTGTGACTGCAATTGTACTTTCTCACATTGAAATTTTGTTGTTGTGTTTTAAATGCAGAGATAGCATGAAAAAAAAAAAAGTCCAGAGAATCATTAACCAACATCTCAGAGAGTTCTGCAGATCCAGATAACTGGATGGGTCTTATTTAGGGACCAGATGAGTGGATCTGAGCTCGTTCTTTAGCTTCAGAGTCTACCTGTAAGTGATGGTTTCACCCAGAGCAGTATATAAGCATTTCAATAAACAGGGCATGCATTGTGTCGCAAAATCAAAGCTATGCAGTAATAACTACCCTGCAGCTAAATGGATGCTTTTTTCCACAGATGAATCCTTTGAGGGATGATGTAGCGTTTAGTCATTCATCTCCTTGTGACTTATTAAGACAATTAACAGGCAAAAAAGTGGTTATTTTGAATGGCTTGGCTAAGGCTATACAGAATGAAGTTCAGGCAGAGTGAGTTTCTACCTCTGTTGGTAGCAGTGTGAAGTGGCCCGGGCTGTGGTTCTCCTCTTAGCTCCCCTTCTAACTAACTGTTTGACCTTGGAAAAATTCCCTGACTGTCTTGGGTTTTATGAACTTGAGACATGAATTGGCTTTTCTAGAAGATTTGCAGGGTCTTGGGGCAAACCTGGGCCTAGCTTTAGGGTTCAACCTGATGGGTTTATAATTTGAGAGCTGTATACATGAGTTTTGAAGTTTTGACATGTAACCAGATGAAAACATAATGGTTTCAATTGAGTTTTGCTTTGAATTTTTGGGTTCAGCTGCACTCCTCGCTTAAAGGCAAGGCCTGAAGGTGGTGAAGAAAGTACCTGCTAAGGGCTTCTAGGGGAAAACCAGATAGTTTCACTCCTTCTGATTGAAAATTAAAGGCCTGGCTGTATGTTTTACAGTGGATTTTAAACAGTGCAACTGCCTGTTTCCTATTCCAGGAGGAAAATGTAAGAGAGGCAGGTGTGTAATGCTGGACACCTGCAGGATGCCTTGGACAGAGGATCTCTGCATACAAACCTGGAAACATTGCAGGAATAATGCAGGTTTTTACTTTTTGAATTTCCTTGCCTTTCTTCTATTTCTTCCTTCCTAGCTACCCTTCATCCAAACAGCGCAGTGCAAACAAAACCTGCAGTCAGTTTAACTGCAGTGTATCCCAAGACTTGCAGGACTGGTCTTTTAGCTTCCCTACCAGATGGCAAAGAGATACCATGTTAGTCTGCATACACTGCATGTCCTTTGTCGAGGTTGCTGTGTTTGGCTCCTACTTTTGGTGACAGAACCAGAGGAAATGGTTTCAAGCTCAAAGAGGATAGATGTAGGTTAGATATAAGGAAAAAATCTTTTACAGTGAGGGTGGTGAGGCACTGGAACAGGTTGCCCAGTGATGTGGTGGATGTCCCACTTCTGGAGACTTTCGAGGCAAGGCTGGATAAGGCCCTGGGCAACCTGATCTAACTGTAGTGTCCCTGTTCATTGCAGGGGAGTTGGACTAGATGGCCTTCAGAGGTCCCTTACAGCACTAAGAATTCTGTGATTCTATGATTCTGTTTGCTAGATCCATGTGCCTCTTGCCTGGACATCAGCAATGCTTTTGATGTACAAGTCTTCCAAGGATTGAAAAGGCCAGTGGAGCCTGAAATCAGCTCTAGTTTCTCAATGGCTGAAACTTTTTGTGCTCTAGCGTTGTGGACGCTCCAACCCATGCCTTCACACGCAAGTAATGCAGATAGCTAAGTAATACGAGTTTAGCAGAAGAGGTTCCTACAAACCATTGCTGTACCATCAGGCAGGGGCATCGAGGCTGAATGAGTGCACTAGCTCTAGGCTGCGTGACATTGATGGCCAGTGCAGGACTCAGCTGGCCCATGTGGGCTGTGCCCCAGCGTGGCAATGGCTAGGGCCTACCCTGCTCCACAGCAGGCTGGAGAGAACCTCAAGCCGGCCTGGCTCAGGTGTGAGCCACGGATGGGGTTTGCTGGGGCACCTGGGGCCCAGCAGACCCTGGGGGAGCACCCGGCCAGGCCCAGAGGGGAGCTGTGGAGGGCAGAGTCTGGCACCAGGCTGCCTAACTTCATTTTAAAGCACTAACTGTGATTTTTATGGGGAGAGTTTGCGTGCCAGAAGTACAGCTCTTTTTATTTAGTGAAATATCCTTTGGAAAACTGTAAAATCATGACAGGTTTTCATATTTATTTTACATTCAGCTCAGGATTATACACGATCAGCTTTAGGGCCTTGTAGGAGCCAAGAGAATATAAAGGTTGTCAGAAAATTGGAAGCTTTATACCAGGCTGTTCTGATTTAACTGGCAGACCATTTAAAGTTACTGAGATGTGGGGAGAAGGAGAGCTTTTCAGAAATGTCAGACTTCTAAGAAGGGTGCTGCTGCTTCTGGCTGGCACCCATTCTCCAAAGCACTGACCTTGGCACCGGCAGGAGAATGGCAGCAGCATCTTTCAGTTCTATTTTGTTGTTATTGTTCTGAAGTTTCCCCCTCTCTGAATAGATAAGTTTCCCCTGGAGATGTAGTAGCATCTGGGCTTTCTTGCAGCTGAGCTGAAAACCGCCTGATTCCCCGAAATGAAGTGACAGCTTTTAGTCTTCCACAGGAACGTGTGAATGTATTCAGGTTCATTTATAACACAGAGAGAAGAAAATTGATATTAGAGGGGAAAAGATAAAAAGGAAAGAGAAAAAAAATCTTTGAGGGCTTCATCTGCCCGGGCTGGGAAGTGGTATAACAGTAGTATAATGCATCCCCACACTTGAGTCCACGTGAGCAGAGTAGCAATGAGGTACACACGCACGCAGGCTGGGATCCTTGTCAACCAGTCAAATCATTCCTTCATCCAGAGGTATTTTTCTCATTTCTAATAATAATTGCTGAAACTTGGGGCTAGTGCAACGCACAAAGATAGCCTTTAATATACACAACGCGGATTACGTCGAACTGTGTCCAGTATACAATGACCGCATTGTTTCCCTTCTTTTTTTTCCACAGAAGTATAAAAGAGCATCATGCTACAGACAGCACATTTTAGTCTGAAGTGGAACTGGCAGAGGATTTCAATGGAAAGTTGATTTATTTCAAGGGATTATGGGAGTCCAGGGATAAAGCTGGCACCTGGCCACAGGGAGAGCCCTTGACCTAGAAGCAGGAACAGTTTTCAAAGCTGTGCATGTACATAACTGAGCAGAACACTTTAATTTAGTGCAGAGCATAACCTGAATTCCTTCTCTGAGGGAAGATGAAAGAAACAGTTTTTACTTCTTAGTAGGACATTAGAAGCTCTTTGCCTATTTTACATCTTATTCCACAGCATTGCAGGAAGTGATTGCTTGTGACAAAAAGGCCACTTTCTTCCCTTTGTAACTGGGGAAGTAAATTGAGCTGCCACTCATAAAGCTGACTGAATACAGGATTAATTTGCTTTTCCTGATAGATGAAGCAAGTTAACAGGCTACTGCAGGTTACTCTCTGAATCAACATATGAAACATAATTTCATTGTCTTTCCTTCCCTCTTCCTCCAGGCCTCGAGCTGTAATTATAAAGACTTCAAATCTCCCTAGTGACATCAGCTGGTTAAAAAAATTTGGATCACAGGAGTAATGTAACCCAGAGTCGGCTTTCTGCAGCATTGTTCACAGTCCAGAGAAAGTCATTCTATACAAAACACTCTTCTGTAACTGCGGTCTATTAATTTTAGTGGTAATTTTTAGTAAGCTTCACATTGGGACCCATCTAGTCCATCGCTTTGACAGGAGGTACAAAGCGCTACAGCAACAGAATTAGTCTTTAAAATGATATTTTGGAGCATTTCACAAAGACCTTGTATTAAATCAAACATGCCATAATAATTACATTTGCTAAAACTTCCTAAGCAGTAACAGGCTTCCAGCTCAGCTGCCCTTGAAATCAATCATAAACTCCAGCCGCTTAATTAAGTGCTTTATTCTGCAGCTCCCAGTCCGGCCAAACGTCCGCAGGCATCTGCAGGTATCTGACCTGAATCAAGGACTCCGGGTTTGAGTCCTGTGTTTCCAGACAGTGCGTCTGACTGATAGAGTAAAACCGCAAAATGCCAGATGGTTTCAACATATTACATAGCTCCCTGTATGGGCATCCACCGACAGTGTGTGCCTTCATGTAAAATTTCACATGCTGAAGCAACTTCTTGCAGTGTGGAGACAGCACGGCATCTGAAAACAAAGATTTAATGGTACTGGTGCTGCTCAGCCTCCTGTCAACTTCTGGACTGGGAAAAATTTTCAGCTGTTCTAAAATTAGAAGATAATGTAGTGCTGGCTAGAATAGGGCATAGTCTGGGCAGGCTTCTTCGTTATCAGCTTCCTCGTTGAACTTTAATCCCTGTTTTATGACCGTTCAGCTGTTTTGGGTTTAGCTTGCATCATGGGCACAGCCAGCCAGCCCTGTTTGATTTGCATGGTGATTTTGCCATGTGCATTCAAATGAGACGGATGAGTTCACCTCACCTGTTAGTCCCAACAAACAGGGACTATGGGACCTTCCTGCCCCACGGTGTCCCTGGCTGAGAGCACAAGAGCTGCGGGGCAGCCAAGTGGAGGCTCTGCAAACCTGGCTGGCTTGGGTGCCAGGCGGGGCTGCTTGGTGGTCCAGGAGGCCAGGCAGTGGGCTCCTTTCACCGTGTTACCTAAAAAAGTCTCAACTTTGGTCTCCTAACAGGCTAGGTGCTCCGTGGGTTTCCTCATAACTCTCACTCAAGTTCCCTGGATCTGCAGACAATTGGGAAAGAGCTGCTGGGCAGGTTTGTGTGGCTTGGATTAGTGCTGGCACTTGAATCTGTCTCTGGATTTAGCACCGGGTACTGTAGGAGTTACAAGCAGTACAAGTGCATGGGCTCAAACCTGACTGCCTTTGTTAGCAGGGGAGTTTGAGAGCCCCTGAGGCTCTCAGTAGCCATCGGAGGGCAGAAACCATTGCAGCAGCATGTCCAGCAGGCTCAGGCCAAGGCTTCCAGAGCTGCCACCTCCTCTCCTGTCCTGCCCTGCAGTGGCCTAGCCCCACACCTCACCAGGAGTCAGGGCTGATGTGAACGTGGGCCTGCATTAACTCATACAGTTGCTGTTGCACCAGAGATGGTGCAAATAGTAGGACCACATTCTCCATTCCCTTCCCCTCATGAATCCAGTGTGATTAAGTGTAGACCAGCGCTCAGCTCTAAAACAAGCAGTATGCATTTGTGTATGTTAGCACATACAAGGCCTAGTTATGGGCTTATGCCCTGATGCATCTATCCCACTGGCCATTCTCCCCATGAGTCTTTTCTGAAGAAGTCTTGGGTCTGAAATGTTACAAGTTCTCCAGGAGTTGCTGAAGACCTTGCAAGCAAGGCTGCCCGAGCCCAGAGCACAGCCTTCTGGGGAAGGCACAGTGCACTGGAATTTCATGAAGAGATTAGGAAGACCAGAGGAATGCGTTTTCTTTAAAGGATAAAAAATTGTAAATATTATTTCTTTGTGTGCTGAAAGCCTTTTGTGGCCAGGTTACCAGAGACACTCCATGCGGACAGCTGAACCTGAACTCACATTCAGTTTGTGTTGTAACTCCCCTTCTTGGCACTGGTACCAGTGAGTTTGTAATCAAATACATGGCAGCTGCACCAGTGGGCCAACAGGGTCACTTTTAATTCATGTATGTGGTTCAGTTGGGAAAATATAATTATGAAACCCCCTGGGAAATGGCTGTCTTGATGTGGCCAGGCATCTTAGCCATAGCGAGTATTTATGCAGCATCTTTTTACTGACAGAAAAAAAAAAAGAAAAAAAAAAAGAAAAAAAAAAAAACAAGACAGAAAATTAGGAACACTTTTTTGCTTTTACACAGCAAGAAAACATGTAGCTGATTTTACTGTGTGTTGCCCATAATCACTCCATTCCCTATCTACTAATTATAGCAAAGAACAGCTGAACTCCAATGACAGTAGTGTTAACCGAATAAAATTTTAGTTACTTCAGCTTCAGTGAATAATTTGTCTTCCTCAACTTGATTTACTAATATCTGAGTTGACAAGGCTCCCCATTCTGAGTATTCATTTTATAGTTAGAGAGGGATTGTTTATAATTTACAGTTTTAAGTCTGAGCGCCATTATTTTGCGCTGTCAAATGGCATCTGTTATCGTACATAGCTCATCATATGTCAGTGCCGCAAAAAACAAAGCAAACCAGCCACAGAAGCAGCCAGTTTTATGAGTACCCTGCAACGTTCAACAGTGTAAAGGCAAATCTATTTTGAAAGGGCAGGGGGATTGTACAGCGGGGTTAGCCTGTGCTATGTGTGTGGCATTCATTCATACCAGCCACGTGATTCAGGTTCAATGCTGTGCTTCCCAGAGTGAGGTAAAATCCAGGGTAGGATCTGTTAGTAGGCATTATGTTGTCTCCATCACCCAGCTATCACTGCAGGCATCCCGAGGCTCTAACCACAAGCTTTCCAGGAGATAGCCTATGTATGTTCAGCCTCTGTACTACAACTTACAGGGAGACTGTAACTAGAAGATCTAAATAAGATATAACCACGTGGAGGCAAACTCCAGCATAGCTGTCTTTGCCAGTACTGACAGGAGCGAGCCATTTCAAAGCATGCTGGAATGAACATTGTTTACCTTGTGACAAAAAAACCAACAACCCCAAACCGCTTCAATGAACCCAAGCAAGAAACCTGTCTTTTAGGGTTGGTTACGAATCTCTGTTTATTTTATGCTTGGTTATAAGTCCTTATTTCATTTTGTGTGTTTGTTTACCTGCTGAGCACAGTAACACAGCAGTAAGAGAGGCTTCTCTTCGCTCTCCCTTGCTGGAGAGGGCAGAGTCTCGGCAGTGCAGCTGCCACCGGGCAGTTCTGCTCTTGTTTGCCCAAATGGAACTGCACGAGGCTTTCCCAGATCTGGCAAGAGCACCTTTTTCCAGTCATGCTACAGCTTTAAACTCATAGCATTGTACTGTTGCTATGATTATTCTGCTTCTTTCTACAGAAACATCAGTTGCACCTTCACTGATCAAATCATGCACTGACGCATAGGTGGTTAACTGTGTTCTGCACGGGCTTTCTGTGCAGCTAAAACTGTAGCCTAGCAAGCCTTGACAGAGCATTTTTTCCAGAGTAAAGCTGATTGTCTACAGCTGTAATAGTAGCTCACGCTTATCTCAGCTGAGGCTGTGGATTCTCATCACTGTGAAAAATCAGGCCTTATGTTACCTGTTAAAGACCACACAGCTCGTCGCTGATGTGTGCTGTACTTTTTCCAGCTATTCATGGACTCGCAGACGTAGAAGGTTGAGAAGAACATGAAGAAACATCTTTAAATGTCATAAAGTTTAAACAACAAAGGCTCGTGCATTGCTGGTTACATCAAGCATTTATTGTTCCATTCTACTTCGCATTTCCTTTGATCTATTTTTAAGTCATTGCAAACTTTGTTAAAACCTAAATTCCGCAATCTCTCCCTAGAAGTGTCCTTTTGACTTGGACTCACGTTTTGAGCTAGCAGCCTATTGCTTTTGTATCACTAAAATGCCAAGATTTTAATGGAATGCTTTATTAAGTTTCCAAATGCTTTTGGCCAATAACAAGAAAAGTTCAGCTCAGTAGTTTTAATCTCAGAAACATCAAATCTGTTTTCTCTGCATGCGTGAAGAGCCATGCAGCTCTTAAGAAGATTAAAGCTATAAATTCTAACATTACAGGGGCCAATGCTCTCACAGTCCAGATCAGGCCAGGTTACTTTATGCAGGTTATTCCACATGTGAATATCCTGGACTATTGATAGCCTTTGGGTTTGCCCAAAGCCTTTTTTTCTCCTTGTTCTCAGGTATGCCATTTGAAGAAGGTGAATGCGTTGCTTTTTCCTCCTCTCTGCTTTGTTTTAATGCTAAGTGACAAATTATATCATTTTCATTATCAGCGCAGCTCGGAAAGCCATCTGTTATTCAAAGACATCAGGATCAGCAGTCAGCCACCTCAAAATAAGCAGCTGTAAATCTGGAGTGCCTATACTTTCTAAATGGAGAGAGGCTTTTACATTAATCTCCTGGACTTGCTGAGTAGCTGGTACTGTGCCCAAACACAAGTAAACTCAATTAGTAAAAATAGACATGATGTGGCGGTTCAATATATGGCATTTAAGCGTGTGTCCTACAGACTACAAGTGTGCAGTTCAGGTCCCAAAGAATGAGTTTCATACGTACAATTCAATTATTTTTGTGACTGCCAAATAGCTTGTGAAAAACGATGGAGAAGTTTTATTTCCAGAGAGGCAGCGGTGCTGCCATTTACAGGTGTCAGTCTGGGGATGCTCAGCTGACTGTGAGCGTTCAGCCTCACTGAATAACAGCATTTTCAGCGACAGTCGAGAGTCGGTATGCAAACCGGCTTCAGCATCCATATGTTTTACCTGTGGAGCATTACATGGAATGTACTCTTCTAAGCGGGTAAGAAACAATTGCAACAAGCAGACACTTCTGAGAGCTTTGTTCTGTGTAACAGAGCAAGGCTGTGTTCACGAATTTGCAGCTTAAGCCTTATGGGAAAGTCTGCTTCTTTACCCTGCTAGCAGCGTGGCAGGCTACACCTCTTTTTCATGGCAAGCTGATCAAAGGGAAGTTATTCAAGTGCAAGTTGCGCGTATGGCGGCGCTGGGCTGAGCAGCAGCAGTGGGGCTGGGGCGTGGTGTGCTTGACCTTCAGGGCCTTTGTCTTCGGCTCCGTTCGCTTCCTGCGTCGGCCCGGTTTCAGGCAGGAGCGCGATGCAGAGAGGCCCTGTTTGTTTTCCGTGCGTGCTATGATAGGCTGCCGTTGTGTCAGGACGTGCGGCGCGCAGGATAAAGCACCCTGCTTATTATAGCCTCGTTAAAAGGCCCGTCAGTATTTCCATTTCAAATTCCTATTTTCAGGGGTAGTTTACTACTGAGCCGTAACAAATTGCAGGCAGGAAACTTGGCAGTCGCGTTCCCAGCCTAAGAGCAAATTCTTTTACCGGCTTTAAATAAATAAATTAATTAATATTAATGGCATGCGCTCCCTGCGTGCAAAATAGAGGAGGTTTTATTATTGTTTGGTTTTGTCTTATCCTCGAAACAAAAGATGAAGACGAAAGGGAGTATTTGCATTCCAAATGTCCCCGACCAGGAGTGTAGGGAAGGGCCCAGGAGCAGTGCCACTGGGTGGTGGAGGCTATCAGTGGGTGGGCACTGCTGGCAAATGGGCTCATCCTCCAGACAGAAATACCGGTATGGAAGGGACATTAATCAATGCTAACCAGAGATAAGGAGGGCCTAGGAGAGCAGAAGAAAGCATCATACATCACAAGTAGTTACACCGCCGACAAGCTACAGCTTGATAACCACGATGGGAGAGAGGGAAATTCCTTGAGGTTAGTTTAAAAAGGAACAAAAATCAAAACAAAGCAAAATAGCAACACCACACAGTCGGAAGGGTTTGAAGGGGAATAACTAATAGCCAAAACATTCCCCTGGTAAATGTATTTTTGGTAGACTGTAGCGGTCCTGACTTTTATTATACAGCCGGGGTTTTAAGTCCTGAAATAAGAAAAAAACAATTTCTTTTTTTTTTTGTCCATTATCCAGACAGCAGAGATTTCAAGCTGGTAAATGCTCCCAGCTTGCCTTTCTTTCCACTGAAGATTGGAGCGCTATAAGGAGTCTGGGAACTGTTGACCATAAACTACCTGAATCCAATATGCCATTCAAGGAAAGTACAGCCACAGGAATAGCAGACGGAGAGAAAACAGTGTGCAGGAACTTAAGAAACCCACTGAAAATCTTGTCTAGTAAAAAGCATTAAAAATGCTAGCACTTAGGAAGATGGGTGAATCCTAAGAATCATAGAATCATAGTCGCAAGGTTGGAAATGACCTGCAAGATCATCTGGTCCAACTGCCCTCCCATTACCATTGATACCACAAGCCACTAAACCATATCTCGTAGCTCCTCATCCAGACAATCAAGAAGAAACAAGACAGTCAACAAGAAACCAGAGTAAGGAAAGTTTCCTCAAAGAACAAATGAAAGGGGCTAGGTTGCTGTTCTTGGGATTCCTTTTGTTTTACTTTCTGGAAATTTTAATTTCATATGTTAAAATAGGAAAATGTTGTCATTTCACCCTTGGGAAGATCTGCTTTTTTGCCCCACTGACCATATGCTATTTCTGAACAATCAGCTGGTGTTGAAAATCCAATTGTTTCTTAAGAGAGAGCTGTTCCCAGAGATATGTGTGTCAAATAGAGGAGTGTTTGAGTGCATCATTCACTGCAGACACGTAACCTGTGTCAGCTGCCTGGGGAGGAAGCTTGGCCTCATCTAACTGCTGTGAGCATCTAGTCAGAACAGGAAGGGGGCGTCGATCCTCATTTAGAGATCTGAGGGATTACTAGAATATAAACAATGATCTTAGGAAATCACAGAAAGAGTAACTTCAATACAAAGGCTTTTATTTCAACTACAGAAATCATGCATGTATTGTGATCTCACTGGAGAGACCTTAAGTGTGCGCAAGGTTGAGATAAATATGTCCCGGTTCAGATAACAGCTTTTGGAGGCCAGATCATGACTCCTGTACAAATGGAGCCTTTCAGGACTCTCGGGAAGCCCAGAAGCTTTCCCCGTGCAGCCTTCAGGATGATCGCTCCAGGCAGCTCCGAGGAACCGATCAGCTTGGCAGAGACTCAGGCTGAGCTGAAAGCTTCTGGGAGCATTCCTGGGAACCTCTGATACTGTGTAGAGACTCTAGTGAGAGACAACACAGGGGCTGGGATGCTTGCCCAGATTGTAAACTGTGCAGGAATTTCTTTACAGCTGATAAGTGCTGCTCAGGACCCTGCGAAGAATATGTGCTCTGTGAAAATAACGCATGTCTCAGAGGTATCTCTGGGGTGTTCATGAGTGCATGCTACTTTGCACTGGGGAGCTCTGTCTCCACTGCCCCCTCCTGCCACATGGCTTGTCTGTGTGAATTATTGAAGGACTGCTAGCTGTTTCCCACCCTCCCTGCTCACGTCCCCATCCCTCTTTATGTTTTTAACCAGCAGAGGGAAACAGAGGGGTTCAAAAATTAGAGGGCTCAGGTATAACAAATAATGAAGGCTCTGCTGAGTCTGTATCCTCCTATCTAAACATAAAAAGAGCTGGAGCAATAAAGCAGCAAGGGAGATAACACCTAGCAAATATGACTTCAGTTTGCAAGATTATAGCAGTGTATTAAGAAAATAAATCCAAAAAATAATAATGCATTAAATTAAATTAAAATTTTAAATTATTACATTAAAAAATCATCATGTATAAAAAGACCACAGGTGTTGGTGGGGGGGGGGGGGTGGTAGTTTTATGTGCCACTATCATGTTTGATTCTGGGCCTAGCATTACTGCTGGGGAGGGACAGCTAAGAGGAGCAGTGCTCATAGAATAGCAGCAAAAGCACTTGTGGGGTGGCAGAAGTGCTCACAGCTGGCAATCTCTCTGGGCTAATTCATACTGCATTTACCGGCAGGCAAAGGGTGTTCATCCTTGCAATTACTGCAGAGTAGCTAGTGTCCTGTAAAACCACACCCTTGATTGCCTCACCATAACTTGTTCACAAAGGCATACCCTCAAGCACGTAGTAAACTTTAAAGATGTGATTCAGAATCATTACGACAACAGGACAAGTTGTACACCTTAAAGCTGACACCACGTTTACACATCTCAGCTGACGATGGGCCAAACAAGGGAGAGAAATAAATTTTTTCTGTCCTAACAAATGGGATTTATCATGGAAAGGAAGGGGAGAAACAGATTAGATGGCATGAAAACCACTGGGTAATCCAACTTTTGTAGCATTTCAGACTTTTCAGACCTGAGCTGCATGTCAGCATGTGAAATAATCCCCTGAGGTTGCTGGGAGATGTCCTATCACTTCAGATTTTTAACACCAGAGTAGGTTGGTTGGCAGAGATTGTTTGTGAAATGGAAAGGGTTTCAGTCAGCCTGTGTTGCTCAACAAGTATGAAAAAAATGTAGATAGTATCCTGGTTTTATTTTTGTTTATACTAATACTGTTTTCTTTTGTCCTTGATATGTAGAATTGTTGATTTTCTGAGTCCTTGGCTAAGCTTTTGGAAAAGGGGATAATAATGCTTGCAGTCCACTGTGTCACCACTGTTTTGCAAGATAACAGGTTATTTTTTATGGTCCCTATTTGACAGGCAGAAGAACAGAGGCAATGGAGGTGTGACAAGATAAGACCGAGATGGAGAAATACAAAACCAGGTTAGAATTGTGTCACACGCAGTGAAGTCTTCAATAAAGTGGTTTGTGTAACAACAGCATGGACTAGGCCTTCCCAACTTGGAAGAAGGATAACTAAAGGGGAGTAAGAGAGATGTCTGGGTAGCATGGAGAGTGTGGGTAAAGACTGGCCGCTCTGACTCAGTGCAAGAACCAGGAGCATTGAATGTAGCAGAAAGAAAGAGAAAATTCTTGCATCAGGAACTTGACCCGTGCAATGCGACTTAGTATGATGTGGATGCATAAAGTTTACATGTGCTGATGGGGAGACTGCACAAGTCTTGAAAGATAGATTTCTCAAGGTCTAGGCAGAAACCACATCCTACTTGAGATGTCCTTGAGCTGAAAATAGCAGAAGGATGGGGGATATGTGGAAGAAGTAGTATGTGGCTGCCCTTGCCTACTAAAGCATCTGCTTATGATCGCTATTGTCTTATGGCCACCGTATGGCTATTATGTCCTTTTGCACAAAGAACATGAGGATATGAGTTGTAATAAATCTATAGCGAGGAATCACAGAATCACAGAATCACAGAATGTCCAGGGTTGGAAGGGACCACAAGGATCATAAATCTCCAACCCCC
>JAOWBP010002052.1:7631249-7657012 GCA_028571105.1 Tragopan temminckii | reverse complement strand
CCGCCCGAGGGGGCTGGAAGGAGGGCAGCCCGTGGAGAGGAGTGGTAGCAGAAGGTGAGCGCTCGCAGCGCGGCTGCCGTCGAGCTGCTGCTGCTGCTGACGTGCTCCATGGAGAGGCAGTTCACCCTTGTGACAGAGCGCTGGAAAACAGTTACTTCGAAAAGGCCGTTTGTGCGTAGTTGAGAGACTTCCTGCAAGTACAGGGCGCAGCTCTTCTCCCTGGCCTGGTCTGATTTACTTAGAGAGGCTGAAGGAACCGGTCTTGTTTTAAGAGACGTTTACAAGAGGCCTGGAATTTCACTTCACCAAAATTTTTATGTAATAGATCCAGTGGCCTAGTTTCATCTTAATTAAGAAAATAGACGTTAAACGTGCTCACCTGAAATGCAACTGCTGATTTAAACGTTAGGATGTGAAAGCAATGGTCGCAGTGCCGTGCTTAGCAGAGCAAAACGAAGGCCCGATTCTCCCCGTGCTGAAGTTCAGCAGCACGTCTCGAGTACAGGGCAGCGAGGACTGTCGTTGTCATTGCTCGAGCAGCGCTGGCTTTTGTTGTGGTGTGCTAATTGAGGGGAAACGCGATGAAGAACTGCAGCGGGGCTTAAAGGAAACGCGTGTCAGAATTGCGGAGGGGCTGCAGCGCTGGCTGGGTGCAGGGCTGTGTGGCAGCGGTCGGTGCGGCAGTGCCTGGTGGGCACGCTGGGCTGGGCTGGGGACTGCACAGGTACGGTCTGGGCGCTCCGCACGGCTCGGGTGGCAGATGGAGCTGTAGGTCTCCTCGGAGGCACGGTACCGACTATGCCGTAATAAAAACCAGCACAATTAGCTGAAGAGGCAGTAGTCTGACAGGCTTGGCACAGGTAAATGCTGCAGTTCGCTGAAACGACGTGCTGTATTCCAGTGAGTACTCCGTAGGAAGTTGTATGCTTTGCTCGGGCTGAGCTTGCAAGCCAGAAATCCTGATCTTGTTCGGTTTTACTCGGGCAGAGGCACAGCATTTTGGAATCTGATGTCATACGTGCATCTCGTTCGGTGGTTTGCATTTTTTATGAGCTGAAGTTTTTTACATGGTTTTGGCTTAGCTGATTGGTGATGGATGCTTCTAAATGGAAGAAACTTTGCAGTCTCCTGACTTTTGTAGAAAGACAGAAACTGGGTCTATGACTGTAATTCCTTTTTGATCCCCCTGCAAACGCTGAGGGTAATGCTGGATGCGTTCTGTTTTTCCCCTAAAAGCTGTAGTCTCTGAAACACATGCAAATCTGTGTGCGTGTATTGGTCCCAGTCTGCAAAGTTGCTTTAGTACACGTCCCAGCGAGAGTTTTGCTGAATGAGGATTGATTAAAGAACCTATCTGGAGTTAAGTATGTGTGTAAATCCTTCCATAAATACGGACGAGTCAGCGTGATCATAAACTGAAACAACAAAACTGCTTCTCAGTGAGGGAGAAACGGTCCCACTAAATCCTTTTATTGTCCCAAGAGTGATAAAAATATTTGGTGAGATTCCAAGTGGGGAAAAAAAAAAAAAAAGTATTTTGTTGAATATGTGATGTCAGCAGAATGTCAGTGCTGTTGCTCTCAGTATTTTTACTGAAGAAAAATTCAGAAATAGAAAAAAAAGACTCATGCTGGTAGCGTTGGCCGTTGTTTACATTGTTTGAGCATTTGCAGCGCTGTGCACTGGCTCTAATGTGCTGCAGTTAAGGACAAGGTAACGCCACGTTCCCCTGGCTGACTGCATTCACCAATGGCAGCAGTTGCAGCAGTATTCTGAGTGGTGCCCCTCCTCAGATACAACACGTTCTGCTGGCACTGAAGTCAGCTCGACTCGCTTACGATTCTTCACCTCGTCAAGATCACATTTAGGAAAGGAGCACTCTGTTGGAATAAGTGGGCTGTGTTCTGTGCTGTATGTGTGCTGTCTGCGAGCTGAATCTATAGTTTATTTGTGCTTGAGTAATAGCAAAGCAATCGTTCAGGCTTCATTAGGGTGTCTTAGGGTGCTGCCATTTGAGTCTTACCTGTGTTTTTGCTTTGTTTTATTTTGGCTCCCCTCCTCAACTTTGGGATCTCCAGTCACGCCGCAGGCCGAGCCAGACGGGCGAGCAATACAAGCTGTGAATTTATTGTTGACCCCTGCAGGACAGTGACCACCTTCGCCGTCATCTTCACCGTACAGAGATGCGCTGTCAGTAAGGTGAGAAAGTGCTGCCTTTTCTTTTGTCTAACAAGCATGCGCTGTCTGCAGGGGGTTCTGGTCAGCATGGGCACCCGAATGGAGTCCGTGCCGTCATCTACCTGCAAAACGTCTGTACTTCCCGTGCCTGGCAGTAGAGGTCCTGGAGAAACTCATCATAGAAATTTCATTAGCTCTGGTGACTCAGTTGGGTGACTGACAGGACAGTGGGTTCCAGATGAGTGGTTTTATGCTCACCTCAGGTCAGAGTATATGCAGTTACTAAAAGATTGTAGCACGAGTGGAAAAGTTTTACAGTCTTTGATGTTTTGTTTGTTAATACCACAAGTATAATGCTATAAATCCTCCCTGTGCTTTTGTGAACATTTTTGGCAGTTCTTGTTGCTTGCAGCTTGTTTGACTTTTCGTTATCCCGATTTCCTCTCAAGCGCTAAACTTTGCCTGGCGTGAGGGTACTTCCAGGGATAACTGGTCACTAGTGATCTGCTTGAGTGTCTTTTACTCCAGTTTCAGGAATGTTTTCAGTTCTTCTGACTTTCTTCCCCAAAGTTCTGGAACCAGACAGGATGGAGTAGCACATTCAGCTCCATCTCCTCTTCCTCACTTCTCCTTCTTGTGTGGCTGGGGGGAATACCTTGAAAGAACCAAGTCTAAGGGCTCAACAATCGTACTGCCAATAAGAAGAACATAAATTTTTGTTTTATTTCTTTAATCTGATTGTTATTAAGCCAGCTTGGTTTTCTGGACCTGTTTCATGATTTTTGAGTGCTTGAGATTGGCAATGCTACTAATACTTTTTTTGGGGGAAAAAAAAAAAAAGATAAAAGGTCATTAAAAAAATTGACGTCGCTAAATAAAAGAAAATTAAATGTAGCAATTACTTGCAGAAGTGAAGGTGCTTTTTTCCCCTTCATGCAGCCAGAAAACTCCATCACTATAGCGTTCTAAATACGAGGTGTTGACCAGAAAGCCTCTGTTGCAGAATAACTTTCTAATATATACAACATGTCAGAGAGGTGTGTGGCACATAATTTACATTTTATTATGGCTGTGGGGTAGGGTGCTGTGCTGTAAAGGGAAGTTGTCTGAGCAAGCAGTTACTTGTAAAAGCATGCCTCTTAGGGTTTACAAATGAGCAGGAGTAGTGGGGGTGGACTGATAGCACTCTGCCCCTTCAGAGCAATAGGAGTTTCTTGGGTGAACAGCCAGCCCAAGTGCCTGTGCACTGACACGTTTCATCTTTCACTTTTGGAACAGAACTGACTGGGTAGCTGCTGTGGGCTCGGGAGATCAAATAGAAGGGAGCTCTCTGTTATGACAGGGACGTTTCCACAAAGCCTTTCATTTTTTTCAGAACTGGCACAGGTTTTACGAAGTTGTATTTATTTGCAGAGACAATTACTATAGGACAGCTTTCTATCTCTTAACTAGAAGAAATGATTTAAAGTGTGTTGGTTGAATCCTGTGTGAGTTACCCGCAAATGTATCTCTAAGTCACTTAGAATATTTTAGCATCTGGCACTTCCTGCGATGGCATGAGAAAAAGTATGTTACGTGTTGGGAACAGTTTGGATTAAAGAAGAAATAACCTAGTTAAGTCTGCTGCAGTTGTCTCGGTTACAGCATGAGAGGAGGGCAGGACTGTGCTGCTTTTTTTCTGTATCAGTGCAGTTTGAAATGCAGCGTTGTCTTCTGGACTTCGGATCTTTTTCAGCTCCTTTTCTTTCTCTTGGACGTACCGTCTCAGTCGCTGAGCGTGGGTTCTTCTGTTGGCCTTGTTAGTTAATGCTTATTTTCTCTAGGGATTGATCAAAATCAGTCCTACTGTATGAGTAAAGAAAAAGTTACTGAGATAGCGACTGCCTGCTTACAAGCGTTATCTCTTACAAGCGCTTGATTTAACAGAAGGGAACTCAAAAGTAGTAACACGTGAAACAAACGTGACCCACAGCAGCACAGTGAGCAGCCACAAATAGGTTTCATGAACTGAGATCGAGCACTGCGTGCTCAGACCCAGCATCTTTTCCGGCGCTCACATTTTTTTTGGTGGGGGGGTGAAGTATCAGCAGCTCTGCTCTGTTCTGTGCAGACCCAGCTTATTGCCACGAGTTCTGTCCGAGGGATGGAACGTCAGGCACGCTTATTTCACCGGGCATCTCCAGTATCAGAGCTCAGAGACTTTGCTTCAGCCGCGGTGTCCCCCCACGTGCGTTTGTACTCAGAGAAGGAGGCGCGTGGCTGCAAGGAGTGAAGCCGCTGCAGTGCGTACGCTTGAGGCGTGCCTGCTGCTCGGCTTCGAGCAGCTTTCCTGCAGAGTCTGCAGAGCTCACTGCCTGAATGAGGGCACTGGGATTAGTGAAAATAAAATTACGTGTGTTGAGATACGGCTTTTTTTTTTTTTTCTTCCCTGATTCCCGCCTTTAGTTAATTTTAGCTTGAGCTAAAAAATGTCGAGTTATTGTTATTTGTTCAGAACTCGCTCTGCCTCCTTCCACGCAGGCAAATGACTCAATGCTTTCTTTTAAGCAGTTGTGTCGAGAGGGTTTTGCATGAGGCACTGGATGTTTGAATAACTAGAGTGTTCTTTTCAATCTTTTTCACTGTTGAGTCACTTGATATCTATTAATCATGTTGTAGTATCGGGTTGAATTTGCGGCCGCAGCCTGTTTGTAAATTTTTTCTTGCTGAATTTTCCATAAGTATATCTGCACACTACCTGTTAGGGTTTATTTTTCACAGAAGGCCTAAGCTGTGCTTTGCACAGGCTTCTGGCTGCCGCTCTCTATAAATGAACAGCAGTCTGTCCTCTTAAAATATTATTTACTGAATGTAGAAAGAGGTAATCTGTCTCAATATTAGTGTGTCCAAAGGCAATTTTTTGATTGCCATATTGGTGTTCCTTTATCACGGCTGATTTTATTTCCTCCCTCTTATACTGTTTATCAAGGCCTGCAGTGGCTGTAGGGCTAAAAGAAGGCAGCGGTGGAGACTGTGAGCACATTAACAGCACAAATGAAATGAAGATGTGAACTAGGTATAATTGGAGAGTAATTAGAAATCATTTTAATTTTTTTTTAATTGTTTGTTTTGTGCCTGAGTGAATAACTCTTTGATAAATTAAATGAAAAGACGTAAATGCAGTGTCAGATATTGGAGATGAGGCCTGGCCACCTCCCCAGCCCTACCCCATCACCCCTGTGGTGCCCTGCTTTGGCTTTGCTCTGCTGTTTCCTCAGTAGATGCTGCTGTAGCCCGATGTCAGATTGACTGGAGGTTTTGTAAGGCTGTCTGAAGTATAAACGGAGCTGGCTGTAGTGACTCGTCCAGATGGAAGCGCTAAGCTCTCATTGGTAATGTGATATAAGCCACTGCCTGAGGTTTGATTCACCTTCCGTGATATGCTGTGGAGATCGGTCCTGTGCTAGCATTACTTTATAGTGTGATATTTTGGCTGATGGAGCAAATATTAGACAGAAACAGAGCACGTGCTGAGGCTCAGAATGCTGTGATTGCCATCCCTGATCTGTAGTTCTGTATAGGCCTCAGCATCATACATGCCCTCGGTATGTTCGGTAATTACTTCTTCAGTTGTTGGTGAGTTAGCAGTGATCAGTTCTGTTTGTGACTAGCCAAAAGCCTGATTTTAGAGGTTTACTGACTCACTCTTCAGTCTATAAAAAGCAGAAAAGTTTAAGTGTTTCTCGTATGTACTGGAATGTGGTTGTGAGCGTTCCCACATTTTTGTTTGTCAGGTACCCATGCATGAAGGCCCTTCAGGTTTTGCAAATCAAACATTTCTGTGAGATGAGCTACTTGAAGAAAGTCAGGCTTTAACGGAGAAGGCTAAGTACAGAAAGCAGGCTTAATCCTTCTGAATTTGTGTGCCAGGGAACGTTTTCTCATTGGTGCCGTCCTTGTCAGCGTCACGTGGAGCAGCTGAGCAGGGAGTGCCTTTTCCGGTTACTATGATAGTAAATGCACTTACCCTCCTCCTTAGCCCTTGAGCACGTCCCCTCCCTGGTAGCAGCCTGTCTTCATGGCTGTCTGTCCCCAGGCAGTCTGACAGCAGGCGTTCCGCAGTGTTGGAAAATTCATTGTATGCAAAGGGAGAAAATCTCGCTGGCTTATTACAGCACAAAAAGTTGCAAATTAATTCTTCATGTACCACTAGTGGTTACAAACCCATCGCGCTAATCATATGAAATGCATTTTTATTTACAGATTAGTAGGCTCTACTCTGACATATGACTAACAGGGAAGCCCCTCCCTTTAACAGTTGTATGTCATCTGCTTCAGAGAACTAATTACTTGGCAATTCCCATTTGATAATTCCCTCTTTATTTTCTGATGAGTTACTTAACAGTGATGAGCTTGTTGAGCAGAATACCGTGCTTAATCTCTGCTTGAGAAACTACAGTGTGGGCCTGGGGATATCATTGTTTTCTGACTGCTGCTTAGCCTTGCCTAGGAATGCTGAAACCACACTAAGGCATGTTAACAGTTCACAGTTACCGGTAAGCTTAATGGGAGCGGTGCACAGAGTTTCCCAGAAAATAAAAGAAGGGTTTAGATTGCTGTTGTGGTTGCATTTTAAAATTGTATCGTCTGCAGACAGGATGTTAAATGCATCATTTCTCCAAAAATCAAAACAAAGCCTAACACGATTTAGGAAGTACACATTTGTGTCAGAGGTATCTCCTGTGCATCATTAATCCTCTCCAGTGCAATAATATATTTTAATGGGAATTTTTTTTTTAATTTAAATCACCGTTTTCCTGTAATACTTATTTGACAGTTCAGTTGATAATGGTAATTATCTTAATGTTTGATACTTAAATAGGATATCACCGTGTTTTCCCTGCTGTTACCTGTTTTTCTTTATCCCCATCCCCCCCCCCAGCCACTTTTCACGCTCTCTGACTCCAGTGGCCACAGCAACCCGTGTTTCTGGCTGGGGAATGCATTACAAGCCTCACGCTAATTACCGCCTTGCAGTGCTTCCAGAGGGTACCTGAGTTCAGCAGCACTTAGCTACAGCGCCAGGCAGCGGGATTTGTGGGGTGAAGGGACATCAGTCTGCTCATGGCTGTCCTGGGGAGGTCAAGGTGAACCTTCCCCTCAAACTGGGGCTCAGATGGGTCCCTTTCAGACCCCGTGTCTCTGAAATTCAGCTGTGCCAAACCGTGCCATTCAATGTGATTAGTATTTTATCATCAGTTTTAGTAGAGGAAGGTTTGTGGACCAACTGCAGTCACTTTGACTATCTGGCAGCGGTTTTGTGTAGGTAGTAATACCAGAAGAATTGGATTTTAACCAGTCAAGTGGTATAAGCTGACAATTGCGTTCTTTTTTTTTTTGTACTTGAACAAGAAGTGTAGTATTTGGTGTATGAGATCACAGAATATTGCATCATACAGCGTGCTGATTTATTAGATGTTCACAGTGATATCTCTTGGCCAGTTACTGGTAGCTCTCTCAGGGGTTTATTTTATCATTGACAAAAATGCATTTGTACATAGTTGCACATGTTGTTTTGTAGAATTAATCAGAGGAACAGTAATCTTATGAAATGTACAATTTAGAGCAGATTAATCTACTTTAATTGTGTTCACGAAGTGCATCAGCTATAAGATTTTTAGAAAGGAATGTTAATCAAGTTGATCAAAGGTATCTTGAAGTACAGGATTCAAATGCTAACACAATTACATTCTATCTGTTTGTATATTTGCTGCCACTTGGGTGATTTTTTTTCCTCATTTTTAAGACAAAAATAAGTTCCATTTTACCGTTCTCTGATCACTTTCCTCTTCAGGCTTAGCAGCACTGCCTCAAAGATGCCTTTGCTTGGGCAGCATTGCCTATCACTTCGGGCTGTGCTGAAGTACCATAGATTTGATCAGCGGTATTTTCTTCCCTCAGCAAAGGATGCAAATTTCCTTTTGATTAAAATTGAACTTCTAAGTAAAATATTTTGCTGCAGATGTACCAGTAGTGATTGTTCTACCAGTACTTACGGAAGTAAAACATTATAGTACGGATATCATGAACATCATCTCTTAGTTACTACAAGACTTTAATTTCATACTAATGTCTTAAAATGTGAGCATCCAGTTTTAATGAACAAACTCCCAAACCATGTCATTAGTAGGTGTGGAGATTACTCAGGACTTCAGTTGTTTGTCGGTGTCAAAAAACAAAAAAGTGAAATGGTGCCACCCCATCCTGCCTTACTACAGATGAGGGACTAATCCATCCTGGACTCTGTATTTCTCTCCTTTGTGTTCTCCCTGCCTGCATCCTCACCAGCTGCTCCGGCTGTGTTACCAGCACTTCTCTGTGGGCGATACTTCTCCAGGGCTGGTGTAAAGGCTGAAGACAACCAAGTGGGCAAACGCTTTTCCTTTGCATCTTCTGGTTTGCAAAACTGAGAAGACACTTTAACTTTCCCCTTAGATCTCCTCTGCCTCCTCTTAGAATCAAGGATGAGTTTCAAGCTTCCTACTGTCAGTCTTAGTAAATTTTCTTGGATGTTCCCTGCGATTTGGCCTGATGTTTTTGTTGTTGATCGTCAGTCCAATTTACTTTTTGAACTCGACAGTTGATTAAGGTGTAGGGCGATAGCTGACACTGCAGTATAGTCTCTCTAATGTATTTTGAGGTCTGCGTTGATGGGGAAGGAGGAGGAATGGTGGATGTCACAGGTCACTAACCTGTAGTTTAAAATTGCACTGTGTCTTTTTTCTGGGTACTGCAAAACTATGTTATGGATTAACTTAAAGTATACGTGACACTGTGACATTGGAAGGACTGAAGAAAGAATCAAAATCTGTATTTTGTTCCGTGTTTGTACAAGCTGAGGAATAACTCAGTCTCAGTGCGGGGTCTTCCACTATGAGACTGCCCAAACTGACAGGGGTACAGCCTGGGATTTGTTGGTCACCACGAGCTTATTTTGATTGCAGATCTGTGGCAAATTCAGGAGTACACTGTGTACACTGACTGAATGAAATAAAGTTGTGATAATAAACTTCCTGAATGACATTTGTATGACATTATTATCCAGATGTTGACATCTGTTAAGAAAACAGCCAGAATGGGCCCTAAGTAAGATGGATAGGAGGTATGTAGCAAGCATCTGAAAGGCGTTAAATAGCAGCAAAGAAAGACAACAAGGACCTGAACTTGTTGAACGTCATGCTGGTTGAAAGGAATGGAAGAAATGCAAACTAAGATATGCTTCTGCTACGTTAGCAGCAGCACTGTGCAGTCTGTTTGTTTGAGCTGTCAGTGGGCTGGCTGCAGTGCTTGGTGCTGTTTGTGCAGCTCTTGCCCTAGCTGGTGTGCCTCTGTGAGACCAGCAGTTCTGCGCAGCCTGAGCTGCAGCACCAGCTTGTCTTGCTTTGTGTCCGTGTTGCAGCAAGGTGCTCTACTACAGCCAGCAGTGGGTAAGGGGTCTGGTGCCCACCTCTGTCCTTACTGCTGTGGTTTGAGTGGGAGAGCTGCGTATGGATGGGCTGTAACAGAATGTGGCATCTGGCTGTGTGTCTGTGGGAGGGCTGAGGCCCTCTGATGTTGGAGCTGTTGGTCTGCTTGCTGGTAGGATGCTGCTTGGTAGTTGAGCGTTAGCGTGATTCTTCCTTCAAGTGAAGAGAGAATGAAGACTGTTCCTCAGTCAGCTGTCCTCACTTTCTGGCCTTCATGTGGTTGTGCTGATGAATTAGGCTCATCTTCATACAGCCAAGCAGTATTCTGCCCCATCATCCTTCTGTCCCACTGTAACCTTTCCCTGATTCATTCTCCCGTTGCTGGCCAGTCAGTTTCTCACCTCCTTCTCTGCAGTTTCTCCCATGTTCACTCCTGGCAGCACCTGACCCACCTGTAGGGCACCCTCTCCACATTTGCTCCCTGCCCAATGCTTTGCTGCATGCTGCCCTTCTTTGGGCTCACCCTACGTGTGTGTTCCTGTGTGCCTAGAGTCCATTTCCACTTAGAGGTTTTCAGTACCTCAGTCATTATCTGCAGAACAGCCAGTTTCCACACTGTTTGATCTCCCTCCCTTCCTCCTTAGTCATAGCTGGGTTCTGAGCTCTGCAGCCCCAGTGATCTGTCAGGACAAGCCTTTCCCTCCGTACAGCCCTCCCTTCTCCTTACGGGGGGAAAAAAAAGCCTTTATTTCTTCTCTGGAGCAGCGCATTGGATTGTCAGCCCTGCCTGCCCCTGCCAGTCCTCCCTGGCTGGCAGCTGCAGCATCTCTCCAGCTGGCACCTTGCTTTCCAGGCTGGTCAGCTGGTTGCTCACAAACCGGGCGCGTTTATCTGTTTGTATAATGTTACACGCTGGCAGTTTAAAAGTAATTCAGCTGTTTTCTCTGTAGCTGGGCATGAGCCGGGAGGCACCCTCTTTGGGTTATTTGTTCATAAGATAATGGGGTCACTGTTACTTTCCTGTTGTACCATGTGGTCTGCTAGTCTGAGGGCTCTTACTGTGCTAATAGCAGCAGCTTCAATCATTAACATTAGCGAACTTTAAAAATGTGGGTTTTTTGTACATATTATACTAGTGGGACAAAAGTAACGGCCTGAGCTGTTTTTCTTAAATTTCCAGTCATTTTCGTACTGGCAGAATGCTACAGTAATAGATTGCAAAACTTTCGAGATAAAAGGTAAACAGCCAAAAAAAGAATGTTTGAAAAGCACTTAATTCAGTAAAAGAAAGGGGAAAAAATATTGAACATGCTGTGCATTCTGAGTGAGGCTCTTCACTGAAGGAAGAATTCCTTGACTGCTGTGGAGAAGTACAGGAATGAAGTACCCACTGAATTGAGTGAAGTTCACAGGAGGTATGAAGGGAAAAATGCAAGGCTTGCTTCCCCCCCACACCATTTTTTTATTTTTTATTTTAAATCTAAGTGTTTTTGCCAAGCTCTGACTACACTAAGTATTTTGGTTGATGAAGTTTGGAGGTGTTTTCACAAAAAACTATGCTCTGACTGAAAGGAAAGCTGTCAAAAATAATGCCCACATCTGAAAATCGATGCTCATTGTAGGTAGCACCAAAAGAGTTACAAACAAAAGGAAGTTGTGGGAAAAGAAGCATTATCCAAATGAAATTACTCAGCGTTTTTCAGACAGCACTGCACATAGTTGGATTCTCTTTTCCCATCTGTAGGTAGTCTCCCAAGGCGAGAGAAGTATCTGGCAGAAAACAGCCACAGCAAATTGTTACGGAGAGCTCACAGTTAGGACTTACCGCTTTCTGCATTCCCATGAAAAACAAGACCAGACTCCATATTGATGGAGTCCTTTTAAAGGCAGCGCCCTTTTAATCAGCAAACAGGTCCTCTGCGCATCAAATAATTAAAAATAGAGCAAAGTTTTGGAACAAGGCGTCTGGCAGAAGCGTCTGTACTTCCATCTGTGCATGATTAGCAGAATGTTTCATGATATTTAAATAGCACAAGCTTTGCTCTCTTTTTTATTATTTGTTGTGCTGAAGACCTGTTTGCTTGTTAAGTGGTCTTTTTTGAATAGTTACTGGCAAGGAATCAGGAAAGTGTATGAAGGCATCTTGTACACATTGCAAATGCCAAATTGTCCCTTTTTTCTTTTCTTCTTTTTCTTTTCTTCTTCTTCTTTTTTTTTTTTTTCAAAAAGGCACTGCCCTTACTATTTTCTTTATATCTCCCACTTGGTTTATAAAACTTCTTACAGAGCAGTTCATTTCAACGGGAGTCTGGCGTGTACTGTGGTCATTGCCCACGGAGTAGAGTTTCATTGATACTGCTATTATTTTTGTCATAGTATTGCTCAGAGGCAGGTTGTATTGCTAGTATGTGCAAGGGTACAGTTGCACTGTGCATGGTGGTTCAGATCTGCAGCTCCTGTGAGCTGTGCTGGGAGCCGCACATCTAATCTGCTGGGCACACTACTCTGAAACCTTACCCTTCCAGCAGAGACGTAATCAGCCAAGTAACAGCTTTCCAAGTGTTTTTGCGGCTTTAAACTGGGACTCCTCCTTGCTGGCAGTCGTTCAGTGCTGGATTGTGTGCTCTTCATTTCTGGCTAGCAACAGCGCTTTGCAGTCGTAGCCACTGATTTCCCTTCTTACTTACGAGTAGCGGTTTTGTGTGTGTTTTACTGTGACCTGTCCTAGTAGGTGTGCAATTAAAACAAGTTGCTGCCTAGATGCAAAGTGCATGGCTCTGCCTGGGGAAGAGCATGAGCATGTGGGCAGTTTATGATGAGCAAGTGCCCTGTTAGGAGCTGGCAGGGAGCTCTGATGGCTCTGAGGTCCTTTGTGAAAAGCTGGTATTCAGCCTTTGGACAATTTACGTTCTTGGATGGGCATGGAAAATGAAAGCGTTTGTGGTGTATGCAAGTGGGGTTTGGTCTGTAGCTGAGTGTTCTGTTGCATTTTTCCTGTGTACTTGAGAAGGGTTGTGGTGTGCGATGTATGAGTACTGACCTGGGTCATCTCTTAACTTCTGCTCAGGACTTGAAAAGAATTTGTGGTTACTACCGAGAACTAATCTGTTCACCTGCCAAGGCAAGTGTATCAACTCTGTGTGTTTGTACCTTAGACAAAACGCTGAGAAGCTTCTGCCCCAGAGAGAGAACCTGTCGCTGGCCTCCGTGTAGGGCTCCCCTCGCTTAGCTGGTGCCTTGATTCTGGTGATTGTCAAGCTTCCTCTGTGTTAGCTTGTATTAGCTTCTGCAAAGGAGAGTGCTCTGAGGTCTCAGCGAGTTCACTTCAGCAGAATTACATCCCATACAGGTGGGCAGAGTAGTTGGACATCCTGGGGGGGCGGTGGCAGGGCCATCTTGCGTACTCCTGTCCCTCTTGTTCTGCTTCTAGGCATCTGGGGTAGCCTGAGGATGAGTGAGTGGGTATGGAGAACTCTTGGATGGGGAAGAGGAAGAAGGACTGTACTTAACTGTGATAGCTGAGGACAACGCGTGTCCCCATTCCTTCAGCTAGGTCTCTTAGAAGCATTTGCACTCGAATCTTTCTTACATCACTGCTGAAAACTGTTAATGTTGTACCCCTTAACTGAATTACTTCTAGAGCTGATGTTGTTGACTAAGCAGCGTGGTGGGCCTGGTACTGACGTCCTTCCAGGAGCAGGCAGGAGAAGGTAGACTCAGACTCCTTTGGGAAATACGTATAAAGTTGTGTCAGTAGGTTGGTTAAACTAAGCCAAGTTCTGTTTTGCTCCTAGTACATGTTCTCAGAATGTATCATAATGGTTTATTTGGAACAGCTTCAGCTTATGTTGTGAATGTGAATTAATTAACATTAGTATGAATTGCATATTGTGGAATGGAATTTGTTTTTCTATGTCTTCTGTCATACTCAGGCTACTTCAAACACTTTAAAATAATATGCCCAGTTATAATATGGCCATGCATCTGTGGGCTAATGTAGCTGTCCTTTTGGAGCCCACAGAAGACCAAATTTAAGGATGGTTTCACTGATTGGGGTGGGAAGAACACTGGCTGTGATGTTAACACTACTCCTGGTATGTTTTAGAAAGCATTTATGACAGACTTCTTGTGTTGGTGGACTGGATCTTACTGTTTATTACTTCATTTATAACTCTCAACGCAGTGTAAACAGAATGATGACGAATCACAGGGCACATTATTCATTAACTATTCAAGCCTCATTGTTGCATTCCTGGGCCTGATTATTCACGTCATGGCATACTACATGAAAAAGCTGGTAGCCCTTGATTTCCTACAGTGGGACTGAAGCTACCTTTTACCATTCTGCAACAGCATGGTGTAGCAAAGCAGGTAGACTGTCTTTCAGCCCAGGGTGGTGGGATCCTGTTAGTCTACGTGGAAAATGAGGGCTTTATTAGTTGTTTGCAGGTCTCTGGAGGGGAGGGAGGTGGCTTGTTTCACTCAAAAACAATTCCTTTCAGCTGGCTAGAGAAGAGTATGGATAAAATCCAGCATACAAACGTCCCCAAGTAAATGGATTATAATGGAAATGTTGATGGCCAGTCAGTATAGAGATATTAGCAAGCATTTATATAACTCAAGAGTTGTTGACTACTGTAGACGTGTTGTTTTAGGCTTTATTCCCACTGGCGTCCCTCCTGTTGGCTTTTGGAGGGTTGGGATCAGACCCCTTTGGCTCGAATTTGTGGTGAAGTTAATTAAGACTGAAAGAAGCATGCACGTTCTGAAACAGTCCTGCAGTTTCAGGGAGGAGAACAGTGGAAATAACTGACCTCTGCAATGATACTGATACTCTGTGGTATCATCAAGCCATACAATGAAAGTCAAACTTTCCTTGAGTTATTTGGAATGTTTATTTTGACCTTTGGCTTGTAAAGTTGCCTGTTAGTGGAAGGCTGGACATGTTTTTTGTGCATTCTTCCCAAAGCTGTTTTTTGACCAGGATAAAAACCCATTCTGTATTTAACATATGCCTCTCTGAATGTGAGAACGGACATTTGCTATTTTCAGTTGATATTATTATATGAAGGCTTCTCTGCAGCTTTGGCAGCTTGGTAGGAAGGAGTGGCAGGCTAGTGCTTTCTCAGCTGCACTGTTCTGACGTGTGTTACTTCTGAAGACACCTATCTGTTATAATAAAAATATTTGTAACCAAAGGTTAGATAATTACAAAAGAAAAAGATTGAACTCAGTACTGAAATAGAGAAAAACAGGCAAGAGGAAAGCTTTTTTTTAATTTTTTTTTTTTTTTTTTTTGAAGAGCAGTAGAATTAATGTAAGAAAGGATTACCTTTCCATAAATACTTAAAAAATCCTTGGTGGCTTGTCATATATGAAAATTGCTATTGGTTGTGGAATATGTATGGACCAAAGTCTGAAGCAACAAGTACTGCAAACTCAGTTGAGATTCAGATTTCAGTGGCACTCCAGAAAAGAGAATGAATGGTGGCTTTGCTAAAAACAACAAAAGTCAATTTGGGAAAATGTATGAGTACTGCTAGAAAAGCAGAACAATACATCTCTATGTAAAATTGCATAGGAGTGGTGTAAGTGCTGTTCTGTCACAGTTAGGGCTGCTGAAATAGTAAGCAGGTAGCAGAAATTTACTGTTTAATATTTCACAGATAATAATTGTTCTGAATGCTTTAAATAGTACAGGAAATGTAGTGTCACAAACTTGACATTTGAATATTAATATTGATACTGAAACAGTCTCACCACAAAGAATTGTAGGACTGCAGGAGGAAAGACAGCATTTTCATCAGATAAAAACACAGCAGTTCTAAAGCCCTGCAGATACGCTGAAAAAAAATGCCAAATGAAAACTGGGGCAAAACTGTCTTTCAGGTTGGGGCAGTCTATATTCACTTTGGGGAATAGTCCTCTAGAGGTAAGCTGAGAGTTGATAGCAAAGAAATCGGGTTTTTTCTTTGTTTTTCTTTTTTCTTTTGTAATTTCTCCACCACCCTGCTGTTTGATGAAGACTTTCTCAAAATGGTCGATGGCATGGGCCTACTAAGTGGATTGGGGGTGCTGGTACAGATCCGTGAATGTGGGTGGGTGCAAAAAAGATTCAAGATGTACTGCCTTTACTGTCCAGTCTCAAATTCATTTGAAATGTGTTGAGTTATCTTCTGTAGCAGCCAGATTAGGCTACAGAGATTTGGCTACTGAGGTCAGATTTGGCTAAGGAGGTCTTTCTTTTCTAAGAACAAAGTAGGGCTGGCTTTGTCTTTTTCTCTTTTTCTTTTCTTTTAACGAGGGCTGACTTTCTCTTTTCCTTTCTTTTTTTCTTTCTTTTTTGTTCTAAACAAACAAACATGCCATCCTTGTGTCTGTGTGCAGATGAGTGCGTTTGCACATCCTCTTACTTGAAAGTCCATTATAGCTTACCTTCTTCTTATAAAAATATGTGGTGCTATCAGAGGCAGGTAGTACAGTGTTTAACGTGAAAATACACAGTAAGGGGCAGCCTTCATACATGAGGAAGCCCAAGGACCATTGCCTCTTTGCAGTCACAAATTAGCAAATTTCCTCCAAAGAGGATGCAAAAATAAAGGTGGAGACTGGTGAAAAATCCCTGCTGATACTTTACATTGCAGACAGAAAAAGCCAGCAAGAGCCGAGCCCGCACGAGGAACCAGAATATTCCTGTTTGTGTTGTTTCTGTGTAGTGCAATGTTGTTATGGACGGTGCTCTACCGTTGATAAATCTCTGATAGCTCTTGCCAATTATGTTCTTATAGCTAATGACTTACCAAATTGTTGCCATAAGTACTTTTGCAAGCGATATTGCTTTCCAAAATTCCCTGTCGTGGAGTATGTAGGGCATGTTTTTGGCCTTACTCTGCTGGTGTAGGTTGGCCCAATTTGCAGCTGGCTGTTCAGCTCTGTGTGTGCAAGCTAGTTAATGGAGTTTTCTTTCTGCGGGCAGGAAGGAAAAGTTTGTCAGCCTCCTTTCTGAAAGTGCTTTGGTACTTGTGACTTATTTTTCCCTTCAAATAAATGTATATCTTGCGCTTTTAGACTCTTGTTTTCAGATATGATGAATGGTAACTTTTATCTTTAGAATATGCAAATGTAATTTTAGCATACTTCTGCACTGTATCATACTCCTCCCCGCACAAACTGCTTACCAGACAATTTAAAAAGATAGGTATGTATTTAAAAAAACATCATCAACAACAACAAAAACACCAGAAAAGCCACCAACCCCAAATATAATCTATCTTCTGAAATGTTTACGTACTCTGAGGTACTTCAGCATATTTACACCAAAGATGCACCGTTCAGTATTTTCAAGCAAGCAGTCCCATTTTTGCTGGCTGATGCCAGTGGCTTTTAACTTGCCCGAGTTGTTAATTGTAATAGGGACAGTCTTACCTCTGCGAAGGCAATCTGGGAAAAGTAGTTACTAATACATGGAGATCTTACTCTCTAGGGCTGCTCTGTTTGAGAGTTGATTGGCAACATACACAGAGCGGATAGAAAACGTTGCTCTGGAAGTGTTCCAGTTTGTTATTATCTTGAAGTCATTTTGCATGGGTATAGATGCAGATGGTTGTGTGGGGAGCCTCCAGAGCAAGAAGGAGCTGAAGGAGAATCTCCCATACACAAGGTTAGGTCTTAACCACTGAATTTATTTTGTAACCAGCTATCCACCTGCCTATCCACTCTGTTCGAAATGAAAACCTGGCAAACAAATGCTCAGGAGATTTTGTCCTATTACAAGATGGGTTGCTGTTGCAGATGATTATATAGATGTGTTTTACTGTTTTACTGCCTGTTCCTAATAGCAAGATTGAAAAAAGCATCTAGATTTTGAACACAGCCTAAATGGGAGTAATCATATCCAAATACTTTCTTTTATGTTCTATACTTGCTCTATTTACTTAACTGTTTCTCTAAGTATCACCTACATCTAATGTCAGTGGTGAGACAGTAGGTTAAATGAATCTTTTTTTTTTTTTTTTTTTAATCTAGTATAGCTGCTGTTAAGGACACAGAAGTAAGTTGTTAAGATAACATTAATCTTCTGAGTTACGGCCTGAATGTACTCCCTTGATATTGTGTGAGTTAATGGAATTAGGATCAGACTTTTAAAGAAAAATAATAATAAAAACCTTAAACCCCTGACTGTAGTATCTTAAGAGCTGACCAAGTTAAAAATAGGAATGAATAATTGCAACATATACCTAATCTTCAGCTAATGTTCATGGTGAAAGGAATAATCTTTTGTGGAGCTGTGAGTGGTCAATGTGTTATAGTGCATCAGGGCCCTGTTAATCCATAGACTACTGACAGAGAATATGGTAGCAGCTTTAAAGCGTGCCATAGACAGCATGCTTTTATCTTTGCATTGTTGCTTAAAAGTGCATTCTGATGCGTCATTGGGGATATATGTAGTCTTGGAAAACTGTTCCCACTGTGGTATTTGTGTGCAATATGGTACGTGGCCAGGATGTACACTAGATATTCAAATCATGTATGCTGCAGAATTTGTGAATTTCCATTTTAAAATACTTGTCATTTCTGGAAATACCCTGAGGTATAACTGTCCACAACTTCCCTTTACTAGGTAATTATTAAATATTTGCTTTCAAAGCTGGCAAAGCTGAGTCATTAGCCAGCTGGGGAGTAGGTATCCCAGCTAGTGATTTTCAAGCCTTGCAGTCAAGACTGTAACTCAGAAAGTTTTCTTCCTATATTACTGTCTCATTCCTTAATGCATGTAAAGCAGTGAAGCCAGTCAGTCCAGAGCCCTGCTTCCTGGGGTGTGCTCCCTGCCTTGCCTGCCTGCCCTGGGCAGTGAGAGAGGGGTGGGCGCAGCATCAGAGCCTCATTTCATGGAGTCTGGAGAAGTTTCAGCTGTGATGTATCTGAACCTTCAGGAGCAGGTGTTGAATTGTGGGTGGACATCTATCTGTCTGTCCTGAAGGGCACTTAGGAGACCAGAGGGTAGGTTATTGCAGCATTAGGGGCCTCCTGCTTGAAGCTGTGAAAGCTGGGGCCCTGCCTGCTGTTGAGGTCTTGCTTTTGAGGAACTGGGAGCTGCCTGGAGGTGGGCAACCAGGTTTGCATTTTCCTTGCCTGCTCCTGCCCCCTCTTTGCAGTTGAACTTCAGTGGAATAGGTTTATTTCATGTGTAGTGCACAAACTTCTGTGGGATTTTTGTGTGATAAAGAGCCTTAACGAAACAGAAGCGTTTGTTATACCTGTATCTTGCAGGTGTCCTGCTCGCTTCAGAGATAAATGTATCTCAGGCAAGCCCCACCACACTTGGAGCATGAGGGCAAGTTGCACCATGTTTACAGACAGCCTTCTTGCCCTCAAGTACTATTGACTGCCAATTCTCACTTGTGTAGTGGGGGACATCTTGGTGACAGGGCCAGCCCAGTGTTCCCTGAAGGCCTGGGCACCAGAGAGGCCTTGCACTCGCTCCTGGTTGCAGAGCTCCTGGCTGGGCAAAAGTACCTGTGCTGCCCTTTCTTAGTGCTGCTCCCCTGGCTGGAAAGTGTTCATCATCACAGTCCTGTAAAGCCTCGCTGGTTACCTTGGTTAATCAGTTCGTAAAGCAGCTGTGGTTTCTAGCTCATGCTCTGTGGTGGTGATAGTGACCAGCGGCTGTGGTCTGAGCACCCTCTGACTGAGAGCTGCTTCTCCAGAGGAGTGCTCAGGAAAGCATGCTGGCCCTTGCCTTCATGGAGGGATTCATCATTAACTCCTTTTTTCATGTCATTTCTCCTGCTTCCTTCATGTCCATTTTCAGCAGACTGACATCTTTGTCTTTCTCTGTGAATGCAGGCGCAGGTTTCTTTTTTGATATCCAGAATTCAGTGTTGTTCTAATAAAGGAATTTATCCGAGTGACATAAAAAACGTGGTACAATAGCTTGGTGAATTTATTTTAAAATTAATATTTATAAGGCAGTGACTTCTGTAAAGGCAGCAAGCATGCTGCTAGTGCTGGTGTAGTTATGGGTGTTTTCACAGAACTCAAAGAGTTTGCTTGGAAAAATCATCTTTCTGAGTGAAATGCTTTCTGCTTGTTTTCATCGTGAAGGGGGATAAACTACTGCTGTCAGTGTGGGTGGGAATCTTTCCCTTCATATGATTTTTTAGTACATAATCATACTCCACTGGCCATTTTTTAGATGCTGAAGTGTGGAACTGAAAAACCCTGTCTTTCATTATTTAGTTACTATGCAAATAATTTTTTTTTTTTTCCTTTTTTTGCATTCTGTCTGAAAGCTTTTTCGAAATTCCACTGCACTCCCTGTAGATGGGCTCACAACAGAGGTCTTGAAAAAGTTCGGTGTAGTAGAATGTGCATCATCTCTTGCTTCATCACAAATTCACAGCAGCCCGCTGGCGTGATAATGTGTAGTGAGCTGTGGAGTTTTGCGTAATAACTGGAAATGTCAGACTGGCAAGACAGTGGAAAATGCTCTTCAGTAGCAGGCTTGAGGTGCAGAATGGCATTGAACAGAGTAGGGGAGTAAGGCCTTTCTCTTATGGGGGTGGAGAGTTTGCAGGTAAGGCTTTCAGTCATTGCAGAGTTCATGTTGGACTGATGAATGACCATCACCAGGATTGTAGGAGTGCTGTCTACATGGTCTGGAGCACCTGGAGAGAAATGGAGCAAGGTGTGGCTCCTTCCCCTTGCCTTCAGCAGTAGTGATGCACAGTGATAGAGGAAGGGCAGCAGGTAGAAGAGCTGTTGCTCCTGGCTGCCTTCCCCTGATGCTTTTGGGGGTCCTGCCCACGCATGGTGGCAGGGAAGTGCCCCCCAGGGCCTCGCTTAAGCAATGTTCTTCATTCTAGGGGCACCTAGGACTTGTGGAACCTTACTGGAGTTCATAGCAAACTCTATAATTAGCATGTTTTTAACTTGTATGGTACCAGGAGACTGTTTCTGCTTTGCATAGCTTACTAGAAAAGATATTTTTAATTTCCTGCATGAGCACCTTGTATAGAAGAACATGTGCTGTGGCTTTTGTCAGGAGACAGCATGAACTGCATTTTCCAATGTAAAGATCAGCAAGCGTGCAGTCCGCATCAAAATGCTTTTCCCAAGCATCCATTAGGCCAGCCGGGGGAAAGTACTGCTGGATGTGAAGGATGCTTGTACCCTTGCTCAGGGCAAATGCCTACTCTTGTTCCCACTGGAGTCAAAGGAGCTTGTCATTGAGTTTATTTGTAGTTGAACTGGGGGAGTGATCTGAGAAGCCTTCCAGCATGAAGGATGTAAAGTAGGAATGAATGGGAAGAGCCTTAAGTGAAATGAGGGAAGCAGTAGTCTAGGAGAAGGAGAGAGTCTGATAAAATCGGACAGTAAAACATACACATAAAACTGCAGAACTTACTTTGAAAGAGTAGCTCTGTGCTTACAAGCTTGGCACAGCTTTAATTTTTACTTTGTCTGCTTGCTTTGGGCTTCCTTCTGCAGAGAAGATCCTGCGTTCTGCAGTGGATGAGTCTGTGGTGCTCTGGGTCAGACCAGAGCTTGCAGAGCCAGGGAAGACCTTCATGTCTTCATGTCCTTCCCTGTAGCATTCACTGCCCTGGGGTGGCTGTGCTTGGCCAGCTTTCTGGATCAGTAGGGCATTAGAAATATTATAGGCTATTAAATACACTGTTGAAGCATTTGGCCGGACTAACTGTTGCTTTTAATATAGTTGAGATTTGAGATCTTTGGGTCTGACAGGGTTTGGATGTAAACTTTGTTCATTTGGTTTTTGAAGAAGGAAGTGCTTTGGTGCTTTGAAGGGGGAAAAAAAATGAAGGCAGTACTGCAAGTCTCTTCCTTAAATCAAAGTTTGCTGTTTGAAATGGGAACAACTCAGCAGAACAGTTTAAGTAAACATTGCCATAACTGCTTATCTGAGACACTGGCATCCTCTCTTTTTGCTGTGCTGCTTTCTTGTGGTGTCCTGGAGTCTCACATTTGTATGTTTGTTCTCACAGCACCACTTTCGTAGGTGTATATGTCTATGTCCATTTGCTAGTTGCCGCCCAATGCTGAGACTCTGGCTAGGGAGCCTGCTCTAGCACTGCAGGTCTTCTGGATCCCCTCTGTGGCTGACATTTTTCGCTTGGCTGAAAGATCCTTCCACCCCGTTTTCTCTCTGCCAGGCATGGCTTCTTCATCTGTTATGGGGAAAAAAACAGATGCAACCATTCCTGAGTCATTTCAAGGTAGTGTTTAGCAGAGAAGGTAAAATCAAGGCCAAGGCAGCAAGTGCCTGATGCTGTCCGGTTGGAGCCTATGAGGAGTGTCAGTGAGTGTAGTATAAACGTCAGGAGAACTGCAGAAAGTCACGTGTGTGGGTGAGAGGTAAGGAATTAGGGGCTGTCCTCTACCGCCAGAGCCTGAGCACAGGACTGTATTTTTTACTAGGTAGAAAAACTGCACCATATTGCACAAACGGCTTATTTAAAGCCTGGGTGTTTTTGCCTGTGTTAAAACACAGGGTTTCTTATCCACAGAGCGCTGATCCATGTAAGTGACTTTTGTGCACTTAAGTGGGTAAGAGGAATAAAATCAATTAGGGAAGGAAAGGAGAAGACTCTGCCTCTCTGCCAGTTCTGTGATGCTTCAGGTAGCCGCATCAGGACGTGGCTGATGATCTCAGGTGCATTTTAGTCATTAAAAAAAAAAAAAAAGCAAAAAAACAACAGTGCTCCGTGTTGAAATGGTATTCAAAATGAAAAAGTTATTACACATAGAAATCTATGTATATTCTACTCTGTCAATCTAGCACACAGAAAGAGCTTCTCCACTGTTTGGATCTGCTCTTCTTTCATAATGGGCTGCAACTTGTTTACTAATGCTTGAAAGCATGTACACATCAAATAAATCTCTGGTATTTGGGCCATAGTGTACCAGCATTTTGCAAAGGGAAGATTAACCACACACTATATTAAGCTGTGATCCACTTTACTCTTGATTCCTAGCTACAGTAAATCAGTCAAACCATCAAAGAACAACATTAGTGGAAGGGCTCCTCAGACAATAGATTTATTTCCATATTTATTTGCATTATTGTTAAGAAAAGGGCATTCAGAAGAGCTAATCTCTGTGGGACTCAGGCTATTATAAATTAGTCGAAGTGAGTTTTTGGGTGCAGAAAGCCAGCAACAGAATGAAATACTGCGGAGCTGCATGATATAGTGTGCATTATATTGCTGCAACAGCTGAGACACAATACAGTCGTTTTGACAGCCGGTGCTGTTAATAGATAGTCTTTAACAAGCCTTATATTGGCAGATCTTAGGCAGACTGAATTTGCAACTGTGACTCAAAAGACTTTCCTAGCGTGAAGCATCTTTATTGCATATCATTTTAGCTCTTTCCTGTTTTTACTCTGCTCTCTTTCAGTGAAAAGGTCAAGAAAAGCAGTAGCTCAGTGGCTGAGTTTTTCAGAAGTGCTTTACAGCAGGGAAAGTGGGGAAACCTCTTAAAGTGGTATCTTATTCAGTAAGTTAGGCCTTTTGTTCTTTTTCCCTCTTTATTTGTTGTTGAATTTTGTCCATCAAATTGATTAGGGTGACTTTTGAGGCAGCTCCAGGCTGGTGCAGAGCTCCTCTTGCCCCCTGCAGCTCTCCCCTTCCCCCAGAGAAGCAGCCTTTGCCCTGAGAAACCTGTCAGCCCACCTTGCTAGATGTTCTGGTATTGAATTGACTCTGTGTTTTCATGACATGACTGTCCATCTGCACTGTCCAAGGTTGGGTTGCCATATTCAGAGAATTATCGCATAGTTTGCTTGTGCCTCTTCCTTCACTTTCCCTGCACATCTGTGTGCATGCACCCACACAGTTGAATAGTGCCCTCCCTTCTTCACTGCACCGTAACTCATTGCGCTCTGAAGGCTGCCTTCTGCATCAGTGAGAGATTTTCAGTGCCCCAGAGAGAAGCTTTTGGGCCCTCCCTAAAGCAGTGGATGCGTATGTTTGATTTCACTTACCCCATCAGTGTTGGGAATTAAAAAACCAGACAGCTGTATCTTTATAGTAACAGAAATGGAGAAACAGGAATGTTTCCTTGATGTAGAAAAAGCCTTAGGGAGGGCTCTAAAGTGAAGGTCAGGGCCTTAAAAACTAAAGTGCTGCATATTCAAATTTAATTTATAACATTAAATTAGAACAGCTTATAAGTGCAACCAGCTTTAAGGATGCTAAGTATTGCCTGAGGAGGCTGGAAGGATTTCTGGCTGGCCAGCAATTCTTGCTATTGGGCCTGATGGTACTTACTGTAATGTTCTTGCACACCTGATAACTGCTGCGTTTTTTGCAGGTATGAGTTTCTTTTCTCACATCTTTTCATGCCTCATTTGCTAACTCTTCCATTCCGCAAACTGGCAGGATGATGGCAGGCAACTCCCTCTGCCTTTTGTGTTAGAACTAATCCTTGGGGTTCTTTCTGATGTGTCTCCAGAAATGTGTATTCAACTTAGGCTAAAAGCTGACTTGATTTGTAATACTAAAATGTGGACAGTGCAGATAGCTTTCTGAGTGTTCTCTTTCTCTCTCTTAGAAGTAAATCATTGTAAAGGTGTATGTGAATGCTCCCACAGTTTTAAGCTCTCTGTCACATTAAAAACATTTTTAAAATACAGATGTACTTTGGCACAGGCTTAAATACTTTGCTGATTCCCTACGTTTGGCTTCATTTAGCACATTTGGAATTTGACAAGTAACAATTACATGACCGTTCAGTGAACAGGTTGTGGTATTTGAATTCTCTGACTTGTGCTTTTCCTGCTTCGGAATGATTGGCAGATTTTTATTTTTATTTCAGATTATGTGGCTTGTTTTACTTCAGTGTTCTTTTACTTAACGTATGATTTAATTAAAACTTGGTTACAGTGATTGATAGTTGCTTTATTTGATACCTGTTTATAGACGTTTTATTCATTACTTTTTCCGTGTGCCGATATTTGTCAGAAGAAAATGATATTTCTTTTGTCAATGGAAATGAGGTTGTAAATTACTGTAATTTTGGGATACGTTGCTGGTATGAGCAAACAGTATTCCCTTGGTGAGTTTTCCACTGTGGAAACCTGGGCTACGCGTAATATATGCTAGAAAAGACCTATATTCTTCTGAAGAGCAGCACTGTGTGGCCTCTGCCCCTTGGTGCAGCCACCTGCTAGCTTCTTCCCAGATGGTCTTGGGCGGCAGCACAAGGTCCTGAGCCGGGGGTACCTCCAGTCGCCAAAGATGAAGATGAAAGCAGTAGAGGTGTGTGACTTGATAGTTTACTGACAACTACAAAAGAGTTCAGCAAAACTGCGACTGAGAGCTAGCTGTGGGAGGAGGGAGGATGTGTTCTTCCCCGCTAAAATCGTAGCATTCGCATTCTTGGCAGCGTCGTGGAGCTTGGCTATAACTTCTGGTTTACATTTTAGAAATATACTAAATAGCATATAATGTTTAATTCCGGGTTGCGTTACACAACGGAAGGCGATTGCCTCAGCGCAGCACATCTGCGTTGTGAGAGGAAGCTCTCCTGGGAAACAAGCACATCTTCCGCTGAAGTCACAGCGAGGCGTGGGCCGGGCATTGCTATTTTGGCAAGCAGGGAGTCAGAGCTGGAAAGCTGCCTCACCTTTCGCTTTCCATGGAACTTACCCTTTCTCCTTCTTTCAGGCACCAGCTGCTGCCCACTTGTTCTGGTTCTGGGGATGCTTTTAGTGGTCGATGAAACCATCGGTCTGGGCTGTGGGAGTTGCGATCTTTGCTGCGTAGTGTTTCTGGTCCGTGAGCAGGGTAGGTTGTCAGGGAGAGGTAAGGAATGCAATCTTAAGAACATCTGGAAGAGCTAAGAAAATGTTTAAGGGAAAAAAAAAAAACAAAAAAAACCCACCTCTGTTATTGAATATCTGATAAGTCACCAGTGGTCAGTGGTACAGAATTCCTGTCGTTTTTATACGGGATCTCAATTCACTACTTCACAGAATCACAGAAAGGCCAGGGTTGGAAGGGACCTCAGGGATCATGAATCTCCAACCCCTCTGCTGCATGCAGGGCCACCAACCTCCCCATTTAATACTAGACCAGGCTGCCCAGGGCCCCATCCAATCTGGCCCTGAACACC